>CM067588.1:6302019-6902019 GCA_034336665.1 Luscinia megarhynchos | reverse complement strand
TCACAAATGATTGCCTCGGGCAGGGGACAGGGACACATTCAGGGCTGTGCCACTGGGCTGGGAAGGGCAAGTGCTGCCCCGGGGGAGCAGCCTGGACACCCTGGGATGCTCCAGGGACACACCCGGGATGTTCCAGAGACACACCCGGGATGTTCCAGGGACACACCCGGGATGTTCCAGAGACACACCCGGGATGTTCCAGAGACACACCCGGGATGTTCCAGGGACACACCCGGGATGTTCCAGGGACACACCCGGGGTGTTCCAGGGACACACCCGGGGTGTTCCAGGGACACACCCGGGATGTTCCAGGGACACACCCGGGATGTTCAGGGACACACCCGGGATGTTCCAGGGACACACCCGGGGTGCTCCAGGGACACACCCAGGATGTTCCAGAGACACACCCGGGATGTTCCAGAGACACACCCGGGATGTTCCAGGGACACACCCGGGGTGTTCCAGGGACACACCCGGGATGTTCCAGGGACACACCCGGGGTGTTCCAGGGACACACCCGGGATGCTCCAGGGACACACCCGGGATGTTCCAGGGACACACCCGGGATGTTCCACAGACACACCCGGGATGTTCAGGGGACACACCCGGGATGTTCCAGGGACACACCCGGGGTGCTCCAGGGACACACCCAGGATGTTCCAGAGACACACCCGGGATGTTCCAGGGACACACCCGGGGTGCTCCAGGGACACACCCGGGATGTTCCAGGGACACACCCGGGATGTTCCAGGGACACACCCGGGGTGTTCCAGGGACACACCCGGGATGTTCCAGGGACACACCCGGGATGTTCCACAGACACACCCGGGATGTTCCAGAGACACACCCGGGATGCTCCAGGGACACACCCGGGATGTTCCAGGGACACACCCGGGGTGCTCCAGGGACACACCCGGGATGTTCCAGAGACACACCCGGGATGTTCCACAGACACACCCGGGGATGTTCCAGAGACACACACCCGGGATGCTCCAGGAGACACACCCGGGGATGTTCCAGGGACACACCCGAGGTGCTCCAGGGACACACCGGGATGTTCCAGAGACACACCGGGATGTTCCAGGGACACACCGGGGTGCTCCAGAAGACACACCCGGGATGTTCCAGGGACACACCCGGGGGTGCTCCAGGGACACACCCGGGATGTTCCAGGGACACACCCGGGATGTTCCAGGGACACACCGGGTGTTCCAGGGACACACCCGGGATGTTCCAGGGACACACCCGGGATGTTCCACAGACACACCCGGGATGTTCCAGAGACACACCCGGGATGCTCCAGGGACACACCCGGGGTGTTCCAGGGACACACCCGGGATGTTCCAGAGACACACCCGGGATGTTCCAGGGACACACCCGGGGTGCTCCAGGGACACACCCGGGATGTTCCAGGGACACACCCGGGATGTCTGCTCAGGGCTGAGCCACCCAACAGCAATCCACCCACAAGAATCATCAGCTGGGAAAGCTGTGGCACCACTCAGGGCTGTGCCACCCCTGCCAGCCCCTCCAGCACCAAGGGCACAGCCAGACCCTCTGCTCTGCCTCAGCGAGTCCTTCTCGGGCAGTGGCTGCTCCTGGAGGAGCTGGAGCTCTCTCCTCCCCACAGAACTGTGTGCTCTCGTGGGCTCTGCCTGCCCCAGCCTGGGGGCACAGCTGGCTCCCCATCACCTGCCAGGACGCACCTTGGTTGTCTTGACCTTGTTGCCGCTGCTGCAGCTCCAGCCCGAGCGGTCGGGCAGCACTCTGCACTCCTCCCCCTGCAGACACGGCTGCATCTGGCACCACCACCTGTGCAGCACGATGGAGGCTGCGGAGAGGAGCGCAGGGGTCAGCCGGGCTGTGACATCCCGCCAGTGTCCCCAAAAGGTGCCCCTGCCCCGGCAGCTGTACCGCAGGCACAGGGGAGGTCAGGGAAGGACGGGCTGCCCACGGACACTCACCGTCCACGCAGGAGGGAGCCGCCCGCGTGGTCCCCGCCACCTGCCCCGGCAGGCACGAGCACTGCACGGTCTGCGAGCGCTCCTCCACCCGGTGCCTGTTGCAGCAGCGGTGAGCGGCGATCACCTCGCACCTGCCGGGCTCCACCTGGGCTGCAGGGCAGGAACAGCCTCCGTCAGAGCCCTGAGACCCCCGAGCAGTGCTGAGAGCCCTGAGAGAGACCCCAGAGCCCGAGAGAGACCCCAGAGCCTGAGAGACCCCAGAGCCCTGAGAGACCCCAGAGCCTGAGAGAGACCCCAGAGCCCTGAGAGAGACCCCAGAGCCCGAGAGAGACCCCAGAGCCCTGAGAGAGACCCCAGAGCCCTGAGACCCCAGAGAGCCCTGAGAGAGACCCCAGAGCCCTGAGAGAGACCCCAGAGCCCTGAGACCCCAGAGCACTGCTGGAGAGCCACAAATTTTATCTTCCATTTGAAATGCCACAGCAATTCAGCTTTAATGATGAATTCCATTCTTTCTGTATAAAGAAATGGTAGACTTCAGCGAAAGTCAAAAGGAAAGCAACTCTTGGCAGAACAAACATGTTTTGCCCTTTCTTTACGCTTCGTGGGGTTTTCCAGATAACCTGGGGAAGGAGTAGAGATCCTTGGCTTTGGCTGCCTGAGCCCGCACTCCTGTCCCACAGTCACTCCCCCGCCCGTGCACCTCCCCAGGGAATGTCACACCCCAAGCCTCAGCGTTAACACGCAGTTATGGTTTTGACTCATTTTCAGCAAAGCTTCATTAGCAGAGCTCTTCCCAGGAGGGCTGCCCGGGCAGCCCCTGCTCCCCTGCATTCCTGCTCATTTTCAGCTGATTTTAAAAGGCTCAGCCGGGGGAGAGCCAGGCGGAACTGGGAAATCGCTCATTACGACCGTGCAATAGCAGTTGGCTAACGTGTCAAAGCCCTTTTAATTTGCTCAGAAAGGTGCAGCTCAGAGATAAAGAGAAATTTGACTCCTTCTGCCTTGCTGCAGCAGCCGAGTGCGGGCACTGCCGTGCTGGACCTGCAGCCTCAGAGCCCTGCAGGGAGAGCTGCCCGTGTGGGGCAGGTACCCCAGAGCCCTGGGACAGCCTCAGAGCCCTGGGACAGCCCCTGGCACAGCCCCTGGCACAGCCACACAGCCCTGGCACAGCCCCTGGCACAGCCACAGAGCCCTGGGACAGCCTCAGAGCCCTGGGACAGCCCCCCTGGCACAGCCCCTGGCACAGCCACACAGCCCTGGCACAGCCCCAGAGCCATGGCACAGCCACACAGCCCTGGCACAGCCACACAGCCCTGGCACAGCCCCCAGAGCCATGGCACAGCCCCCTGGCACAGCCTCAGAGCCCTGGGACAGCCTCAGAGCCATGGCACAGCCCCTGGCACAGCCCCTGGCACAGCCTCAGAGCCCTGGGACAGCCTCAGAGCCCTGGGACAGCCCCTGGCACAGCCCCTGGCACAGCCACACAGCCCTGGCACAGCCCCAGAGCCATGGCACAGCCCCTGGCACAGCCTCAGAGCCCTGGGACAGCCTCAGAGCCATGGCACAGCCCCTGGCACAGCCCCTGGCACAGCCTCAGAGCCCTGGCACAGCCTCAGAGCCCTGGCACAGCCCCAGAGCCATGGCACAGCCCCCTGGCACAGCCCCTGGCACAGCCTCAGAGCCCTGGCACAGCCCCCAGAGCCATGGCACAGCCCCTGGCACAGCCTCAGAGCCCTGGGACAGCCTCAGAGCCCTGGGACAGCCCTGGCACAGCCCCTGGCACAGCCCCTGGCACAGCCACACAGCCCCTGGCACAGCCCCTGGCACAGCCCCTGGCACAGCCACAGAGCCCTGGCACAGCCACAGAGCCATGGGACAGCCCCTGGCACAGCCACAGAGCCCTGGGACAGCCCCTGGCACAGCCACAGAGCCCTGGGACAGCCTCAGAGCCATGGCACAGCCCCTGGCACAGCCCCTGGCACCGCCACAGAGCCCTGGCACAGCCACAGAACCAGTTTAAAACCATTCCCCATGGATTGCCCTGTGACCATCTGGCACCCTGCCCTGGGACACGGAGGTTTGTCCCCTCCAGTGCCAGCCCAGCCCTGGCAGCAGGGCACAGAGCATCCCCTGCCACGGCGCTGGGGCAGAGGGGACGTGCCCACGGGGTAAGGGCCATCCCAGCTGGCACAAAGCACCTCAGCTCCAGCGCAGCAGGGCCGCCTGTGTCCCCACAGGCACCGAGAGCCGTGCCAGAGCCCAGCAGCCAGAGCAGCGGGGCTTGTGGCTGAGCACAGAGACCCCTCTGCCTCAGCTGCAGCACGCCAGCGCAGCTGAGCAGCCCCAGGAGGGATCCAGCAGGAGGGCAGTGCCCAACAGAGCCAGCAGTACCACAGTGCCACAGTACCACCAGTACCACCAGTACCACAGTGCCACAGTGCCACAGTGCCACAGTGCCAACAGAGCCAGCAGTGCCACAGTGCCACAGTGCCACAGTGCCACAGTGCCACCAGTACCACAGTGCCACCAGTGCCACAGTGCCACCAGTGCCACAGTGCCACCAGTGCCACAGTGCCAACAGAGCCACCAGTACCACAGTGCCAAAAGAGCCACAGTGCCACCAGTGCCACCAGTGCCACCAGTGCCACCAGTCCCACAGTGCCACAGTGCCAACAGAGCCAGCAGTGCCACCAGTGCCACCAGTGCCACCAGTCCCACAGTACCACCAGTGCCAACAGAGCCAGCAGTGCCACCAGTGCCAACAGTGCCACCAGTACCACCAGTACCACAGTGCTAACAGAGCCAGCAGTGCCAACAGTGCCACCAGTGCCACAGTGCCACCAGTACCACAGTGCCAACAGAGCCAGCAGTGCCACCAGTGCCAACAGTGCCACCAGTACCACCAGTACCACAGTGCTAACAGAGCCAGCAGTGCCACCAGTGCCAACAGTGCCACCAGTACCACCAGTACCACAGTGCCACAGTGCCAACAGAGCCAGCAGTGCCACAGTACCACCAGTGCCAGCAGTGCCACAGTGCCACAGTACCAACAGAGCCAGCAGTGCCACAGTGCCACCAGTACCACCAGTGCCACCAGTGCCACCAGTGCCACCAGTGCCACCGGGTGCCAACAGTGCCACCAGTGCCACAGTGCCAACAGAGCCAGCAGTGCCACCGGTGCCAACAGTGCCACCAGTGCCACAGTGCCACCAGTACCACCAGTCCCACAGTGCCACAGTACCACCAGTACCACCAGTACCACAGTGCCACCAGTGCCACCAGTACCACCAGTCCCACAGTGCCACAGTGCCACCAGTGCCACCAGTGCCACAGTGCCACAGTGCCACAGTGCCACCCGTCCCACAGTGCCACCAGTGCCACCGGTACCACAGTGCCACAGTGCCAACAGAGCCAGCAGTGCCACCAGTGCCACAATGCCAACAGAGCCACCAGTCCCACAGTGCCACAGTGCCAACAGAGCCAGCAGTGCCACCAGTGCCACAATGCCAACAGAGCCACCAGTCCCACAGTGCCACAGTGCCAACAGAGCCAGCAGTGCCACCAGTGCCACAATGCCAACAGAGCCACCAGTCCCACAGTGCCACAGTGCCAACAGAGCCAGCAGTGCCACCAGTGCCACCAGTGCCACCAGTCCCACAGTGCCACCAGTGCCAACAGTGCCACAGTGCCACAGTGCCACCAGTGCCACAGTGCAACAGTGCCAACAGAGCCAGCAGTGCCACCAGTGCCACCAGTGCCACAGTGCCACCAGTGCCACCAGTGCCACCAGTGCCACCAGTCCCACAGTGCCACAGTGCCAACAGAGCCAGCAGTGCCACCAGTACCACCAGTGCCACAGTGCCACAGTGCCACAGTGCCAACAGAGCCAGCAGTGCCACAGTGCCACCAGTGCCACCAGTGCCACCAGTACCACAGTGCCACAGTGCCACCAGTACCACCAATATCACCAGTACCACCAGTACCACAGTGCCACAGTGCCACCAGTACCACCAGTATCACCAGTACCACCAGTACCACCAGTACCACCAGTGCCACCAGTACTGGTCCCCAGAGAGACGCCTGCCTGCTCCTGGTGTGCTCCACAGCCTCCAACTCCTCCTCCCCCAGCAAGAAATTCAGGCAGAACTTCACCAAGCGTCTCAGCCCCGCCTCAGCACCCCGGAAGAGCCCAAAGCTGCCACCCCCACGGCACCCGGACTCTGCCCGTGACAAGCAGAGGGGTCCTGCTCCCTACCTGGACGGACAGAGGCCAGCGCCAGGCGTCCCCACAGCGTGGCAAGGCAGAGACTGAGCACCAGAACCCGTCTGCTCAGGCTCTGTGCATCTCTCTCGCTCATTCTACCAAAAAGAAGAAGAGATATGTGGAGGAAGAGGGACTGAGGAGGGCTGGGAGGTGCAGATCCACTCACCAATGCTCCTGCGGGCAGGGGAATGGCTCCTGAACGCTGCGAGCCCTGGGGTGTCCTGGCTGGGGGACACGGCCCTGGGAGATGAAGGGATTCACCCACCACCCTCAGACGGCCTCAGACTTCAGCAGCAGCACAGGCCATCTCAGCAGGACAGAGAGATCCCACCAGCAGCGGTAGAGGGGAGTGAGGGTTACCTTTCACCGGGGATTCACGCTCACATCTGTGCATCTGCCAGCCTCAGGCGGGTCAGGGCTTTGCAAGGAGCAGACATCAGCACATCTGAAAGGAGAAAAGGGACATGGGCAGGGATCCCTGCCACCCCTGTGAGCCCGGGAGTGGCTGGGACACCTGGGAATCCCACCAGCCCCAATTCAGGACACACTCTCTGACTTGAGATTTTTCAGCCTGGGACGTCAGTGAAATGAAGAGTGGTATTCTGGCATGTCAAAACACTTAATTTTGATTGAAAATCTCAGTATTCTCCATTCTGTTATGCGCTGTTTGGAATTTTGCAGAATTTTTCACTAACATTTTTTTAGCTGCTTTTGCCTTTTGGGTCCGAGCCAGGACCTGAAGGAGCTGTCAAGTTCCCCAGTCTCTCAGACTATCAATCTCAGTTGCAACCAGTGTCCTTTTGCACACTTCCTTTTATCTCCTAATTGAGACAATCACAGTGGTCCAGGCCCAAAGATGTGCTCATGAGGGCAGCATGAAGAAAGAGGCAAAGAGGTGGCCTGGGGCCACAGAGAAACACAAAGGACTCCTTCCCCCAAGTGTGCTCCTTCATCCTCTTCTCTAATCGGTGAATTTATTTCCAGCTTCTTGCTCGTTCCTCCAGCATCTGCAGCATTTCCTTCCCAGTCAAGATGAGCAGGAGAGTTTTTAATTCCACCCAAGCATGGCCCTGCACCTGCTCACTCACAGGTGGATCCCACTGCCATTGGCATTTTGAAGGTCAGCTCTGCCAGCAATCCAAACCTCATCCAGTGCAGGATTGTTTCCCCAGGGATACAACAACTCACCAGGGCAGGCTCTTTGCTGGGGTGTGGGTGTTCCAGCACAGGCGAGCTCTTTCAGGTAAAGGGCACCCCAGGCCTCTCCCTGCAGCAGGAGGGGTGGCTGGTGAGCAGCGGGAGCCTCCTGCTTCCCTGCCTGGGCACCCAGCATGGACAAGCTCCTGACTCCAGAGTGGGACTGGCACAGCTCAGCTCTCCTCGGGGCCGCCTCTGCTGGCGGTGATGGGGGGATGTGACCCCTGCTCGACCCGTGCCCCTCGAGCCACCCACGGGCACTGGCTCCCGGTGCCACTGCCCTGCTCCATCCTGGCTGCAGGAGCTACAGCAGAGAGGGAGGAAGCAGAGGAAGATCAAAGCCCGCATCCCACCCTGTCCTGCTCGAGGCTGTGGCTGCAGGGACAGCTGATGCTGAGGGCAGCAGCAGTTGGGGTCCGTGGCCCCTTCCAGAGTAACGGAGCCTCCTCGGCTGCAGAACCTGGGATCTCTCCAGTAACTTCGCAGTGCCGGCAAAACAACATCGGTGACGAGCCCAGCCCCGGGCCCGGTGGCCGGACAGGCCCCAGCGGGTCCGAATCCCCGCACAGCCCGGGCCGGGCAGGGACCGACCGCCGCTGCTGTCGGAGTCGCCGGTAACGGGGCGCAGGGCAGAGCCGACCCCGAGAAACTCACTGCACTGGCACCGAGGAGCGCCGGAGGGCGGCGGGGGACCGGGACACGCGGGGACCGGGACACGCGGGGCCGGGCAGCGGCGTGCGGCGGCCGGCGGGGCCGGGAGCGCTGGACCCCGCGGCGGAGCCCTGGACCCGCATCCCGGTACCGCCGGTGCTCGCTGCGCCCGATCCCGGCGGTGCCGATCCCGGCGGTGCCGATCCCGGCGGTCCCGATCCCGGCGGTGCCGACCCCGGCGGTGCCGATCCCGGCGGTGCCGATCCCGGCGGTCCCGATCCCGGCGGTCCCGATCCCGGCGGTGCCGACCCCGGCTGTCCTGCCCTCGCCGGGACTCAGCGTCCCCTCGGAGCGGCGCGGGACTCGCCCCGGCGGCGCCGACTCGTTCCCCCCGCCGAACTTTCCGCACGTACCTGCCGAAGGGCTCGGTGCGGCCGGGGGCCGCCGCTGCCCATGGCCGGGGCCGCTCCGCTGCGCCGCGCTCAGCGCCGGGCGCGGGGCTGGGCGGGGGCGGCGGCGCGGGGCGAGCGGAGCCCGCGGAGCCGGGGCGGCACGAAGGGGCGCAGCGCCGCCTGCTGCTGCTGCCACGGCCCGGGGACCGGCCCGCGATCCGGGCTGGCACCGGCACCGGCACTAGCACCAGCACCGGCAGCGGCACCGCGATCCCAGCCTGGCACCGGCACCGCGATCCGGGCTGGCACCGGCACCGGCACCGGCACTAGCACCAGCACCGGCACCGGCAGCGGCACCGCGATCCCAGCCTGGCACCGGCACCGCGATCCGGGCTGGCACCGGCACTGCGATCCCGGGCTGGCACCGGCACCGGCACCGGCACCAGCACTGCGATCCGGGCTGGCACCGGCACCGGCTGCGCACCGAGCCCCGCCCCGGTGAGCCCCGGTGCCCGTCAGGGCGGTCGGGGAGAAGGAACGGGCAGAGAGAATTTACCGGAAAAATTACTTACACATACAACCCCTTTCCCCACTGCCTTCCCCCGCTCCCGCCACACTGTTTCAGGGAACATTCCTGCAGGAACGTGTTTATTTGTCGGGCCATTCTTTCCACGCCGTGCTCAGCACAACGGAAATAACAAATGTCAAGCAGGGTCACAGAAGTCAGTCTGGAAACTGCCATTTCCCTCTTTCCAAGAAGAGCATCCTGGTGACTCAGCAGTACTGGGCAGACTGGCAGTCCCACAGCACGGAGACACATCTGCTGGAGAATTTTCAGCCTTAATAACACGATGATATTGCACTCAGAACATCCAAGAGCACGCCATGTGTGACCAGCGGCTGGACAGGGATGCTGTGAGGGGAAAGAGGAGCTGTGCATGCTGGAGAGGAGCCAGAGGGGTGCTGGCCTCAGGCTGGAAGGGACCTTAGAGGTCACCTATTTCCAGCCCCTCAGGAAGGGACCTTAAAGCCAACCTCGTTCCAGCCTCCCACCGTGGGCGGGGATGCTGCCCAGTAGATCAGGTCCTGAAAGGTACTGAATGAGCTTTAAAGTGCAATGAAGACCTTAAATCTTGAGATTAGAAGGTGGCAATCAGGTACCACTGAGTCACTTCTATACTGTGATCCTAATAATCTGGTACAATTTGAAGGTCTCTGGCTGAAGACGGCTAAAGCCTGGAGGGTTTCTCAGTGCTGCTCTGCTTGAAACTTTCAATGCAAAAGGCCCGTGTTGACAAGAATCACTGGTTCCTCTGTGAAACTGAGGCACTGTGGAACACAAATTTTAAGAAACAGCCTCAATTTTCCTTTACAGTAGGCAAGTACCGTGTTTTTTCATCAGGTTTTTTTTGCTGTCACAGGAGCCCAGAGGCAGAGAGGCGCTGAGGTCAGGCCGTGCAAGTGATGATGTTTACGGCAACTTTTCCCCTCCCAGCCAGGGAGGATGTGCTGCTGCGATCAGCTAAATCCGCATCCTGCTCACGCTGGAGCGCAGCATCCTGGGTGAGAGGGAGGGAGAGGTTCGGCTTTCAGCCCGCTCACGGCCCGTCCTTGCTGGTTATTAATAGCGCGGAACGGCCGCGCGTGGGCTGATGAGAGCGGGGGTGACAAAGCGCCTGGCGCTGGACAGGGACGCTGTCTCAGGGTCGGTGGCTCTGCTGGAGCCTTGGGACGATGCAGGTGGGAAACTCACCTGTCGGGAAGATTTTCCCAGAGCATTTTCTGCGCCGGGATGGCTCCACCCGGCTGCGGGACAGCGGAGGGGTTCCTGACCCGGCGGGGCTCGTTCTGCCCCGGGTGCGGGACAGCGGCGGGGTTCCTGACCCGGCGGGGCTCGTTCTGCCCCGGGTGCGGGACAGCGGCGGGGTTCATGAGCCGGCGGGGCTCGTTCTGCCCCGGGTGCGGGACAGCGGCGGGGTTCATGAGCCGGCGGGGCTCGTTCTGCCCCGCGCTGCGGGACAGCGGCGGGCGATGCGCGGACGCGCTGCGGCGCTCAGCCGCCGCGCCTGGTTCCCCCCAGCCCGCACCGCGGCGGGGCGGGAGGCGGGGCTCGCTCGGCTCGGCTCGGCTCGGCTGGGCCCCGCTCGGTTCGGGGCTCGGGATGCTGCTGCGGGTGCGCGCTGCCGTGGCGCAGCTGGCGGCGGGGCTGGGCGCGCAGCCCCCCGCAGAACCGCGGGCCGGCCGGGGATCGCCGCCGCCCGCCGCCTTCTGCCGGCCGGCCTTCCTGCAGCTGAGCCCCGAGGAGCTGCGCCGCGCCGATGACCACACCGGGCGGGCGGTGCAGAGCCCCCGCGACAGCCGCGGCCGCCTGCCCTGGAGCACGGGCTACGCAGAGTGAGAGAGCCGGAGCGGGGCAGGAGCGGGGCAGGAGCGGGGATGGAGCGGGGAAGGAGCGGGGAAGGAGCGGGGATGGAGCGGAGCAGGGAGCGGGGATGGAGCGGGGATGGAGCGGGGAAGGAGCGGGGAAGGAGCGGGGAAGGGAGCGGGGAAGGGAGCGAGGAAGAGAGCGAGGAAGGGAGCAGGGATGGAGCGAGGGCAGAGGTTTGCGGCCCGGGGAGGACAGGATGGCACCGCTCGGCGCTGGAACGGGGACCTTGGGGACGAAAGTGGGTCGCGGAGGGCGGTGAGCTGCGTCTGTCCCTTTTCCAGCAGCAGCCGTGAGGAGCGGGCGCGGTGGATGCCCGTGACGGGAGAGCATCAGCGAGAGGCTGTGCTCTTAGCGATCCCCGAGGGGTTTAGGCTCTTCTGTACGGTTGGTTTCCTGCACAGCACCCGATGGGCTCCGAGGGCGAAGGAGCTGCGGCACCTCTGGCAGGACTCGGGGAGAGCAGGGAGCTGGGGCTCTCTCGGCAGTGGGACTGCTTGAGGCTTCCCCTTCAAGGACCTGATTGTCTTCTTCTTTCACTAGCTGCGAGTTTCAGCCCTAACTGAAAATGGGCAGGAAGGGTTTTGCTTTGAAGGCTTTTGCTGCTTAATGCTGTCAGCCCACTCCCGCATCCCTTCCTCGAGCTGACCTTCCCGATATCCTTGAGAGCTTTATGAGATGTTGGTTTGCCCCTGGAGATAGTGGGGTAGGAGTACACAGAGTGAAAAAATCCCCGTTTCGGTGTCCTAAGAGCTCTTACTGCAAACCACTTGGAAAGTCTGCCCAAAGAAAAATCACCCTGCTGTGTTTACAGCTTCTTCCTGAGAGCAGGTTCTGCAAAATAGATCTGAAATCCGCTGTGTCAGCACAGGCTGGGAAAAGTCGGCGTGAATCTTTTTGCAAAAGTTCTGCCGGTCTCATCATCATCACCTCCCTCCTTCCCTGAGCCCCCTGCTCCCCCCAAGAGGTGATGGGACAGGGGTGAGGCCATGATTCTCTCTGTGTCACCCAGGGGTGTATATTTGAGGCTGATGCAGGGTTTGGGGCAATTATTCAGCCTGGGGCAGTGCGAGGGACCTTTGGCAAACCCAGTTTGTTTCTGGTCACCTCCCTTGGTAGGTGTGTGGACAGCTGCTCCCCCCGGACCCAGCTGTGGGTGGGACTCGGTGCTGCTCCTGGCCCCAGATCAACCCACACAGCTGGTCTGGGAGAGCTGGGACAGGACAGGAGCACCTGTGCAGGGCATCCCTGGGGACAAGGGGACAGGAGTGGAGGGTTGGGGGTGGGGGGAAGAGGTGCTGTGAGATGGCGTTCGTTGGAACATGATACGAAAGAAAGGGCCTTTAGACCTTTTTTCCTCCTGGCAGGGTGATAAATGCAGGGAAGAGCCAGCACAACGAGGACCAGGCCTGCTGTGAGGTGGTGTTTGTGGAGCAGAGCCCCAGCCCGAGGGGCAGCGGGGAGCTGCACGGGGTGAGAGCCGTGGCGGGTCGCGGGCAGAGGAGCTGCCCAGCAGCGGGGCGTGGGACGGGACAGGCGGCAGCGAGCGCCCCCGGGGATCCCCTGGGTGCGCGGCCCTCCTCCCTGCCTGCTCCCCCCACCCTCACCCCTGTGGCACCCCAGGGCTGCCCGGGGGCTGCAGCTGTGCCGCGCCGCGGTGCCTCCCCTCCGGAGGCTGCTGGGGGCACGAGTGCCTGGCACCTCCAGCCGGGGATGGGCCGTGTCCGGACAGCCTCGGTCAGCTCCCACCCTGCCCCTGCCTCCCCGGGCCCCGCGACACCCGTGTCACTGTCCTCAGCTGCTCCGAATCCCCCCTTCCATCTGCTTCCCTGCAGGCTCACGGAACCTCCGCTCTCCTCCCTGCAGGGCAGGAAAGGTTTTCATTTCCACTACTGGGCGTTGTTCGACGGCCACGCGGGCAGCGGCGCTGCGGTCATGGCATCCGAGCGGCTCCACCTGCACGTCTGCGAGCAGCTGCGGGAGCTGGTGGCGATCCTGCAGGACCCGTCCCCGCCGCCCGTGTGCCTCCCGCCCGGCGCCGAGCCCGGCCCCGCCGAGCCCGGCTCCGAGGGGCGCGGGGAGCTCCGGAGCGGCGCCGAGCCCCGGCCCCACCCGGAGAAAGCGGTGTCCCACGAGAGCCTGGTGATCGGAGCCATCGAGAACGCCTTCAGGCACATGGTGAGGGTGCTCTGCCAGGGATCACCTGGGCCACCCCTGGGGATCACCTGGGCCATCCCTGGGGATCACCTGGGCCACCCCTGGGGGATCACCTGGGCCATTCCTGGGGATCACCTGGGCCACCCCTGGGGATCACCTGGGCCACCCTGGGGATCACCTGGGCCATCCCTGGGGATCACCTGGGCCATTCCTGGGGGCATCACCTGGGCCACCCCTGGGGATCACCTGGGCCACCCCTGGGGATCACCTGGGCCACCCCTGGGGATCACCTGGGCCATTCCTGGGGCATCACCTGGGCCACCCCTGGGGGATCACCTGGGCCACCCCTGGGGCATCACCTGGGCCACCCCTGGGGCATCACCTGGGCCACCCCTGGGGACGCCTCTTTGCTCTCCGTGTCTGCACCAGCTGCACCCCTGCTGCAAAAGGCAGCTCTGCAGCAAGGAGGGGGCTGCAGGGAGGGCTCTGAGGGTGATGATCTCAGGCAGGGCTCTGTGATGCTCTGCATTTTGAGCTTTCAGACTGGAGCAGCCAGGGGCTGTTTGGGGCTGCCCTCCTACCCTGCAGCCTCTGTGTCTCCCCAGGACGACCAGATCGAGCAGGAGCGGGCGAGCCAGCCCCTGCCCGGGGGGTGCTGTGCCCTGGCTGCCATCTACCTCATGGGCAAGTTCTACGTGGCCAACGCTGGGGACAGCAGGTACAGCCCCCCAGGGCAGCCTCGCCTTCTGCTCGGGGCTGGGGACAGCCCAGCAGGGCTGGCTGGGGAGGGACAGCCAGGGGGAGGGCGGCAGAACTGGGCAGAGTCATCCCCTGCCTGCTCCATGCCCCGGGGACAGTTCCCTGCTGTGATCTCTGTGCTTGCCAGGTGCACCGATGGGGCTGTAGAATTGCCCCCCAAAATCTGGGATGTGCTCCCTTCCTTCCTAACAGCATCCTCTCTGCTACCCAGATGTCTCTGGATCACACCCTGGCCCCTGCTGCTGGCACTGGCCTGGGCTGCAGGTTAGAGAGTGAAAATTGCACCCAGCAGAGCTCTCAAAAATGTGCAAGAAGTAATTTTGCTTCATATCAGTGACCTGTGTCAGGAGAAGGACACAAATCTATGTGCAGACAAGTGCAGTGGGAGACGGAGCCCAAGAATTTAAATTGCCGTGTGTGTTTCCAGGGCTGGGCTAACTGCGCTGTGTGTGCCCACAGCCCCAGGCAACGGCAGAAGGGCAGGTCCACCTCACACTAAAGGTGACACTGCAGGGGAAGCTGCTTTGAGCTGCCCTCTATTTTATCATTGGGTCAAAGAATGGTTTGGGTAGAAAGGACCTTAAAGCTCATTTTGTTCCCTTCCTGCCATTTGCAGACACATTCCACGAGACCAGGTTGTTCCAAGCCCTGTCCGACCTGGCCTTGGACATTTGCAAGAATGGGGCAGCTGCAGCTGCTCTGGGTATTTGCTGCAGGTTACCTTGTCCTCAGCAATGTCAGACCAGCAAATACAGGCTCTGGCCAATTTTCTGAGGCTGGGTGTTCTCCCAGCTTTGGGACAGAGAAGGGGGAGATTCCTCATAGCTCTGCTTTGGGGGCAGGCTCCCCCCATGGCAGCAGTGGCTGTGCAGGGTGTCAGCGTGCAGGGAGGGCCCTGGAGCTGTGACTGTGCCTTGGGGAACAATCTGTGCTGCCTCTCAGGCAGCAGACACTGCCAGAGCTGAGCTCAGCCTGGCCTTGCATCATCGGAGCCACCAGTGTTGGAGCTCCTTGGGCATCCCATGACATCCAGGAACATCTCATCATAAGAGCTTTATGTTTTCTGAGACATTCAACTCTAGGAGCAGCCCCAGCAGCAAGTGACAGTGCTGGTGTGGGATGGGCACGTGCACCTGTGTCCTGCTGCAGGCAATTTCTGCCCTGCTGTGTGCAGGTCCCCTCTAGAGGAGGGTGTCCCACCTTTGTGCTGCTCCTTTTCTGATCGTACCCTGTCCAGGTTTGGCCTGCTGCATTCCCTCTGCCCCCATCCTCTCCCATTTCCCCTTCCTCCCTGCCCCTCTCCTGCCCAGGGGGGAGGCATGCCCTGCCCTGGGGCAGTGGATCCAGGAGGCAGCCCCCACCTCAGGCTGGGAAAAGGGGGGAGCAGAGGGGAAAGGGTTTGCAGCACTGCTGGGAATCAGCCCTGCAGATCCAGGCTCAGCTCCCCCGCCAAGTCTCCTTGTCTCTAATCTCATCCTTCCATGTTTCATTGCAGGGCCATTATCATCCGTAATGGGGAAATCATTCCAATGTCCAGGGAGTTTACTCCAGAGACAGAGAGGCAGAGGCTGCAGTTTTTAGTAAGAAAGACCTTTCTTCTAAGCTCATTCCTGCTGAAACAGCTCCTGGCCTCTTCCCAGTGCCCTGTGCTGCCTGCTGGGGCTCTGGGCCCAGGGCAGCCCCACGGCTGGGACCTGCTGCTGGCACCTGCCCATCCCAGAGTGCCGGGGTGGGAAGAGGCACCGAGATGCAGAGAGCTGCCATGGGCCATCTCGTGTCTGCAGAGCCCTGGTTTGCCGTGGGCTCAGTGTGAGGGTCTGTGGCTGTGAGCCTGGCACAGGCAGGACATGGAGAGCCCAGGCTGCTGGCATGGGGCTGGACTGGCACGTTTGCATGGAGCCAGAGTGGCCCATCTTGTCCTTTTGTTGCTCAGGGAGCAGGGAGCATCCCCTGCCTGGGCTGCTGTGAGCTGGAGAAGTGTGGGTGCTCCCTTTCACTGCCAGAGTCACTGCAGTGCCCCTGCCGAGTCCTGGCTCCTCCCTGGAGCTGGTGTGTGCCAACAGGTTCCTGTCTTTCACCCTGACAGCTCCTGTCCCTCTCCTGAATGAGCCCCCTGGGGCACCCAGGGAGGCTCTTGGAGGTTATAAAGACCTCTCCAAGGGCAGCACAGGGGAGGAGGAGCTTGTTTTGGAGAAGGTCTTGCTGGATGAAATTTCCTGGCTTCGATGTACTTGGAAAAACACTGAGGCGTTTTTCCTTGAATCTATTTTTGAATGCCTGAGAGGAGGAAATGCAGTGATCAGAATCCTCCTCAGCTGGCTGCAGGGCAGGGCTCAGGCTGGGACAGGCTCATGGTGCTGAGGCTGTGCTCAGGGCTCCCCAGAGAGGGCTGGGGGTCTCCATCCTCTGCAGCAGCCCCATCCTCACAGAGCATCTCCTTTTTTCCTCCTGCTTTTCTTTCCCCTGCAGCACTGTCCAACCCTCCCAGTCCCCCACCCTGTGCTCCGAGGGGCAGGGGCTGCCCTGGGCAGGGCTCTGTGCTGCTGCTCCTCCCTTGGCTCGCTCACAGCTGGGCCCTGTTCCAGAAAACCCATCACTCTTTCCCTTGCCTGGGTGCTGTGGGTGTGCTGAGCCTGGGCTCCCGGGGGTTTGCAGCCACGACTCCTCCTGGGCAAATCCCAGCTTCTCCTGGAATTTGCTGGGGTTTGATTGTTTGACCCCTTTTGCAGATCTTCTCAAAACCCTCTTTGCAAAAGCTTCACCTTCTTGCTGAGTGCTGGCATGGCTGTGCTCAGCTCCAGTTTCCCCTCTGGCTTGGCACAGGGGGTGGTTTGAAGCTGCTTTACCAGCACCTGCTCCAGTGGCTCCAGAGCAGCCAGTGCTCTCCCACCATGGGATGCTGTGGCCAAAGCCCTGGTGGATGGTGGATCCTGGCCTGGGCAGGGCTGGATCCCCAGATCTCGCTCTCCCAGCCCTGGCTCCTCTCCCTGCAGGCCCTGCTGAGGCCCGAGCTGCTGGGCAAGGAGTTCACGGCCCTGGAGTTCCCCCGCAGGGTCCAGCCCAAGGAGCTGGGCAAGAAGATGCTCTACAGGGACCAGAGCATGAATGGCTGGTAATCCAACCCCTGGGGCCCTGGGGTCCTGCTGTGCTGGCTGCTCACCTCTGGCACCCCGTCCCACGGGCAGGGCTCTGGGACACTGTGCCCAGGCCCCAGGTGGTCACAGAGGTGCTGGAAGCCTTCACCTGCTGACACCTTGTCTCTGGCTTGTTTTAACCAGGGCTTACAAAAAGATCGAAGAGGATGACCTGAAGTTCCCACTTATCTTTGGGGAAGGCAAAAAGGTAAAGTACTGTGATAGAAGTTTGGCAGGGGCTGTTTCCTGCCTGCTCTCACTGTTTTGGGGGATTTCAGCCCATTTTTGCTAGCGTTGTCATCACCAGATCTTTTGGTTCCACCATTCTCCAGGCTCGGATGATGGCCACAATTGGGGTCACGAGGGGCCTGGGAGACCACGACCTCAAAGTGTTCAGCTCCAACATCCACATCAAGCCTTTCCTGTCCTGCTTCCCAGAGGTGAGCCTGGCCTGCGGCTGCGTGGCCCCCAAGTTCCTGAGTGGGCAGAGGCACTGGGCAGGAGCAGCCCCAGGCCGTGCCCAGTGCCCAGGAGCCTGCTCTGGCCCTGGCCTTGCCCCTGCCCCCTGCCCTGCCAGGTGAGGGTCTACGACCTGACGCAGTACGAGCACTGCCCTGACGACGTGCTGGTGCTGGGCACCGACGGGCTCTGGGACGTCACCAGCGACGAGGAGGTGGCTGCTGTGGTCATGGAGGTGCTGACCAGCTACGAGCCCAACGACCCCTGCAGGTGAGCTGAGCCTCAGGTGGGCAGGGGCCTGGCTCCTCAGAGAGGGCTGTGGCCACTCCTGCTGGGCTCCCCTGGGTGTGCTTGCCTGGCTCTCTCCAAGGGAGCCTTGCTGCCCTCCTGGCTGCTGCAGCTCCCCCCGCTGCTCGCCAGGCTGCTGCAGCAGGGGCTCGGGGCTCACTGCGGGTCCCTGCTTGCCCCAGGTACACCATGGTGGCCCAGGAGCTGGTGCTGCGCTCGCGGGGGGTGCTGAAGGAGCGGGGCTGGCGCCTGCCCAACGACAAGCTGGGCTCTGGGGACGACATCTCCGTTTTTGTGATCCCCCTGGGCGGCCCTGGCAACTACACGTGAGGCTGGGTGAGATGGGCAGGGGGCTGGCCTGGCCTGCTGGAGACACTGGGACACTGGCGCTGCCTGGGGCCACCCCTCCTCCAGGCACTGGTTTTCTGCAAGAAGAGTAACAAACCTGGAGCCTCACTCTGCCCAGAGCATCCCCTCCACCTGCCCTCGTCCCCTCCCAGGTGGAGACGGAGAGGCCTTGGGCAGAGTGAGCACTGGGCCTGAGGGGTGTTTTGATGCTGCTGCTTCCTCGACGCTGTGAGAGGCCTGAGGGCTCCTCAGCACATCCTTTGCCTCGCCATGGCTGTGCTGACTGCAGCCCTGTGTGGCACCCTGGGGTGCTCATGGCTGCTGCAGCCACCCCCAGCTCCTGCCCTGTGATGCTCTGGCCACGGACACAAGCTGCTGCTGGAGCTGGGATGGGGCTGGGAGTGAAGTCCCAGGGGCAGCTGTGCTCAGCTTGGCACGAGTCCTGCTGTGGCCCCACAATGGCCATCCCAGCCTCGTGCTCCCAGCTTTCAGCCCCTCACACCTGCACTCTGTCTCCAGTGTGGAGCAGTGACCCAGCTCTGCCCTGCACCCTGAGGAGGGATAAACCACTGCACTGGCCCTGGCTGTGCCACAGGTTCTGCCCCCTTCCTTTCATGCCTTGGATCACTGCAGTGCTTCTGGAGCCAATTATTTATTAACTGAGAGCTGAGCTGGAAGATGTCTAAATCCTTTCTTGGTGTGGAGTCTATGAATGTATGTCTGTATTTTGGAGTGGCTCTGAGTTTGCAGCCTCACACAGAGCAGCCCTATTCAGGTGAGCTTAACAGCTTAGCTGCACTGGATCTGCTTAGCACAGGGAAGCCACAGCAAAAGCAGCTTGGTGTGACCAGGGCAGGGAAAGACAGAGCCCGTGTTCTCCTCAGGGATCTCAGAGCTGCTGCAGAGGGGACCTGGAGCAGCTGATCTCTGCACAGGATTTTTGCATCACACACATCTCTGACCTGGAGCATCCATGACCTCTGAGTGTTGCATCCCAAACTGGGAGGGATTGTCCCATCCTGGGGGTGGGCATGGGCAGAGCTGGGCCAGGTCCCTCGTCTGGGACAGGCTCTGTGGCACCAGCAGCTTGTGTCCTGTCACTGGGTGCAGCCAGCTCCTGTCAAGTGTCACCTCTGGTGAAGGTTGTTTTCTCCTGTAACCAGTGAGATGTAAATAAACTGGGTACACATAATGGAAAGGGAAAGTTATGCAGGAGATTTGAACTGTTGGCACCCATGCTGAAGGGAGCAGGGAGTGGTGCTGGGGCTGGGAGCTTGTCCTTGTGTAGCACTGTGTGTTTAAATAAAGATTTTGCCACTGTAGTCCGACTTCAGTCTTCCTTTGCAGAGCTCCTGCAAAGAGGACTTACCGAAAAGCCAATTAGTTGTGATTAATTTATGTGGGCAGGCAAACAGGCCTGAGCAGGGCCATGTGAGCTGCTGCCCACCTGCCCTTGGGAGCCCACGGGCTGTCCCTCCACGGGCACCGGGAGCCACTGGCGTGCTGCCAGCCTCGGCGTGGGGGTCTTGCGCCCCTGGCTCTGGTCAGCACCGCCTCCGTGGGCACATTACTCACAGCATGGAGGGAGAAAACGGCTTTGCTGTCTGTGGGGGAGGGAGTGGGGCTCCGAGGAATGTGCGATGCAGGCAGCCGAGCAGCGGCTGCCTCTGCCCGAGGGTGGGCTGCCTGCCGCAGCACCCCCGCTGTCCACGGCCCTCTGGGGGCCGCTGGTACCCCGGTACCCCGGTGCTCTCCTCACCCTTTGCACAGCCCTGCTGCCCCAGCACGTTCCTGCTCCTGCTGGTGGCTGAGACCCGGCTCTGCTTTTCCAGGTCACTGCCCGGCTGCTGGCTAAGGCAAGGAGGCAGCGGCTGCTGCATTTAAAGCTTCCTCTGTGGTTCCCTTTTTTACTAAGGAAACATTTCCTTTGGAACAAACTCCTGGCCTGGGGCTTGATAAATTAAGAAAAATTGTCTGCAAGCCCTTAAAATAGCAGCGGTTTATGAGACTGGGCCTGGGCCAGGCTCCTGGGGCTGCCTTTCCCTGGCGGAGGGACAGGAGCTCTGCCTGCAGCTGGATGTGCCGGGGGGGCCAGCCCGGTGCCCGTGGTGGGCTCGGCAGCCGGAGCCCCCCGTGCCCCTGGGGTCACCTCAGTGCGGGCACAGCACGGCGCAGCCCCTGGGCAGGGGACCCTGGGGCCACGAATGTCCCTGAGCCCCCCGAGCCCGGCACGGTGGGAGGGGGCTCTGCTCTGACCCAGGGGACCCTGGGGGCACGAATGTCCCTGAGCCCCCCGAGCCCGGCACGGTGGGAGGGGGCTCTGCTCTGACCCGGCACAGGGCTTTGGGCACCGCAACCCCTCCCGGCAGCCGGGGCCGCCCCCTCCCCACCTGGCACAGGGAACCTGAGCCGGCAGAACGCCCTGGGGGCGTCCGGGGGCTCCGGGAAACTCCGGGACGGTCCCGCGGGTCCCGGAGCCGAGCGGGGGCAGCGCTGGAAGGGCTCGGCACGGCTCGGCACAGCCCCGCACGGCTCGGCACGGCTCGGCACGGCCCGGCACAGCCCCGCACGGCCCGGCACGGCCCCGCACGGCTCGGCACAGCCCCGCACGGCTCGGCACGGCCCCGCACGGCTCGGCACAGCCCGGCACGGCTCGGCACAGCCCATCACTGCTCGGCACGGCCCGGCACAGCCCCGCACGGCTCGGCACGGCCCCGCACGGCCCGGCACAGCCCGGCACAGCCCGCACGGCTCGGCACGGCCCCGCACGGCCCGGCACAGCCCGGCACAGCCCGGCACAGCTCCGCACGACTCGGCACGGCTCGGCACAGCCCCGCACGGCCCGGCACAGCCCCGCACGGCTCGGCACAGCCCCGCACGGCCCGGCACAGCCCCGCACGGCTCGGCACAGCCCGGCACAGCCCCGCACAGCCCGGCACAGCCCGGCACAGCTCCGCACAGCCCGGCACAGCCCGGCACAGCCCGGCACAGCCCCGCACGGCTCGGCACAGCCCGGCACAGCCCCGCACGGCCCGGCACAGCCCCGCACGGCTCGGCACAGCTCGGCACAGCTCGGCACAGCCCGGCACAGCCCCGCACGGCCCGGCACAGCCCCATCACGGCTCGGCACAGCCCGGCACAGCCCGGCACAGCCCCGCACGGCTCGGCACAGCCCCATCACTGCTCGGCACAGCCCCGCACGGCCCGGCACAGCCCCGCACGGCTCGGCACAGCCCCGCACAGCCCGGCACAGCCCCGCACGGCCCGGCACAGCCCATCACTGCTCGGCACAGCCCGGCACAGCCCCGCACGGCCCGGCACAGCCCCGCACAGCTCCGCACGGCCCGGCACAGCCCATCACTGCTCGGCACAGCCCCGCACGGCTCGGCACAGCCCCGCACGGCCCGGCACAGCCCGGCACAGCTCCGCACGGCTCGGCACAGCCCCGCACGGCCCGGCACAGCCCGGCACAGCTCGGCACAGCCCGGCACGGCTCGGCACAGCTCGGCACAGCCCCGCACAGCCCGGCACAGCCCCGCGCTCCCGCTCCGCCCTCGGCACGGCCCCGCACGGGGCGGCGCCCGGAGCCGGAGCCGGAGCCGGGCGGGGATCGGGCTGTGGAGCAGGAACGGGCTCTGGATCGGGGATCGGGCTCTGGCTCTGGGTCGGGGATCGGGCTCCGGAGCGGGGCCGAAGCAGGAGCAGGACGGGAGAGAGGTGCGGGGTCTGGGGGAGCCGAGCGGGGCGGGGGCATTGGGGTCCGGGCTGGGGCGGGGGGCACTGCTGGGGAGTGGGGCCAGAGCTGGGATCGGGGGAACTGAGGTCTCGACTGCTGGTTGTGTTTGTCTAAGTTAGCGGCGGAGTCTGGAGAAACAGGACTTGGTGGTTACTGGGGGTGCTTGGGGGAGCTGGGATCGGGGTTTGCTCGTGGGTGTGGAGGGACTGAGACCCGGGTTATTCGTGGGGCGTGGGGTCACTGGTTCTGGTCAGGTGTGGGCTCCAAGGTGGGTTCCTGGGCTGCGGGGCGGGGAAGGGGCAGCCGGCGGCTGGGCGGGGTGGGTGTGCCGGGTGGGTGGGGGAGCCTGGGTGTGGCCAGGGCGGGTCCGCTGCCCTCACTCACTCACTGACACTCGCTTGTCACCCCTGAGGGTCCCGGCTGTCCGCCGGGCAGTGTCTGAGCAGGGATGAGCCGGGGGGCTGCTGGCCCGTCCCACATCCCTCCCCGCAGCCCCCACCCCAGCAGTGCCCCCATGTACAGCCTTGCTCATGGAGTGGCCGCTCGCTGTGTTCTTCAAAAAAAGGAAAAAAAAGTTCCCTTTCCTTACTGCTGAGCTCATTCTTAAACATTTATATTAGGGGGGCTTGCGGGGAGGGGAAATAATTGTGTAATGTCTTAGGAGCAGGGGAGCATTCCAAAAGCATGACTGCGTGGCCTTTTCCAGCACGAGCAGTCTGGCAGCCGAGGCTCGGTGGCCGCCAGCCTCCCCGAAGCCAGCGCAGGCTCCGGGAGTGTGATCCCCGGGCTGGCATCCCGGGAAAGTGCTCCGCTCCCGGAGGCCGGCAGTGCTGGATTGCCTGGCCGTGCCTCACGGGGACCAGCTGCGTTTTGTTTCTGTTTTGCCGGGTGCTCTTGGTGTCCAAACAGTTTCAGTTTGTGTCCAGCTCCTCAGCTCAGGTAGAGACTCTGGGAGATTTTGTGGACTTTCTCGTGCATCCAGGCTCCTGACAGCTGCAGCTTCTCTGCGGAAAACATAAGTGGAAAATAAGCCAAGTCGCTGTCTTCCAACAGGCTGTCAGGAGCGTTTGCCCGGGCTCCCCTCCCGCCCTGCCGTTTGCCCTGGAGAGGCGCTGACATGGGAGTGAGGAGTGTCAGCGGGCGCTGATCGGCGCCGGGGCGGGCAGGCTCTGCCCCGGCACCGGCACCGGCCACTGTGCCGTGCTGTGTGGAGCTTTCAGCCCGACCCTTGCACTGCCGTGAGCCTGGAGGCTGCCGCTGCTGCAGGAGGTAGAATAAGAACATGGCATGATGTCCTTTGGAAAAGGAGGTAAGGGCAGGCAGCTTTCCCCGCAGGGCTCAGTGCTTGTGGTCTGAGCTTTGTTTAAGCTTTCAAATTCTTCTGTTCCAAGTTCCTTTCTCTGTTTTGCTTGTGGATGGTTTTTGTGGGATTCAGCAATGAAAATGAAGCAGCCTGGACTCTCTGCTCTGGGTCTGGGTCTGGACAGTTGCCCTTTGCCTCTGGAGTGTGTGTTAAGCCCATCCTGCCTGGTTGTGCCCAAAGAACATCTCCAAAAACGTGGGTGAGGTCTAAACTGGAGCGCTGGGTTGAGCTCCTGCTTTGAGGCTCACCTGTTTGGCTGCAGCAGCTCTGGAGGTGTGAGGAGGGTCCCAGGAGCTCCCTCAGTGCTGGCACAGCCGTTTTCCTGCTGCTGGCTGGGCCTGGCAGCACAGGTGGTGAGCAGGAGGCTGGGGCAGGGGGCAGTGGTGGTGAGCACAGGCAGCAAATTACAGATTCTGCTTTGCCAGGGCCAGCATTGGATGGTCTGGAGCTGTGGTCTGCCCAGGAGCCCAGGCTCTGCCCTGCCCATTGCATTTCCCCGTAGAATTGCTGTTTGCTTCCAGCCCTTTTTGGAAGTTTTTTGACCTTTCAACGTTAATGACTCTGTAATTCTGTAGTAAGAGTCCCTCTGGTGCTCGCAGCAGTGGCTCTGACACTTGTCCTGTCCTGCCTTGGCCTCGGTGTCTCAGCAAATCCCCTCAGTGGGGGTTCCTGGGGGGCTTTAATTTTAATTTAATTGTACCAGTGGGTCCAAACTGCTGAAACCATTTCTGTGCGCTCACACAGGCCCCACAGCCCTGGGGTGTCCCTGGGGGTGTCCCTGCCGAGCGGCTGCTCCCAAGCTCTTCCCAGATTTCAGAGCTGTGCCTCCGGCCAGGGCTGGTCCCTGGTGTGACCGGTCTGACCGGGGTGGGGCCCTCGGCAGTGCTGGGGAATTTCTGCCGTAGAACAAAACCCCTCTGTTGCTCTAGGAAGTCGGGTCTGGCCGAGGAGGTTCACTGAAAGATTTCTGTCCCTGGTTGGAGTCCTTCAAAGCATTAACATCTTTCTCTGCTATTCCTGAGTGCCTGCAGCAGACACTGGATGATGGACACATCCTGCTGCCAGAGGAATTCCCCATATCCTGCTCAGCAGGAACTTCGCAATTTGAGGCACAAAGCTGGGAGAGAGCAGCACAAGGGCTGCCCTGGGGCCTGGCTGATTTTATGGTGATGGCTTTAGAATAGTTGCTTGGAAAGTAGAACTGAGCAATTTGGGGTCGTGTTGCAGCTTTTTGGTGAGCTGGAGGTGCCTGCTCAGGGTTTGGCTGATGCTGGCAGAGGTGGCACAGGTTGAACCCACAGCCATCCCTGCAGCAGCAGCAGCTGGGGTGGGCACGGCAGCCCTGTGGGAAATGCTGGCACCCAGTCCCTGCTCCCTTTTGTCGTCCCCATGGATGAGCAGGAGGCATCTCCAGCAGGGCCCTGCAGTGCTGCTCACACCCAGAGCTGCCAGCCTGCCTTGCCAGCGTGGGCTGGGCACCTCTGGCTGTCATTTGGGGTGGTTGGCACTTGGCAGGGTTTAAAATCTCAATTTCCATGTCTGTTGTGGATGATTGTGTGCTTTTAATAATCTGGCCTGATGGCAGTTGTAGTAAAGCTAGACTCATATTATCAGAGAATCCCAAAATGTTTTGGGTTGGAAGGGACCTTAAAGATGATTTTGTTCCACCCCCTGCCCTGGACAGGAACCTTTTCCGCTGTCCCAGGTTGATCCAAGCCTCACCCAACCTGGCCTTGACACTTCCAAAGATGGGGCAGTCACAGCTTCTCTGGGCAGCCTGTGCCAGGGCCTCACCACCCTCTCAGGGAATAATTTCTTCTGGAAGGGGCTCTGAGGTCTCCCTGGA
This sequence comes from Luscinia megarhynchos, assembly GCA_034336665.1. NCBI lineage: Eukaryota > Metazoa > Chordata > Aves > Passeriformes > Muscicapidae > Luscinia > Luscinia megarhynchos. The sequence continues at coordinate 6,877,036 of CM067588.1, read as the reverse complement.
GCCGTTCTCTCCTCCAGGCTGAGCAGCCCCAGCTCTCCCAGAGCAGGGGGCTGCAGCAGCTCTGTGTTCTCCCTGGGCTGTTCCCAGGGCTGGGGCAGCTTGCAGGTGGGGTCTCACCTTGGGGCTCAGGGGCAGAGCCCCCTGGGGGACCAGCCAGCACAGGGGGGCTCTGGGCTGTGTGTCACGTTGAGCTTCTCATCCACCAGCACCCGCAAGTCCTTCCTCTCAGCGCTGCTCTCACTTCGTTCTCCTGTGTTTGCACTTGGGATTGCCCTGCTCGTCTTCATGTTTTCCACTTTTTTATCTGCTCACGATCTGGCAGCAGTGCAAAGAATCCTTGTCCTGGGGACTGGCCTCATCCTGCTGGGCAGCAGAGCATCCCCTGGATGAAGGCTCGTGTCTCCTGGAGCAGGAGCTGCTGCTGCTGTGCTGGTGCTGTGCTGGTAATGGTGCTGTGCTGGTGCTGGTACTGGTAATGGTGCTAGTAATCGTGCTGGTGCTGGTGCTGTGCTGGTAATGGTGCTGTGCTGATGCTGGTACTGGTACTGGTGCTGATGCTGGTGCTGTGCTGGTGCTGGTGCTGGTGCTGGTGCTGGTGTGGTGCTGGTGCTGATGCTGGTACTGGTACTGGTGCTGGTGCTGATGCTGGTGCTGTGCTGGTGCTGCTGATGCTGGTGCTGTGCTGATGCTGGTACTGGTGCTGGTGCTGATGCTGGTGCTGTGCTGGTGCTGGTACTGTGCTGGTGCTGATGCTGGTGCTGTGCTGATGCTGGTGCTGGTAATGGTGCTGGTGCTGGTAATGGTGCTGTGCTGATGCTGGTAATGGTGCTGTGCTGGTGCTGGTAATGGTGCTGTGCTGGTGCTGTGCTGATGCTGGTGCTGGTAATGGTGCTGGTGCTGTGCTGGTGCTGGTGCTGTGCTGATGCTGGTACTGGTACTGGTGCTGATGCTGGTGCTGTGCTGGTGCTGGTGCTGTGCTGGTACTGTGCTGATGCTGGTGCTGGCAATGGTGCTGTGCTGATGCTGGTGCTGGTAATGGTGCTGGTGCTGTGCTGATGCTGGGCTGGTGCTGATGCTGGTGCTGTGCTGGTAATGGTGCTGGTGCTGTGCTGGTAATGGTGCTGTGCTGATGCTGGTGCTGATGCTGGTGCTGTGCTGGTGCTGTGCTGGTGCTGGTAATGGTGCTGGTGCTGTGCTGGTGCTGGTAATGGTGCTGGTGCTGTGCTGGTGCTGGTACTGTGCCAGCTCCTGGGGCAGCCACAGCCCCTGCAGCCCCCTCCCTGCTCACAGAGCACAGCAGCTCTGGTTAGCAATGGGCTATTTCTGGGTGCCCTCCCGAGTTCTGGAATGGGCCGTGCTGGGTTGGGTGGGGACGGTGCCTCTGCCCTGTGAGTCAGCGCTGGCCCCACGCCAGGCAGCCCGTGGGAAGGAGCTGTGCTGGGCTCGGCCTGGGCAGGGCAGGGTCCAGCTGGGCACCACCCTCGGCTGGGTTTTGGTTCCAGTGCAGTGTCTGCAGGCCCTGGCTCCAGCTGGGACTGGCTGTTTGTGTCCTTGGCCTCTGCTGCTGCTGCTTGCCTGCAGGTGTTGGCACCTCGTGGTGCTGGGGGCCAGATACTGACCCGGCCCAAACCCCCTTTCCTCCTGGAGATGTGGGCTCACAGGGCAGGGTGCTGTGCTTCGCTGTGGGCAGAGAGGCCTTGTGTCCAGTAAACAGACTTTTTTCTCCCTGAGCTCTCCTTTTTCTGTGCTGTGGACATGCTGGATGAGCCTTGGGGCAGACAGGAAGGATGGTTTGCAGCAAGGGTTGCACTTGAGCATCTTGGAGGGCTTTTCCAGCCTTAATGATTCCGTGGGACTGTGGGTGTGCCTGGCCCAGCTGGGACAGGCAGGAGCAGCAGGGCATGGGAATTGGGCCAGGAGCTGTTTCCCTCTCCATGCTCAGCACTTGCCTCCCTAAAAAGTGCCCCTGGCTCCTAAAAGGGACCCTTTGGAGCACCTTTTGCTTTTTTTCTCTGACTTCAGTGTGGCACAGATGCTCTCACCTTCCTGTGGACTTGCTGCTCCACTGGGATGTGTGCCTGACACCAAGGATCCCAGCTGAGGAGCGTCACATCCCCCAGATGCAGCCCGTGACTCTCACTCTTCTCCCCTTACAAGTGGCAGCCTTCTATTTCTGTTAACAGCCCCAGAGTGCTCAGCATGCACTCAGCTTGTGAGCCAAAATGCTTGGAGCCTGCACAGATCCATGGCTGCAGCAGGGTCTGTCCTGGGGATGGGTGAGAACTCTCTCTCTCTTTTGGCCAAACCTTTGGGCAGTTTGATTTGTGAGATGGGGAGGTTCCCATGTGACAGGCAGTCTGCAGCCTGCCTTTGGAATGTGTCAGCCATTCAGGCTCATTTCTTCATCCTTCACTTGCAGCTAATTCTGAGGCAGCTGGACTCCTGTTCTACCCTTTTCCTCCCTTTTCTGTTGGCACAGGGTGAGGGTGGCGTCACAGGGGCAGGGACAGATTCCTGGCCTTTGTTAAGGCTCGGCTTGAGTGCCCTGGTTAAAGGCCAGGCCTGTGATGTTCTGGCCTTCCCAAGGTGATCCCAGTGGTGCTGGGAGTGATCCCAGCACGATCCACTCTCCCTGCTTGCAGCTCAGTGCATCAACCCTGGTGTGTGTGTCCTTCCCACAGGGTTCACTCCTCCCCAGGGAGGATGGCTCCTTCCACCCTGCTGCCTGGGCAGGGCTTGGAGAGGGATGCAGCTGAGGGGGAAAGTGTGGAGCATCCCTGCCTTCAGGAGAGGTTTCTCGTTCACCTGTAATTTCCCCCAGAGCAGTGTGAATTTTCAGGGGTCAAGCCCTGCATCACTCCCGGGATCTCTGCAGGAGCAGGGAGCTGGTGATGTGCTGAAGGCAAGGAGTGGGCCAGGCTCTGGGAATCTGAGGATGGAAAAGAGATTTTAGTCACAAGGCTGGGGAGGGATGTGATCCCACCATGGCTGATCTCCTCATGGCTCATTCAGAGGCTGTGCCAGGCATTCTGTGGCATTGTCCTGGCTGGTTCAGCTGCAAACCCCTTTTGAAAGTGAGGGATGCCAAGGCACAGTTTTCCTTGCAGAGCTGCATCGTTTTCCCTGGAGGCAGAAAGCCTCCTGCTTTGTGCTGGGGTTCCAGCCCTGTTTGCTGAGGGATGCCTGGCACTCCTCCCGCTGCCAGTGCTCCCTGGGCTCCGTGGCAAAGGCTCCTTTTCTGGACAGGCTGGGATGGGGCCAGCCCAGTGCTGGCTGCCAGGCACTCATCCTGCTTGCCCAGACCTCCAGGAGCTTGGCTTGGCGTGTTCCAGCTGCTGGTCAGATTATCTGGGGTCTGGTGAGCGTGCTGGGGTGAAACCCAGAGCTCAGTTTCTGCCGTGAAGAATCTGTAGTTTAAAACAAACCCAGCATGTGCATGCAGCTCTGAGGTTGTCTAAAATCCTGGTTTCCTGGGTGGTAACCGGGTAGCACAGCAAAGCCAGGGAGGGTTGGATGTCTGGGGAAGGCAGAGGGGTTTGTCACCTCCCTGGAGGTCCCAGCCTGCAGCCACAGCTGGGATGGTTCTCCCAGCCCCAGCAGCAGTGCTGGCTGCAATGGCCCCAGCCAGGCAGGCCTGTGGTGCCCATGGGCTGATGTTGTGGGAGCTGGAGGGGAGTTTGCAGAGGGCTGGGGCAGCCTCTGTGCTGTCTGTGCCGGGCTGCTCAGGTGGGCTGTGCCCAGCTGTGCCCAGCTGTGCCCAGCTGTGTCCGGGCGCCGGGAGCGCGGGCTGCCCGTGCTGCTGTGCCCTGCTCACCCGCCCGTGTCCCACAGCCATGGCAGCCATCAGGAAGAAGCTGGTGATCGTGGGGGATGGCGCCTGCGGGAAGACGTGCCTGCTGATCGTGTTCAGCAAGGACCAGTTCCCCGAGGTGTACGTGCCCACCGTGTTCGAGAACTACATCGCTGACATAGAGGTGGATGGGAAGCAGGTGAGCTCCGTGGCCGTTCCACGCCGTGGTGCCAGGCTGGCAGTGCCACCCCGGGCTGCTGCCAGCTCTGCTCCGTGTGCTCGGGCGCCCCACGGCTCCGGCATTCCTGGGTCACCCTCAGCCTGCCCCAGCTGCAGGAGGAGACAGCCATACCTGAGGAGGAGAACTGTGTCACTGGTGGCCTGCAGAGCCGCTGAGCCGTGTCCTTGTGCCTGTCAGGTGGAGCTGGCCCTGTGGGACACAGCGGGGCAGGAGGACTACGACAGGCTGCGGCCGCTCTCCTACCCCGACACTGACGTGATCCTCATGTGCTTCTCCATCGACAGCCCGGACAGTCTTGGTAGGACGGGGGTCCCTCGGGACTGGGTGCTGCTGCTGAGACCCCCGGGCTGCCCCTGGAGGGTGCCAGAGCCATCCCTTCACCCCTGGCCGTGTGTGCTGGGAGGTGGTGGAGAGGAGGAGGCTGCGGGCTGAGCTTGGGGCTGGGTGCTGTGAGGAGGCTTGGGGCAGCAGCCCCTCAGCCCACAGGATCCCCTGTGTGCTCCTAGAGAACATCCCTGAGAAGTGGACGCCGGAGGTGAAGCACTTCTGCCCCAGCGTGCCCATCATCCTGGTGGGGAACAAGAAGGACCTGCGGCACGACGAGCACACGCGGAGGGAGCTGGCCAAGATGAAGCAGGTGGGGCAGCCCTGGGTGCCAAGATGGAGCAGGTGGGGCAGCCCTGGCCGAGGTGGGGCAGCCCTGGGTGCCCAGGCAGCAGTGCAGCTCTGCCCAGCCCAGGTCCCGGCTGGAAGGGCTGCGTGCCCCCAGGGCAGGGCTGTGTGTCCCGGCAATGTTCCCAGTCGCTGTTTTTGCTGCTTCCCAGGAGCCGGTGAAGCCAGAGGAGGGCAGGGACATGGCCAACAGGATCAATGCCTTTGGCTACCTGGAGTGCTCGGCCAAGACGAAGGAGGGGGTGCGGGAGGTGTTCGAGATGGCCACGCGGGCCGGGCTGCAGGTGCGCAAGGGCCGGAGGCGCCGGGGCTGCCCGCTGCTGTGAGCCCTGCCCTGTGAGCCCTGTGAGCCCTGCCCTGTGCCCTGTGAGCCCTGTGAGCCCTTGTGCCCTGCCCTGTGTGCCCTGTGTGCCCTGTGCCTCACCTGTGCCCTGTGCCTTGTACCCTGTGCCCTGTGCCTTATGCCCTGCCCTGTGCCCTGTGCCTGCCCTGTGCCCTGTGCCCTCCCTGCCCTCCCTCCCTGCCCTGTGCCCTGTGCCCTGTGCCCTCCCTGCCCTCCCTCCCTGCCTGCCCTGCCCTGCCAGGAGGCAGTGCTGCCCCAGGAGCCTGTGGGGCAGTGCCAGCCCGCGCCCTGGGCACAGAGCTGTCCCCACGCTGTCCCTGCTCCGTCTGGGGCCGCTGCTCTCCGTGCTGCCCGAGCTCCCTGGCCCTGCCTCCCCGGGCACTGCTGGGCTGTTTGCTCTCCTTGCCCGGCTCGGGTGCCACAGGAGCAGGAGGTGCAGCAGGCTCCCGTGTGGCCCTGCCAGCCCTTGGTGGCCCTGCCCCTCTCCTGGCAGCGCAGGGGGCACGCAGGGTGCCACAGACTGGCCGGGCAGCCTCAGCCCTGCCTGTGAGCAGAGCTGGGCCCGGCTGCCCCAGCAGCTCTCCCTCCTCCCAGCTCCAGCTCTGCCGCCTCCAAGTCTGCTCGGCCTGGGCTGGGCAGCGCTAGCCCGGCTGCAGAGCTGGGGAATAAATGCAAACGATATTTTGGTAACTGTAACTCTGCTGCTGTGGTGTTCTCCGGCTCTCCTTCGTGCCCCTCGCTGCTCCAGGCTCCTGCTCTTGCCCGGCCCCAGCCCCTCTGCCCTGAGCTGTGGAGGATCAGGGCTCAGGACTTGTGCTTGCCAAAGAGCCAGGGTGCAGTTCCCGTGGGAAGGGCCGGCAGGAGCTTCCCAGCTGTACCCCTGGGTGATGGGCACTGCCAGCACTGCCGGAGCCTCCTGCCTCTGGAGCAGGGCAGGGCAGGGCTGCAGGGAGCCTGGTGCTGCTCCAAAGCCCTGGCTGTGTAAACAAGGCCCACCTAGCACTCAACAGTACACTGCTGTTCTCTAAACATTTATTTCAGGGAAATAGAAATGGCCTGCACAGCCATGCCAGCTCTCAGGCCAGGCAGCTGCCCAGTGGGGAGCTGAGCCAGCCTGTCCCAGGCCAGGTCTCTGCTGTCCCCAGTCACCCAGCACAGCAGCAGTGAGCTCCCCTGTGCACCCAGGGCAGCTCTTCACAGGCCAGAGCCTCCAGGCTTAAGCCTTTCACTGAATGGTCAGACCGGTCACAGAGAATTGTTTTGCCACAGCCATGTCAAAAAATTATTAAAATGGAGAGTTGTCCCAGTCTGGAGCTGGTGTGGGCTTTGTGGCTGGCAGCAAAGGCTGGCAACAACTTCTGGTCTGGTGGGTTCAGCCCCATCTCCACAGGGGTGCATGGAGCAGGGCCAGGCTGAGGGGTGCAGCTTCACGGGGCTTCTCCTCCCTCCCGGGTGCCTTTCCTGCAGAGAAACCTCGTGGAGCGCTGGCCCCTGACTCTGAGATGGAGACATGCGAGCCCTAAGCCACAGCCTGTCGTGAGCCCCGCTGGTTTGGGGCAGGAGAAGCTCCAGGGGCCCAGTGTAAGGCTGGCCCTGCAGCTGGCAGGAGCAGCAGCCAGCTCTGCCCACCTGGCGCTAGACACCGAGCTGCAGCGAGCGGAGCTCCTCGGTGATCCTGGCCTCAGCTGTGCTCCCCTCCCCAAAGGGGTATCCTGTGTAGCCCCCCTGCTGCTGGCAGTACCCGAGGAACCTGCAGGGGCAGAGGCAGGGCCGTGGTGGGGCTCCAGGTGCTAGGAGCAGGAGGGGGCAGGGGCAGGGGGGCAGTGCCTGGGGCAGGGCCAGGAGCAGCTCACCTGTGCCAGTGCTGGTCCTTGCTGAGCACAGTTGGGTTGCCCACCACGATCAGCAGAGCCTTGGCCCTGGTGATGGCCACGTTGAACCTCTGAGGAGGACAAGCAGGAGGGCTTCAGCTGGCTGCAGCACCTCTCATCCCCTCGCAGCCCTCCTGGGGCAGGCAGCTCTGCCGGGCACCAGCGCCCAGAGCAGCTCCACGCGCCGGGAGCAGCAGAGGCAGGAAGGGAATGCCAAGGCACAGGGGGCTGCTCGGGCCAGGCAGTACCTTGGGGTTCTTGAGGAAGCCCAGCCTGAAGGTCTGGTCCAGCTGCAGGAAGGTGCTGCAGCTGCGCACGGTGGAGATGAGGATCACCCGCCGCTCCTGGCCCTGGAACTCCTCCACAGAGCCCACCTGGGGCAGGGACACGGCTGAGGGGCCAGCAGCACCCGGGCTGGGCTGGCAGGGCTCCCTCCTGCAGCAGGGTGTGCTCCTCTCCCCTGTGCCAGGACGTACCTTCAGCTGGGCGATGTCCGGCAGCCGCTGCAGATCGGGCTCCAGGCAGGTGATGGCTCTGCGGATCTTCTCCACCTGGGGGGCGTGGGGCAGGATCAGCCAGCACAGCCAGCACAGGACCAACCAACCCAGCCAGCACAGCCAGCACAGCCAGGACAGCCAGGACAGAGCCACCCAGCCAGCACAGCCAGCACAGGACCAAGCCAACCCAGCCAGCACAGCCAGCACAGCCAGCACAGGACCAACCAACCCAGCTAGCACAGCCAGCACAGCCAGGATCAGCCAGGACAGAGCCACCCAGCCAGCACAGCCAGCACAGCCAGCACAGGACCAACCAACCCAGCCAGCACAGCCAGCAGCACAGCCAGGACAGCCAGCACAGGACCAACCAACCCAGCTAGGACAGCCAGCACAGCCAGCACAGGACCAACCAACCCAGCCAGCACAGCCAGCACAGCCAGCACAGCCAGCACAGCCAGGACAGGACCAACCAACCCAGCCAGCACAGCCAGGACAGGACCAACCAACCCAGCCAGCACAGCCAGCACAGCCAGCACAGCCAGCACAGCCAGGATCAGCCAGCACAGCCAGGACAGCCAGGACAGGACCAACCAACCCAGCCAGCACAGCCAGCACAGAGCCACCCAGCCAGGATCAGCCAGCACAGCCAGCACAGCCAGCACAGCCAGGACAGGACCAACCAACCCCAGCCAGCACAGCCAGCACAGCCAGCACCCAGCCAGGACAGCCAGGACAGCCAGGACAGGACCAACCAACCCAGCCAGCACAGCCAGGACAGAGCCACCCAGCCAGGATCAGCCAGCACAGCCAGGACAGGACCAACCACCCCGCCAGGACAGGGCTGTCCCTGTGCCAGCCCTGGGGTGCCCATCCTCTCCTGTCCCTCGGGGAGCTCCCTGCCCACGCCCTGTGGCAGAGTCAGCCCCTGACCTGTTTCCTGTAGGGAGAAATGATGCCGATCTCCTTGGGGGACACGGCGGGGCAGCTCCCCGAGCCCCGGCTCAGCAGCAGCTTCCTCAGGTAATGGACCAGGACCTCAATTTCGGCCGTGTTGAAGAACGAGGGGCTCCTGGCCTCTCTCTGATCTTCCCCACAGACCCCGTGGAAGATGATGGGGAAGCCCTGGGGATGGAGAACATTTGGCTCTGCCCCCTTTGCCTCGGGGATCCCCTGGGTCGGTCCCTCCTGTGCCCCTCACTTTTCTGGGAAGCTCCTCCCAGGCACAGTACACATTCCGGACGTCAGGCCCGTTGCTCCTGCACACTTTCAGCTCGTTGTCGTAGAAGAGTTCGTTGGGAATCCTGAGAATGGCCTCGTGGGACCTGGCAGAGGCAGGACAGTGCCCAGGGTGGGTGCCAAGGGGGGCCAGAACCCTCCGGGGCACCCAGGACAGAGGTGCACTCCCTCCTCCACACCAGCCGGGCCCTGTGAGGCTCTGGGGGATCCCAGACCCTGGAGAGCCAGGCTCAGCAGTCCCTGCCTGGCTCAATCCCTGCACCACCCCTGCCCCACCTGTAGTTCCAGAGCAGCTTGGTGATGAACTGTGGGTTGTATCCTCCACCCGACTTCTGGTACAGGGGGTTGTGCAGCATCAGCCTCTCCAGCAGCGAGGTGCCTGTGCCCAGAGATGTCCCGTGGCTGCCCACAAGACCTCTCAGGCCCTGGGGGATGCCTGCAGCACTCCCAGCCCTCTCCCTACTCACCCAAGCCGTGCTGGATGGCCAGTGGTGAGGTCAGGACAGGGCCCAGCTGCTTGGGGTCTCCTGCCAGCACCAGCTGCCCCCCTCTGGGGTTGGTCTGCTGGTCCATGGGAGTCAGGAGCCCTGGGCACAGGGAGAGCTCAGTGGGGACTGGGAAGGAGCCCAGGCCGTGCAGAGGTGCGGGTGCTGGCCAGGAGCTGAGCAGCACTCACCTGCAATGGCAACCACACTCTCCGGCTCCACCGCACGGCCACACTCGTCGATGAAGACGTGGGAGAAAAACCCCGGGGGGAAATTGGCTGACACCAGCCTGGAGGAGAGATGGAATGAGGCTGTCTCAGCATCCTGCCCCATCTGGCCATCCTTCCTCTCCTACCCTCCATCCTCATCCTCCCACAGAGGAGGGATTTCCCCCGCTGCTGCCTGCCCCCCCCAACCCCTGCCTGAACCCCAGAGGGATTTCACAGCCTGGCTGCAGGGCAGCCCTGGGTCCAGCTGCCACGGGGGCTGGGGGCAATCCCAGCTCCTCTGACCTTCCTGCTGTCACCAGCGTGGTGACGATGATCCGGTACTGCTTCAGGCTCTCCTTGCTTGGGTACACGTAGCTGCTCTGCTCCTCATCCCAGTTGCAGCAGGGCTGGAGCACAGGCACTGGGTGAGGTCCCGCTGTCCTGGGGACACCAGCCCGGGTGTGCTGCCAGCATTTCAGGGCAGAGGGGCAGGGACCTACCACAATATCAGTGGGCACCTCCCCGAAGTTCCGGGAGCTGGCCATGAGCCTGTAGACATCCTCAGGGGCAATGTCCTTGATGAGGCACTGGCACAGCAGGTCTGTGGCACTGTTGGAGGGGGCACAGACCAGGATACGGGCATCCTTGAAGCGACTCCACACCTGGGTGGGAGGAGGAGGAGGTGAGACCACTGAGCCCCACGGACGAGAGTGGGCAGCGACGCTCAGGGCTGGATTTGGGCACTGGCCACCCACCTGCTTGATGGCCTCCACCATAGTGACCGTCTTGCCGGTGCCAGGGGGGCCAAAGATGAGGTAGGGGGCTGGCCGGGACATGCCTGTCACGATGTGGGCCACGGCCCTGCACTGCTCCTCGTTGGTCTCCAGCTCACGGTTAAACCACCTGTGGGAGCAGAGGCTGCGCTGCCAGAGCCCCAGAGCTGCACCCCAGAGCCCGTGTCCCACCTGCAGAGCTGCACTCACCGCGGCTGGAGGGGGCCGGGGCACAGGGGCTGCTGGCAGGAGGCGGAGGGGAAGAGCAGGCTGGACAGCCCGTGGCGCAGGGCCAGGAACGCCGCCCGGTGCTGCACCTGCAGCGGCAGCCGGCTGAAGGTGAAGGTCACGTCGAACTTCAGGCTCTTCGCAAACTTCCTCTGCAGCCTGGGAAGGGGCGGTGTGGGCAGCGCAGGGAACGCTCTGCCTCCCTCCCGGCCCTTTCCTCCCACTGCTGGCCTCCGGCAGCCCCGGGAGCAGCCGCGACTCACCTGGAGGAGAAGCCCAGGCGGACCCTGTCCAGCTCCACGCTGTGCACGTAGCCCTTGTAGCGCACCAGGGGGCAGCGCTCCCGCTCGCTGCTCAGCTGCGCGAACAGGTGATCCCCCCGCAGCACGGACGGGCGGCTCTCGGCCACGCCAGGCACCTGTGCCACAGGCCACAGTGATGCCAGGCACCCGGGAGCGCCAGCAGCCCTCCCAGCCCTCAGCCCTACGCACGTGCAGAACCAGCAGCGCCCTGTCCTGCACCATGGTCACGTCCTGCATGTCGTAGCGCCGGATGTCCACCTCCATCTGGATCTCCTCCAGGTGCAGCAGCAGCTGGAATTTCTGGTGGTAGTTCTCAGCCTGCAGAGGTGCTTCCAGCAGCGCGCTGAGGGCAGCAGCAGTGTCAGCGTGTCCCAGGGACAGTCTGGCACTCGAGGAACATGTCAGCATTGCTCCCAGCCCTGGGCACTCACCGCATGGCAGCCCAGCTGGAGCTGGCGCTCTTGGGTCCGAGCAGGATCGTGTCCTTGAGGCTCTTTGGGTAGTGGTAGGTGCCCAGAGGGATTTCCCTCTCCAGTTCGTTTTTCAGGGAGCTGGGTGGAGGGGACGGCAGTGATGCAGCGAGTACACCGTGTCCCCAGCCCCACTGTCACAGCCATCCCGCAGGGCTGAAGCCCTGTCCTGTGGGGCTCAGTCAAGGAGCTGAGCCTTTCCTGGCTGGAGAACGGGCTGGGCCCCTCTGCTCAGGATGGCACAGGTGACTTCACCACGTACCTGTCAGGGGGGATGCCATCCTCGGTGATGACAGTGACAAGGCGTGGGAGGCTGGCCGTGTAGGGCTGGAAAAGGGCCGAGGGCCCCAGGTCCTTGGCCAGCTGGCTCTCGGCAACGGCAGCCACAGAGCGCGAGATGCTGAAGGGCTGGTCCGGCTCCTTGGAGAACTCGAACAGCAGCACAGCACTGAAGTGCCCATTGCAGGTGGTGAGGCAGCGCACCTGGATGGGGTACAGGCCACCTGTGTGGTGAAGGGTGAGATTGGGTCCTGCATCGTCTCTGCAGGGCAGGGCAGGGCAGGGGTGGGATGGGATAGGATGGGATGGGATGGGATGGGATGGGATAATGGGATGGGATGGGACAGGACCCTACCTGGGTGTAGCAGCAGGGACTGGCCCTGCACTACCCCCTGCTCATCGGTGAAGGAGAGCTCTGGTGACTGCTGGCGTGGCTGGAAGCGCTGCAGCGTCACCACCTCGGTGCCACAGTTGTGCACCTGCACAGTGATGGTGCAGGGCTCCCCTGGCACCACGGGGAAGCGGATGCTGCCGTTGCCCTGGTCATAGTCCGAGACGATCTCCACCCCGTGCTCCCCACGACTGAGCTCAGCCCTGTGGGGAGGGAGGGTCAGGTTTCCCAGCCAGGGTGGGGGCCCCAGGGGCCTTGCCAAGGCAGGTGCTGATGTCATACCAGTGCTGGGCATGGATCTGGGGCGCCTGTGGAGCAGAGCTGAGCTGCTGTCCTGAGGCAGACGTGGGCACGGAGTTCCGTGCATTCCGCCTGGGTCTCGGGTACTGGTCTGCCACCACCACTCGCCTCTCCACCTGCAGGGAGCAGCCAGAGTCAGCGTGGCCCTGGGATGCTGCAGGGGCTTCTGAGGAGCCAGTCCCGGTGGGCACTGCCCCAGCACGAACTCACCTTGAATTTCACCACCTCTCCGCGCACCTGAGCCTGGTGGTTCGTCCTCAGCGCGTACAGGATGCTGGAAAAACTGGGTGTCCTTGCATCAGTCCTGCAGAGCCAGGGGAGAGGGCTTGTGTGGGGCAGTGTGGCTTGGCTGACATGGGCAGAGGTGAGGCAAGCAGGAACATGAAGCAGGACACTGAGGCTGTGGTGAGGGGGGTCTCAGCAGGGCCCCTCTGCTCCAGGAGAGAAGGACTGGCCTGTGCAAATCTTACATCCCTGCTGGCTGCTGCAGCAATTCTGTGCTGTGCCATCGTTGTTCCAGCTATGGCACAGCCACTCCAGCCCTCACTGCTGGCCCTGACAGCCACGCAGCCCCTCCATGCTCGTGCTCAGGGCTGAGCTGGCACAGGTGCTGGCTCTGCTAAGGCACAGCCACTGTGCTCCAGCAGGGATGGCTCCCAGGTTCCTCCTCCCAGTCCCACCAATGCACTGAGCCCGGCTTTGGCAATGATTAACAGCGGTCATATTGCACAAAGGCCGGCGAGACTGGTGTCAGCAGGGTGAGGTGGGGAGTGTGGTGGGCAGTGGGTGCCCGAGGCATCCCCAGGAGCTGCTGGGTGCCCACGGAGCTGGGGATTGTCCCAGAAAGGTGAGACAGACAAGCCTGGGAACCCCAGCGGTGCTTCTGGGGACCAGTGGATGGGGATGCCGGCCCGGGTCTGTCCCAGGGGATACCGCCCGGCTCTCACCTGCCCCGGAACTCCTGGTTGTAGATGGTCCGCAGCGTTCCCCGCGCGCTCTCCTGCTCCCGGTCCGTGTCCCGCAGGAACTGCAGGAACTGACACCCCCAAAAACTGGCCTCCGCCACGGTGAACTTCGGCATGGTTGAGCCGAGCCGAGCCGAGCCGTGCCGAGCTGGTGCCGAGCCGAGGAGTGCCAGGTTAAGCGGGACTGGGCCGGGCCGGGCTGGGCTGGGCTGGGCTGGGCTGGGCTGGGCTGGTCCCGCACGGAGAAACGAAAGCGAAAGGGGAGCGGCCCGGGGCGTAAGGGATCCTGGGGCTCGGGGGGAGATAACGGAGCTGCGGAGGATGGTGGGGAGAAGGGGCAGGAGGCAGGGAGCGAGCCAGTCTGAAGGATGATTAGCTAAAGATTTGGAGAAGGACAGAGAGATAGAAACGCTCCTAAGGCTGGAACCGGTGAAGCGCTTGCAGTGTAACCCGGGAGCCGGCTAGCCTTGAGGCAGATAAGAGCTGTGTTGTGTGCAGTCTTATCTCGGGCCCTGCTTCAGCCTCACATTCTTGGAATCGCTGCGGCGATTTCCTGGATCCGCAGCCCCCAGCACCTGAGGCGCACAGCTCTCACCTCCTCTGGCGCTGCCGCAGCGGGAGCCCTCTGCCCAACCGCCCGCGGGCAGCTCCGTGCAGTCTGCACACCTCCAAACCCTGCTCTGGCCCGCGTGGGGAACGAGCAGGAGCGTCTCAGCAGGTCACAGGAAGACACCGAGGATGACTGGAATTATCTCCTTGCTTTTTTTCCAGGGTAAGGAGCTGCGTTAAAGCTCCGTGCTTTTTTTATTTTAATTTGGAGTTCCCCTGACTGATGCTCCTGTACCAGGTGGGAGCATCACCCGTGGGGTTGGAGTTATGCCACCCCTGCCTAAGCACGGAGCTGCTAAGGCTGGAAGAGACCTTTGAGATCATTAAAACCCAACCACGAACCCAGCACCGTGTTCACCACTGAACAATGTCCTCAAGTGCCACATTCATGTTTTTGAACACTTCCAGGGATGGTGACTCCAACACTTCCTAGAGGAGTGAACAGGAGTGAGACCATGAAATAGCAAACACAAATGGCTTTAAGCAAAGTCTGGTGTATTTGCACTAGACTAGTTGATACAGAGGATGCCTGACGGATGAATTGTCAGTCTCGGCAGCAAATACAAATATATTTTATTTAGATAGAACTCACAAAGGATCAACACTTATTGTGTGGTGTTACTGTGCAAAACCCAAAGTGTAATGTGCAGACAAGCCCACTGCTCTCTTCCCAACCTTTTTGCCTTTGTGTATTTATAAACAAAAAGACATGAGCCAGTTTAAAAACCAGAACCTGCAAGGCACCCAGTGATAACCAAGTGCAAACAAAGCAAAGGGAGTTCACCAAAGGAGGTTCACTTTGTTGTGAATCCATGTTCCAAGATCTGAGAAAGGAGTATGTGTATCTCTTCATCCTGCCCTTCAGAGAAACTGTTATGACTGCTCATTTTGATGTTAGAGGGGGAAAATAGTAATGCACAGCAAGCATGCAGAAGAGATTTATTCCAAAATCCCCTCTAAGAAACTGTCCACAACTGAGACAAATGGAAAGGACTTTTTTTCCACTTTGGTGCAAGTTTATTTATTTTGTACACTATCCATCCATACACCTGTGATACAAATCTATGAACCTGCCACAAAGCATTAAAGCACAACATACCTATTATTCTGTAGACATTTGCATTTTTAATCACCATCCAGCACTTGTGGATCAGCAGTGACTCACCTTGTAGTTCTGTAAAAATGCAGATGTCTGGTAACCGTACGTACACAAGGGAGGGGAGAACAAAGATGTTCACTTTTCGGGAACATGGCTCAAATCTTCAGATTAAAAAAAAAGTTATGTCCCTGGAAGAGCTGGGTCAGTAGGGAATTCTGTAAAGGATCCTGTAAACTCTTTTTCTACAGTAAAATCTAAACCTGCAGGCATCTGCTTTGTGGAGGCTGGGAACAAGGAGACTCGAGGACTCACTGTCTTGCACTTACTGAGTCTTGCAGCGCTGTGAGCTCCTGGCAGGTTTGACAAACTGGATCCCTGCAGTGCTGGATACAGGCGAAGGGAATGCTCTGCACCCTCTCCTGGGGTAGCATTAGGGCTTTTCCAGCTAGGAAGTTTTCCAGCCAGAGACTCAAACAGCTATACTTCTGAGCCATCAATGGCTGAATTTAAATGACCTATTAAATGCAGCTACAACAGGAAGTTTATGTGGCAGGAAACACAAAACACAAAGACAACTATTTGTTCCACGGTTCCCTCTCAGGCTAGAAAACCTGTTAACTTTGAAAGCCCTAAAAAATGCTGCTCTGGTTTAGAAACCATCTACTTGGCATAGGACCACATTTGTTTTTCTGCACACGAATGTTTCACACGGCTCCTGGTTTCTGCATTAAGCGTTCTGCATCTCTTTGCCAATCTTGTAGCTGAGGATTTTGTTCCAGTCAATCTTGGTGCGGGTGACGGGCAGCTGCCGGCGTAAGGCTTTGAAGGTGGTGTCTGACATGGTCTGGTAGTTTTCACTGATTGCTGTCTGCAGGGCAAGCAGATTGGGTTAGGGCACTCACAAAACACTGTGAGAAAGCTCAACTCGGTGCTAAAGCCACGAGCTCCTTTCTGTAAGGTGTAAGGCACACTGCTAACTAAATGAATAATGCAATCACCAGTGTGGGCAAGTCAAAGGCCTTTTATTCACCTCCCCTGTAGTGCAGCAGCTTCTCCTTAGGTCTTGCACTGATTTACTCTTTTCAGTCTCCTGCACGCAGGCTGGGACAATGTAAAAACTGTTGCACAAATCTCCTCCTCGGTATTTTTAACTGTCAGAGGAAAATACATTGACCTACCCACTCCCCTCCCATGCTTGTTCCAGGAATCATCTGTAATCCTTCAAAAAAACCATACAGCAAACCTGATAGTTAATTCCAACACAGCTCTGTAACTATATTGTTTAAATACTACTGTCCTTTTCTAAGTAATTCTTACAGTAAATACCAGATTCAGCCAGGTACAGAATCAGAGGCCAGTTTTCCATGTTTCGACTAACTGCAAATGGAGACTGATATGATTCTATGGTTTATTTAACTACCACTGATCTTACCTGGTACTCATTTTCTGCATTTTCTATGATCTTTAATAAACTCCTTAGCAGTCTGGACATCACTCTGCAAAGAAGAAAAAAAATGCTTGTTTGTTTAGGAGTAACTTACCTGAGCTACAAAATAGATTTCTTCTCAAATGATAGGCTGAGTACAGATAAAGTAGGCAGCATCATCAGCTTGTGCCTCGTGGCTGTAGCTGGGCTCCCTCCTTTCACTTACTACATACTGGGTAGAGCTTGTGCTCCAAACTGGAACAGGGCTGCACCCTAGTGAGCAAAAAGGAACCTTCATGGTAAAGTGAGTCACTCTGCAGCTGTTGCTCCCTCTACCATACTAGAGGGTTTCTTTATTTCTCCTGGTTATGTCTCTAACTGTTCTTTCCCTTGCAAAGAAATACAGAAGCATATTCTATCCTCTTCAACCCAAACTTCCAACAGAAGTTTTCCAATAGAGACTTTCTATAAGATTGAATTTTAAGCAATTGGGAATCTGGGACTCCTAGGTGACTCTAAACACCACACTGACTGTTCACCCTAAAATCACCTCCAAGCCAAGAGAACACAGTCATAGCAGTGCATAAGGAATAAAACAGTTGCTTATCATAAAGATCTTTTAGCATACTTACTGACACCTGTACAGAATCCTGAATGTCTTTGTGACTAACCAGCTGGACATTGCCATCTTCATAGTAATGGACCTGGACAAAGAGACAGAATGTAGGTTTTATCACAACCACTCACTCCAGAATTCCTGAGCCCCCAAATGGCTCAACAGAGCATCTTCTCTGCTTACATGGAGACTAAAGGCAGGATGGATTTTCTACAAGGTTTCATTCTTTGTCAAGACTGTTGAAGATTATGTTAATCAGTAAACGCCTAGAGCTGAGATAAGAGAAATTATAAAAGACTCAAGGAAGAGGTTTTAGCCTTACAAAGTGAAGCAAAGTGGAGGCCTATAGGGTAACCAATGGCCAGACCTGAGACTATTCCTGAAATATAGATGTAAGAAATGATTTCTTGAATTGTTTAGCTTAGTAACATCCTGACTTGAGAAGGACATGTCTGCTGCATTTCAGTATCTCATTCTGAGCCAAATGCATTTGTGTAAGAGAAGCACAATGCAGCTTCTCTGATTACTGCCAGGAAAAATAACTCACTTGGATTTTGAGCACTGCAGCCACTTGAGCTGTTGGTGGTGTGATTGTAAACTTCCATTCTGATCTCCAGCGCCCGTTCCTAAAAGCAATCCAAGCATGAAAAACTATTTCCAAGTTCTAACAGGAAAAAGAACCAAATTAACAAGTAAGTTGTTTCTGATTTTGTTTTATCACCCATAAATACCACATGGGATTTAGTGATTTAGATGGTATGGAGTTAAATTTCTGCAGCCCAGCTGAACATAATGCAGCTTCAGTACCAAGAAGCCCCAGAGATGTAAAGGAGTATCTACCCAGCTCTGCTAATGCCTTTTCCCCTGGAGAGGACACAGGAAGAGCTTTGGTATGTGCCAAGGGGACTGCAAGGAAAACAACTACAGAAGGAAAGGAATGCCCAAAACTCCCTGTCCTTCAGACCATGTCAGAGCTAGAGGATGGGCTGGTTTGAGGAGTCAGGCAAAGGAAGAAAACACACTGTGTTGAAATTGTCTTACCAGAAGTTTTTGGGCTGAAATTGGTGGCTCTCAATACAGGCAATAATTGTCTGCTGTCCATCTATAGATTTACCATAAACCTGTATTTAGAAAAAGAGTTAAAAAGGCCCAAGAGCTAAGGAAAGCCATTCTTAACGCCTGCTCTTGGCAGCAGGGTGCAGGCTGCTGTGGTGGCACCTCACTGGGAGCATGCACCACAAGTGACACTGTCCAACACCTCCCCTGGCAGGTACTTTCCCTACTGGAAGGTGGGGAGGTGCTTGGCAGTCTCACCACTGAACAAGGCCTCATCCACCTTTACCCCAGTGCACACCAAGAGAGCTGCAGCTCTCTGGAAGCTGCCACTCCAAATGCCCGTGGGAGAGCTGCCCAGCCCTGGCAGCAGCCTGCTCTGGCTGCCAGTGACCCAGAGCAGCCCTGGCAGCAGCCAGGGACACTCACAGTGCAGAAGCCATTGGGGTAGTGCTCCTTGACATAGGCTCTCAGGGCACTGTCACAGGCGTCCCTCCAGGCCTTCAGGGCCCACTCTGCCTCCTCGGGCTGCGGGTCACTCGCCTCCTTCCTCAGGTGATCAAACCGAAAGGAAACCTTGTTCCTTGGGTCTAAAAACCTGCCATTGCCCAGATCTCCATGCTCTGTGATTAAGACCTGCAAAAGAAGTTGAGATGATGATACATTAGACTGCTATAGATGTGTTATTTTGCATTTTTCTCTCCTTGCATATCAGTGCTACAGTAGGTTCTTTCATTGAGCTGTAAGATCACATAAAGAAAACCAAGTATTTTCAGTAATAATTTAAACTAGTAGTTATTGTGAGGCTGAAGGTAACTCTGCTCTCCACAGTAATAGTGCACTTAGACTTCTGTCCCAGAAAAGGCTGAACTCCAATAATGTATATATTTGGCTTAAAATTTGGTATCCTTACAACAGAAGCAGGCTGCTTTGCCTTTAAACTTATTTTAGCTGTTTTCCTTCCTTGTTTCTAAAGCAAACTGAGATTTTTACTCTGGAATTTACTATTTATTGCCATGTTCCATGAGCTCTACCTCTGGGCAAGAATGGTACATAGATGTGACTACTTCTAAAGTACACCAACTAAAGCAGACAGCAAAGCAGCATTACACATTCCAATAATTTTTCTTTTTCACCTTAATTTTTCGGCTTCCCAAGTATTGACTTTATTGGGGTGGGTTTTGTTCTTTTGCAGATTGTACTGTAACTTTCTCATCAAAGCTATTTCTATGAACACCTCTCCTAATACATGCCTCCCACAAACATATCTGGGACACCAGAAAAGCTGGGTCAGAGCTTGGATCAGAGAACAGAGCAGATGGCCAGGCAGCTTTCTGGCTTCTCTACAACTTGCTGTTTGGTCTAAAAAAAAAAAGTTAAAAAAAAAATCCTGAAAAGACTTGTTTTGCTGGCATAGACTGGATAGTATGATAGTATTAGGTATAATCACTACATCAAACCAATGATTCTGTATCAACAAAGTTTGTTGTTTAGGGTAGCTGGGAATGGATTAAAATTGCAGAAAAATAAACCAAACAAATAATTAAGAATCTACTAACGACTGTCAGTAGGAATTGTGAGTAGCAACATAAGGATTTATAGGTGAGCTTTAAATAGACAGTAATCTTTAACCATTCACACTCTCTTAAGTAAAATTCCAGTAGCTTCAGCATGGAGCTTTAAGAAGCAATGAACTGGATTTATTGTAAGTACGACACAGAACTTGAAGAGAGTATCTTGCTTGTGCTTTGTTCTTATAGAAGAACGTTTGTCACGATAATGATGTGTGGGGGAAGGAGCAGGGCTGGCACCTTGAGAGCAGAATGAGTGAGTCAGCTGATGGTGATGTTGACCTGTGAGCCAACACCCTGACAAAGCTCATTTTGATTGCTGTTTCACAGTGCAGTGACGAAAAGCTCCAGGGGTACAAAGTTTCCTCTCACCTGGTCATCGTACCCTTCTATCTTCACCGGAGTGAACTGATCCATGTTGTACTGTGCAAATGCACTGTGAGGAGCAGAAGAACACCAACTTCAGCTGTACATGCACATTCATTTTGACTCAAGTCTGCTGTGTGATTAGATTACAGCAAACCCCAACTTCATCAGGCAGATAATGCACACAAGCACCGTTAAAGGCTTTCCAACACCTCTTACTGTTGATAGTTATAAACCCCAGGACTAAAAGCAGGTTTGTTTAGTGATGACCAGAAAAATACAGAGTTCAAAAGTAGAACAGCAGGTAGCCTGGGGAAATATGAGCAAGCCAAGGCAAAACAGGAACATCCCAGCTACTATTTAGACAGCAGCAAGATAAACAAGTGAATAGACAAGTATTTACAACAATTTTCTTATGTGAAGACTTGCTGACTGCCACATCACCTAGCTTGAAATAGATCTTAGAATCAAAAAGCTTGTATGTGTAATATTTAAGCACCTTCTGATCAAGCTGTGAAAGCAAACAACAAATTCTGAAAACTTTTTATTGAGGGCAGTTCTTTTTGTAGACTTAGGCTATGGATTAATCAATATTTCAGCCTTCACTTACTTTATAAATCAGATGATTCAACACAATCAGACATTCCTGCTGCTGCAGAGTTAAACTGTTTGGCAGAGTGCCTTCCTGTCAATTTTATAGAGTACAAACTCCAATTTAGAGCTTTTTAATAAGAATTATCCACACCTTTTATTATAGGTGGGGTAAGAAATTACAGAAGATTGCTCTGAATACAGCAAATGGTTCTCTCTCACAGAATGATGGCTATAAGAAAACAGAAGTATCTCTGATGGTAATTTGACTTGTGTTTGAAATCTGAGTACTTACTGTGCTGCTCCTTCCCTGAGAAGATTGTCATTGTTAAGCAATAACCGAACATCTGGAGAAGAAAGGGTTCAGGTGTGTTACTGCATTTTTGATCAAATGTTTCTCTTTATGCACTTTATTTTCAACTGGACAAACACAAACATTAAAATGATTAAATAGTTTCATTAAGCAGAAGTAGTCCAGAAGGACTGCATACTTTCCCTAGCCAATTAACCTTAAAAGCAGTATGGTGTGACACAGCCTTAGATTTTTGTAACAGATAAAATGAGAAGAAACACCACAGATCATTTTTTCCTCAACTTCTTACCATTGAACACTTCATTGAACTCTCCAGGGGGTGCATGAGTGATGAATTTTGCAGCTATACGCACCTACAACAAAGCAGAAAAGTAATTAAAGACAAAGGATAATTTACTGAGCTCATACATATTGAAGCCATTCATCAACAAAACCAACTCTGAAGTGGCAGAAAGTGGCAGGTTTAGGGAGAAGAGCCTCGTGAGACTGCTCAGAGCAGGGCTGGACAGGACTGCAGGAGCAGCCTGCTCCCATGGCAAGGGCTGCAACTGGATGATCCCCAGGGTCCCTTTCAACCCAAACCATTCTGGGATTCCCTGAAGACTCGTGGGACTGTGGAGATGAAGGCATCAATAACTGAAAAGGCCAATTCTCAATGTGCAGAAACTGAATTGGGAAAGAAAAACCCTGTCTCTTCTAAAAGTGCAATAAAACTGACACGTGCTCTGAAATCCAATATACGTGAATTGCACTGTTAGAATTTAGGTGGTCCAGGTATTGATTCTGTTGGAGTTAGTAAGAGTTTATGGTTTTCATTATCAAATCTTTTATGGCTTTTACAGGACCAAAGGGAATAGAAAGATCTTGGAAGAAATGCAAGAGGAAATGTCACAAAATTAAACCTCTTCCTTAGAATAATAAAAACACCCCATTTCCTCTGATAAGCCCAGCTAACAAAGCTGACCAACGAGGCTCTCTGGTCTGACGAGAGATTTATCCAAAGTGACTGCAGAATTGCTCATTACAACTCTGATTGCTTTCTACTTCTCATTTTGGGCAGGAAAACAAAGAAATGTGTATATATATCCAACTGCTTCACCTGAGTTATCACCAGAGCTGGAAATAACTCGCTCCTCTCATCAGTCTTCCCTGTTTTAATTAAAAATTTTTTGTCATGTTATTATTTAGAGCAAGCCATGAAAAGAAATAAGTGCTTTTCCAAACAAAAGGTAATTGCCTTATTCCAGCAGGATCGAGTAACAATTCTGCCTTAACTGGATTGAGCTGCAGATAAAAATAGATTGTCTTCCAAATGAGCAATGATTTCAAAAAATAGATATACATTCTGTATGCCTGAATTAATTAAGCAATATGAAGAAAACATTAAAAAGACAGTATCTTGTGTAATTGATATGATGAAGGACATAAAACCATTTTCTCTTTATCTTCTGGTTTTAGGTTGTTAAGTACACAGCAATTCTAAAAATTGAGCTCTTAAACTGTTTGAAAACTTTTACTATTTAAAGAGCTATAATTAGGATGGATTGGTGCCACAATATTGTCAAATTTCACTGTCAGAAATTTGGGTGGTGATGAAGAGAGCCTGGCAGTTTGGAGAGACCCTGCAGCTCAATATCCTCAGTGGGCTTTGCTCAGAGTCTGCCCCAAAAGGCTGAAAGATTTGCTTTCCTGAGCCAGAAAGGATCAGCAACTGTTAGCACAGCACGGAGCAGCCCCTGCTGAACCTCCTTCAGGTACCTGCCACTGGTGCTGGGATCCCCTCAGTGGGAGGGCAGCACTGAACACACCCTGCACATTAACACCCTGCACATTAACACCCTGCAAATTAACTCTCCACATCAACACATTCCCTTTTATAAGATGCTTCAACATATGGCAAAACAAAGGCCTCTAAAAAGCTATAAAATTGAGTATCTTATAAATTTATGCAATGATGTTGAGGCTGCAGAACATGAAACCCTTGTTTAAGGGGTCACTGTTTTAGTAGGCTGAACTTTGGATCAGTGGATTCTCCATAAGAGAGGAGGAAATCCTTATGGAAAAAACAAACAACAAACAGAAAAAACCCCCAGGTGTTACATGAGAGATTTTTACAGTCTTCCACAAATTCTCTCACTGGGAAGGATGAACAAAATTAAATCAACACAGAAAGTCCTCTGTACTTCAATCAAATGTTATTACAAACCCAGCTCTGAACAAAGCAAAAGCTGCAAGTGGAAAGTGTTCATCTGGCTAATCATCCCTTGCCCTGCCTCTCACAGATCAATAAAATACAAAACATTTCAGTCAAATGCTGAAATCAGGAGTGCAGGAAATAGGCTGGGGAGTGATGAATTTCAAATATCAAGCACTTGAGCGGTTGTTGGTTTTCAGAGCTGGTTTCTTGGAGGCCAGTGTCAGGATGCTTCTCTGCAGAAACACCAAAATAGGACTTTCTGCAGCTTGCCCCATTTCCTGGCCCACGGGGCCATTTCAGGTGCCATCTCAGCTCTGCAGCATCGACTTCCTGCTTCTGAAATGGGGAAAGTGTCTGAGGGGAAGGGAAGCTGCTCAGCCGTTAGTTTAAAGCAGTAAAACAGCAGCAGAATGAACTTGAGCAAAACAGGGAAGATTTCAGAGGACTTAAACCCACAGAATTAGAGACTGGTTGGGCTGGAAGGGACCTTAAAGCCCATCCAGTGCCACCCCTGCCACGGCAGGAACACCTCCCACTGTCCCAGGCTGCTCCAGCCCCGGTGTCCAGCCTGGCCTGGGACAATTCCAGGGATCCGGGGCAGCCTCAGCACCCTCAGAGCCAGGAATCCCTTCCCAAACCCCACCCAACCCTGCCCTCTGGCAGTGGGAAGCCATTCCCCCTTGTCCTGTCACTCCAGGCCACTGTCCCCTGTCCCTGTCCAGCTCTCTTGGGGCCCCTTTAGGCACTGGAAGGGGATCCAAGGTCTCCCTGGAGCCTTCTCTTCTCTGGACCGAAATTAATCTCCTACCTATAATACAACACACCCATAGAGAATAAAGGAGTGAAGCTTGGGGGATGGAATGAATTAATTTCATTGCTCTACTGATGTTTTTGGGGTTTTTGCTTTAAAGCACCGGTAAGCTCAGACTTTAGAATTTAACACACAGAACGTTCTAGACTCATCTGAATACTACAGCAAATCTTTGCTGCATGTTTCTCTTTCAGATCCTCCCTTAAGTTTATCCTTCTCTGCCTGTGTGAGGCATGGAGTTAGTAGAAATGGAGTGTTCTACCAATTCTGCTCTGGAAGACTTATTTCAAACATCACCTAAAATACTGACTAATGGATGAATTGCACCTCTAAAGCTCTGCTTGTTTCACAAATGATGTCACTGAAATTAAGCTGAAATTGCAGTTTAAGTAGAAGATGAAAGCAACCCCTGGACCTGTAGGATCCTTGAAGATCCACGAGCCTGAACAACTCCTCCAGAAAGAAACAAAGCAAGCACTAAATGTAACACTTCTTAGAGGGAAAGGAGAGCAACAGTGTAGTTTAACCTGGCAGAGAACTTGCAGTCTGTAACTTTCCCACATTCCTACACAAGAGGAACAAACTGCTCATTTCCCCCTTTCCTAAAATAATTATGGCTCTACTTGCTCCTACTTAGTCCTTTCCATCCAGTATAATTGTAGGATCTACATCGAAGTTCCTGTCAGCAGCAAACGACACGCTCAGAGGGTTTGGGAAGCCAAGAGGTTGCAGAGCACCTTCTAGACACGCTGGTTACTTTGCTGATTTTGGAAAAGCAGCGCTGAAAATACATTTTCGCAAAATCATTTTGGTTGGGAAAGACTTTCAAGACCACCAAGTGATGACTGATCACCAGCCGTGACTAACTCCCACCCTGTCTACAGCACCAGAGCACGTCCAGCCCTTCCCTGGCCGTGCCCGGGGATGGGGACTCCACCAACGCAATGTCTAATCGCCCTTTCTGTTAAGAAACTCCTCCTGAAGTCCAACTAAACCTCCCCTGGTTTCGGCTGAGGCTATGTCCATTGTCATGCACAATGACCTCAGCTGCACTGAGGCAACGAGGAAATCGGAGGCAACGAGGAAATCGGAGGTAAAACGCTGCTCTGGCGAGGAACATGCCTAAGGAAATGCTGCTCTGCTCTGCTCCTTCAGCCGGGCGGCGGCGGCCCGGTGCTCTCGGGGGCCCGCCCGCCCTGAGGCACGCGCAGACCGGCACCAGGCGAGCTCGCCCGCACCTCCCCACCCACTGCCTGTCCGGGGGCAGCGGCAGCGGCCCACAGCGGAGGGGCGGCCACCCCGTTCCTTTACCTTCTCCTCATCCGACACCCGCTCCTCCAGGTCCGCCATCTTGGCAGCTGTGTGCCCGGCCCGCGCAGTGCACGCCGGGAGCGCCGGGCGGCGACCCCCTAGCGCTGGCGGCGCCATCTTAACTGCGGGCAGACATCGCGCGGCCGCCATCATAGGAACGGGCGCGTTCTCGCCGGACCGGCTGACAGAGCCGCCGCCTCCCGGAGCCGCCGGGGCTCCCAGTCATTGTGTGGGATATGCTCGGACGGGGCAGCGGTGATGGACTCGACGAGCAGGCTGCCCACGCTGGAGCAACCCCGCTTGTTTCTGCGTGCCCCGTGGGCTGAGACGGCCGGGAGCTGCAGACCGGAAGCGCGGCCGTCGCCATCTTAGCTGCGGGCAGACGCACCATCATAGGAACGGGCAGGGTTTTCGCTACCGGGAACACGGCGGTGGCGAACCTGCCGCGTCCCGCAGCCTCCGGGGATCCCGGCTGGGGTGCGGTGGGCGATCGGTCCGCGCTTCGCCCCGGAGCAGCGGGGATGGGGTGCGTGAGCGGGCAGCCTGCGCTGGCGGAGCCCCGCCCCGTGCTTGTCCCGCCCCTGTCCCGGCGTGCCCCGCTGGCGGTGATGGCGGAGGGCGGCGGCGGCGGCGGCGGCGGCGGCGGGAGCGGCCGGGGGCCGCCCGCGGCGTTCCGGCGCTGGGAGCAGCTGCGGCGCCGGGCTGCGGCGCCCTGGGCCCGCGGGCTCCTGGCCGTGGCCGCCGGGCTCGGGCTCGTGTACGCCGTGCTGCGGGTGCCGGTGCGGCTCCGGGACGGCCTGGCGGCCGGTGAGGGCGGATGGCGCCGGGGGGAGGCGGCCCCTGCCTGTGGAGCAGGCCCGGCCGGCCGCAGCGTGCGGGGCTGTGTCGGGAGCGGGGCGGGGATCGCCCCCGGCCGTGTGCGGGGATCGCCCCGGGCCGTGTGCGGGGATCGCCCCCGGGCCGTGTGCGGGGATCGCCCCCGGGCCGTGTGCGGGGATCGCCCCCGGGCCGTGTGCGGGGATCGCCCCCGGGCCGTGTGCGGGGATCGCCCCGGGCCGTGTGCGGGGATCGCCCCCGGGCCGTGTGCGGGGATCGCCCCCGGGCCGTGTGCGGGGATCGCCCCCGGGCCGTGTGCGGGGATCGCCCCCGGGCCGTGTGCGGGGATCGCCCCCGGGCCGTGTGCGGGGATCGCCCCCGGGCCGTGTGCGGGGATCGCCCCCGGGCGGCCGTGTGCGGGGATCGCCCCCGGGCCGTGCGGGGATCGCCCCGGCCGTGTGCGGGGATCGCCCCGGGCCGTGGCCCTGCGGGGATCGCCCGGCCGGGCCGGGTGCCGTGCCCAGCTCCGGGACCCTCCGTTCCGCAGGAACGCTGCGGCGCTGGAGCGTGTCCAGAGGAGAAACCGGGCTGGTGAAGGGCTGGGCTACCGGGAGGGCTGAGGGGGCTGGGGCTGGTTGTGCATCCTCCCTTCGCTCCGTGACACTCTGAGCTGTCACCTAACCCCTGGGTAGGGACACAGCTGGGGACTGGCACTGCCCCGAGCTCCCCCTGGGCTCTGTCCGTCTGTCCTGGTCCCCACAGCCCTGTCCCACCTGGGCTCTGTCCGTCTGTCCTGGCCCCCACTGTCCCTGTCCCACCTGGGCTCTGTCCGTCTGTCCTGGCCCCCACTGTCCCTGTCCCACCTGGGCTCTGTCCGTCTGTCCTGGTCCCCACAGCCCTGTCCCACCTGGGCTCTGTCCGTCTGTCCTGGTCCCCCACAGCCCTGTCCCACCTGGGCTCTGTCCGTCTGTCCTGGCCCCCACAGCCCTGTCCAGCCTGCGCTGGGGGCAGGTGATGATGCTGATGTGCAGTTTGAGTCCAAACCATGGGCAGAGCCCCAGTAGGTAACTGCATTCCCTGCATTGTGCCCTCCATAGCAGGAGGGAGAGCTCTGTGGAAAACCTGTTGTAGCACTGAATAGAAATTTGCATCAAAACAGGATGATTTTGTCTTGAAAGGGAAATAATTCATTACATTGGCTTGTCGTGTCCTCCAGCCAGTGTATGGTGAAACCATAAGATGCTTTGTCTAGAAATGTAAAGTGGTTTTTTGTTTGTTTTGGTTGGAGATAAAATTTGACTGTCATAGGTAGATACAAACAACCTCACAGTGTAGCATTATAAAGCTGCTCAGGCTATTGTGTACTGCACATTTGCATGCTATTTGGCACTCTTAATAGACAAGCTATTTTTGTTTTTCAGTTCTACTTATTAAGTCTTTGGTTTTGTTTCTCTTAACAGTGACTGTGTTCTTAAGCACTTTGACTCCAAAATTCTACTTTGCCCTTACAGTAACTTCATCTTTCATATCTGGATTAATATTTGTAAGTAGTCCACTTCTTTTTTTTTTTTTTTTTTAAGCAACTTTATTCCTCAGATGACTTTGAGGGGTAAAGGGAATGAATATCTGACTCTAGAGGGTGCCTTTGTGCTGAGAAGGAGTTTCTCTGGTGTATCTTTGCAGTTCTTTTGCTGTGTTGTATGTTGGGGCTGTGTGAGTGAGAAGATAACATGTACAGAGTGCCAGAATGGTTTACTGCCCTGCCTCAGCTCCAGCTGCTCCCTTGGGTCAGAGAGAAGGGACCAGGACCTGATCCAGGCACGGGATCCCAGGTGGCCCAGGGCTGACAGTTTGGTGTAGCCCTTGAGGGTGTCATGTGCAGGTATTTTTAATGGCTTCAAAAAGAGATGGTAATATTTTTGGCCCAAAATTTCTGCTAAGTGTCTGTCACTGCTGTTAGCTTCTCTCTTTCTGATTAGCAGAACATCTCAGTTTAATGGGCAGTTTTATCCTTTATTCTTTTAGATTATTTTTGTGAAAGGAAAAAAACTACACCTGTGTTGAATACTACAAATTTGGTACTACAGGTAGGGCTACAGCTTGAGTTATCCTCTCCAGAAAAAGAGGATATAATGTTTTTTTGCCTCTGTTCCCAGATCCTCTATACAGGCACTTCTGAAAGAGTTTATGAGTTACCCTAATGACCTGGGCAGGGAGGAGCATAACATTTGACCAAAATTTTGCTGGTTTTTTTTCCAATCTCTTTCATGTTCTGTGAGTGATCCTGCATGACAGGACAGGCCAAACCAGGTCATTAGTGTTACTCTGTGTGGGGATAAGTCCCATCCCTGATGATTTGCAGGAGGATGTGTTCACTGTGCTGGCCCTCCATCCCTCGTGGTTCTGGAGGTGTCACCTCAGGCCGTGTGTCACCTGGCGCTCTTTCCCACGGCAGGTGTTTGAGTGGTGGCACTTCCGCAAGTACGGCACGTCTTTCATCGAGCAGGTGTCGGTGAGCCACCTGCGGCCCCTGCTGGGGGGCGCGGAGAGCAGCGCCCCGGCGCCCGCGGCCTCGGCGGGGGACAGCGACAGCAGCAGGCAGAGCGTGCCAGGTGATTCCTGCAGCCTC
Source organism: Luscinia megarhynchos (assembly GCA_034336665.1). Classification (NCBI taxonomy): domain Eukaryota; kingdom Metazoa; phylum Chordata; class Aves; order Passeriformes; family Muscicapidae; genus Luscinia; species Luscinia megarhynchos. The sequence goes on along the minus strand of CM067588.1, from coordinate 6,848,576 downwards.
CCGCGAGCTTCCCGTGCCTTCTGCTGCCTCTGGCTCTGCGCTAGTGCTGCTGGAAAACGGACACAGCCTACGTCTCTGTGCTGTGCTAGCACTAGTGAAAATAAACTAAATAGTGATTTTTTTACTCTAAACCATTCATTGTTAAAAATACGATTTAGCTAAAGTTAAACTTTTAGCTAAAACTGTTTCGGTAATATTAGTTACTTACTGTTCTAAATATGTGCAAGGTAAATATTGCAGGAGTGTACATGCATTGCTTAATTTTCCCACCCTGTGCTTTTGTACCCCAGAAATCTTGGGAAGCAAAAATATTTCTGGAATAGCAGAAGTTTATGAAGATGATGGTTGCATAATAATAAAATTAAAGCAGCTTTTGAAGGCGCAACTGCTTTTGCATTATTGTGTTTTAACTTCAAGTAATACTTCCTGTGCTTTTAATTTAAAAAGTGCTTTTTTTTTTTAATTCCTCAGAGTGCAAAGTGTGGCGAAATCCTCTCAATCTTTTCAGAGGGGCAGAGTATAGCAGGTATTCATTATCTTGCTTTCCACTGCATATTTTTAAATTGAATCGGGGTGTGCACATGGCTTCTTCACAGAGCTTGCACTGGTAATGTCAGGAGACAGCTGCAGAGCTGTAAGATTGTAGGGGTGATTGACACCAATCCTGTGTGCAAAAGGCACCAGGCCAACCTTTGGCAGTTTCAATGTTAAGAATTTGTAAGAAAAGTATTGCTGTAGCATCAGGGCTTTTTGAGAGTAAAGCAGGAAAAAAACTTGATTCAGAGATTGAGACAGTGATTCTCAATCTAAATTCTCTTTTCTTAAACTATATTGCAAGTCTCCTGGTGCTACTTTATGGGAAAAGCTGCTTTCTAGGAAGCCAGTTCCCAAGCAGTTCAGAACTTGACAGGTTATTGAACAGTAGTGCTTGAAGCTTTGTGTTGGTAGCTTTAGTATTTTATTACTGTAGTGTTTTATTACAGATTTTCTGCACTAGGCACATCAGATATCCCCTTGGAATCAGTATTGCTGATTTCTAGGAATGCCTCTTAGTGAAATTTCTGCTGTTTCAGGTACATGTGGGTGACTGGGAAGGAGCCTCTTACGTACTATGACATGAATCTGTCTGCTCAAGATCATCAGACGTTTTTCACGTGTGACACGGACGCGCTTCGTCCTTCAGACACAGGTACTGCTGTCTGTGCCAGGTGTGTGCTTTTAGTGACCTTCAAAGCAGTGCAGCTTGTGGTGTCAGACACTGTGAAACTGGCCTTTCTTAGCTACTGAGGAGGTTTAATAGATGTAGAGCATCACAGAGTGGTTTGGGCTGGACGAAACCAGTTCCATCCCTGCCAGGGGCAAGGACTCCTTCCACTGTCCCAGGCTGCTGCAAGCCCCCTCCAACCTGGCCTTGAAATTTAGTGTCTAGTGAAATTTAGTGGAAAGATGTTGGTTTATGTTGTGCATTCTCTACAACTTTAGTGCTGTCAGGGTCCTGACATTTTTTAAGATCTCACACATTTCAAATAATTAACACAATAGTGAAAACCTGGATTATGTTCTCAACAGCCAAAATGTGGTCTCATTGAAACCTTAGTAATGAGTGGTGCAGTCTGCAGATTTTTTTTCTTTGTGTTCCACATGTTTAGTGCAGAAAATGTTCTTTACCTGGTTATTGTCAGTGTGGGTGTGAATTATTGTCAGTTTGTCACATTCCGGAGGTGTTCCTTGTCAGCTGGCTGTGACATGTTTGATATGAAAGATGTGTTTTTATTTCACAGAAGGGAGTGAATTGTCTCGCTTGCTGAGCCAAGACTAATATTTTGTTTCCGAAAGAAAACTCAAATATTTTTCCACGTTATTCTTGTTGGACAGCAGGAGGTTTTGTTCCAAAAGAAACATGTATAGATTCTTCAGTTTTCTTATCGCCCTTGAGATAGGCCAGATACAGAACTCCATGAATGTAAGGTTTTAGAGTTCTTTCAGGACTGGCTTTTGGTGTGAAAGTTAATAATCCTGCATAGAAAATGGGAGCTCTCAGAGTGCTGTTTTCCTAGAAGTTGGTTTTCACTTTGTGTTTTCCAGTTCTACCAAATGGAAGCAGGTGGGGAGGGATTTAGTATCGTTGCATTGAAATAATTTTGAATTCAAGTTGTAGTTCAAAGGACAGTTCTGAAGAGATTTCACCCTTTTTACTTCTTCCTAGAAGGCTTTCTAATGTGCTGAAAATGTACATCTTGAATTGGCTTTTCCATGTGATGCCACTCAAATGTGCTTTATAAATTTAAAAATAAATTGTTAACCCTTTATGATCTGACAGTTGTCTAAAAATAATCCTGGAACGGAATCCCAGGATGGTTTTGGGTTGGAAGGAACTTACAGCTCATCCAGCTCCCCTGCTGCCCTGGCAGGGACACCTCCCACTGTCCCAGCTGCTCCAGCCCCACTGTCCAACCTGGCCTTGGGCCCTGCCAGGGATCCAGGGGCAGCCACAGCTGCAACTTAAATAGAGAACCCTACCTGTGCAAGACACTGCTTACTCCATCACTGTTTTCTTTGAAGTTCTGTTTGAAAGCTGATATTAAAGTTCTGTGCAGATCTGTGCAAGAACCTGTGTTTAACAATTGCTCCTGCCAAGCTTTCAACAAATCTTGGGAAATGTTTCCAAAAATCTGTAGCAATTCAGAAATTGTACATCTGCCTGGTTGTGTAAGCTGTGTCTGTGCTCTGTGTGGGAGTTCTGAAGTGGTCACTGAGGAATCTTCCTGCTGGTGTTGCTTTCTTAAACTAAATTTGGGGCGTAATGAGCTGTTACCAAGAATTTGATGCTTGTGGTAGGAACAGGCTGAAATTGAAACACTTATTTGTTCTTCCTTATAACAATTGTGCAGCAAACAGGAGTTTTCAGACTGGGAGGGGGTGTTGGTTAGAGCTCCCAGGCTGTCCCAGGTGTCCCTGGCCCTCACCAGGCTCTCGCTGCTTTCCCTGCAGTGATGCAGAAAGCCTGGCGGGAGAGGAACCCGCAGGCCCGGATCCAAGCAGCACATCAGGCTCTGGAGCTCAACAACGAGTAAGTTCATCCCTCCAGTTGCTGAGTTTCCAGTGTCAGGATTAAGTGGAAAGATACTGAGCACACTGTCAGTTTCTTCATCCAGTAATTCACTTTTAGCAAAGTTCTGAATGCTTAAAGGGGTCTCTTTGGACTGGGAGTTGCACATGGGGCTGTGAATTGCCCTGAAGTATTGAGCTGGCCTACTAAAAACATCTTTTGTGCTGCTTTTTGTCTTGAATCTTGTATTACTGGCAATAACAAATGAGAAATCTTATTCAGGTATGGAATGGTCTTAATTGAATATGAGAGCATGTATTTCAGAGGTGGCATTGTGGTAGAACTGTATTTGGAATTCACAGATGCCACTCCTGTAAAGGATTAAAAATTACTCTAGCATAAACCAAAGAATTTTACCCACAACTCTGACCCACTTTATTATGTTGTTTTATTATTTTTGTGTAAGATGTTTTAAAACCTCCTGGTTTTGAAAAAGCAAACGAAAGAAAAACCTTTCCAGACAATTGCCATTTTTACAGTTTCAAGAAAAATAATTTAACTTGCTTTAATAATTTTTCCCTTTGCTTTTTCCCCAAATGGGAGGTGTGTGTGTGTTTTTCTGTAAAATGAAAAAGGTTTATTTTTTTCCTGTCACTCCCCCTTGAACTCAAGTCAGTATTTTGGAATTTTAATATTGTAAATGCATGCATCTTAAACATAAGTGAATCTTGCCCATTTCTAATCCTTCTAACACATACTAATAATAAACTTTCTCCCTCAAAATAACTAGCAAGTTTTTCTCTTTTTTCAGTTGTGCTACTGCATATGTCCTCCTGGCTGAGGAAGAAGCAACAACTATTGTGGATGCTGAGAAATATTTCAAGCAGGCTCTGAAAGCAGGAGAAATGATTTACAGAAAATCTCAGAACTGCCATTCCCAGAGCCCCCAGCATGAAGCACAGCTGAGTAAGGACTTGGAGTCACATGAACTCCTGGGTTTGTGTGAGCAGAAATGTAAAACTGAAGTTATAATTAGGAGAGGTAAGGATTGAAAGGGATAGACTAATTTTTTTTTCTCTTTGTAATCAGGAAGAGACACCAATGTCTTGGTGTATGTGAAAAGGAGATTAGCTATGTGTGCCAGGAAACTTGGAAGAATCCGAGAAGCAGTGAAAATGATGAGAGATGTAAGTAAAAGTAAAAAAACTGAGTTAACCATTGTTTTCAGTCACATTGCCCTAACTGATGGTTTTAAGTTAGTTTCTAGGCATCATAATGAATCTAATTGAATTATTTTCCCATCAGATTTTCACATCATGGTTGGATGGAGTTTTGAATGACTTGGTCTAGTAGGAGGTGTCCAGGGGGTTAGAATGAGATGTGCTTTGATTGCTCCCAACCCAGACCATTCTGGGATTTTATGGAATGCAGTCCTGTTCATGCCAGTTTCTAACACTCTGAGACAACAGAAACAAAAAATCCTGGATTATTGTACTGATTTCTGTTAAGTATTTCAGTGGTTCAACTGCAATTCTATATGTCGTTTATTTCTCTTTACTGATTCGCAGTTGATGAAAGAGTTTCCACTTCTCAGTATGCTGAACATCCATGAGAACCTCCTGGAGGCCCTTCTGGAGTTACAGGCTTATGCAGATGTCCAGGCAGTTTTAGCCAAGTACGATGGTAGGTGATGCCTGCTGGGAAATGTGGGGTGGCTCTGAGTAAGAGGAGGATGGGGTGGGCAGGGGATGCCTGTCCACAGGCAGGACTGGCCTCAGCAGGGTCAGCAGGTTCCCTTCATCAGTAACAAACAGGTGCTTGTGCAGTGCAGGTAAAGTTCTCCTTTTGACTGAGGTCAAATTTAGGCAAACTAAATGGCATATGAATTACTTCCTATGTTTTTAAGCTACTTCTAATCTGTAAAGAAATTCCTTCCTTCAATTCAAGGATTATTTTAAATAATCTCTTCTACATCCCTGCATATGCCTAAATTCATCAGGCTTTTTCAGCCAGCACACAGCCCTGTAAGTAATGGATGTAAATGACCAAAGAGGTCATTTTCCTTTTTGTCATCTTCCAGGCTTGGTCTTGTGCTTCTGCAGTACTGAGGTGGTTTGTCAGAGATCAGCAGTGTGCAAACATGCTGCTGCCCCAGATCAGTGGTGTGCATCAAATTGTGCAGTTTGCTTTCACTTTCCATCTCAGTTAGTAGGTTTCAGATACTGTGTAAGTCTAAATAAAGGCTAATAAAATACACTCTTATTTTCTAATGCCTCCGTTTTGCCAGGTAGATAGTGCCCACTCCATGAGTGTGCCAAGGGCTGCTGCCAAAGCAGGGCCTTGGGTCACTCTGGAATGGAGGGACGTAGCAGGATTTTATGGCAGTTATTCTCAGAAGTTGTTGAGTTCTCCCTTATGTCAATTCTTCATTGCCTCAGGGAATCAAAGGTGTGATATTTTTGCCCAAATCCTGTGCCACTTGTACATGGCCAGCCTAGCACCCAGCTCCTGTTCCTTGATCCTCTTCTGTGTGGATTCTTCTTAATTATGAGAACCATTTGCACTTTGCCCAGTGCTTCTCTCTGTTAGCACCAGGAATTGTGACACTTTCTTAAGAAAGCATTTGCTGATTTTTTTCTGAGCATCTGGAAAAATGAGTATGAGCTTCAGACTGCCTGCAGCACCCCTGTGTTTTGCCAAACTTGCAGTAGGTGATGGACAGGCCAGGATGGGACTTACAAAAACAGCCAGAGCCATCTGACTATACACAACGTGGTACTTGGGAATTAGACCCCAGACTTTGTCTGCTTTTAAAGTAAACTTGCACTGTGGAGTGCTAACCTTCTCATCTGTAATTGTCAGCTCAAACTTGGCTTCAGATATTCTACAAAGCCACAGCTAATAGAATTTTCCCCTGTGGAACTGCAGAAGAACGGAAATTACGTTTTTGTTAAAATTCATCTTCCTGTCTGTAATGTAATTTTTTGTGGTCAGCTTCTGGTCAGTCTCAGTATTGTATAAAACTGTGTTAATGCACAGTTGCAAAATTAAGTAAAGATTAGAGGATTACTTTAAAACTGTGGGTTAATACAGGAAATCCATTCTGTTCTTAAGTGTATTTATATGTGCATTTCTCTTTGGCTTCATTTTCTGTGTGTTGGTGCATTTAGAAACAAAAAATAACTCTATCACCTAAATGCAACTTGGAGTTTTTAATCTGAGACTGACTGGTGGCTGTGCAAAGAAATTCAGAGTTTCTAATCACAGCTGAAATGTTCCAGATGTTGCACTCATTGTCTCCCATACCCTAGGAAAAATCTTTAACTCAAAGGATGTGGGTTTAAAATGTCTGTATTGCCACAGAATCTTACAGCTTAATTATTTTATTTTATCACAGATATCAGTCTTCCCAAGTCAGCAGCAATATGTTACACAGCAGCTCTGCTAAAAGCCAGAGCTGTTTCAGAAAGGTAAGCAAGGACATGTGTGAAAACAATGGTTTGTTGCTAATCTTGGGTTTTGATATAAAATATGAAGAAAAAAGATCTAAATATTTTGCATTTTAAAATTACTTCTAATCTGTAAAGAAATCTTTGCTTTGATTAGAGGATTATTTTAATTTTTTTAGTCTTTTTTACATCCCTAAATACATAGCAGTAACATTTCTGAGAGCGGGTTGAGTGTATTTATACATACACATGTATTTGTGTGTGTAATAAAACACAATTTAAAACTACTCTTAAACATCCATGGAGTTAGTACAGGTGAGGATGTTTTCTGCAAGCCCATGCATTGGCCAAGTGCTTTTGTGTAAATTCTGTTTCCAGGGTTTTGCTTCCTGGGGTGGGTGCAGGGTGTCTGTGGTGGTTGATCTGACATCTCACTGTGGGCTGAGCCCAGCTCCAGCCCGTGCAGGTGATGCTGTGACAGGGAGTGAAAGTCAGGGCACTCACCTGACAGGAATTTTCCTGTCCTGTGGGCATGGGTAACAGTCAAGGTGCCTGACTGAACATGAGCATTCTTCTCCTAGAAGAGTTTGATTATCTTTCTTGATAAATTAGCCACTTTTAATGAACTCCAAGCTTGTAGTGCAAAAAACCACCTGGTTAGCATTTATTATTTATTACTTCTGTTCAAGGTGGGTTTTTCTCCTCAGGTTCTCCCCAGAAACTGCCTCCAAAAGAGGGCTTAGTACAGCAGAAATTAATGCTGTGGAAGCAATTCACAGAGCTGTGGAATTTAACCCTCATGTTCCAAAGGTAAGAGTATTTCATTTCCTATTGGACCACTTGTATTGTGGACCAATGTATTCTGAAAAATACCATATTATAATATAATTTTATTATTGGAGCCTTTCCAGCCCCATGTTTTCTTGAACTTATGGTTATAACTCCAGCCATGGAGTTGGTAAAAACATTGTATTTATATCATAAATGTTCTGTGGCCAGATTTTTTTTAAATAATAGCTGCTGTTCAAACAGGGTTTTTTGCACAAAAAATTAAACTTGGAATTGCCTAACTCATTGGAAAATCCAGTAATGTATTGCTGAAGGCCCTTTACTCTCAATAAGGATGGACATTAATAAATATAAATGTAGATATTTAAAGTAATAAAGTAATCACAGAATGGTTTGTGTTGGAAGGGACCTTAAAGATATCTCATTCCAGCACCCTGCTTCCAAGTTCCTGAAGCCAAATTAAGTTCCCCAAACAATAATCACTCTAGTATTCCAAACCCCTTTATTCTGCTGGGCTTTCAACCACGGCTCCATGGTTACTGGAAGATCTGCAGGCACTTATTTTCTGCATCCACGTGTAAACAAGATAAGGAGTCCATCAGCACAGGCTGTAATTTAATGTCTGGCATCAAAACCCAGATTCCAGAGAGTGTTGGGTGAAAATGAGATCCTGCAGGGCTTTTTGCTGTCCTGGTGGTGCTCCCAGTGTGCAGGCTGAGCAGGAGCTGGCTCAGTGCAGCCTCTAATCCTCTGCAGATGATGCTGGAGCCCCAGTGGCTGCTGCTGGGGAGGCTGGGATGATCCTGTCTGCCTGTCCAGTCCAATAGAATGTGCACTGGGGAAGCTAATTGCTGGGAGAAATTGCTGCCTGCTTGCATGACTGATCAAGAGCCTAGCAAGTTCATTTCAGACAGTCTCAGACAGATTGTTCTTTAGCCTCTGCCTTTAGGGGCAGAAGATTATAATGCATTATCATTATCTAAAAGTTCTTTTGTTTTGGGTATCCTCCAGTTGTTTCTGGAGCCTCATACACCTTTTTAAAGAAGTCAGATATCATTTCAAACAGGCTGTTGTTAAAATGTGGTTTGTAGTTCTGCAGACAAATGCAGAAACTGTTCCCAGCTTTCAGTAACTTGCTTTTCTCTTCTAATTGTACATCTGTCCAGTCTTCATGGGTTTTTACTGCAATATTTCCTTGATGCACACCACTTTGTTAGATGACAGAGCAGAATTTACTGGTGCAGGCTGTTTGGAGCCCTGAAATGTCTATGGTCAAAGCAAACAAGTGAATAAGGGCAGAGAAGTGAAGCAGCTTGCCCTGTGGATCACAGACGGGGAAGAAAATCTGGTCTTTGAATTTCCACTCTGTTCTGTTCTTCTGTTTTAGTCCCATAGACTAAAAGTGAGTATGTAAAGCAGGAAGTCCCTCTGTTGGCACAGCTGATGAAAGTGATTGTCTTTGTACATAGCATTTTGCATAAGGAAAATAAAATAAGGTTTGTTCCTCTTTGTTCTGTTTTTACAAGGCTGGGATTTGTTTGGAAAGTTAGAACCAACTAGAAAAGTGGTCCTCTTAAGCCATTTCAAGTTAGAAATCTGTAACTACATTTTGGTACTTTATGAAACAATCTTTTGCAGTCATGTTCTGAATATCTTAGAGATTTTTATTGTGTATAAAGACTTCCAAACCTGTTCAGTACTGAGATACCTTCAGTACTGACAGCTTGCCTGTTTTATGCTTAAACATGAATGTGAAAACCTGCCAGACAGGAATTTTTCTGTTTATGTGGTAACATGGGCTCAGAGAGAGGCAAAGCCTGGAGCTGAGCATTGGTGTGTTGTGGCACTTCTTGCAGTGGGGCTTTGCCACCACTGCTGGGTTTATATTCCCAGTGAGCATAATGGAAGAGTGGGCACTGTGGAGAGCATGAGCAGTCAGGTCAGGGGTCAGATATTTGAGACCATTTTCCCACAGCAGTGCTGTGTGAATGATCCTTTACTGTGTTAAAAAAAAAAAAATTGAAGAGGATTAGAGGGGATTAGCAAGAATATTGCCCTGCAGAGTGCAGGCCCAAGGCACTGAGAGAAGAACCTAGCCAGGCAGCAAATGTGCTTTATTTGGCTGGGGCACAACCCCATCTACATTCCTTGAAGAGTCTGAATGGGAAAAGTTAAGTCCTCAAACTGGATTAGTAAATAATCTCATAGTTTGTGGCATCTGCTGAAGTAAATGGGTGAGTTAGCTGCATTCTTCCACTTGGGGGACACTGGGAGGAATTGCCAGCTATGGTGATCAAAGCATAGATTAGCTTTGGCTGTTATTGAGTGAGACACTGCATGGTAGGAGAGGACAGCTCTCAGGTAAATAGTAGAGTTGAAACTGTCATTTCATTCTCCTAAAAAGCAGTGATCTGTTTTAAAAAGTTCAAATGAATGCCTGACTTTTTTAATGTAGGATGCCATGTAAAAAAAATGGCATGTTTTGTGTTGCAGAGGAATAGGAAATGATTAATCCTTGTGTTCTTTGACCCCTCTGAGCATCTGATTTTCTGCTGATGGAGGGAAAGGGTGGAAATTGAAACAATCTGAAATCAAAAATACTTTGTGGTGGCCCAGTAAGACCACATTAAAAGAAGATTTTCCTGGGTTTGGTTTATCATTCTTTTGGTTAGCACACTGACACTTTCAGGTTTGCTGCTCATACTTCAGAGCTAACAAGTCCTCAACTGCCTGCATTGAAACTTTCAGTGATGAAGTAATGAGCAAAAATACTGTTGGTTTGGGGTTTTTATCAGCCTAAATTTGTCCCTCATTGGTGTTGCACCTGCAGCCTTATACTGAATGTGTTCCACAAGAATGTATTTCTATTTTGCCTTACTGAAGCTGTATGTTTTTTCTTGATTTATTTTTTCATGTGTGTGTGTGAAAGGCTAACTTAAGAGTCATATCCACAGGAGTGTGTTTTGTTCCTTTTCATTCCTCACTTAGTGCAGCCTGGCTGCTGTGTGGTAGAGGCTGGTCCCTTCTGTGCTCAGTTACACCAAAAGGATCATTTATGTTTCACAGTCAGAGCTTTTGGAGCATTCTAAGTAACCAGGTGTACTTCCCATTTTTCCTTGCAGTATTTACTAGAGATGAAAAGCCTGGTGCTGCCTCCAGAGCACATCCTGAAGCGAGGGGACAGTGAGGCAGTGGCCTATGCTTTTTTCCACCTCCAGCACTGGAAGAGGATAGAAGGGGCTCTAAATCTGCTGCACTGCACATGGGAAGGCAGTAAGTATCTCCTTTTCTTTTTTTTTCTGTACAGTAGACTAGTCTCTCTGCCTTTACCCCCTCCAACATGATTGGTTCTCTTTGTGAGAAGCTGGTGGCCTGCTTAGATACAGATCTAATGTCACTCATCCTTTTTGCAGCATTTAGGATGATCCCATACCCATTAGAGAAAGGACATCTTTTCTATCCCTACCCGAGCTGCACAGAGACAGCAGACAGAGAACTGTTGCCAAGTGAGTGGTTTCTAAGCAGTAATGATAATAAAACACAGGCTAAGGACATATTCAGTATGTGGTATTCTGTATTTACCTTACTGTGATTTTTTTAGTTTGAGCTTCCTGTGAAGAGGATTCAGCTATTTGTTGATGTCCCTCCCAACAGATCCTGAAGCACTTGATGTGTGTGTGGTAAATGTCAGCTTGATGCTGTAACAGCCTCAGTCCTTCAGAGACAAAATCTGTGTGTGGTACATTCAGGCTGAGTCTGGCCAACCTTGAGAATGACAAAGCTGACTGTTTGTTAGAAGTTGCTTTTAAAGGAATTCATGGGTTTGACTGCTGTTGTAGCAAGGAATCAGTGCATGGTTCCAGGCCTGCATTGGGTGTCCTGTAAAACCTGTCTGTGATCTCACACAGAAACTCTGCTTGTTCTGTAGCTCCACAGAACATGCATTGCTTTCTGTCAGCAGTTCAGTGGTCTGTATTTATCTGCTGGCTGCCTCCTGGAACTTTTTATACATGTATTTCTATGGATTTATACTGATATTTGGTACAGCAGCTCTTTGCTTCAAGGTTACTTTGTGCAGTGATGAGCCTGCATGTTTCTTCCTTTGGGCAAGACAAATAAACTGTATCATTACTGCCTGTACTCATGATATTTAGGAAAATAGCATTAATTTAGATTGGAATTGAGCTGTTAATTATGCACCTTAATTGAATTCCTTTGGGGTTGAACTTCTACATCTTGAAGAAACACAATTCCCCTGGGACTGGAAAGGGCTCCTGCAAAAGCACCAGCAGAGACCACAGCTGGGGAAAGGAAAACTGCACAGACGGGTTTCTATTTAAAAGCCTGAAGTTATATTTAAAATGTGTAATTTAAATTTGCCCCCAGACTGCTTTAAATTACTCATTTCTCACTTATGCAGGATATTGCACAAGGAATTCCTTGGTTAGCAACTAACCCTAAATTGTAGACTTCCCAGCATAATTAAACACCAACACAGGCAGATATTTCAACAGGATCACTCACGCATTCCTGTTATGTTTATAAATATAAAACTACCTATAAATAAAATCATCTTAACACTTTTATTGCAGTACTTCCTCGAGAAATCTTGATGCTTAATTTAAAAAAAAAAAGTGTCTATTTAAATAATGTTGACCAAATCAATGATTCAAGAAACCTGGATTGGTCTGATGAGTAATGCTTTTCAAATGTCTGTGAACTGTACAGAATTAGCTCTAGTTGTCTTTACCTACTTTGAATTTGGTTTTAATACCCCAGTGTAGGAATAGCTACTGCAAAAAAGAATTAGTTCCTATTTTTTAAACACTTTCCTAAATTATATTGCTTCATGTTTTAGAAATGAGGTGAATTTCTATATAGTATGAATCTCTGGGTACCATTAACATCTCTTGATAGATGTTACACATGGATCTCCAAATAGTCTTCTTAATTGTGCTCCAGAATCATATTATCAAAACAAAAACAAACCCTGAGCATTTTGCCATTAGTGAGTTACAAGAGCACAAGGCACTTTTGCTGGGTTTACTCTTCTAATGGTGCCTGAATGTGCTAGCATTCAGAAGCAGTAACTGGGAGGGTGAAGTGTCTTCTTCCTCCACAGACTTCATTTTAAGGAAGGAATACAATTGTATTTTCCCATTTTACAAAAAAAATGCTCATTTATAGTTTCAAGTTTTTGTTAGATTTTTAAAAGAGCTTGTCAAGAAGGACAGTCCTTTTATAATTCCTTACGTCCATAGGAACTATTTTTTTTCTTCATTTAAAAATCTTTTCAAATCATTGGATAGAAATCAGAGCTGCAGGTATCCAGAGCCAGTAAGTAATTGCAAATTCACCCAGCAGGTCCTCAGGAGTGGCCAGTAGTAGTGTTGTGAGTGCTGAAAGCTCCACATGGCACCCCAGCCTTGCTAATCACCTGCTTTGGATTTTGTTACCAGAGATTGGAAATTGCAAGGAGCTGCTATGTACAGAATTTATAACCCAGTCCTGGCACTGTTTGCTTTGAGGTCTGCTCTGTCAGCTGCCCTCAGCTGATTTACTGTAGCCTGCAACCAGGAGTCTTCAAGAAGTACTAAGAGAGATGTGTGTACAACATGCTGCTTGTTTTGTACTTGCTCAGCTCCTTACAGGGTGCAGAGATGTGTCCTCCTTTCCAGGGAGCAGGCTTAGAGCTCCAGAGTTCAAAAAAATTGGTTTTAGTTGGTTTGGGTAATTTGGACAACTTGGGAACTTCACAGGTGTTGCCTGTTAGAAAAGGAGGTACCAAAAACTGAGCCTGATGAAATGGTTCAAAAATAAAGCCCATGGAAGTGAAAAAGAAGACTGGGAAGAGAATATTAATGATGAAAACAAATATGTAAAGACTATTAGTAATGAAAATAAGCATGTGATACAGGGGACAAATTTTTAAGAAGTACTGGAACCTAAGATGTGCTGCAGGAATCTTTCCTTCTGAAAGTCCAGAAATGAGTTACAGGGCCATAAATAATTCAGAAAGCAGTCTTTGATTATCAAATGTCAACATTGTTCATTTTCCCTTTCAGCATTTCACGAAGTCTCCGTTTACCCCCAGAAGGAGCTTCCCTTTTTCATCCACTTCACAGCAGGCCTGTGCTCCTTCTCAGCCATGCTGGCTCTCCTCACCCACCAGTTCCCTGAGCTGATGGTCGTTTTTGCAAAGGCAGTAAGTGCTTTCTCTGTCATGGGGCTTGCTGAGGTATCTCCTGGGTTTTTGGGAATTTTGAGACCTGTGCCTGTCTCTCTTCTCCCTCTCTGCCCTGCTCTTTTTATGGTTTCTTTCCCTTAATTACTTATCAGCAGCTGCTGTCTGTAGCCTTGGCATCTTCCCCTGAATTCTGGAAGGAACAAATGCATAGGCAGCTTCTCAAACTACTCCAAGCAGTAAGTTTGGCTTTTTTTGAGCTGTGGATCTTGTGCAGCAGAGCAGAGTAGCAAGTGAAGAGCTCTGAACTTTTAAGGGAGTCATTTATTCTGGCTTTGCTAGTCAAAATAGAGGGTAAAAGGCATTTGTGTGCTGGCAGGTTTAATGCAGCAGGTAATGGAGAGGCAGGAGGAAAGCCCTTCTTTTTCAGGAATCCTTTGTTCCTCTCAGTGTTGGCTTTACTGGTGAGCCCAGTCCTGTGTCCAGGTCACACAGCTCTGGGAGTGGGGCCTCATTTCCCCACAGTGCTCTTGATCTTCATGCTGGAAAATGTAGTTGGGCATGCTGGTGAAAAATCTCAGTTCTGCTCATAATTGGCTGGGTTCATAGTTAGCCCCTAGTTGCTATCTGCTTGATTAATTCTGTAAGGGCTGCATTAAGAGTTGTATGATTTCCAGAGAGATACAAGGTCAAATGTTATGCTAACAAGGAATTGCTTGGTGAAGTTCTCTCTGCTGGGTTTCTTGAACCAGAAAAGAGAAAAGACTGTACAATTGAGTTGGCTTTGCAGTTGGGGTGTCCAGTGACATGTCCAAGTGTGGAGGGAAAACCTCCCAGGGTCTAGTTGTTTGGCAGTGTGTTCATTTGGTTTATTTTCTTTAGGAAAAGATGGATAGTGTCTGTTCAGCTGAAAAGAGATGATCAAGAAGAATGCACATTGCCACAGCATCCCCTCAACCAGCTCAATGGTAGCAGACACAGACAAAGGGGCTCTTGGCAGTCTGGGGCAGTTTGTTATCAGCAAGAGTGGGAATTGTGGCTGAGATCATCAGGCACAAAGGGAATTCTGTATTGCTCCCTTGAGATTGACAGCTGAGAAGGAAATACCAACTTCCAGGATTCTGCTATTTGAGCTAGAATTAATATTGACTCTCAGTCATACTCTAATGATAAAACTTCTTCCATATTTTACTTACTAGATGATTGTACTTATGATTCCATTCCTGATGTTTTCAGAGGGATTCAGAAAACTTGAAGAAACAATACTCAATCTCAAAGTAACATTTTTGGTTTTATTGCTCACAACAGGCATGTTGTGTTGCAGCTAGATGACTTTTTGAGGTCCCTTCCAACCCAAACCATTCTGTGATTCTGTGCTTTAGTTAATAGATTGCTTCTATAGTTTTAACTACAGATAATGCTGAGATGGCTGCTGACAATTCATCCATACTCTCTTGTAGTAGTAACATCTACTTGAATTTTCATACCAAAAATGGAAGATTATCTTCTATTTAATGATACCAGCCTTTCCACTGAAGCACACTGTTAACAAAGCAGTTACTATTTGCTACATTCAGCATTATATCTTCAACTAATTCCTGTGCTTTAAGCTTTTAAAATTATTTTTCCTATGCATTTTGTTAGTTTAAGTATTTTTCATCTTACTGTTCTTTAACTTATTAGAATAATTTGAGATAATAAAGTTCTAGCTGGTCTATCTGGAGTGCTTTGGCCATAGATAAAAGCAATGCAAAGTGTATTTCCAACTCTTGAATTTCCAAGAAGCCTAGAACACATTTTTAGGAATGGCAATTCAAAAGTATTGTATATGGAATTGTTAATCTCCAAGCAGTGACTCCTCAGATGACATTTCAGTTACTTCTTAATCAAACTTTTTTCCCAGCAGTTGAATCCACAGCGAGCTGAAAGCCTCAGAAGGGGTTTAAGGAGTTGAATACCTTTCTATGGACTTGAAAAGTCTGAGTTTACATATTTTCATTTGTTAGTGCTTGAGTTTGTTTCCTCCATAATAAATCACAGGGTAAACCTTGGCAAATTGCTAAAAGTATTCCAAGTGGCCAAAAATCACAAGGAAGTTTAGTGGTTCCAATGTACACAGTGTGACCCAGCAGCAGCAGCAGCGCCGGCGCCGCCGGGGCCTGGGGTCCTGGGGGGCTGCAGGTGCTGGGGCTCTGCTGCACAGCCTGGCAGTTCCTGGTGCTGGGTCAGAGCCCAGGGGGCTGCCCAGGGGCTGGGGCTCTGCTGCACAGCCTGGCAGTTCCTGGTGCTGGGTCAGAGCCCAGGGGGCTGCCCAGGGGGCTGGGGCTCTGCTGCACAGCCTGGCAGTTCCTGGTGCTGGGTCAGAGCCCAGGGAGCTGCCCAGGGAGCTGGGGCTCTGCTGCACAGCCTGGCAGTTCCTGGTGCTGGGTCAGAGCCCAGGGGGCTGCCCAGGGAGCTGGGGCTCTGCTGCACAGCCTGGCAGTTCCTGGTGCTGGGTCAGAGCCCAGGGGGCTGCCCAGGGGGCTGGGGCTCTGCTGCACAGCCTGGCAGTTCCTGGTGCTGGGTCAGAGCCCAGGGGGCTGCCCAGGGAGCTGGGGCTCTGCTGCACAGCCTGGCCATTCCTGGTGCTGGGTCAGAGCCCAGGGGGCTGCAGGTGCTGGGGCTCTGCTGCACAGCCTGGCAGTTCCTGGTGGGTTGGAGCCCAGGGAGCTGGGGCTCTGCTGCACAGCCTGGCAGTTCCTGGTGGGTTGGAGCCCAGGGGGCTGCAGGGGCTGGGGCTCTCCTGGCACAGCCTGGCCATTCCTGGTGCTGGGTTAGAGCCCAGGGGGCTGGGGCTCTGCTGCACAGCCTGGCCATTCCTGGTGGGTTGGAGCCCAGGGTCCAAGGCCAGGCTGTGGCTTGGAGCACCTCAAGGCACTGCAAGGTGTCCCAGCCTTGACAGGGTGTTGCAGTTAGGTGAGTTTAAGGTCCCTTCCAACCCAAACCATTGCAGGGTTCCAGGCTGTGTGAGTTGTGCTGGTGAGGACAGTGCACAGGATCCTCAGGAGCTGCAGCACCTGTGCAGGTGCTCCCTGGGCCTTGCTGTTTGTTTCATTCAGATACCTGATCTCTTGGAGGACCACACTGTTCTTGATCATCAGAACAGCTCTGTTTCTGAAGTAGCTGCTGCTCAGATTCTTCACAGTAAGTGACAGAAGGGAGGAAGGGATGCAGATGATGATAATCTGAGCAGCTCTCTGAACAAACTGAAAAACACTGCTAGATAAAACAACTTCTGTCAGAATTGCAGACAAAAGGGTCTGATTGCTTTTTCATTCAGTATGAATTCTTATTTTTTAATAATGACATAGATGGAGGACTTGGACGTGTATCATCTTGCAGAAGTGAGGCTGCACAATTCCTTCTGTGATACAAAGACACCAAGAGGTCTGCAAGAGCAGCAGTGATGCAGAGTGACAGCAGGACTGTGAACAGATGACTGAAAACCCTGAACATACCTTCACAGAATGATGGTTTGGGTGGGAAGGGACCTCCATCCCATCCCCAGTGCCCAGCCTGCCCTTGGGCACTGCCAAGCATGGGGCAGCCACAGCTGCTCTGGGCAGTTCCAAGCACATCTAATCCCTATTTTTGACCTTGGAACCTTATGTTACTGGAAAAGACCATTGTAAATTATTATTAAAGTACTGAAAAAATAGTGCAGCAGTGTTCATGCTGTATCCTACTGAAAACAGCTTGCTTTTTCAGGGCATTGGACAAAATCCTGAGACAGTCCCTGTTCCAAAGTGGTTTTATACTTTCACAACAAAGAAGGGAGTCATGGGACTTAAATTAAAAATTGGCTAATTTTTATGATTGCAAGATTAGGAGAGAACATTTTTTATTCTGGCTGTTCCCTAGCTCCCTGTTGGAGGATTCCTTGCCATTTTGTCCGTGGCAGCCATCTAGGGGCAGAAAATAGGGCAAAGCAGAGCCATGTCTGGCAAGTCCTGTTTTGTGTGACATTCTGCTTTACTTTAAGAACAAATCCCCCTACCACTTTCCCCAAAGCTCATTAAGTGAGACTGGAGAATTAACTTTTTAGCCAGCTGCTGAACTTTTCATATTTATAAACACTTGAGTCCTTTGCTTATCTAAGAGAAAATGTGTATAGTTTGGAGATGTGCACTTCCCTGCCAATGTGTAATGAGTGGTTCTACACTTGGTAGGGGTAGAAAAGCCTGAAGTTTCCTGTCAGAGCTGAGTGTGGATGCCAAGGGCAAAGGTTCCTTGCCTTGCTAATCTACATCTTAACTCATGCACTTAATGGGAAGGTGCCACACGCAAGCAGGCAGGGAAGAAGCCCACTGCAAGGAAAGGCTCCTGCACTGCTGTGAATGTTATGTTTTAAAAGCCTTTTTAATGTAATATTTGAGGTTATGATAGAAGCCAGGAGGGCCAAAGTAAAACTTTCAAAGTAAATGAGTCTTGTTGTTACTAACTCATGAAATGAGGGTTTGCACAAGGATAACCTGAGTGCCAGCAGAAGATCTGGGGGATGGGTTGAGAAGGTGCAGGGGGGTTTGCACGATTTGTTTTAGCCTAATCTTCCTTCTGGAACTGTTTGGATGGCATCTAGAATATGGATCCTGTCTGGAAGCGCAGGCTGCCCTTGGTGGATGGGCTGCCCACTTTGAGTCAGTGGCCTGTAAATAATCTGTGCCTGAATATTGAAAAAACAAGGTGCTCTTCAAGGTCCTTCCCAGCCTGAGCAGTTCTGTGACTCTCTGAAATGCCCTGCCCTCCCCTCAGTGTGCTGAGCTGGAGGAGCTGTGGGATGGAGGAGTGCCCTGGTACTGCCCACCTGTACTCACCTGTGCCCACCTGTGCTCACCTGTGCCCACCTGTGCTCACCTGTGCTCACCTGTGCTCACCATGCTCACCTGTGCTCACCTGTGCTCACCTGTGCTCACTGTGCTCACTGTGCTCACCATGCTCACCATTGCTCACCTGTGCTCACCTGTGCTCACCTGTGCTCACCATGTTCACCATTCTCACCTGTGCTCACCTGTGCTCACCTGTGCTCACCTGTGCTCACCATGCTCACCCGTGCTCACCTGTGCTCACCTGTGCTCACCTGTGCTCACCATGCTCACCTGTGCTCACCTGTGCTCACCTGTGCCCACCTGTGCCCACCTGTGCTCACCTGTGCTCACTGTGCTCACTGTGCTCACCTGTGCTCACCTGTGCTCACCATGCTCACTGTGCTCACCTGTGCTCACCTGTGCTCACCTGTGCTCACCTGTGCTCACCTGTGCTCACCTGTGCTCACCTGTGCTCACCTGTGCTCACTGTGCTCACCTGTGCTCACCTGTGCTCACTGTGCTCACTGTGCTCACCTGTGCTCACCTGTGCTCACCATGCTCACTGTGCTCACTGTGCTCACTGTGCTCACCTGTGCCTCACCTGTGCTCACCTGTGCTCACCTGTGCTCACCATGCTCACCTGTGCTCACCTGTGCTCACTACCTGTGCTCACCTGTGCTCACCTGTGCTCACCTGTGCTCACCTGTGCTCACCTGTGCTCACCATGCTCACCTGTGCTCACCTGTGCTCACTGTGCTCACCTGTGCCCACCTGTGCTCACCATGCCCACCTGTGCCCACCTGTGCCCACCTGTGCTCACCTGTGCTCACCATGCTCACTGTGCTCACCTGTGCTCACCTGTGCCCACCTGTGCCCACCTGTGCTCACCTGTGCTCACTGTGCTCACCTGTGCTCACTGTGCTCACCTGTGCTCACCATTCTCACCTGTGCTCACCATGCTCACCTGTGCCCACCTGTGCTCACCTGTGCTCACCGTGCTCACTGTGCTCACCTGTGCTCACCATTCTCACCATTCTCACCATGCTCACCTGTGCTCACCTGTGCTCACCATGCTCACCATTCTTACCTGTGCTCACTGTGCTCACCTGTGCTCACTCTCACCATTCTCACTGTGCTCCCCCGTGCTCACCATTCTCACCATTCTCACCACTCTCACCATTCTCACCTGTGCTCCCCTGTACTCACCTGTGCTCACCACTCTCACCATGCTCACCTGTGCTCACCACTCTCACCATTCTCACCTGTGCTCACCACTCTCACCACTCTCACCATGCTCACCGTGCTCCCCCGTGCTCACCGTGCTCCCCCGTGCCCTGCGCAGGTGCTGCGGCTGCTGTGGCCCGTCAGTGCTCCCAGCGTTCTGCCCTCCGGCTGAAGGCTGCAGGGGTGAGTGGCAGGGCAGGGCTGCCCGGGGTTCCTGCTCCGTGTCTGGTGGTGGCCCCAGCTGCCCCTGTCTGCACGGGAGGGCTGGGGTTCTGCTGCCCCGGGGAAGGGCACAGGCTGCATTTTGTTCATACCTGAGTCTGCAGAAGGAAGCTGGGAGCTGAGCTGATTTATTGTGTTCTGTTTCTTCCAGTGCTTTGGGACTCTCACCCTTCACCTTCCCTGTGGGACACACTGAGGACCTGCTGCTGTCCAGTCACTGCTGCCACTGGGGTGTATTTTCATTGTAGTTGATTTTATTGTCGTGAGCCTCACTTGGTGGTTGGCTGACCCCCAGCTGTGGGAGCCAAGGAAGAAATCTGGGCTCTTCAAACTGATGTCCTTGACAGGCTTCCATGTTGATGGTGCTTAACATGTGAATTTCTTCTTTGGCCTTAATCTGTAATCATCTAAGAAAACAGTTCTTGTTGAGCAATAGCTTATTGCTCTCTAAATCACTTGGACAACTGGAAGCTCATACTTCCTCTCTAAGAAAGGAGAATACACAAACTGAGCAGGTGTTTGGAGTACTGGTGCTTCCTTCTCAGCTGCAGATGCACCAGATACTTGGCTTAGGTTTAATTTTATAAGCCTTTTTCAAAATATTTGTTAACAGCAAAGTAGGTTCTGCTTTCTTTATTAAAATGTTGCTACTTAACACATTGAATTTGTTGACTTCTTAAGTGTCTGTTTAATATAGATTGTAATGCACAAACAAAGATTTGTTTCTTCTCTATCTTCCAAGCTTGCATTACTCAAGGAGATGATCAACTCCTTCTTTAGATTTAGCTGTGCATCCTTTATTCTTCAAAACAAAGCATTTTAAAAGACAGGGTGGCTTCTGAAACTGCCCAAAGTGTTGTGATATCTGCGTGGGAGTGTGTTGGGGTCCTGAGCTGCCAAGTGTTGGTCCAAAGTAGTGTCACTGATATGAAGACCTGAAGAGAATGGAGATGTGGAAAATTCTTAAGGATTTGCTTCCCATGCAGAGCAGCCCTGAGGGTTTGGTTACTGCAGAGGTGGAAAGGTGCCTGTGGCAGCCACGTTTGAGGTGATTGCTGTGACTCCCATTCCCACTCTGCCATTAGAGCAAAAGTCATTTCCCACCCAGATCTGCTGCTTGGCTTGGGGGAAGCAGAGTCACGTCAGCCCAGGCTTCTCAGAAGGGGCACTGGGGAAAACAGCACAGGCTTGTGGAGAAACACTAATTCTGAGCACATGGAAACCCATCACTGCTTTTTGCAGATGAGCACATAGACTCACCCCTAAGAACTGGGGGGATTTTACATGTTTGATCTCCACTCTCTCTCTGAATATTTGTGACACTGGTGACTTCTTCCAAAGGTGGTGTAAATTAATCCAGTTTCTGAATCCTGGGTGGAAGAAGCTTGCTGTAGCCTGCTGTGTTCTCTGAAACAATCCCTGCATCAGTCAATTACAAGTCATTTGAATTGATTTAAAATGCCTCCTTGTACAGAAGGTCAAGAGTTAATTATTTTTTCTTTTTCCTAATTTTCAAATCCTTCTTTCCCTTGTGAACCAAGTTCTGTGAAGCAGAAAGTCACCTCTGTATCTCATCTAAGTGTAGGTTATTTGTAACTCTGAAGGGAAACACACTTGTTTAGGTAGAAATGCTTTTGTTTGCTCTCCCACTGTGTATTTCTGTTGACTGGACTTAAATCCATGTTAACTGCTTGAATTCACCAAGGAACCAAAAGGGAAGCCCTACAGAAAGATACTACCAGTGTTTCAGAGTTCCCTAACTGCCAGAATGTGATTTTCTCAGCTTTCTTTGCAGTTGGTCATTGGGCTGTTTCTCACTTGGAATCACTGAGGTGATTAATGGGCCTGTGGTGTTCATGTGATTGCACTCCGTGCTCTGCAGGGGCCCATAAGGTAACCAGCCTAATGCTTTTTACAGTTGAACCTTTTCCAGCAGTTGTGTGGGGTTATAAATGAAGCTCTGCCTCCCATGTATCATCCCAAGAGCTGCTTTCTCTCACTGTCCTCCCCTGACATAACAGCAACAGAAAGGGGATGGGCTTGTTCTGAGAGGAGAGCTGGCAGCAGGCTGTGCAATGAAAATCCTCCTGTCCCCACGAGTGCCAGCAGTTCCTGAGGAAGGAGTGCTCTGGTTTTCCAGCAGGGCTGCCCCTGCTTTGGGAAGTGTCCCTTTGCCCCAGGAGCAGGGGCTCACACCTGCCCCGTGCCTTAGTAATCCCATATCAGTTATCTTGTGCGTGTGTATAGACATATATTTATGTGTGTATATACATAAAAATTACAGTTATGACTCAGGACAAGATGAATATTGATGAAACTTCCTAGAAGCAGGAGCTGTGGTGACCTTACAGCCATTGGGATGGCACTAGCTTTTCCACAAGGCTTTCTTCACGAGGCATTGGCAGACTCCCCACATTTCCAGTTCATTCAGAGGAGCCAGTGAAAGTCAAAGATCAGCATTTCTATACCTGGATGTGTGTATCTGTAAAGCAGGGTGGTTACAGACTCTTTGGTCATTTAGGCAGAGTTTGAGTTTGGTTTGTTGGGGTAGTTTTGGGTGTCTCACCGTGTCACAACAGGCTGGTTCTGGAGCAGCATGTCCAGGAAGAGAATGTAGCTGCATTTCTTCCTGCCAACCTCTGACTTCTCCAGGAGTATTTTCCAAAAAGGACAGGAAGGGTAGGAAAGGGGGAAGTGTTACCACAGTGAAACTATTGTTTGTGAAGCAATTAAGCAACTGAATTCTTGTGTGATCTGCCCTCTCTTACACAGACTTGAATGAAAAGTGTCTAAAGATCTTTAATTCAGGAGTTTATTGCATGTGGAGAGATGACACAAATGTGATTTAACACATTGCTGAAACAGCTTCCTGTGTTGTCTGACTGGAAGTGTTGGGAGTTGCTCCCATGCTGTTGGGTTTCATGTAGCTGCTGGAGCAGGAGCATTTCAGTGTTGTGTGCCATGATGGTGCAGTGGGTGCCAGAGCAAAACTTCCACTGGCTACTGGCACTGGTAGAATAATAAAACTCCTACAGCAGGGGATGAGGCAGTTTAGACTAACAAATATTCCAGGGTACCAAGGTCTGTTCATTGCAAGCCTGGTTCATGTGGGCTGTAAATCACATCAGAATCCTGGGGAATAATCTCTGGCAGAGATTTACCATGCTGAGAGCCCTTCATTTTGGAAATTCGGGGTCGATGCCTGTGAGTAGCTTTTATGCAGGTATGTGTGTGGCAGAAGGACTTTCCTGCTGTCAGGCACCCTGGTCACTGAGGCTGTGGCTCATCTGGAGATGGCCCTGGGGTGCTTCTCCATCCAGATTGGTCACAGTTCCCTTCCTGCATCTCTCCAGTGCTGGCCAGGCGTGTTTATTCCCTGCTCCTCATCCTGGAATTGTTGTGAGGGTGCCAAGCCCCACAGATCCATGACTCTGAGCAAGGCAGGGTGTAAAGGTCATGGTTGAGTCCATTAATAACAAGGTGCAAACGGCTGGTTTATATGTAATGTGAAGCTTTTTACTTATTTCATTTTTGCACTTTGGGGGCTCTGTTTGCTTATGGAGCACTTGGTGTCTGGTACCTATTTAGCCTGAGAGCAGGCAATTGGGTTCCTTCAGGCCTTCAGAGGAATGCAGAAAATTGTTCTCTGGTGTTGTAATTCTGCTGGGATAACTGGAGCTTATTTGTCTCACTGCTTATTAAATGCATACTTGTCTAGAGGTCCTCTTTTTTTTTCTTTTCTTTTTTTTTCTTTTCCTGAGAAACGTTGGGTGAATCCCAAGGACCACAAGTGAGGGGAAGATTCCAGGAGGAGGGGGAGAGGGAAGTGCCTGCACCTCTCCACAAGCTGCATCATCCACCTCCAGTGCCAGCAGAATGGAGAGGTTAAATATGAGAGCAGACTCCCTGAGGGAGGGAGATGTATGGATGGGGCTCAGCCAGATGTAAATTAATATTGCCCTTCCCCCTCTCAGGGGTGAGGCAGTGAGGGGAGCAGCAGCTCCCAAACACCAGTGGATGGGGGTGCTGGGGAGGCAGTGGGGCTGTGCTGGGGTGTGTGAGTGCAGCTGTGCAGGGCAGGAGCTCCCCTGGGCTGGGCTGGGCAGGAACTCACCTGGGCTGTGCTGGGCAGGAACTCACCTGGGCTGTGCAGGGCAGGAACTCACCTGGGCTGGGCTGGGCAGGAACACACCTGGGCTGGGCTGGGCAGGAGCTCCCCTGGGCTGTGCAGGGCAGGAGCTCACCTGGGCTGTGCAGGGCAGGAACACCTGGGCTGGGCTGGGCAGGAGCTCACCTGGGCTGTGCAGGGAAGGAACTCACCTGGGCTGTGCAGGGAAGGAACTCACCTGGGCTGTGCAGGGCAGGAACACACCTGGGCTGTGCAGGGAAGGAACTCACCTGGGCTGTGCAGGGCAGGAGCTCCCCTGGGCTGTGCAGGGAAGGAACTCACCTGGGCTGTGCAGGGAAGGAACTCACCTGGGCTGTGCAGGGCAGGAACTCACCTGGGCTGGGCTGGGCAGGAGCTCACCTGGGCTGTGCAGGGCAGGAACACCTGGGCTGTGCAGGGAAGGAGCTCACCTGGGCTGTGCTGGGAAGGAACACCTGGGCTGTGCAGGGCAGGAACTCACCTGGGCTGTGCAGGGCAGGAACTCACCTGGGCTGTGCAGGGAAGGAACTCACCTGGGCTGGGCTGGGCAGGAACACACCTGGGCTGGGCTGGGCAGGAACTCACCTGGGCTGTGCAGGGAAGGATCTCACCTGGGCTGTGCAGGGAAGGAGCTCCCCTGGGCTGGGCTGGGCTCTGTGCACAGGGCACGGGGGGTTCCTGCAGTCACTCAGCATCCAGAGCAGAAGGGCCCTGCAGAGATCAAGTGCAGCTCCCGGCTGTGCACAGGACTCCCTGTGATCCCCCTTGTGCCTGAGGGCATTGTCCAATCACTCCTGGAGCTCTGGCAGCCAAGGGACCGTGGCCATTCCCTGGAGAGCTGTTCAGTGCCCAGCCACCCTCTGGGGGAAGGGCCTTTCCCTGGTGCCCACTCCAGACCTGGCACTGGCACCCTGCCCGCTCTGAGCAGTGCCCAGCTTGCCGTGCTTGGTGTTCCAAGGGACAGACTCCTCTTGTCTGCATTTAGTGAGGATGGCTGCAGAGTGATGTGTGAGCTGTTGTCACCTGCTCTCGGGTCAAAGGTCTCTGCAGGCAGTCAGGATGACAGCAGCAGTCACAGTGGGCTCTGTGCTGTGAGTTCACCCCTCTCACAAGGAAGGTGCTGACGAGGAAAGGCAGCTGAGCTTGCAGCTCTGCCTCCTCCCTGTCTGGAGCCTCCTGGCAGGGTGTGCTCTGCACGCCCCAGCCTCTCTGAGGGACAGGGCCATCATCGGGGATGCTGCTCATGTGCTTGGAATTTTCCTCCTTTCCAGCCTCCACTGCTGTTGTGCTCCTTGGTGGGACCTTCAGCGAGTCTGCTCCTTGGGGAGGAGATCGCCCACCCCTGTTACACCCCAGTGAGGGTGCTCCAGCAGGATCGGTGTGCTCCTCCCCTGGCTCTCCCCCTTGGCTTCCTTCTGGCCAGCAGCATTTTCCTTCTCTGGGTGCACTGAGCTGTGCAATCAGCACAGCCTCCTCGGCTGGACCCTCCTTTAACAACCTCTTGATTCCTTTGCTAGTTTGGCTGTGGGCTTTCATCAGTTGTGAACCAGTGACACAGTGTGTGACTATTGCATTCTCCTGCCTTGACTCACGGCTGTGACTCCTGCAGTGACCCCCCTGCTGCTGGCTGGAGCAGCCCTCTGGCTCTGCTCTGGGGAAATGGGATGTGAGAGCTGCACTCACATCCTGACAGCCTGGGTGAATGTTGGTCCCAAATCTGCCCCTGTGGGCTGGGCCCATTACAGCAGGTGCTCCTCTGTGGGTTACACCGAGCTCAGGTACCTGAGCAAAGCTTCTGTGCCTGTCTGAGCCCAGGGAAGATCAGAAAAGGCCCACGGGGAGACAGGGGAGCGTTGGGATTGGGATGTCACTTGGCGATGTATTCACCTGCATTGCTGAGCTCAAGAACTTAAGGATCCTGCCATTACCTCCATCCCAAAAAGTGGCGACACCTGAGCTAAGGCCAGTTCTCACCCACAGAGAGAAAAGCAGAATCACAGAATCTCCTGGGCTGTGGAAGAGACCCACAAGGAGCAGTTGGATGTCAAGTCCAGTGCCTGGCCCTGCACATGATTTCATGTTTCCAAAGTCTTCTGACTCCTCTTGTGTGTCCTGTCCAGCTGCTTCAGAGAAGGAAATATATTCAGAAGCTCATTAAGCAATTAATTCTGCACCTTGTCCTTGAGTGCAGACATGCTTTTGACTGGAAGATAATGAGAAGATGAACTTGCTCCACACTTTAGGCAGATTACTTAAGAGGGGCTTGTGAGAGGGACCGAGTGTTCCCTGATGAGACTGGAGCCTTCAGGAATGTTTTGAGATGGAAAACAGCGGCTTGCCAAGGCAGAGTGTGCTGAGGGGAGCTTCCATGGGGCTCACCTGCAGCCGGGCACTGCCCAGTCTGAAATCCTTCGGCTCACAGTGGACCTCGTCTGGTTCAAGCCCTGGGAGTTTGCTCTGGCTGACTGGTGTACTTCTGTTCCAGTTGGGTGGTTTTCTGCTAATTGCCTGGTAATGAATGGGTGTGACCCTGCACAGTCCTTTGCAGAAGAAACTGTCACTTCTGGCAGGAGGCTTGAGCTCGATGGGCTGTCTCCATGACTGCTTCTCCAGGTGCTTCTGGAGCACTGGCACCTGATTCTGAGTATTTTTACTCTCATTTACTGCTGGGACAGAGGAATGCAGCTGCACAGGTGGGCCTGGCAGGACTAGGGCAGGTTCCTGTCTCAGCTGTGGTCACTCTGCAGAGCACTGCAGGCATCCAATTTCAGCACCTCAGTGATGAAACCAGAAAGGGGGGAAGCCAATAAACCCAAGACAACCTGTCCTCAGGGGTTTTCCTCTTAGTTTTAAAATATGAACATCTGCATTCAAGGGGAGGATTTATTTAGGCAGCAGCCATTGATTGAGGTGTCATCCATCAGGTGGAACCCCAGATCTCCTGCAGACACCCCCAGGTCCTGTGTGAAAGAAGAAGTGTTTGTTGGCAGTCCTGTCCCCAGGCACTGGGTCCCTCCAGCCCAGGGAGTGTGTCCAGCCCTGGGAGGAGCCTGGCTCGATGGCATTCTTTCCAAACAGGGAAACTGTGCTAGCTGGAGCAGCAGTGGAGGTCCATGAGGGGCTCTCCCCGGGGATCAGCCTGTGCTGGCAGATGCTGCTCTGCCTTGGGATCCTTTGGGGCTGCCTCAGAGCTCCTGCTCACCTGCCAGCGTCCCTGAGGACAGCCAGAATGGGAGAACTGTCCTCCCCAAAGTTCAGAGTGTCTTGGAAGGATCTGGGGGGAGATCAGGAGTCTCCTCAGTAAACAGCATCTCCAATGCAGGAGCAGGGAAGGTGCTGCACAGCCCTCATGTGCTGTCAGTGAATTGGTTTGATTCTGTAAGAAACAGGTTAGGCAGTGAGGAAGTGGGATTCCTGTAATTCTCTCAAGAGCTCCTTTAAGATGTCTCCTTTTGGCCTGGCTGTGGCTCTGCAGCAGCTCTGCTGAAGGTCCTTTTTCTGCATGAGCACTCATGTTTGGCATGGAGGAAGGTGCTTAATCCAGCCCGTGGCAGCTTCTCAATTCTTTGAGCAGTTCCCCCATCAAAGCTGGTTGCAAAGTGGATTTCTCTCCCCACTTAAACTATTGTTTCCTAGGGCCATGGAGTAAATCCCTCTTTGGAGATGCTCTTGGTGCCACAGCTGATGGGCGGCTTAGGACCACAATAATCTTCTTTGCCTTGATCCCATGCTGCTCCTGTGACCTTCCTCCAGCCTTTGCTCCTTAGCCTGCTCAGCTCCCTCTTGCTCACACATCTCACTGCTCCCAGGAGAAAGCCCCAGCTCCTCAGAGACCTCTGAGATTCCCTCTGAGCAGAAAAGCAGACCCCAGCAAGAAGTATTTGCAGGTGAATGTCCCTGTTGACTTGGCCTTTCTTACTGTTCTAAGTTTGGAACTTCCATGAAAACTTCCTTCAGCACAATGCTGAGCAGTGTTAGGAAAGTGAACCCCATTTTTCCTGGCTCAGGGAGGAGGCACAGCCTGCCTGGGGCAATGTGCAGCTCTGGTGGGGAGCTGCAGGAGCAGCCTCAGGAATTGCAATGATTAAGACAATTTTTCTTTTTTACCTGGGTCAGTTTATTTTCCAGGTTCAACTATTATACATTGCATTTGTTTGTGTGGATTGGGACCTTTTGACCTGACCCTATAAAATATCTGTACACTAAATAAAGCATTTTTGTAATGTCTGCTTGCTCGAATTGGTGGAGAAAAAAGGAGATTTGTAGAGATGAGGGATGGATCCCTGTAGCTTACCTCCCAGCTGCTCTGCAGCTGCCTTCCCCTCCTCTCATCAGCTTCAATTTTAGTTGATTGTTTCAAGTATTTGGAGTTTTTTAAAGGGAAAGATTTGGAAGTTTGTCTAGCATCTCCTGCTCGACCCAGTGTTACCATGGAATGGTTTGGGTGGTACAGGACTTTAAAGCTTACCTTGTTCCACATCCTGCCATGGGCAGGGATACCTTACTCCACCAGGTTTGTCCAAGTCCTGTTCAACCTGGCCTTGAACACTTTTGGGGATGGGGCATGGATTCCCCTGGGGCTTTGGATGCTCAGCTCTGCAGGAAGCTTTGGCACAGCAGGAGCTGCAGACAGTGGGGAAGAGAAACGCTGCAGGCTGGTTCCTGCTCTGGGGGCGTGCCCAGCTGAGTGCGTAGGAATTCAAAAAGCAAAGGACATCATTTTCTGATACAGGTTTATAATGAATTTTGACTTAAAATAATAAGCAGTATACACAACATACACGTGAGTTGTACAGAGATGCTGCTGTATCATTGACTTCAGAACCTACCAGGAAGTTCTCAGGTTTCACTTGCTCTCTCAAGCCCCATGTGCCCACCAGCATCTAGAGGTGGCCTTTGTGCAGTCCTGCAGGGTTCAGTTCCAAGGCACAGCTCTGCCTGCTCCCCGTGCTGGGGACATGGGGACAAGCCTCGTGCAGAGGTGACTCTTGCTCGGTGGGGTTAGTGAGATGTGCCAGGTCTGCTCGGGGGAAACAATGGAACTGTGTCATGGATTCACAGCACCCTTCCTCTGGCCTCGCAAGAAAGAAAAAGCAGGAATGCTTCTGCAGGAGCGGGTTATTCTGAGCTAGTGTTCTCCCTGGTGAGCTGGGCTGTAAGGTGGGCTCTCCGGGCAGGTGCAGGGTTCCTCGGCCATCGCTCCCGACTGTCAGTCCCGAGCCCGGCCTGGTGGCACCGCCCCGGGGGTCGCAGCCTCCTGCTGGGTCGGGGATTAGTTTTGCTGAGCGCACCCAAGGGCCCACAGAACCCCCCGGGAACTGCAGTGCTTTCCTTAGTGCTTTGTAGAACGAATTAAATAAAAGCCATGCAGTTGAACTACAGCTCCCAGAGCTTGGTGGCCCTCAGGGCGCGGGGTCTGAAAACACGGCCGGGGGCGGCGGCGGCTCCTTCCCCGGGCGCCGCCCGCTCAGGTCTGGTCCAGCCACTCGGCGCGCTTGGGCGCCTTGCAGGTGTGCACGTCCACCGTGTCCTGGCACTCCTTGCAGCGCACGGCGCAGCACCAGTGGAACTTGCACTCGCACTTGGTGACGCGGGTGACGCGCGTGGTGTCGTAGCCGCGCCCGCAGCACATCACCTCGCAGCCGTCGGTGCCGCGCGACGCCTTGCTGCAGACGCGGCCGGCCGTGCCCAGGGAGCCTGCGGGGGGACAGGGTCAGGGACAGTGCCAGGGCGCCAGCACCCCTGCCCGCGGGTCAGGGACAGTGCCAGGGCGCCAGCACCCCTGCCCATGGGACAGGGACAGTGCCAGGGTGCCAGCACCCCTGCCCGTGGGTCAGGGACAGTGCCAGGGCGCCAGCACCCCTGCCCATGGGACAGGGACAGTGCCAGGGCGCCAGCACCCCTGCCCGTGGGTCAGGGACAGTGCCAGGGCGCCAGCACCCCTGCCCATGGGACAGGGACAGTGCCAGGGTGCCAGCACCCCTGCCCAATGGTCAGGGACAGTGCCAGGGCGCCAGCACCCCTGCCAGTGGGTCAGGGGCACAGTGCCAGAGTGCCAGCACCCCTGCCCGTGGGTCAGGGACACAGTGCCAGAGTGCCAGCACCCCTGCCCAATGGTCAGGACACAGTGCCAGGGCGCCAGCACCCCTGCCCATGGGTCAGGGACACAGTGCCAGGGTGCCAGCACCCCTGCCAGTGGGTCAGGGCACAGTGCCAGGGCGCCAGCACCCCTGCCCATGGGTCAGGGACAGTGCCAGGGCGCCAGCACCCCTGCCCATGGGTCAGGGACACAGTGCCAGGGTGCCAGCACCCCTGCCCATGGGTCAGGGACACAGTGCCAGGGTGCCAGCACCCCTGCCCATGGGTCAGGGACACAGTGCCAGGGTGCCAGCACCCCTGCCCATGGGTCAGGGACACAGTGCCAGGGCGCCAGCACCCCTGCCCATGGGTCAGGGACACAGCCAGGGCGCCAGCACCCCTGCCCATGGGTCAGGGACACTGCCAGGGCGCCAGCACCCCTGCCAGTGGGTCAGGGACACAGCCAGGGCGCCAGCACCCCTGCCCAATGGGTCAGGGACACAGCCAGGGCGCCAGCACCCCTGCCCGCGGGTCAGGGACACAGTGCCAACATCCCCTGCCCACCCACCCACCCGCCCGGGGCTGCTGCTGGCACAGGACCTCCGTCTGCAGGGGGACCTTGGTGTGATTTGTTAGTGGGGAAACTGCCTGTCCCTGTCCCTGTCACTGTTCCTGTCCCTGTCACTGTTCCTGTCACTGCACTGTCCCTGTCCCTGTCACTGTCCCTGTCCCTGTCCCTGTCACTGTTCCTGTCACTGTTCCTGTCACTGCACTGTCCCTGTCACTGTTCCTGTCCCTGTCACTGTTCCTGTCACTGTTCCTGTCACTGTCCCTGTCACTGTTCCTGTCCCTGTCACTGTTCCTGTCACTGCACTGTCCCTGTCCCTGTCCCTGTCCCTGTTCCTGTCACTGTTCCTGTCACTGTCCCTGTCACTGTTCCTGTCACTGTTCCTGTCCCTGCACTGTCCCTGTCCCTGTCCCTGTCCCTGTCACTGTTCCTGTCACTGTTCCTGTCCCTGTTCTGTCACTGTTCCTGTCCCTGCACTGTTCCTGTCACTGTTCCTGTCCCTGCACTGTCCCTGTCACTGTTCCTGTCACTGTCCCTGTCACTGTCCCTGTCACTGTCCCTGTTCCTGTCCCTGCACTGTCCCTGTCACTGTTCCTGTCACAGCCCTGTCCCTGTCACTGTTCCTGTCACAGTGCTGCACTGGGGTCCCCAAAGGCGTCCTTTGAAGCCTGCATTTGCTGTGCTGTATGGACATGGGATGCCACAGGCCCAGCCAGGGATGCAGCTTTGGTGTCTCTCATGTCCCTCATGGTGGAGAGTTGCAATGGGATGATGTTTCACGTCCCTTCCAGCCCAAACCATTCTGGGTTTCTCTGGCAAGCTGCACGGCCCCTTCCCACACTGCCTGCTAGAGCCTGTGCTGGCTGCTGCCAGAGCATGAGCAGCAGGAGACAGGGATGGGCTCTCTGCAGCCCCTCTGTGCATGGAACAGGCTCTCATCACATCCACTGCTGTGATGGCAGAAACCTGAGGGGTTTGGGGCCTTAGTGTAAAGCCTGGCGATTTTGGACAAGTGCAGCCCTGCCTGTGCAGATGCGGGGTGCTGTAGGGACTCTGGGTCTGGGTTACCCCCTCCCCAAAGACTGGGATTGAGTGGGGAGCTGAGCCCCCAGGCTGGGCTAGCTGGGAGCTGCTGCCCTGTTGGGGAGGGAGGAAGAGATGCTTTTGGGTAATGACGGGAGCTCTGGGTTTTACCTGCTGACTTGTCCATCACGCAGTAATCAGGTGAGTTCTCAAAGTACACCAGATCTGTTTTTGTGGGCTTCCTGAAGTTCTTGTTGGCCACTGTGAAGCCAGTGCCATCCTGATTCATTGTCACCTGGATGGCCCCATTGTATTTCTTCCTTAGGTAATCCCCTGTTTTTCGGAAATCTGACATTGCCAGCCAACAAGTCCTTAGTGTGCAGGAGCCGCTGACCCCGTGGCATTTGCACTCCAGCTTCAGGAAGCGCTTCACAGCCTGTGGGGAGAAGGATGGGTAAGGACCAGGGGGCACCCTGGGCATCAGGTCCTGCACCAGAGTCTGCTCATTCCTGGTGCAGCTTATCAGCCTCGGCTGTGTGGGGTGGGGCTCCCGATGGGAGCTGGGGGCTGCGTGTGGAGGTCACAGACGGGACACGGGAGGCAAAGGCGAGGAGGTGCTGCCATCCCCGGGGCCGTTCCCCAGGGCAGGGGAGCGCTGGGAGGGCAGGGCAGCAGCAGCCTTGCCCCAGCCGGAGCTGCCCTCCCGGCTGCCCCAGGTGCGCCCCTCCGGCCGTCAGTCCCTGCCCAGGCGCCAGCGGCGGGCGGGCCGGGCTGTGCCGCAGCCGCGCTCACCATCCTCCCGCAGCGGTTGTTGTGCAGGTTCATCAGCGCCCGCGCGTCCTTCACTTTCTTCTCCTTGGCGTCCACGAAGGCTTTGGCAAAGCGGATGCCGTAGTTGATGTTGTCGCTGCAGCCGCCCCAGTCGAACTCCCCGCGCTCGTCCCTGGCGCGGCCCCTCTTGAGCGGGTCACAGCTGCACGCCTTGAGCTCGCCCTGGCTGCAGGCGCGCGTCAGGGCATAGACCACCCCGGCCGAGGAGATGGCGTAGACGAAGGCGGCCTCCCTGCTGCCTGCCAGGGACAGGACAGGACAGGGATGGGACAGGGATGGGACAGGGATGGGGACAGGGACAGGGACAGGGATGGGGACAGGGACAGGACAGGGACAGGACAGGGATGGGACAGGGACAGGGACAGGGATGGGGACAGGACAGGACAGGGATGGGACAGCAACAGGGACAGGGAAGGGACAGGACAGGGACAGGGATGGGACAGGGATGGGACAGGTACAGGGACAGTACAGGGACAGGGACAGGGACAGGGACAGGGACAGGACAGGGACAGGGATGGGGACAGGACAGGACAGGGATGGGACAGCAACAGGGACAGGGAAGGGACAGGACAGGGACAGGGACAGGGTCAGGGACAGGCACGGGGAGTGAGCGAGCCAGGCTGTGCCGAGTGCCGGGCCATGGGCAGTGAGACCATCCTGCCGGGGCAGGCCAAGCCCAGCCGCCTCTGGTGCCCACAGCGCCCAGCCTCGGCTTCCCTGGAGCCCTTCCTGCTCATTGCCATGTTCAGGGTACATGCCCGGGGTGCAGAGAGCAGCCAGCTCCCTCTGCCAGGGCCACTGTCCCCCCTCCCAGCCCCAGCCCCGGGCTCAGCTCGCCCCCACAGCACAGCTTGCCGCCTGCTATTTTATGTCTCTGGTTCAAGTTCGCAGCTGTTTTTATAATGTTGTAAAAGAAGCTGCAAATCAAAACCATGTTAGTCTTCATTTTGAGAGCCTTTGAAAGCAACTTCAAAGGCTGCAGAGCTCTCTTTGGGCCTCGCAGGATGGGGCTGTGGCGAGGAGCTTTCATCATTCCCCATCCTCTGCCAGGAGAGGATGCGAGCGGGAGAAAAGGTGCCGTGCTGGGAGCAGGAGGCTGAGCAGGCAGCTGCAGCATGCAGCGTGGATGCTGCATTCAGCATTCCAGTCGCCTTCCGTGCAGTCAGATCAGGCTCCTGGCCTTGGCTCTGCTGCTTGTCCCCCCACGGGCAGCTGCCCCTTCCCCCTGGCAGCTCGCAGCAAGCCCCACTCGGCAGCTCCTTCCGTGTGCTCACGTGTCCTCCATACGGGCTGCGGGTGGGAAGACTCTCCCAGCCGCTTCTGATTTGGAGGCCACATGGCTGGATGCTGCTGGCACGTCATGGGATGCAGCACATCTGCCCTGCAGTGCTGCTGGGCCTGTTTGCTCCCAGAGCCCTGCCAGGGCTGCTGCAGCCCAAGATGCTGCTCCTGCTCTGGGGCCGGCCCATCCCTGCGCCCTCCTGCCTTTCCTCTGTCCCTCGGGTGCATTTCTCAGGTGCATCCCAGGCTGAGCTGTATCTGTCCCTCACCTGGGGTGGGAAGGTCTCTCCCGGGCAGTTCTTTGTGCAGGGCTGGCACCTGCCCCAGAGCCACGGTCCTGCTCCACCTGGGAGCCTGAAGCAAGGACTGGGGCTGCATCTGTGCCTTGCCTCCCTTGCCATGCGAGGGAACAGCCAGTTCCCACGTGAATTGCTGAGTCCTGGCCAACCCTGCTCTCCAAATATTTATATATCCCATTACTGTTT
The DNA here is from genome assembly GCA_034336665.1 of Luscinia megarhynchos. Classification (NCBI taxonomy): domain Eukaryota; kingdom Metazoa; phylum Chordata; class Aves; order Passeriformes; family Muscicapidae; genus Luscinia; species Luscinia megarhynchos. The sequence continues at coordinate 6,814,402 of CM067588.1, read as the reverse complement.
ACATATGAGCCTGTTCTCTGGAGGTGTCTCCTCCTTCCCCCTTCTCTCCCAGTGCTCCCCCTGCTCCATCTCATCTGGTGCAGCCATTCCAAACGCAGGGCTCTGCTCCCATTATTACTTGGTTAATTTACAAGGAAAGGCAAAGCTCTCCTCAGGGAGTAATCCAAGGCACTGGGCACGGCAGCCCAGGAGGAGGAGAGGCTGTCCCAGGAAGACAAGGCCCGTGGTGGAAGGGGACAGGCAGAACCTACTTCGCAGCATGACCCGGCCGAAGACGGTGTGGTCGCGGTCCAGGGTGCTGCAGTTCCAGCGGTGGTGCCGGAACTGGTGCTGGCACTCCCGGATCCACTCCTTGGCTCCCTCCCCGACCGACTGCATGATGTCAGGGTAGCGCTGGCACAGCTGGCGCTGCTTGTTCACCAGCCCGGGGATGTTGTCGCAGATGACCCTGGCGCCCAGGGCCCCGATGTACCTGCGGGGAGAGCGGCGCCCGTCACTGCGCTGCACAGAGCCCCTCGGCACCCCCGTGCTGGGACTCGCGTCCAGGCAGCTCCCGGCCCTGCGCAGGATCCCCCAGAATCCCACCTGGGACTGAGAGCACTGTCTAAACACTTCTTGAGCTCTGGCAGCCTTGGGGCTGTGACCACTGCACTGGGGGGCCCCGACCACCTTTTGGGAGAAGAACCTTTTCCCAATATCCAGCCTAAACCTCCTCTGACAGCACTCCAGGCATTGCCTTGGGTCCTGTCCCTGGTCACAGAGAGCAGAGGTCAGAGCTGCCCCTCTACCATCCCTCAGGAGGAAGCTGCAAGACCCCAGGGAGGTCTGACTTCAGTCTCCTCCTCTCCAGCTGGACAGACCAAGAGACTCTAGCTCCTCACCCTGCTTGGTGGGTCTTCTATTGAAGCCTAGCTTTCCCTCTCTCCTTTCTAGCTGTGTCAGAGCTGCTGCAGGCTCTGCTCAGAGTGTCTCTACACAGCAATGTGCCCCCCTGCAGCAACCCCTTGGCATGGGGCTGCCTGGGGCTGTGGTTCACACAGGCAGGACACAGGGACAGGATACTGGGACAGGACACAGGAGCAGGGCACAGGGACAGGGCACAGCTGAGCCATCACTGTGTTTCTGTTAATACAATGACCCCGAGATGCAGCAGCCAGGAGCAGGCAGAGCTGTTCTCAGCGTGTGCACGGCTGCAGAAGGAGCAGGCAGCCTGCGGAGCCTGTCTCCCCCAGCAGACAGCCAGCTCGGGGTGCTGTGAGTCATGGGATGCCTCCCATAAGCCTGGGCTGTGTCAACTCCTGGGGCAGCAGCAGAGAAACTTGCTGATGTGCAAAACCTCCCTCCAGCCTCCTCCCCATGGCAGCCCGCGCTGCCGCCCGGCCCTGCTGAGCGCAGCAGGATGGAGCCCGGGGAGCCGGGCTGGCCCGGGCAGCCTCTGCCCTGGCTCCTGCTGCACCATCAGGGCTGCCCTGGCACAGACACCTGTGCCACGCACAGGCCAGGGGGGAGGAGGAGCAGCCTTCACCTCGTGGTGCTGCGCTCCTCACTCACAGTTACCCCCAGCTGTCCGTTCCTCCCTGTGCATCTCCTGAACATTTATTCTCATGTCCTGAAGCTCCATAACCGAGAGAACTGTGCTGCAGCTCCTCTCTTGCCTGGATCCCGCCTGGATCCTCGTCCCCTCCCTGCAGCAGTGAGGAGAGAGCAGGAACTCGGAGCAGAAAGGCAACAGCAGCCCAGCAGAGCCTGGCTGAGCCCATGGGCAGCGTTCCACAGCCCCGGGGGAGGGAGGCCCCGAGCTCTGCCCCGCACTCTCACACATCCCGGACAATGGCAGCGACATGGAATTTTCCATCCCAGTCAGCTCCCGCCTGCACCACCCGCTCACCCCTCTGGCTGCTTGTGCTTGAGCATGACTTTTGCTGCAGAGCACGGAGCTGGGATTCTGGCTGGAAGGGATGAGGTTTGGGTGATATTCAGATTTTTTCTAACCTCCAAATTGGAAGCAAAAACCTTCCTTCAATAATAATAAAAAGCAATAAGCTTGGACAATATTTCATTGTCTCTCTCTGGACATGTTCTCTCACTTCTATCCACCCCAGAGAGAGCTCCCAGGCTGAGGAAAACCCTGCGAGCACAGAAAGCAATGGGATCTGTCCCCTCATTTAAAATACTTTGTTTAAATGCTGGCAGAAGCACAAGTTCATCTCGGGCTGGAGCTGAGGATAATAAACCCAGCTCCCCATGGCTCTGCAAGCCCAGACTCTGAGGGGCAGTGAGCATTATTGTCACAGGCATGCTCCCCAGCCTTTCATCCTGAAGCAGAGGAGCACAGAAGGAGCAGAAGCTGTTCGGGAAAGAAAAGCCAACAGGAGCTCCTCGAGCACTGCTGGCCGTGGATGTTTCACTGCCTTGCTCGTGCCAGGCTGTGAGAGCAGCCCCAGATTATGAGAGCAGCCCCAGATTATGAGAGCAGCCCCAGGCTGTGAGAGCAGCCCCAGATTATGAGAGCAGCCCCAGATTATGAGAGCAGCCCCAGGCTGCGAGGGGCCTGGGGCCAGGGCAGGGCAGAGGGGCATCCCACAGCTGGATATGGCACAGTGCCATCGAGTGGGACTGCACAGCTCCTATGGGGAAGCATGGTCAGCTCCCCAGCCCCAAATTGATTCTGCCCAGCAAGGATGGGCACGGCTGGGTTATCCCTGCCTGTGCAGGCAAGAGCAGTGCTGAGATGCTGGGAGGCAGCAGGCTGCAGGATGCAGATTTCAGAAGTAGCCGAAGCTCCTCTGTGCTGGGGAAAAGTGATGCTGGGGAAGTTGGAAATGGAAAATGTTCTCTGATGGGCCATGTCACCAGGGAGCTTGTGGGGCTGGGCACTGTGTCCAGTGCAGAGCAGCGGGCTGGGACACAGCAGCTGCAGCAGAGCTGCCTCCGGGCTGCAGAGTGATGGATAAAGCACTAACATCCCCTGGGAGACCGAGATCAAGGGAAACCCTCCAGACAAGATAAACACCAGGCACTCCCTTTTTCACACTGGAAGCTAATTACTTCTCCTTAATTCTCCTGCCAAATACTCAGATCAGAGTAAACATTATCAGCAGGAGAAAGTGGAAGGAGAGGAGTGAAGGGCACCAAGTGCTGCAGCACCTCGCCATGTGCACCCAGAACTGCCAGGGTCAGTGCCTGCATCTCCCTTTGCCTGGACAGCGGATTTACAGCAGTGCCTGCAGCATTCCATCAGAGTTCATGTACTGAAATCTAACACAACTGAAGGGAAAATTCCCCCCATGTCCTGGAAAGGCCGTGGTGATCTCGGCAAAGACGAAAGCTTCCACTTGCTGAGAAATGCTCCACTTGGGTTCAGTTACTCTGAAATGGAGCAGGGCGAGAAACATCAGAAAATTCTGCCAAACAGAGTTTTGGGAAGGAAAAAACCCAAACATTTGTTTTGGATAGATGAATGCATCCCTTCTAATTTTCTTTCCCAAATTCTGTGACATTTTAAAAACACTGCAATGGGAAGGACAATGGATGTTCTGAGAAGTCCCCAGCTGCCTTATCAGAACTTCGGTTTCAAACAAATGAAGCTATGCTGGAAGTGGCACACTTCTGCAGTGCTGTGCTCTGGGGGAATCTGCATTTTTCCAGCTTAAAAAACCCCCACAAAACCCAAGCCTTGAGTTCAGAAAAGTCTGTGAGACAAAACTTGGGATGCTGGAGGCTGCTCAGGCCCGGAGTTCAGGGCTGGGAGGAGAGAGCCAGAAGCAGGAGCCTGCAGCGAGGAGGAGCTGGGAGGCAGGGAGAAGGGAGTGGATAATTAAGTGCATGTGGGGTAACAATCCCCCACCCTGTCCGACGGGATTCCATCTGCTGCTGCCTGCTGAGGGTGCAGGGAGCCTTGGCATGGCCTTTGCCGAGCTGTTTGTGCTCTCGGGTGAGGGCTGGCACAGTCCCCTTGAGCCCTGCAGTCTCCTCCTGCTGCTTCCTGGGCAGTCCCAGGCCAGGGCATCTCCCATTGCCCTGCGCTGGTGCCAGCAGCGGGTGTGAGGGGCTGTGTGCAGGGATGGCTGTGTGCAGGGCTGGCTGTGTGCAGGGCTGTGTGCAGGGCTGGCTGTGCTGCAGGGCTGGCTGTGTGCAGGGCTGTGTGTAGGTATGGCTGTGCTGCAGGGCTGGCTGTGTGCAGGGGTGGCTGTGTGCAGGGCTGGCTGTGCTGCAGGGCTGGCTGTGTGCAGGGCTGTGTGCAGGGCTGGCTGTGTGCAGGGCTGTGTGCAGGGCAGGCTGTGTGCAGGGCTGGCTGTGTGCAGGGCTGTGTGCAGGGGCAGGCTGTGTGCAGGGCTGGCTGTGCTGCAGGGCTCTGTGCAGGGATGGCTGTGTGCAGGGCTGTGTGCAGGGATGGCTGTGTGTAGGTATGGCTGTGTGCAGGGCAGGCTGTGTGCAGGGCTGGCTGTGTGCAGGGCTGGCTGTGTGCAGGGCTGTGTGCAGGGGCAGGCTCTGTGCAGGGCAGGCTGTGTGCAGGGAGCTGGCTGTGCTGCAGGGGATGGCTGTGTGCAGGGATGGCTGTGTGCAGGGGCTGGCTGTGCTGCAGGGCTGGCTGTGCTGCAGGGATGGCTGTGTGCAGGGATGGCTGTGTGCAGGGCTGGCTGTGCTGCAGGGCTGGCTGTGCTGCAGGGATGGCTGTGTGCAGGGCTGGCTGTGTGCAGGGATGGCTGTGTGCAGGGCAGGCTGTGTGCAGGGCAGGCTGTGTGCAGGAGCTGGCTGTGTGTGCAGGGCAGGCTCTGTGCAGGGGCTGGCTGTGTGCAGGGCTGGCTGTGCTGCAGGGATGGCTGTGTGCAGGGATGGCTGTGTGCAGGGCTGTGCTGCAGGGCAGGCTGTGTGCAGGGCAGGCTCTGTGCAGGGCAGGCTGTGTGTAGAGTATGGCTGTGCTGCAGGGGCTGGCTGTGTGCAGGGATGGCTGTGTGCAGGGCAGGCTGTGTGCAGGTATGGCTGTGCTGCAGGGCTGGCTGTGTGCAGGGGATGGCTGTGTGCAGGGCAGGCTGTGTGCAGGGATGGCTGTGTGCAGGGGCTGGCTGTGTGCAGGGCTGTGTGCAGGGATGGCTGTGTGCAGGGCTGGCTGTGTGCAGGGAGGGCTGTGTGCAGGGATGGCTGTGTGCAGGGCTGTGTGCAGGGCTGTGTGCAGGGCTGGCTGTGTGCAGGGCAGGCTCTGTGCAGGGCTGGCTGTGTGCAGGGCAGGCTGTGTGCAGGGCAGGCTGTGTGCAGGGATGGCTGTGTGTAGGTATGGCTGTGTGCAGGGCAGGCTCTGTGCAGGGCTGGCTGTGTGCACGGCTGGCTGTGTGCAGGGATGGCTGTGTGCAGGGCAGGCTCTGTGCAGGGCTGGCTGTGCTGATCCCTCCCTCCCTGCCTCCTCCCAGGGCAGCAGAGCAGGCCTGGCTCCACGGGCAGGTGCTCTGGGGGCTGAGGGGCCGAGCCCTGCCCTGCCCGTCCCTGGGAGCCGCAGGGATGCAGCCAGGGGCTCGAGGGAACAGGAACTCCCGTCACGCGCTGCCTTCCAGGCTGTTGTTCCTGTGCAGAGCCTGCTGACTTTGCCTCTTGTAAACACGGAGAAACCTAAATTGCTTCTAAGATAAACATGCAAACCAGAGGCAGACGCATCTATTGACTTGGCAGCGTGCAGGCCGCGCTCGCCTCGCTGGGCTCTGTGCAACGGGCCCTGCTCCGGTGCTGCCCACAGAGCCCGGGCTGGCATGGTGCCCATCCTGCCCCACAGAGCCCGGGCTGGCATGGTGCCCATCCTGCCCCACAGAGCCCGGGCTGGCATGGTGCCCATCCTGCCCACAGAGCCCGGGCTGGCATGATGCCCATCCTGCCCACAGAGCCCGGGCTGGCATGATGCCCATCCTGCCCACAGAGCCCGGGCTGGCATGGTGTCCATCCTGCCCCACAGAGCCCGGGCTGGCATGATGCCCATCCTGCCCCACAGAGCCCGGGCTGGCATGGTGCCCATCCTGCCCCACAGAGCCTGGGACTGGCATGGGGCCCATCCTGCCCCACAGAGCCTGGGACTGGCATGGGGCCCATCCTGCCCCACAGAGCCCGGGCTGGCATGGTGCCCATCCTGCCCCACAGAGCCCGGGCTGGCATGGTGCCCATCCTGCCCCACAGAGCCTGGGACTGGCATGGGGCCCATCCTGCCCCACAGAGCCCGGGCTGGCATGGTGCCCATCCTGCCCCACAGAGCCCGGGCTGGCATGGTGCCCATCCTGCCCACAGAGCCCGGGCTGGCATCTCCTGAGGCCCATCCTGCCCCACAGAGCCCGGGCTGGCATGGTGCCCATCCTGCCCCACAGAGCCCGGGCTGGCATCTCCTGAGGCCCATCCTGGGCCCATCCTGCCCACAGAGCCCAGGACTAGCATCTCCTGGGGCCATCCTGCTCCTCGTGCCCATCCTGCTCCCAGAGCCAGGGACTCACGGGCTCTATGGGCCCATCCTGCTCCTGGTGCCCATCGTGCTCCCAGAGCCAGGGACTGGCATCTCCTGGTGCCCATCCTGCCCCACAGAGCCAGGGACTCACGGGCTCTATGGGCCCATCCTGCTCCTGGTGCCCATCCTGCCCCACAGAGCCAGGGACTGGCATGTCCTGGTGCCCCATCCTGGGCCCATCCTGCCCCACAGAGCCAGGGACTGCCATCCCCTGGGCCCATCTGGCTGGGAAGCCATAGGCAGCTGTCAGAGACGGTGCAGATCTGATCAAATCCCACATCCCTGCTTCTTTGCCTGCTAAAGAGCAAATTCCATCATGCCTGGCAGCGCTTCACCTCCTCGAGTTCTTTGCATACTTCCCAAGGATGCTGCACCTTCCTTCCTCTGCTCTCCCTGCTGTGGCAGACGATTTACAGCCAGCTGCCAAGCACTTTGGGTTGCAAGGTGCTATAAACATCTGAGATATTATTTTAGTATTACAAGCCCTGGGTATTTTATTAAGCCCCACTGGGAACAGGGCCATCCTGGCCTGCTGGAATTGTTAACGCCTTTGAGTGATTAATAGTCCTAATTTCCTCACTTAGAGCCACTAGTTGAGAGTCTTAGTCTCACTTCAATAATTTTTAATATCATAATGCTGAGCCACTACCAGTGTCACTCAAGGGACATGTTTCTCATTTTCTGCGCTGGTATCTTTCTCTTTCTTGTGTATCCCTCTTTTAAAGTTGTCTGCCTTCAGATCCTGGTCAGAGCAGCCTCTCTGTGGTTTTTCTGCACCCTGTGCAGTCATTGGGATGGAGTTTCTGTGAGGAGGACTCAAACTCTGTGGTCCTGTGCAGATGTGAGAGGCTTTTTGTAACAGCAGTCTGAAAACCGAGGTCTGAAAACTTTGGTCTGCAGTGGGTGAAAGCTGTTCCTCAGCTTGTTGGTGGTGCATAAATACAAAATAATTGCTCATTAAAAATATGCCATATTGACAATGGCTTTACCCTTAGGAATCAATTTTTTTTCTCCCCAGATTTCAAAGTCCTTTGCTAAAATGTGGGAGGTAAGGCAGCCTCTGGTAATAAAGCTGGATGTACAATTCTCTTTTCCGTGGCACATCCTGTGTGTTGGGTGTGAGCTGCTCCAAGAAAAAGCTGTTTCCACAGGCTCTGGCCCAGCACAGATCTCCTCATGGCACTGCTGAAATCACTTTTGGTAATAGTAAAAGCTAATGAGTTTGGAAGAACAGAAGGATTTTTTGCTTCTGCATTTCTTTCTAAGAAAGATTTCCCATAGGTGAAAGTGACCCTAATGAAAAATGGACTGAGCAGCACAGTTAGGATTATTGTAACGGCGCAGAGTGACTGAGAGAACCCATCTGTTCCCTCCACCCCAACCAAGAACACCAGGGCTGCTGCAAAGGCCACGGGGTTCATTCTCCATCAGCCTGACATTACTTTAAAACTTATTTTTCACAGCATGGCTGCCTGGACAGCCGGGGCTGTGCAGCCTCGGGATAAAGACTTCCTGGTCGCTGACCTCGTGCTTTTATTGCCATGCAAATGCTCTGCACAGCTCGGCACAGCTCGGCACAGCTCTGCCAGCAGCGGGATCTCCATGTCCCGAGCGCTGCACGTCCTCTCCCCTCGGACACGGCCAGCCCTGCTCCTGGAGCTCTGTGCCTGTCCCTGCCCCTGGCAGGGGGCTGGAACTGGCTGCTTGAGGGTGCCTGACAGCCCATTCTGTGATTCTGTGGTTCTGTGATTCTGTGGTTCTGTGGTTCTGTATCTGCAGCCAAGACACAAAGGGTGATGCTGCTGGTGGCTCATCCACAGCAGAGGATGGGATCACAGCCACGGGCACACAGCCCCCAGAGCCCCCACACGGCCTGAGGGACCCTCTGCTGGCAAAGCCTCCTCTGGGGGGCTGCTGCAGGTCTGCCCAGCTGAGGCTGGCACGGAGGGAGGAGCAGCACCCCAGGGCTCCACAGCGGCTCTGGAGCTCCTCCGTGCAGCTGTCTTACCCTTGGCTCCATGTCAAACATTCCTATTTATGCTATTTCCCCTCCCACACACCTTAGCATGATGCCTGCTTAAATGAGCCCCTCTCTCCTGTATCCTATGCTCTAGATCCACACACGTGTGTAGCTCCATTTTTCCATCACTCCTTGTGCCCATCCACTGTACCTGGACCACTGTGGTGTCACAGTGGAAACACATGGCAAATCCTGGAGAGGAACACGGGTGGGAGCCCAGCCAAGAGCCCACCGTGGTGGGAACGTGCCCCTCTCCATCTGCAGCGGGGTGTCCTTGCCAAGCCCTTGGCCAGAGCCTGGCACGTGTCCAGGGGCTGCTCTGGCACGCAGGGAGCCGTGGGCACTCCTGCCTCAGGATTTGCCCTGGCTGTGTTTTCCATGCCCATGAACACACTCCTCCTTCCCTGGCCGAGCAGGGAGCTGGACCATGATGTCTGCCTGGCTCTGGACTGACCCCTCAAAATCCGCCATGGGCATCACACCCGGCAGCTCTCCTGGAGCCCCCGTGTCCTGGCAGCACCGTGGGCTGCCCCATGTGGCTGCCACGCTCCCACACCCTCCCCAACCCACACCCAAGCTTGCGATTCTCTTCCTTCCACGGATTTGTTTTATCTCTTTGGGAGCCTGATGCCTCCCATCTGTTCCAATGCCAGATGAAATTAAATATTTGTAGTTTCCAAGGGCTGTGGTTAGCAATAAACAAGTTAGCTAACAAGGATTTGGTGAGCTGGGGACCTGGGGGAGTCTGTGCGGGTCGCAGGAGTGTGGGGTGGGGTGCAGGGGGCACACAGGGCTTTGTGTGCGTTTTTCTTTAACCAAACCTCTAATTTCAGAATGGCTTTCCACACCAGAACAGCTCGCCAGGCTCTCAATAGCGACTAAACCCTACTTAGTTATTTACAGCAAGTTTGTTTATTGCACAGTTTATGTTTATAAGCAACATTTGTCTAATCTCCCGAATCTTTCCAGAGGAATTTCGGAGGCCGCTTTCGGGGCCGGGCGGGGCACAGCCCTGCCCGCCGCCATCCCCCGACGATGCTGCTCTCGCCGCCGAGCGCACGCAAGTGTAAACGGGATTTAGGGATTTTCCCGTTGCATTCCTTCTTAATTTCTGTCTGTGTTTCAGCTGGTATTTTGTTGCTAAGTAACACTTCGGAGTCGGGAAGCCTTTCTGCGCGGGTGCTGCTCCCCGCAGCCACCCCGCTGTCCCTGCTAGTCGCGGCGGCCGCGGCGCCCGGCCACAAGCACTCTGGCCAAAACCGCAGCGTCCCCAGCCTGTCCCCTGTGCCCGCGCTCCGGGCACGTGCGCTCGCACACGCACCCACCCAAGCCACTCGTTTGGATGCCAAAGTTCACCAATTCCTGGCCTTTATGTGAGGCGGTTGGGCCATGCCTGACGTCACTGAAAATTAATAATTTGCAGTTGTTTAGAAGAAACATTTGGTTGATATTTCCTTTCCATGTACTGTGATCAGAGGGGACCCAGTTTTTCCTATTAAACTACTTAAAAAGTTGACTCTGAAAATGAGAAGCATTTCCTCTAGTTCCACAAGTTTATTGTGTGTGAATCCCTAGAAGAATTTGGCAATAATAATTAAAATAAGGAACGATGATGCACCACCAAATGTATTTACTGTAATATCAGTGGTGCTAAAGATGTGCTTGGAAACCTATGCAAATCACTGAACAACTTTTTTCCCAAACCGCAGCTGGCTGAAACCATTTTCAGTAAAACACAATTTCATCTAAACACGCTATTTTATCAGGACTGACACGTCCAGCACAACAGCGCTCGGTTCAATTTAGGCTTTCCTTAGGAATGTTCTGCTTTCCAGAAGAGAAAGTTCAGTTGAAAGTGTGAATCTTAAGAGTCTAACATATTCCATTTCTAATTTTTTTTTTTGTTTTAAAAGTCACGTATTTAAGGTCCTTGGGACCAGTGCTGCTTGGCAGAAATGTCCCAAGGCACCGTGCCCGGCTGGCCCGGGGCCGCCCTGCCCTGCTCTCCTCTCCCTGAGCTGCCAGCCGGGGACCTGCGAGCTGAGAGCACAAACTGCTGTGGGAGCTAAATCCAGCTTCCTCCAAACAAGCCACAGCTACCGAGGCTTAAAACGTGGCTGGTTTTCCTCCCGCTTGCTGGGAAGCGACACGCACTTGGAATGAGGGCAGACTGCGGCGGAGCCGCTGCGGGGAGAGCGGGGAGCGGCAGCAAGGGAAACGGGCAGCTTGGGCACTCCTCCTAAAGAAGGAATTTTCACCCTTCAGGCAGCATCCCCGTGTGTTACCAGAACTGCCCACCTCCGAGCAGATGATGCTGTGACTGCTCCATTCCTCCTTTTTCCCAGTGCATCCGCTCCTCAGCTCTAACCATCCTCTCTTTCTCCAGCCTCCGCGATAGTGGAAATAATCCGACTTCTCCACTGTCCCTTCCTTCCTTCCTTCCTCAGCTTTTCACATTTTAGTAACCTCACCTTGCCCCCAGAAGCCGTCCTGCCTTCACCTGCCCTGCTGGGTTGGGGCAGAGCCGGCTCTGGAAGCCAGGCCAGTGCTTGTATCAACCTGAGACTCCCCAGCACCGAGCACTGACTCATTTTCTCTTCAGTGATTCCAGCTCCCCTCAGCTGACCAGATTCGAGAAAGCTCCTCTGGGCACGGCTTTGCTCTATCTGCTTCCCATTTGCCCCCAAAGCATTCTCTGGTCTGTTGAAGAAGCTGCTTTCGCCCTTGGTTGCCAGCCTGTGCCCTGGCTCCCCGCTCCCCCCGGCCCGCAGCTACTCCCGGCCGCCCTTCTCCGCTGCGCTCGCCGCTCTGGGGATGCCAGCCCGGCCGGGGCTGCCGCACGCCCAGACGTGCTCTCAAACTCCGCCGACACTTGTGCTATCGCCACGACTCTTAAGTGCTCCCGGCCCCTTACAGAGCGCTCCACGGTAGCTGAGAATTTCCAGAAACTGCCGTTTTCTTTCAGTGGCAGATGGGTTGAACTTGATTGAGTTTTGCCTCATCCGCCGTGATCTGTTAATGATGATGAGATTGGCATGGAAAACGCTGTTTTCCACAAGATTAGAGAGACCTTTTATAGGGTGGGGGACACTGAGAACTTTTCTGCAGCCAACTATTTTTTTCCCTCCAGTGTTGCTGAACTACTGATACAGCACAGGGTCGCTTGGAAAACTTCTCGGTCCTTGTTTACTGTCATTCTGCTTAGATGAATTTTCATTGTTACACGAACCGGGGCAGGAGGAGACTAATTTCCAGGAGGTTTTTGTTACGGCCATTTCTGTCGGTTACAAAGCCTCATCTTATCTAAAGGAAGGGGGACATCAATAATTTCGCTTCCCGGGAGCAAAGTAATATAACAGCGCAGGCAGCACGGCAGCCCGCGGGGACGGGAGCTCCGGCGGGACCGGGCGGATCGGGGGATCCAGGCTGCTGCGGCTGCCCCGCTCCGAGCCGGGCCGAGGGGCTCATCCTGCTCATCCCGCCGTGCCCGGGGAGCTCATCCTGCTCATCCCCGCCGTGCCCGGGCAGCAATGCCGTCGGGGTTCGGCTCCCCGGCAGAGCCGGAGCTCCCCGCGGCAAGTCCCGTCCCCAGGGAAGGAGCGGCGGCACTTTCGGGGCGCGGGGTGCCCGTGAGCGCCGCGGTGACCGGGGAAAGCCTCGGTCGCGGTCCCGGGGCGGCCCCGCTCCGCCGCTCTGCCCTGGGAGCCCGCGCAGGTGGAGCCGGCACAGCCCCGGCCGCTCCCCACGTCGGGCGCTGGGCTCCGGGCTGCGGGGCTCGCTGCGCTCCTGCCGCCGCTGCCCCGACCCCAAGTCGGCCTTTCCCATCCCCATCCGCATCCCCACCCTGTTCCGTTCTGATCCCTGTCTCCATGCCCGTCTCCATCTCCACCTCCCCGTCCCGGGACCGAGCCCCGCGCAGCTCCGGCCGGGGACTCGCCACCACTCCCTCCCTCCCTCCCTCCCTCACTCACCACCACGAGGAGTCGGCGCGGGGCGTCAGGGCGAGCAGCAGGAGGACGAGGGGAAGGCAAAGCCGGGGGGCCGCGCCCGCCGTCCGAGGGAAGGCTCCGCACTCCGCACGCCCGGGGGCCACGGCAATCCCAGGAGACGCTTCCAGGCGGTTTGGGCTGAGCATATCTCTCCGGGGCGGGGTCCAGACGGAGAAATGACCGGGGAAGGGGGTCCTGCCCGCGCTCCCCTCGGGGCACTGCCCGTCACGGCCCCGCGGCGCGTCCGCCGGCTGCGCGCTGCCGAGCGAGCCCCGCCTGGGCCCCCGCGCCCGGGCTCATGCTGCTGCTCTGCGGGGGCTCCCGGGGCCGCGGGGCGCTCAGCGGGGCCCGCGCCCCCCGAGCGGCGCGGGGCCGGGCCGGGCCGCGGAGGTCCGTGCGCGGAGGGCGAGCGCGCTCTGGGGATGGGAGCGCGGGGGCCGCGGCCAAATATCGCCGGCGCCCGGCGAGCTGCGGGCTCTCATTGGGCAGAGTCAGAGACGCGGAGCCGCCGCTCCGGCCGGACCGACCCCCGCCTCCCCGAGGGCACGTCGGACAGCCCCCTGCGGGCTGCTGCCCCCTCGGGGCTCCTGCGCCCTGGGGGCTCCTGTCCCCTCCGGGCTCCTGTCCCCCTCCCGGGCTCCTGTCCCCTCCGGGCTCCTGTCCCCTCCCGGCTCCTGCCCCTCCCGGCTCCTGCCCCCGCCGCCGCCCCGCACCGGGGCCGCTCCCACCGCCGCGCTCGCAGCCGCGGGGATGCGGAGGCCACCGCTCGCGGCCGCCCCGTCGGGCCAGGCCCGGAGCAGGCACTCAGCGGGATGCGGGATTCGGGATGCGGGATGCAGGGTGCGGAATGCAGGGTGCGGGATGCGGGATGCGGGATGCGGGATGCAGGGTGCGGGATGCGGGATGCAGGGTGTGGGACGCAGGATGCGGGATGCGGGATGCGGGATGTGGGATGCAGGGTGCGGGATGCGGGATGCGGGATGCGGGGATGCAGGGGTGCGGGACGTGGGGATGCGGGATGCGGGGTGCGGGATGCGGGGTGCAGAGTGTGGGACGCAGGGATGCGGGCGATGCAGGGATGCGGGATGTGGGGATGCAGGGTGCAGGATGCGGGGTGCAGAGTGCAGCAGGGTGTGGGGACCTTAGCAGGGTGCAGGATGCGGGATACGCAGGGTGCGTGGGATGCAGGGTGCGGGGATGCGGGATGCGGGGTGCAGGGTGCAGGAGGTGCAGGGTGCAGGATGCAGGGATGCGGGATGTAGGGGTGCAGGTGTGGGACGCGGGGATGCGGGGATGCGGGATGCGGGATGCAGGGGTGTGGGGACGCAGGGATGCGGGGTGTGGGATGCAGGGGTGCAGGATGCGGGGTGCAGGAGTGTGGGACGCAGGATGCGGGATGCGGGGTGCGGGATGCGGGGGCCGTGGCCGCCTCCGGCCCCGCCCGCGCTCGCCCGCCAGGTGTCAGCGCTGGGTGGGAAGCGCGGGGCCGCGCCCGGTGCGGGCAGGAGCGGGCAGCGCACCGGGATGGGCCTGCCGGGAGGGTCCCAGCCGGGGGGAGGAGGCGGCGCAGCCCCCACAGGTGCCCGGGGACCGGCAGGCAGCGCTCTGGGAGACAGTGGGAATGCTCTGCCTGCGACGGCGGTGGCACCACGGGGCACCGGTGCCAAGCTCAGACACAGCCCGTCAACTCATTTGGCGAGGGCTCCCCCTTCCCTCTCCTCACAGGTAGTCTCTGCGGCTGTGAGACAGGGGGAGCTAGTGCATGAGCTGCCCTGGGCTCTCAGTTCCCTTCCTTCATCCCTAAAACCGGTGATTGACAGCTGGTGAAGACCAGCCTTGCCTGGCAGTTCCCTCTTCCCCTTGCGGTCCCCGGCTGGTCCTTCCACACCACGGAGGTGAGGAGGCATTTTAATAACCTCTCATTGTCAGCACTTTCGTGATATACCTGATTAATTACTGGGATTGTAAACCCCATTATCTAACAAAGTCCTTTCCACATAGCCAGAGCCCCCAGCCACCCCTCCCCTCTCCAGCCAGCTCAGCTCATTCTGCTCTTTCCTTCCTATTCCTGGCGTGCAGATCAGAGAGCAACTTCTCCCAGCCTGGCAGAAACAGGGACTAGAAGCTCACACATGGTTATAATCCAATTATACTTCAGAAAACTGCAGTGACTGAAAGCTGGTGCTGGTGGGGTGCTGCCCTTTTGTCCAAGAGCCCACACAGAATATTGCATTACAGCTTATCCCCAAAGTGGTGGCACTGAAAAGGCTGATATTTATAGGCTGTGGAAGGCTGTGAATTTGTTCAGAAGACCCATGACAGAGGGCAGAGTGCTGGAGGCGCTGCTGTGGCCGTTTTGTGGGCTTTTCTCTGTTACTGGGTTGTTTTTACACAAAGACAGGAGTCTGAGTGCTCTGAATCCTGCTCTGATGGGGAGGGGAAGGGAAGAGGTGACAAGCACGATGTTCCTGGGGATGTGGCTGTGATGTGGGGCTGGGCAGGAGACCTCAGGCTCGGGGTGAACTCAGGATGAGAGCGAGGGCAGCAGTGCAGGCAGCAGTGCCAGCCCTCGAGGGGATGGCGTCTGCAGGAGGGATCACAGCCGGGTTTTGGTGCTGCACTGAAATGCTCGGCCTGGGTGTCAGAGCTTTGCATCCAGGCTACTGAACTGCTCTGTCAGCCTGGTGGTCTGTGTGATGCTCCTGTCCATAAAACCCAGCTGGCACTCATGGACTGCCCTGGGCTTGTTCCAGGCTCTCCCTGGGCTGGGCAGGGAAGAGACGAGGGCAGCTCTCACTACTCCAACTGGGCAGAGTCTCATGTTTGATCTTCCATTCAAATGAGCAGTGCCCAGGGTGTCTGGGTGCTCCGTCCACATGAGCTGTGGTGAGTAAATAAACAAGGCTCTGCTTTCAAAGGCTTTCACGACTCATTAACTTCAAAGGAGCGGGCTCGCTGTTTTCTTAGCAGGTTGGTCATTCCACAGACTTACTCTGGATGCTGAAGGTGGTGACTGGCCGTGCTGGGGAGCTGGGGCAGGGCCCTGTGTCACACACAGAGCTGTGGTGAGGGGCAGAGGGACAGTCCGTGGCCAGTGCAACGCCTCAGGAGGAGAGCAGGGTGAGTAAATGCATGGGCAAGACGGGTCTGTGGCATTCCCTGCCCCAAAGAGCTGCTGTAGGTGACACCCAGCCTGACCCACCTGCAGTGTGCTCCAGGCACCCTCAGACACGGATTGAATGCCATGGGTGGGCACCAGGTCCCGCCCTGCCCTGCAGAAACCATCTCTGTGTGGAGAGAAAGGCAGCGTGATCTCACCTGCCCTGCCCTGTGCAGCTGTCTGTCCTGCTGCAGCACTGGATTTGGGATCTCACCTTTGTGCAGCACAGGCACTGGGGCTGTGCCTGGCACTCTGGATTTGGGATCTCACCTTTGACTGTGCAGAACAGGCACTGGGGCTGTGCCTGGCACTCTGGATTTGGGATCTCACCTTTGTGCAGCACAGGCACTGGGGCTGTGCCTGGCACTCTGGATTTGGGATCTCACCTTTGTGCAGCACAGGCACTGGGGCTGTGCCTGGCACACTGGATTTGGGATTTCACCTTTGATTGTGCAGCACAGGCACTGGGGGTGTTCCTGGCACTCTGGATTTGGGATTTCACCTTTGATTGTGCAGCACAGGCACTGAGGGTGTTCCTGACACTCTGGATTTGGGATCTCACCTTTGTGCAGCACAGGCACTGGGGCTGTGCCTGGCACTCTGGATTTGGGATCTCACCTTTGTGCAGCACAGGCACTGGGGCTGTGCCTGGCACTCTGGATTTGGGATCTCACCTTTGACTGTGCAGCACAGGTGCTGAGGCTGTGCCTGGCACACTGGATTTGGGATCTCACCTTTGACTGTGCAGCACAGGGCACTGAGGGTGTTCCTGGCACTCTGGATTTGGGATTTCACCTTTGATTGTGCAGCACAGGTGCTGGGGCTGTGCCTGGCACAGGGACAGGCAGAGGGAGGGTCTTTTATCCCCCAAAAGAACACAGCTCCAAAGGCTGAGCAGTCCCCAGTCCGCCCCTGGCCATGTCCCCAGGCTTTGGGAGGTTAAGAATGCATTTTGGATAGGTGCAAATAACCAGAGCAATGAGCTGACCCTCCCGTATGGCCCCCACCTCCATAGAAACAGCAGCCAAACAAACAGGCAGGAGGCAGCCCTGCTAGCAGAGCGGCAGCATGTGCTTAGTTAGTCTGTCCCCTGCTTCCAGTGCTAATTGCTCTGTTCCTTCTCAGATTAATTGCTGAGTTGCTGTGCGGACATGCAGTGCCTCGTGTGTAACCCTTTGCTGCCTGGCACAGACGTGGTGGGGACATCCTCCCCTGGCACTGGTGCCCAGCTGGAGCTGAGACTGGGGAACGCGGGGAGGGGATCAGGCTGCAGGTTCTGCTGCCAACAGGGGGAAAGGTCAAGTAGTGAAATGAAAACCCTGATGTCAGACCTGGGTTTTGTGCCTTCCCGAGCTGCTTTCCCGTCACGACATCCATGCCATGCTATGGCCTCAGCTGGACCTGGCTCCATCCCTCCCTTCCTTGCCCAGCCGACCCACGGGCTCCTCTCGGAGCAGCTCAACCTGCCCGAGCTGCCAGGTTCAGAGGGAAGGCTGCAAGCCCAGCTGTGTCAGTCACAGGAGCCACCGACGGCCAGGGTGGTGCAATGACACCAAAAACACCCCGAGAGCGTGAGCAGCTCCGGTTTCCATCTCTGCGAGCGTGTGCGGGAGAGGGAGGAGCCGCAGAAATCCCCGAGCCACAGATCCTGCGGGATCGACGGGCTGGCACTTGGCGAAAACGCGGGTGACATCACACAGAGACACCCTGATTGATCTCCCAGGTCAGTGGCCGCTTTATTTATAACCGGGGAGGGCTTGAGGTGGGTTTGTACGGGAGCGGGGCTGCCTGCTGCTCGTCCCTGCCCTTCCCACGCGCTCCTCCGGCTGCTCGGGCCCCAGAGCCGAGCCCAAGCCTGCCCTGCAGCCCGGCTCCCGCTCGGCACCGGGGCACCTGCTCTGCGTTCCAGAGCTTTCCTTTGCTCCTGGAGTTTCTCCTCACCCTCCCCAGCAGAAGCAGCCCAGCTCCCCCCAAAACACAGCACATCAAATTTGAAGTGCTTTGTGAAACTCTGTCAAGATTTGGAGGAAAGGGAAGGTGGTCCCTGGGGCAAAAACATTCTATTTCTTCAATTTCAAAACATTTCCCATTTCCAATGGCTATTTGTTCTGTGGATTTTAACATTTTCACTCTGATTTATAACCCAAACCAAAATTACAGTTGAAATAATGTATTTTGAGTTTATCAGTTTGAGGCATTTCAAGCCATCCATTTCTCTAGGTATTATTTTACAGATAACCTGGAAAGCTTTGGGGTGGGTGATTCTGAATTGGAACAGGAACAGGTTTCAAAATGTTTTGCACAGGCAGAACTTCATCCCTGTTGCCAAGTGGGAAGTGGCCAAGGGAGAAAAAAAATCCCTGTCAGGTTTATCTCTAGCATTGCTTCTAAGTGGAGAATTTTCCCTGTGATTAATGAAAATGGGGAAATAGGGCCAAATCCTGCAGATGCCCTGACCACAAAGCTTGTCCAAACACGCTGGCTGGGCTTGGCTGGATGGCCAGGTTTAATTGGCCTCTCCTATCTGGGGATGTGGGCTGCTGCTGTCAGTGCAGGGAGGGATTTATGTTTCCTTTTCCTCAGGAACACGATCAGTGCCTGAGTATTAAGAGCAATCATTTCACTAATGTCAGGCGAACTTGTCATCCTGCGCTGCTGATAGCAGGGGGCACGCTGAGAGCCACGGGGGTGTCTGGGGGATTCTCAGCATTTCCTGAGACCCAAACCTCTGCAGCGGGGCAGATGGGGCTGGCAGGGGTGAGGATCTCGTGCTGCTGTCACGAGCCCAGCTCCTGCACGACAGGGGTCACCTGGGCACAGGTGACCTGCTCGTGCAGCCTCCCCCGAGTCCTGGCGGCACCTCGGAGCACCTCCGCATGAGAAAGGCACAGAGCTGTTAGAGGGTGTCCGAGTGAGGGACGGGGGGTGGGGAAAGCTCCAAGGGAGCCATGCAAGCTGTGGGTGGGAGTGTTTGCTCTGTTCAGCTGAGGAGCTGCTCCTGCAGAGCTTCCCTGGCAGAGCTCCCACAGGCATTGCTGTGCCTCCCCAGACCTGACCCATCCTTGCTGCCTGCTCCCTACTGAGGCCCAGGGTGAGCACTGCGTCCTGATGAATCTCCACTGAACTGCTTGAGGTTTGCAGCTTAGCATGGTGGGGAATTTGGAAGGAGAGAGAAGGTGGAATAAGTGGGGAAGTGCAGAGAGCCCAAGCATAACTCCAAACTAGGGCAGGAAATGCACCACACACAGCTCTAACCTTATCATCCAGGATGGATTTTAAGTGCTTCTTCAGTGACTCATCATCCCTGAATGGGTCTGAAGGACTGTCTGCGAGAGGAAAGGCCAGAGAGCTCAGATCAGATAACAGGTTATTACAAAGGCCTCGGGCTGCCCTGGGGCACCTGCCAGGCCAGCAGCCAGGGCTGCTCAGCCTGGGGAGGAGAAAATGCGGTGTCTCCAGTGTGGTCCAGGTGGTCAGGGGCTAGAGAACAGGGCCTCTTTCTCCTCTTACTGATCGTAGAGTCACAGGGTGGGTGGGGCTGGAAGGGACATTAAAGATCTTCCTGTTGTGACCCCTGCCCTGGGCAGGGACCCTTCCCACCAGAGCAGGGAGCTCCATGGCATGTCCAGGCCGGCTCAGGAGAATTCCAGGGATGGAGCAAGGTTCATACTCAGTCCTGGCCAGTCTCATTCCATGGGCACTCCTGGTCCCTCTTGCCACCTTCAGAAATCCCTTGTGAGCTGTAGTGGTTCCAGGCTCCCGGAGTCGGGTGAGGATGGGGGAGCATGCAGTCTGAAACACACATCACTGAGCTAAACCTGCTGTGAAAACCCTCTCTGTATTGTGCCTTACATGAAAGATACTGCTCTGGTTCAGAGGTTAACTTTTATCTTAAGCTCAGCTAGAAGCTGAAGAGTTTTAGCATTTTTTAAAATACCAGAAAAACATTAAAAAGGACAAATTCTGATCTCTGCTATGCTGGTATTAATGGGGAGAAATTTAATGAAAGTCTGTAGAAGCTTCTGATTTACTCTTGTGTGAGACTGGATAGAAATAGCCCAAAGAATCTCATTGCTGCTGCCCAGGTTCAGCTGCACAGCAGAGAGCTATTAATGCTGTTTTCTTGCCTTTTGTCAATGCATCTTGCCAGGCAGGAGGAAGCTGGATTATGTCTGCCCGTGTCCCAGTGTCACGCTATGTGGGATAATGAACTGTGGATAAATTGGATCAGCTTTTCAGGTGCCAGCCTCTCAGAAATCCAACAAGGAGCCAGGGCAGCAAGCTGTGCTTTCAGCTTTGCTCTGATCACCCGTGTGCTGCTATTGTGGTGATTCCAGGCTGGAGCAGGTGGCAATCATTGCTAACCTGGAAAACGTTCATTTCTCCTTAGCTTGGTGCTTCCCCGTGCCTTAAAAATGTCTGGTCGGGTGCAAATCCACTTTCAAGGAAATAGAGATGTAATGAGAGCAGCCCCTTGCTGAGCTGAATTGGGGCTCTGCTCTGACCTGGTTGTCCAGCTGACCCTGCTGGGAGAGGAGTGTGGGTGACAAGCGTCCAGCCCCGGGGAGAGCTCAGCCCTGCGGCTGCACCTGCAGGTTTGTGTTTCCATGGAAATGGAGTTTGGTGCGGAGCTGCTAAGGAACACTGAAAGCCCCCGCTGGCAGCAGGGCCCTGAACCCACCGGTGTCCCAGCCCCTGTCCTGCCGCGCTGAGGGACCTGTCCCGGGCCACCCTGCCCTGCCCGGAGCCGGGGGGCTCCAGGGGCAGCTCGGGCTGCTGGTGACACAGGTACAGGTGACACAGGTATTGGTGACACAGGTACTGAGTGACACAAGTACTGGTGACACAGGTATTAGTGACACAGGTGTGGTGACACAGGTACAGGTGACACAGGTACAGGTGACACAGGTGTGCTGACACAGGTACTGAGTGACACAGGTACAGGTGGCACAGGAGCTGGTGACACAGGTGTGGTGACACAGGTACAGGTGACACAGGGTGTTGGTGACACAGGAGCTGGTGACACAGGTACTGGTGACACAGGTACTGGTGACACAGGTACAGGTGACACAGGTGTGGTGACACAGGTGCAGGTGACACAGAGT
Source organism: Luscinia megarhynchos (assembly GCA_034336665.1). Lineage (NCBI taxonomy): Eukaryota > Metazoa > Chordata > Aves > Passeriformes > Muscicapidae > Luscinia > Luscinia megarhynchos. The sequence goes on along the minus strand of CM067588.1, from coordinate 6,793,650 downwards.
GCTGGTGACACAGATACTGAGTGACATAAGTACTGGTGACACAGGTACAGGTGACACAGGTGTTGGTGACACAGGTACAGGTGGCACAGGAGCTGGTGACAGAGGTACTGGTGACAGAGGTACTGAGTGACACAGGTACAGGTGACACAGGTACAGGTGACACAGGTGACATGGTGACACAGGTGTGCTGGTGACAGAGGGTGTCATTTGTGTGATTTCCCTATTTCCAGGGACTGGGTCCTGTGGGCAGAGCAGGGTCTGCTGGGGTTGGTGTCACCTGGAGGGCTGAAAATGCTCTTACAATAAGATTGCTACAGAAAAGGCCATTTCAGTTGCAAATATTTTTGATAACGTGGGTTTGCCTATTTCTCCACTGATAAAATTTTAAAAACCCAGCGCTGCTGAGCAGGAAATACGTGGCTAGAGCTGGTAATAACACGGGTGGGTGCTCTGGCAGCTGTGGGGTGTGGGGATCCAGGGGCAGCCCACAGTGCCAGCGGTGCTGGGGGTTCCTGCCTTGCACTGGGCTCATTTTGGCCCCTTGGCTGAATTTGGCCACAGCCCTTCCCTCGAGCAGATGCTGCAGGAATGCCCATTTCATCACTTCCCACTATAACCTGAGACAGTGAATCTGGGGTTAAAAGCCTGAAGGAAGCTGATAAATGTGTATAACATAAACTATTGAAGACTAAAAATTCTGAAAACACTGGGGAAAGTAAATACAATAAATTTGGGGCGACATTTCTCTTCCTATCTCAGGTTTTTCGGCAGCAGCTTCCCAGCCCCCTGAGAGGCTGGAACTGCACATGTCCTGCAGGCAGGGTGGGCCGGGCAGGGCTGTGTGCAGCTCTGGCTCTGCAGAACGTGATGAGGGCTGTGTGCTTTCCTGCCTGGTTTTTATTTCCTGACCGATTCCCCCTCGGCTGTCAGGATCCTGCCCAGCAGCCCCGTCCATGAGCCAGGGCTGTGGGGTGGCACAGGGCACTGGGCACGGGGTCCCTTTGGTGCCACTCACAGTCCCAGGGTGCTGTGGAGAGGCTGAGATGCCCCCAGGGCTGTGGGATGGCGCTGGGCACGGGGCACTGGGTCCCCCTGGTGCCACTCGCTGTCCCAGGGTGCTGTGGACAGGCTGAGACGCCCCCAGGGCTGTGCCAGGCTGCTGTGTGCTGTGTCCTGTTTATCCAGCAGTGCCAGGGCACTTGAGCCCCTCATGAGGTGAGTTATGGGGTGTTCACTGGCTGGCAGCCCGTGGGGCCCAGCCTGAGCTCCCCAGGGCCACGGCAGGAGCACCCCAGCGACCCACGGGCATGCAGCCTCCCTCGGGGTCCAGCTGCTGGCTCCCCACCAACCTCCCTCCTCATAACTTTGCCTAAATGCTTTGCAAATCAGCCGGCAACCAATTTATCCCCGAAGTGTTTTGGAGATGTCGCGGTGAGGATGTCACTGGCGCGGCTCAGCGGGCGGGGACAGCAGGGCCGTGCGGGGGGCTGCGGGTGGGCGCCGGGGCAGGACGGGCAGGGCTCTGCTGGGCTGGCCCGGCCCTCCGAGCCTGCTCCAGGGCAGTGCAGCCGGGACACTGCTGGGGACACGGGCCGTGGGGCTGGAGAGGGGATGGTGCTGACAACTCGTTATTTGTGGGTGGGGTGTGAAGCCCCCTCTCCCCGTGTGGCACCAGGCACGGCTGTTCACTGGAGCAGAAGCACAGGCAGCTGTCAGACCACGCTGTGAGAGCTCCCCAGCACTGGAAGGAGCTGGTGACTAATCCACAGCTGGGTTTTGTGTCCTCCCAGCTAAAGGGTCCTGAATGCTCCCTCTGAGCATCCCTCCTCCCGCTGAGGCTGGCAGCAGGAGCAGGAGACCCTTCCTGCAACCCTTGATACCCATCACTTATTGGATGTGATTCCCCCAATACCCATCATTATTGGATGTGATTCCCCCAATACCCATCACTTTATTGGATGTGATTCCTCCAATACCCATCATTTATTGGATGTGATTCTCCCAATACCCATCACTTATTGGATGTGATTCCTCCCAATACCCATCATTTATTGGATGTGATGCCCCAATACCCATCACTTATTGGATGTGATTCTCTCAATACCCATCATTTATTGGATGTGATGCCCCCATACCCATAATTTATTGATGTGATGCCCCCACACCCATCATTTATTGGATGTCACCACCCTTGGAAGGACAGGCTGCCGTGTGCTGGGGCACAAGCTGCTCTTGCCTGGCCCTTGGGAGAGAGTTCCCCTCTGGGAGCTGCTTTTCCCCGTCCCTGCTCCCAGTTTGACCCCATCCCTGGCTCCCTGCAGAGGAGGTCCTGGAAGTGCCGACTGCCAGCCTGGCCCTGCGCTGGAATTCCTGCTGCAGTGTCTCCAGCGAGTTCCCATCTGTTACTTCATTCATGTGATTAATCTGCCAAAGAAATTCCTGATGTAAACACAGCATTATCAGAATTTACTCCGGACTTGGCCCCTGGATTCCCTGCCAGCTTTTGCTGGAATCGCACTCCGCTGCAGCAGCCCTTCAGCGCACGGGGAGCAGCCGCGGCAGGGATGCTCCGGGCCAGCCTGGGAAAGGCTCGCTGCGGTCCCGCAGGGACCGGCTGTGCGCGGGGCAGCAGGAGGCAGCGGGACGCTGGAGTGTCGCAGCGCTCGGGGGCTGCAAAGCGGCCCCAAGTCCCCTCCCCGTGCGCGGGTCCCGCAGCGGCCGCGCTCCCGCCGGGAGTCCCGACGGAGCGGTTCGGGTTCTAACCCGGGAGTCCCGACAGAGCGGTTCGGGTTCTAACCCGGGAGTCCCGACGGAGCGGTTCGGGTTCTAACCCGGGAATCCCGACGGAGCGGTTCGGGTTCTAACCCGGGAATCCCGATGGAGCGGTTCGGGTTCTAACCCGGGAATCCCGACGGAGCGGTTCGGGTTCTAACCCGGGAGTCCCGACGGAGCGGTTCGGGTTCTAACCCGGGAGTCCCGACGGACGGGTCCCGCTCGGGGTCCCGATACAAGTTCTAACCCGGGAGTCCCGACAGAGCGGTTCTAACCCGGGAATCCCGACGGAGCGGTTCGGGCTCTAAACTGGGAATCCCGATGGAGCGGTTCGGGTTCTAACCCGGGAATCCCGACGGACGGGTCCCGCTCGGGGTCCTGACACCAGTCCCAAACCGGGAATCCCGATGATCGGGTCCCTCTGGGGGGTCCTGGCACAGAACCCGCGGAGCCGGGCGGGTCCCCACGCTCGCTGTCACTCGTGCCCGCTCGGGACAGACACACGGACCCCGCAGGGCGGTGGCGGGGACGCGGCGGAGCCGGAGGGGCCAGGGACGGACCCGCAGCGCTACCTGCTGGCTACCGGCCCGGCTGGCTACCGAGCGGGCTGGCTACCGAGCCGGGCTGGTTACCGGCTCGGCTGGTTACCGGGTCACAGCTGCGAAAGCCCAGCCTTGCAGGGGATGGGGTCCCAGCCTTGCAGGGGATGGGGTCTCAGCCTTGCAGGGGATGGGGTCCCAGCCTTGCAGGGGATGGGGTCCCAGCCTTGCAGGGGATGGGGTCCAGCCTTGCAGGGGATGGGGGTCCCAGCCTTGCAGGGGATGGGGTCCAGCCTTGCAGGGGATGGGGGTCCCAGCCTTGCAGGGCACGGGGGGTCCCAGCCTTGCAGGGGATGGGGTCTCCAGCCTTGCAGGGGATGGGGTCTCAGCCTTGCAGGGGATGGGGTCCCAGCCTTGCAGGGGATGGGGTCTCAGCCTTGCAGGGGATGGGGTCTCAGCCTTGCAGGGGATGGGGTCCCAGCCTGCAGGGATGGGGTCCCAGCCTTGCAGAGAATGGGGTCCAGCCTTGCAGGGGATGGGGTCTCAGCCTTGCAGGGGATGGGGTCCAGCCTTGCAGGGGATGGAGGTCTCAGCCTTGCAGAGAATGGGGTCCAGCCTTGCAGGGGATGGGGTCTCAGCCTTGCAGGGGATGGGGTCCCAGCCTTGCAGGGGATGGGGTCCAGCCTTGCAGGGCACGGGGGTCCCAGCCTTGCAGGGGATGGGGTCCCAGCCTTGCAGGGGATGGGGTCTCAGCCTTGCAGGGCACGGGGGTCTCAGCCTTGCAGGGGATGGGGGTCCCAGCCTTGCAGGGGATGGGGTCCCAGCCTTGCAGAGAATGGGGGTCCCCAGCCTTGCAGGGGATGGGGTCTCAGCCTTGCAGGGGATGGAGGTCTCAGCCTTGCAGAGAATGGGGGTCCAGCCTTGCAGGGGATGGGGTCTCAGCCTTGCAGGGGATGGGGTCCAGCCGTCCCAGCCTTGCAGGGGATGGGGGTCCCAGCCTTGCAGAGAATGGGGGTCCAGCCTTGCAGGAATGGGGGTCCGAGCCTTGCAGGGATGGGGGTCCCAGCCTTGCAGGGGATGGGGGTCCCAGCCTTGCAGGGGATGGGGGTCCCAGCCTTGCAGAGAATGGGGGTCCAGCCTTGCGGGATGGGGTCTCAGCCTTGCAGGGGATGGGGTCCCAGCCTTGCAGGGGATGGAGGTCTCAGCCTTGCAGGGCACGGGGGTCCCCAGCCTTGCAGGGGATGGGGGTCTCAGCCTTGCAGGGAATGGGGTCCCAGCCTTGCAGGGGATGGGGTCCAGCCTTGCAGGGGATGGGGGTCCCAGCCTTGCAGGGGATGGGGTCTCAGCCTTGCAGGGGATGGGGTCTCAGCCTTGCAGGGGATGGGGGTCTCAGCCTTGCAGGGGATGGGGTCTCCAGCCTTGCAGGGGATGGGGTCCCAGCCTTGCAGGGCACGGGGGTCCCAGTGAGCACCCACAGGTGCGTGGGGGTCTCTCCTGGCCTGTGCCCCGTTTTGCCTTCCTGAGCTCTGACCTGCCAGCCTGACTTTGTGAGGGTGCTGCAGGGCAGTCTCCAAACTGCTGCTTTTCTGCCGAAATAATCGTGTTTTGGTTTGGTTTTTGAGGCAAAGGGCTTTTGAGAGGACTAGAGATGCTGGCAAGGACTGGTGCCAGAGTGATCTTTGGGGAAGTGCAGTTTTGCACCTACCAAACCCTCTGCCAGTGCAAATAACCAAAGAGCTCCCGGTTGTTCATTTCCTGACCCTCCACAGGCAGGGACAAAACCCTGCGAATTGTCCCCCTGCAGTGTCTGTGTCCAGTGTGCTGGCATTAGGATGCTCCAGGGTCAGAGGAAATCTCTCGTGGAAGGTATTTTCCAAAGGAGACGTTTTTCTCCCTGGAGCAGGGGTGGAATATTTCAATGTATAAAGTAATTTTTCCAGCTATTTTGTCAACGAGAGGTTTTAATATAGATTATCTTCTAACTTTATAGAGCTTTTATCTCCTTTTTTATTCTGTGGAAGAAAAAGTCACTTCCCACTTGCTGCCCCGAGCAGCATTCCAGCTGGGATGGCTCTCCCACACCCAGCTCCATCCTGCTGTCAGTGCACTGTCCTCTGCGTGATCCTCTGGGCTGCTCAGAGCCCGGCTGGGACCCTCCTCTGTGCCTGGGGGAGACAAAATCCAGGGGGGAATCGCCCTGCCCCAGCTGGGTCTGCATCCCTGAGTCTCTGGGGTTTAGTCCTGCTCGTTCTGCCCTGTCCTGCTCCCAGAGGAGCCCCAGGAGTGGGTGCAGTGCCAGGGCTCTGCTCCAGCCTCCCTCCTGCCCTTCCCTCAGGCAGTCCCGGGGCTGGGGGGGCTCCGGGGCTCCTGCTCTGTCCCCAGAGCTCCTGCTCTGTCCCCAGAGCTCCTGCTCTCTCCCCAGAGCTCCTGCTCTCTCCCCGGGGCTCCTGCTCTGTCCCCGGGGCTCCTGCTCTCTCCCCAGAGCTCCTGCTCTCTCCCCGGGGCTCCTGCTCTCTCCCCGGAGCTCCTGCTCTGTCCCCAGAGCTCCTGCTCTCTCCCCGGGGCTCCTGCTCTCTCCCCGGGGCTCCTGCTCTCTCCCCGGAGCTCCTGCTCTGTCCCCCAGAGCTCCTGCTCTCTCCCCAGGGGCTCCTGCTCTCTCCCCGGAGCTCCTGCTCTGTCCCCAGAGCTCCTGCTCTGTCCCCAGAGCTCCTGCTCTCTCCCCCAGAGCTCCTGCTCTCTCCCCCAGGGCTCCTGCTCTCTCCCCAGGGCTCCTGCTCTCTCCCCCAGAGCTCCTGCTCTCTCCCCAGGACTCCTGCTCTCTCCCCGGAGCTCCTGCTCTGTCCCCAGAGCTCCTGCTCTCTCCCCAGAGCTCCTGCTCTCTCCCCAGAGCTCCTGCTCTGTCCCCAGAGCTCCTGCTCTCTCCCCCGGAGCTCCTGCTCTGTCCCCAGAGCTCCTGCTCTCTCCCCAGAGCTCCTGCTCTCTCCCCAGGGCTCCTGCTCTGTCCCCAGGGCTCCTGCTCTCTCCCCCGGGGCTCCTGCTCTCTCCCCCAGGGCTCCTGCTCTGTCCCCAGGGCTCCTGCTCTCTCCCCAGAGCTCCTGCTCTCTCCCCCGGGAGCTCCTGCTCTGTCCCCCAGAGCTCCTGCTCTCTCCCCAGAGCTCCTGCTCTGTCCCCGGGGCTCCTGCTCTGTTCCCCAGAGCTCCTGCTCTCTCCCCCGGAGCTCCTGCTCTGTCCCCCAGAGCTCCTGCTCTCTCCCCAGAGCTCCTGCTCTGTCCCCGGGGCTCCTGCTCTCTCCCCAGAGCTCCTGCTCTCTCCCCAGAGCTCCTGCTCTCTCCCCAGGGCTCCTGCTCTGTTCCCAGAGCTCCTGCTCTCTCCCCAGAGCTCCTGCTCTCTCCCCGGAGCTCCTGCTCTGTCCCCAGAGCTCCTGCTCTCTCCCCAGAGCTCCTGCTCTCTCCCCGGAGCTCCTGCTCTGTCCCCAGAGCTCCTGCTCTCTCCCCAGAGCTCCTGCTCTGTCCCCAGAGCTCCTGCTCTCTCCCCAGGGCTCCTGCTCTCTCCCCAGAGCTCCTGCTCTCTCCCCAGGGCTCCTGCTCTGTCCCCAGGGCTCCTGCTCTGTCCCCAGAGCTCCTGCTCTCTCCCCAGGGCTCCTGCTCTGTCCCCAGGGCTCCTGCTCTCTCCCCGGGGCTCCTGCTCTGTCCCCAGGGCTCCTGCTCTCTCCCCAGAGCTCCTGCTCTCTCCCCAGAGCTCCTGCTCTCTCCCCGGGGCTCCTGCTCTCTCCCCAGGGCTCCTGCTCTGTCCCCGAGCTCCTGCTCTCTCCCCAGAGCTCCTGCTCTGTCCCCGGAGCTCCTGCTCTCCCCCAGGGCTCCTGCTCTCTCCCCAGGCTGGCAGAGGCGGGCACAGGGCTCAGGATCCCCCAGCAGTCCGCAGCCATCACTCGCACACGTGAGCTCTGTGTTTGTTTTTGTAATCCCCCTTTCTTTTTAATTGTGATTTTAGCGGTGGTGAAAGGTGCTGGATTGACAGGCCCTGGAGACGGAAGGGCCTCTGAACTCCACAGAAGTTTACATTTACAAAGGACACAGAGAATAAATAGAAGACAGTGTTTAGAGTCCTCTGTAGACACTTCAGACTTGCTTATAATTCTGCAGCAATTCCATCACCTCCAAAGTGATTGATGCTCTCTATAAAGTCTTGCCTTAAAACATTTTCCTACGTGTCGGGGGAAGAAGTTTATTACACTTTACTGAAAGGGCAGGATTTGTCTTGAGCTGAAGGCTGAGTCCTTTCCAGCCCTATCCCCAGGAGAAAAAATAATCAGAGTGCTGGAAAAAGGAGCCTGACCCAAGGCAGGCGTGTGGTTTGTGGCTGGCCAGGTCGGGCCCTGGCTGTGGGGATGGAGCTCTCCCTGGCTGCTCCAAACAGGGCAGGAGGAACAGATTCTCACCAAACTGCTGTGTGCTAAAAGCTTGCATTTTCTTTCAGTGGAAACATGAGGTGCTTCTGCTTTTGACAAAGAGAATGATTTTTTTAAAATTTAGTCACCAAATACATTGAGAAAGGACTGCTTTGAGACAGAGCTGCTTGTGCACTGATAAAAGTGCAGAGATCACAGGCTTTAGGCCTAAATTCCATTCTGCATTTCCACCGAAGCAGTTGTTTTGGTTTGGTTTTAGTACAGAAAATTCAGGGCAAGGCAATGCTGCTTCTCCTGTGCCAGGGCACTCCCAGGGCTGTGGGGCTCTGCCTGTGCCCTCGCAGGAAGGAATGCAGGTGCTGGGGGCTTGGCTGGGCTCTCAGGGGCTGGAGCAGTTTCCCTTCCACACAATGCTGCTGCAGGGGCTGTGGGCTGCCCTGCTGGAACCCTCCCTGCTTTAAGAGAAAAGGAAAATTATGTAAGGGGTCACTGGGTAACGAAACCACCCAGGGCAGACACAGATTTCACCTTGGCAAACATCAGGATGCCTTGGGGGTGTGAATTTTATGAGCCATCCGCAAAGAGCTCGCTCTTGCCCCAGCACTGCCCCGGGCTGAGCCCGAGGGTGCAGCCCCTGCCCTGTGACTGCCCTGGCTCAGGGCTGGGCGCTCCCACAGCCAGCCCGCCCCTGCGAACCAGCCGTGCCTGCCGCACTTCATCTCCAGGCTGAAGTTTTAGGGAGAGCCCGATGTCGGTTCGGTGGATTGTCTGCTGAGCACTCTGCCCCTTCCCTGCTTTCGTGCTCGAGTCACCTTTCCTTCTTTCCTTTCTGCAGTGCCCTCAGGTAAAAGGTATAAAAAATGACCCAGCCGCTTAATTTGAACCAGAGGAGACAACAGCAGTCGGGAGGCAGAGCTGGATTTGTCCTTTCTGGGGCGGGGGCCCCGCTCGGTGCCGGCCGTGGGACGGGAGCGGCATCGGCAGCGAGCCCAGGGAACCTCCCTCGGCGGGGATCGCAGCCGGCCCGGGGACAGCTGCAGCCCTCGTGCGGGATCTGGCAGCGACGGAGCCCCTGGTCAGCAGCTCCATGGCGCTGCAGCCGCTGGGGATGCACAGGGACAGTCCGTGCGGGGGATGGGACAGGGACAGGGGACGGGACAGGGATGGGACAGGGATGGGACAGGGACAGGGACAGGGATGGGGATGGGACAGGGACGGGACAGGGACGGGACAGAGATGGGGACAGGGACAGGGACGGACAGGGATGGGACAGGGATGGGACAGGGACAGGGACGGGGACAGGGATGGGACAGGACAGGGACAGGGAGCCAGGACAGGGATGGGACAGGGACAGGGATGGGACAGGGACAGGGACAGGACGGGACAGGGATGGGACAGGGATGGGACAGGGGATGGGACAGGGACAGGGATGGGACAGGGATGGGACAGGGACAGGGACAGGGACGGGACAGGGATGGGACAGGGATAAGACAGGGACAGGGACAGGGACAGGGATGGGGATGGGACAGGGATGGGACAGGGATGGGACAGGGACAGGGACAGGGATGGGACAGGGACAGGGACAGGGACAAGGACAGGGACAGGGACAAGGACAGGGATGGAACAGGGATGGGACACCAACCCCCTGAGCTCCCTTTCCTTCAGCTCATTTTCTGACCTGTGATCAAAATCACACAGTGACCAAGGAGTGTGATCAGGACACTTTATTAAGCCTTTAATTGCATTTCATAACCTCTGTCCCTAAACCACTTTCAGTGTGTTTAGAAGGTCCCTGTGCCTTGTTTCCTGTTTTGGAGTTGTGCTGTGCAGGGCCAGGAGTTGGGCTTGATGGCTCTTGTGGGCTCCTTCCAACTCAGCACATTCTGTGATTCTGTAATTCTATGATTTCTGTAATTCTGTGATTCCATGATTCTATGATTTCTATAATTCTGTGATTCTGTAATTCTATGATTTCTGTAACTCTGTGATTCCATGATTCTATGATTTCTGTAGTTCTGTGATTCCATAATTCTATAATTTCTATAACTCTGTGATTCCATGATTCTATGATTTCTGTAACTCTGTAATTCCATGATTCTATGATTTCTATAACTCTGTGATTTCTCACGCTCAGCTGATGGAAGGGTCAATGAAGTGTCAGCCCCATCCCTGACCGTGGGGAACAGCCACATCTTGGCTGCTCTGGAGGTGCCCATCAGTGGGTTCAATGTCTTCACAGAATCCCTGCTGTGTCCTGCACTGAAGCCCTGATAAATCCCTGAATTATTTTTTTTTAGAAGATTCCTGCAGATCTTGCTGCCTTTCAGGGATTGTTTGTTTGGTTTTGGCACAATATAAGCAAACTGGAGGTTGGAGGAAATTGCAGTGCCCTGACTCCTGTGGAGGAGTGTTTGCACACAAATGGTGAAGGCAAAGTAATGGTCTCACCCCCTGGGAGGGGAAATGTGCACTGATAAATCTCCTCCAGTGGATCAGCAGAGTTTAATTTTCATCCCTCAGATCCAAGCCTCGTTCCCAGAAGTTCAGCTGTGGGTGCTTTGGACAAGGAGCTGTAGGACGCTGCTGGAGCTCCTGCTCCACGCCCTGCAGCTCCAGGGCTCCTGCTCCACCTCCCATCCCTCAGCAGGGCAAGTTCCCTTCTCACCCCCACTGTGGGCAGCCCAAACCAGCCCAGCACTGTGGCCAAAACATCTTCTGGGGGACTTGCAACTTCCTAACTTTATCTGAAAAAGAAGGAAAAAAGTAAATTTTCTCTGTCAGAGCACTGCTATCATCAGGCAATGGCACTTAGGAATATTATAAACAATGGTGTCAGTTTATAGGGCTGGAGAGGTTTCCCGTGGCTGGCTCAGCTTCCCTCTGCTGGAGCTGGGCAGGATGAGCCTGGGAAGTGAGGGATGGTCAGAGGGGTTTGAGCAGACCTGGGGGTGCCCATCCCTGCCCCCGTCACCCCTGGTGCCCCCTGTGCCCTCCCAGCCATGGCTGGGATGCTTCTGGGCTCTGGGTTCTAGTTCTGGTTCTGGGCTCTGGGTTCTGGGCTCTGGGTTCTGGTTCTGGGCTCTGGGTTCTGGTTCTGGGTTCTGAGTTCTGGCTCTGGGCTCTGGCTCCCCAAACCTGCCCAGGACCCCCTGTCCCACTCCTGCTGCTCATTCTCTCCCAGCTCGGCACTTTGTGTGCCGCAGCTCCATCCCTGGCAGCTGCACGTCCCAGCCCGTGGCCCTGCTGCCCTCCCACACTCCCACCCGGGCACAGCTGCGGGGGAAGGACCTTCCCCTGCTGCGGGCAAGGCCGGGATGTGCCGGGAGGGCTCTGTGCTCAGAAATGAGTGGCTCTGCTCCTGCCCGATTGCTGCCGCTGCAGCTCTCACCTGGCAGGCGGGGCAAGGCACACCCTGCCCTGCTCCCACGTGGAGAGGCAGAGGATTTATGGATCAGTACGTGACTGACAGACACGGGACTCCCACAGAGCAAAGACAAGGGCAGCGGAGCCACAAAGCTCCGAGCTTGGACCCGAACCAAGGAATTCACAGCCCCTCTTGTTCAGGCAGGTTCTAGCAGAAAATTTGCCAAATCAACCAAACGCAATAAAAACTTTCTTGGCTAGGGGTTGGGGCAGAGATGGGTTTGTAAAAAACACCCACCAATAGCCCCACGTCCCACCCTGGTATTTATGAGATGCACGTGGAGGGTGTTGATAGCAGAGGCATTTTTGTAAGTCAGGAAAACAGAGAAAGAGATTCCTCTTGGTGAGGAGGGGTGGTGACTCCGAGCACGTTGAGGGCAATGAAGGAGATCATTCCATTGTTCTAAGATTTCCATAACTCACTGTGCTTAAGCACATAAAAATGTAGACATTCTGGCAATAAAGTTTGGGTAATTTTTGAGTATGAATCAAAAATCTCTCCCTGGTGCTCCCCTCCCCCTTGTTCTGCTGCTGCAGGCGCTGCCCCCCCTCGCCCGCTCCACCCCGTGGCCTCACGAATGGAAAAATGTCTTCAGCAGGAGCCTCCCAGCTCCCCACTCCCTAATCTGCAGCATCTGTGCCCAGCCCCTGCTCCCGTGGCCTGCAGCTCACGCTCAGCAGCACGTGCAGCCCCAGCTGTCCCTGCCGGGCAGGTGAGGTGGCGCTGGCAGCAGCCTGGCCATGCCGTGCCGTGCCACTGCCACTGCCACTGTCACTCGGTGCTGCACCCCAGCACTGAGCCTGCCTGCTGTTCGCTGCCCTGCACCTCCACACCCTCAGCTTGGGGCTATTTTCATTTCTCTCTGTCTGGCCCTGTGATTTCAGGCTGCTCCAGGGGTGAACACTCCGGAGCCAGCTGTGCTGGCAGAGCCCTGGTGCTCGGTGCTGGGCACTGTGGGGCAGAGAGGGGCTTCACCTCTGAGAGTCTGAGTGCTCCACTCCTGCAGAGCTCACACTGCACCTCTGGGGCTTGCTCCTTTCTGTCTTCCCCTTTTTTTTTTTTTTTTTTTTTTTTGCACTGAACAACTTTATTTCCCACTTTGACATTTTCCAGACCCACCTGGGAGCCTGCTTGCCAGAAGGAGAAATGGCACAAGAGGAAATACATCTTCACAGCCTCGGGAGAGGAGAAGGTTGGAATCTGAGTCCATAAACAGCGTTGCTGTGCAGTGAGCAAAGACAGAGCAGGTTGGGCTCTGGAGAGTGTAACCCCACCTCTGCTGCTCCACTGCCAGTTAACAGTAGAGAAGAGAAGTGAGGCTTGTTTGTTTTTCCCTCCTGGGCTGGGGATGCCCCTTCACAGGCTGGGGAGTTTCTGTGCCGGGATCCTCCTGGGACACACAGTGGCTCCCAGCTGGCCTGGCCCTCTGGGGCCTGCCAGGGGCCACCAGCAGCCAGTTAATTCCCATTCCACCAGCAGCCAGTTCCCATCCCACCAGCAGCCAGTTCCCATCCCACCAGGCAGACAATTCCCATTCCACCAGGCAGACAATTCCCATTCCACCAGCAGCCAGTTAATTCCCATTCCACCAGCAGCCAGGTCCCATTCCACCAGCCAGCCAGTTAATTCCCATTCCACCAGCAGCCAATTCCCATTCCACCAGGCAGACAATTCCCATTCCACCAGGCAGACAATTCCCATTCCACCAGCCAGACAATTCCCATTCCACCAGCCAGACAATTCCCATTCCACCAGCAGCCAGTTCCCATTCCACCAGCCAGACAACTCCCTTTGCTGCCCCAAACCACCAGCCCAGCTCCTTCACTGCCGTGAGTGTCACCCTGCACGACCCCGTGTCCCACCCAGCCGTGAGCTGGGCTCTGCTGCTGCCAGGGAGGATCAGCTGGAGGCAGGCAGCACTGCAGGGCTCTAACTCTGATTTAGAGAGGTTTTCTCTGGCTTGCAGAGGGCAGGTTAGGGTGGTGGTTACTGGGGGTGCTGCTTCCCCCAGAGCGTTTCTTCTGAGCATTGTCACATCCCTGCCAGTGTCCACACTGCCAGCTCAGAAAACAGATTAATCAGTCTGACACACACTGGTGCTTCATTTTACACCGCCCAGTGCCTGATTCTGACTAAAGCTCCTTCCCAGCGCTGTAATGCTGGTCCCTGGTAACCCAGGGCAGTCCCCAGCAGTGAATTTCAGAAGCCCAGAGCATCATTCACTCTCCCACCTTCACCCAGCAGAGCAGAGAGCACTTTCGTGCTCCCGGGGCTGCAGGGGTGAGCCGGGACGTGCCGGGGCAGCCCGGGGTGATGGGTGTGCCCCGGGCCGGGAGGAAGCCTTCTCCTCCCTCCCTCCCTCCCCACCACAACTTTCATCCCTTCACCTTTCCTTTCCGACCCACTGAGCAACAACTGTCATGTTTATACTCTTCCCCCCCAGTCCTGCTCTGCTTCAAGGATTAAGCTTTCATCCTTCATTATGAGCTTCTCCCCCAGGCAACATTTTCCACGAAGAAAAAGGAATTTCTGGGATTTTGCTTTTAAGAGATTATGTTACTAAGCATGAGTGTGTTTGTGCCGAGGCGAGGAGCTTTCCCCCACACGGGTGATCTCCCATCGGGGTGCTGCGGGGCACAGCCCCTGGCGCTGCCTGGCCCTGGCACTGGTGCCTTCCTCCCCTGGAGCTCCTGCATCCTCCTCTCCCATCGGAGCGGCGCTGGGGGAGGCACCAGGCTGTCCCTGGGGACGGGGGGATCCCAGCCCCACCCCGGGGCGGGGGGCACGGAACGGGCACCCCTGGGGGTTTGGGAAAGGAGGGGTCTCATCCTCGCTCCCTAGTTTGGAGCCTCTGCCACGGCCCCGCTTTGGAGCCCGAGCTGCCGAGTGCAGGGCGCTGTGCGTGCGGCACCTCCGGCTCGGGCAGCGCTGGGACCCGGCCCCTGCCTGACCCCGCCGCGCTCTCTGCGCTCGCAGGGAGCGATCCCGCCCCAGGCTCGGCGTTCCGAGGGCTTGGCTGCTCAGGGAGCGCCGGACGAGGTTACGCTTTCATTGGCAGCAGCCCTTGTTATTAAATCCTTTTCAGGAGCTCATCTAAGCCCGACAAATTAACATAAGGGAAGCACAGCAGATAATGTCAACCGGCCAAAATAATCCCAGTGTGTAGTTAGAGCAGGGAAGGCACAAACCCGGCCCGGGAGGAACAACTGCAGCGCGTTCAGCGCCAGCGTCGGGGCAGCTGCTGCTCGGCCAGCGCTGCGGTTCTGCTGGGAAATAACCGGGGCAGGGGCAGGTGCAGCCTCCGGAACGCCCCAGCCCCGCCAGAGCCTCGGGCTGCTGCGAGGCCGCCCGGGGACACTCGGGGGGGAGCAGAGCAGAGCCCCCGAGCCGGGACACCCCCGCCCTCCCCGCACCGCCGCTGAGTCACGGCTGAGTCACAGCTCGCTCATCCTCGGAGCGCCGCTTGTTCCAGAGACGTGTTCCTGGAGAGACGAGAAACTTCCCCTGCCTCAGCTGCAGCCAGTGTATGCGATAATTAACAATTAAATACACCAGCAGCTGCCACGATCCCGCTGCTGGGAAACGAAACGGTTCCCAGCTTTCCGCCGCTTTTCTGACAAGTTGTTTTCAACTTCGAAGTCAATAAATAAAGCTAGCAGCTTCTGCTGAGCTGAAACTCGGCTGGAAAAGAGCGCTGGAGCACGGCTCGGTGGCACACGCAGCCCTCAGAGCCCCCACCAAAAGCCTGAGCAGCAGCTCTGTGTCACACATGCAGACACGCACTATTGTGGGTATTAAAGAGCCTAAATCTGATTAAAGCCTTTCTATCCCCACCAGTGGTCAATTCCAGAAACCAGCTCACCCAGGAGGCTGAATTCATCCCATCCCCGGAGTCTAATTAAAGCCATTAGTGTATTCCTTGTCCTTCTGATAAGATCAAAGCATTCCAAGAGCCCGGCATTACCTTATTTTCAAGACAATTCTACAACATATAGCATCGATTTATTCTGCCTCCAGCTGTACACATTTATCTCTGTCTAGCATCGGCTAATCGGTCCCATCAGACGCAGCCCGGCCCGGGCTCTCAGCTTGCCAGGCCGGGTTTCTTTGTCACCCTGCCCTGGAATCGGCGCCCGAGGCCGTGCCCGGTGTCCGGAGCCCGGTGCCCGCGGGGCGGGGGCGTGGGGCACGGCCAGGCTGCTCTGGTGGCGCTCAGGTGGCCGCGGTGCCCTGTGCCTGGAGAAGTCGGGGTCCCCTCGTCCCCGCAGGGCTGCCCCAGGTCCCCTCTGTCCCCGCTGTCCCCTCTGTCCCCGCTGTCCCCTCTGTCCCCTCTGTCCCCGCACAGCCCCGGCTCCAGCCGGGTCCGCGGCTGTGGCACTCGGGTGTCCCTGCCCAGGGGACTCGGGGATGTCAGATCCCGCTGTCCCCCCAGGGCTGTGGCACTCGGGTGTCCCTGCCCAGGGGACCCGGGCTGTGCCAGATCCCGCTGTCCCCCCAGGGCTGTGGCACTCGGGTGTCCCTGCCCAGGGGACCCGGGGCTGTCCCAGATCCCGCTGTCCCCCCAGGGCTGTGGCACTCGGGTGTCCCTGCCCAGGGGACCCGGGCTGTGCCAGGCTCCGTGCCCGGCTCAGCAGCCCCGGGCCGGGCGGGGGGCGGCACCTCGGGGGTCTCTCCCCTCACATAAACATCTCTGCAGCAGCTCACGGCCCCGGCAAGAGCCGAGCTGTGAATTTTCATCTCTCAGCTAATCAACTCGCCTGCTAGTCCAAACTTGTCAGGAGCTTTATCCCTGCCCTGGCAGCTCCTCCCGGCCCACGAGTGACAGGAGACGTTCCCATCCCTCCCCGAGACACATCCAGCTCCAAAAACAAACATCGTGGCGCTGCTGATTGCTGCTCGTCAAACAGCGCTGACCCCGCTTCCCCGGCCCGGCGATGTTTGCGGGGAGAGGCAGAGCCGCGTTCCTGCCCTGGCCGCGGGTTTATTAATTGCTGCTTCTGCCTATTCCGCGCGACCAAAGATCCATCAGCTGCTCTGCCCGTGCGGCTCCTGCACACGGGAGGGGCCGTGCCAGCGCCGGGCTCCCCCCGCGCCTCTGCCGTGCCCGGTGCCCCCGGAGCCCTCACCGTGCTCGGGGCAGACTGCGCTGCCAGGGACCCCCGGGGACCCCCAGGGACTCCGGGAACCCCCAGGAAGCGGCTGCAGGGCAGAGACAGCGGGGCTGGTCCTGCCCCTGCTGCTTCATGGCCAGGCCCTGCCCTGTCCCTTCCCTGTCCCTGTCCCTGTCCCTGTCCCTGTCCCTGTCCCCGTCTCGCATTAAACACCCCGAGCGCTGTCCCGGAGCCAAAGTGCGCCCTGTTCCTCCAGGGCACCCTGGGGACCCTGCTCCTCACCTGCCGGACACTCAGGGACGAGCAGGGAACCCGGCAGGGAGCAGGACCAGGAAATAACGGCAGAAGGATGGACAAACCGCCGGAAGGATGGACAAACTGCCAGCAGAGAAGTGCACCCCAAGCACGCGGTGTTTCAGCCTCCAAAGGCAGCCCTGTGCGCGCTGCTTTCGCTGCCTCCATCCCGAGGAAGAGGACGGTGATTTTCCCGGTCCTCCCCTGCTCTGCTCTCCCCGCCCGGGGTTATCGGCGGCGGTGGCCGCGGGAATTCGCGGGGCAGGGCAGGGGGTGAGCGGGGCTCAGCTCCTTGGCATGTTTGCTCGTGCTAAAGCTGCAGCATGAGCGCTTTTCACAACAACACTCATCTCCTGAAGCCTCCCTTGGCCGAGCGCGCCCGGCGGAGGCAGAGCCGGGGCCGGGCTGCGCAAACAAACCCGCGCGGGGCGGCCCGAGCGCCGCCCGGGCTGAGCGCACAGCGGAGGGAGAGAGCTGTTCCTGGCAGCTCGGGCATTTATTTGGGGGTAACCACGCTTCCCGGGGGATTGCCTGCGGTGGGGATGCGCAGGACCCTGCACGGGGTGATGCTGCTGCGGATCTGCGCTCGCTGGGGCTCCCTGCGGGTGCGAGCCCAGAGCGGGGCCGCGATTCCCGGCGCGGTCTGCACGGAGCAGCCCCGGCCCCTTCCCCTTCCATTTCCCTTTCCTCTTCCTGTTCCCTTTCCCATTCCCATTCCCCTTCCCGTTCCCGTTCCCGTTCTTCTTCCCTCTCCCGTTCTCTTTCCCTTTCTCGTTCCCCTTCCCGTTCTCTTCCCCGTTCCCGTTCCCGGGTGCCGCTCGCCCTCCAGCGGCCCCGCTGCGCCACGCACCGGGCACGGGACCAGCCCTTTCCGGGCTGCAGTGAGCATCCCTGCCCCGCCCCGAGCATCCCTGCCCTGTCCTGAGCATCCCTGCCCTGTCCCGAGCATCCCTGCCCTGTCCCGAGCATCCCTGCCCTGTCCTGAGCATCCCTGCCCTGTCCCGAGCATCCCTGCCCTGTCTCGAGCATCCCTGCCCCCGCTCCCGAGCATCCCTGCCCTGTCCCGAGCATCCCTGCCCTGTCCTGAGCATCCCTGCCCTGCCCTGAGCATCCCTGCCCCGTCCTGAGCATCCCTGCCCTGTCCTGAGCATCCCTGCCCCGCCCCGAGCATCCCTGCCCTGTCCTGAGCATCCCTGCCCTGTCCTGAGCATCCCTGCCCCGCCCTGAGCATCCCTGCCCTGTCCTGAGCATCCCTGCCCTGCCCTGAGCATCCCTGCCCTGTCCTGAGCATCCCTGCCCTGTCCTGAGCATCCCTGCCCTGTCCTGAGCATCCCTACCCTGCCCCGAGCATCCCCGCCCCGTCCTGAGCATCCCTGCCCCGCCCTGAGCATCCCTGCCCCGTCCTGAGCATCTCTGCCCCTGTCCTGAGAATCCCTACCCTGTCCTGAGCATCTCTGCCCTGTCCTGAGAATCCCTACCCTGTCCTGAGCATCTCTGCCCTGTCCTGAGCATCCCTGCCCCGTCCTGAGCATCCCTACCCTGTCCTGAGCATCTCTGCCCTGTCCTGAGCATCCCTGCCCTGCCCTGAGCATCCCTGCCCTGTCCTGAGCATCCCCGCCCCGTCCTGAGCATCCCTACCCTGCCCTGAGCATCCCTACCCTGCCCTGAGCATCCCTGCCCTGCCCTGAGCATCCCTGCCCCGTCCTGAGCATCCCTACCCTGCCCTGAGCATCCCTGCCCCGTCCTGCGCTTCCCTTCCTCTCCTCGCCCCGCGCACGCAGGAGCCGAACGTCACGGGCGCGTTTCAGGCGTTGCAGGAATTCCTTGTGCCCAAGGAGCCGCCTCCCTCTCCCTGCACAGAAGCGCTCCAGGACGAGGATGAGGAGCGGCTCGGGCTCCCCCCTCGGGGCTCGGGCTCCTCCCGCCGGGCTCAGGCTCCCCCCTCGGGGCTCGGGCTCATCCCTCGGGGCTCGGGCTCGGGCTCGGGCTCATCCCGCGGGGCTCGGGCTCATCCCGCGGGGCTCAGGCTCCCCCCTCGGGGCTCGGGCTCATCCCTCGGGGCTCGGGCTCCAGGCTCCGCCCGGCCGGGGGCACGCCGGGCTCGGGCTCGCAGCTGCTCCCCGAGGCTTTGCCAGCCTTCCCCGCTGGGCGAGGCGCTGCCCCCGCTGCCGCTGCTGCAGAAATCCGCCCGGGCTGCGGCTGAGCCGCCGCAGCTCCTGTCCGGGCAGGGCTCCCCTCCCAGCAGCACCAGCTCGGAGACTTGTGGCTGCTCCCAGCACCGGCAGCACCTCGGGATGTCACCGAGCCTGGGGAGAGGAACCAAGAGCTTCTCCCAGGCTGCTGCAGAACCTGTTCAGCTGAAGGGATGCAAAGATAAGCAAAGCAGGTCAGTGCTGAGGCAATCAGGGAGGCTCAGGCAGCCCCAGCCCTCCCGGGCACGGGTGAGGGATGCTCCTGTGCTGCACCCACGCAGAGCAGCTTTTCCTGCTGCAGGGCCTGCCCCTGCTCCTGCCACACGCCTGAGCTGCCCTGCCTGAGCCTTCAGCTCTGGGGAATCTCCTCCCCCAACCCCGAAGTGTTCTTTAATATAAAGTGCCATCCATTCCGTATGTGACACTGTGGCAAAGAGGAAAACTGGTTTTATTTTAAAATACCTAAAAGCTAAAATACCTAAAAGATCTGTCTGGAGCATCCAGAGTGTGCTGTGCCACCTGAAGCACAACTGCCCCAGGCACCTCCCAACCTCCAGCACCAGCAGCTGGCTGGGGATGGAGCAGCAATATGCTCAGGATCCACTGCACTCCCAAGAAATTCACGTTCTCCTGACATTTCAGAACTTCCATTGCAGCTCCAGGTGGGCACAGATGCCCAGTTACCACCAGCAGGACTGTTCCTGCTGGGCAGCCCCAGCCCCAAGCATTTCCTTAAGCAATTTGCACATCTTAAAAATAAAATCCTTTATTGATAATATGAATGTTTAACATGTTTAATGCCATCAGCTATAAAAATGATTAAAGACTTCAGCTTGGTACATTTGGCTTTACAAATTTACAAGTGTTAATGAATTAATACTAGTGTTATATGTTTTGCACTTCATTATACTCCATTAGCCAGTGACAAACTCTGCAACAATGTCTGCTTAGGACACATGTGAGTTAGAGAAGAAATATTTAGTTGCTTCCACACAGAATCTACATCAACAGTTAAATACTAACTCTAAATGTCTTACTGAATTAGTTGGATTCATTTTAATCCCTTGTGCTTAGTTTCTTTCAGAAGTTAGTCTACTAGCAAAAATACATTCTTTTGCATACCCCTTCCCATATTTTATTTTAGAAGAAACAGTACTCAGTGCATTTCCTATTAGACTTCATCATAGTATCTCTCTCTCTAGAGCTATCAATAAAGGGGATAATACCAGTCAGATTAATGTAAAAGCAAAGAAACTCATTAAAGCAGTGTATACAAAAGCCTCACTTTTCAATCAGAAGGGATACATGGGCCAAAATCCATCTGCCCATCCATTTTTACATTAACTCTCAGCAAGAGGAAAAAACCTGCCAGGGACACTTAGTTAAAAAAGTAATAAATGTGCTTCCAAAGGAGTCGCTGCCCGTTTAGCTGTGGCTGCCTTTGTGCCCTTTGTTAACACACGAACTGCTCCCCGGGATCAGGAGCCAGCAGCCCCTGCCCGTGGCACGGGGGGACGGCAGAGCAGCAGCTCTGGCACTGGCAGCTCTGTGCAAGCACCCCCTGCCCAGGGAAGTGCCCAGGGCTGCACACACCCAGCAGCAAGCCCAGCTTCTAAATTTAGGATCAGCCCACACCCAACTCCTGGGATCATTAACTCAGGGTCGTGCTCTCAGCCTCTGCACTGATCTGTGCTGTTTGTCCTGCATTTCTCAGCACACCGACTCAGAAAACCATGTGCTGTGCCCCTTGGTTTTCTTGCAGCAAACATTTCTGCACAGGCATCAGCTGCTTCTCCTGGGTCCAAATGCTTCTCCACACACATAATCTGCCTCAAACTTGGGCAATTCCTCGCTGAGGAATTTTTTAATATCTCAGTGAATTGCCATGTTTTCTTCATATGAGGCAGAGGATCAAGAAGAGATCAGTATTTCCCTAACACACTGTGCTCAGTACATATGTGAGTGACACACACAGATCCACAAACTCACTGCACAGCAGCAATGACTTGGTTCTGTACTTGCAGCCAAGGAAAGCCAGCCACAGCTAGTGGGTAAAATCCAGGTCAGACTTAACTGACAGATGAGGAACAAAATTATTGCTTTTGTTTAAAGATCCCATGCTACAGGTGTTGAAAAAACCTGTACTGTATGGACGAGTTACTTTTTCAAGTAGTAGTGAGATCTTTCTCAAGTAACAGCAAGATCCTTTTCTCAGAAGTTCTACACTCAGCACAATGCTTGAAGAGCTTGAAAATTCCAGGTGATCCACCAGAAACCAGAGTTTAGGCACTAAAGCACACAGGCATCTTGGCAGGAAAGCAGAACTGCACGGACAAGGAACACTGACAGAAGCACTCTGGGTGCTATCACAACTAAATTTTACCCAAGAAACTCATGTGTGCTTCCTCAAACAGTGGGAGCTATGTCCTGAGGGACGTAGCCTGGCTGGCTGCACAGTCTGCTGGTCACCTTGCAGAACCTGTGGCACATTTGCTAACTCATCTCAGCAAATGGAAAGAATTAAAAGGAAAACCAGTGCTGGTTTCAACATTTAGGACTCAGAAGAATTTGTTTCTGCAGCTAGATGTTCCCCTCCTCACCTTTTCCCGAGAATCACATTCATATTGCAGGCTTAGTTCAGGCACTTTCATAAAATGTTCATCCGGAGTAAAAAGTCTGCAAAAATTATTTCTGCATAATTTAAAAGTAGCATTTCAGTCCCATTAGAGGTTGATAGGTCCCACCACATGATTATGGCTGTTATCTCTAATGATTTGACTGCTGCCATGAGACATTTGGAGGCTACTGTATAGCTGTAGCTAAGGTTTCTTCATAAACAAAAATATTTCCCTACCTATTAAAAAGAAAAAAAAAAAAAAAACTAAATGTTTTATACAGACAGAATCTGCTACTATGGAAATAAATAACACGGAGTGGAAAAACAGTGTGTGAGCTGCAGGGCTGGCTGAGCTGCGGAATGTCCCGTGCCGTTCTCCGGAGCCTAGCTGCTGCCGGGCACGAGGATCTCCAGCTCCTTGCCGTTGGCCAGCGCGGGGCCGCCGGAGCAGCCGCCGGCGCCGTCCGCGGGGGCGCCCGGGCCCGGCCTGAGCGGGGCGGCGGCGGGGGACTGCGCCAGGCCGGGCTTCTTGGGAGGGACGGGCGGCGGCGTGCCCCGCTCGGCCCGCGGCACGGTGGGCGACTTCAGCCCGGGGGAGAGCGGGCCGGGGCCGCGGGCGGGCTCGGCGCGGGGCGCGGCCAGGCTGCGGTAGTCCGTGCCGAAGGGCGAGCTGCCGGGGGCGGCGGGCCGGGCCGCGCCCTGCTGGCTGGTGAAGCGCGACAGCACCTGCGTCACCGTGTTCCGGGCCAGCTGCTTGGCCGCGCTGTCGGCCAGCGTGGGGGACAGGTCCCGGGCCGGGGGGCTCTGCAGCCCCCCGCCCTGCGGCTCCTGCCCCGCCTGCGCCTGGAAGCGGTGCCGCGCCGCCTGGAAGCGCTGCGTGATGCCCGCCTGGTACGGCGACGGGTAGCCGGGGCTGCCGGCCGGGGCCGCCGGCGGGCGCCGGCCCAGCACGGGGGACGAGCAGGGCGAGGGGCCGAGCCCGGGGCTCGGGCTCGCTGCGGCGGGCGCCGGGGACTCGGCTCTCGCGGGAGAGCTCCCGTTCTCCGCGGCGCCCTCGGGGGCTGCAGCAGCAGCAGCACGTCTGTCCCTGGGGGCTGTGCTCTCTGTGGTGCTCTCGGGGGCTCCGCAGCCCGTCTGTCCCTGGGGGCTGTGCTCTCTGTGGTGCTCTCCGGGGCTCGCAGCAGCACGTCTGTCCCTGGGGGCTGTGCTCTCTGTGGTGCTCTCCGGGGCTGCAGCAGCTCCAGCACGTCTGTCCCTGGGGGCTGTGGTTCTCTGCAGTGCTCTCTGGAGGCTGCAGCAGCTCTGTCCCTGGGGGCTGTGCTCTCTGTGGTGCTCTCAGAGGCTGCAGCAGCTCCGGCACGTCTGTCCCTGGGGGCTGTGCTCTCTGTGGTGCTCTCAGGGGCTCCAGCAGCTCTGTCCCCTGGAAGCTGTGCTCTCCGTGGTGCTCTCGGGGGCTGCAGCAGCAGCCCGTCTCTCCCCGGGAGCCGCGCTGCCCTCCCCTGCCGTGTCACAGTGCCCGTTGGATTTGGCGTAGGAATGAGCAGGGGCAGAGGGGCTGCCAGGCCCGGGCTGAGCAGCTCTGCTGCTGGTGCTGCTGGTACTGGTGGTACTGGTGGTGCTGGTGCTGGCTGGCTCTGCCTGCAGCCCCTCGGTCTGGCACGACACTGACTTCACTGCAGGACCCTCAGTCGTGACCCCCCTGGATGTCACCGACGGGCTGGGCTGCACAGCCCCACAGGCACTCTGCTCCTGGCAAGAAGCCTCCAGCTCCTTCAGGGCTTTCTTCAGACATTCCACCTCCTCCTTGAGGGCTTTGGTACGGTTCTCTTCCCTGTTCAGCTTTAGCTTTCAGCTGTTCTCTTTCAATGTCAAACTCTGAGAGCTGCTTTTCTACTTGTGCTTCCATCTGCAAGCCCCGCTTTCTCTTGGCTGCCAGCTCCTCTTCCAGTTTACTCACCTTGCTCCTCTCCTTTTCCAGTTTCAAGCTCAGTTCTGCTGTCTTCTGGCCCTCCTCAGCTGCTTTGGCAGTGGCTTTCTTGCACTCCACAACAAGCATGGAAGACAGTTGCTTGTGCCGTGCCCTTTCCTCCTCCAACTGGCTCGACAGCTTCTTCTGCTCTTTTTCAAACTTTTTCACTTGGGATTTTTCAAACTCCACCTGGAAGTAAAGAACAAAAAAAGATTTTAAGGGTGTCATAAAACCTCTGAAAATAAATGAAGTGCAACACCCCAAAAGGGAGCAGGTTTACTTTGTATCTTGGAGAAATGACACAGTAAAAAATGACAATGGCTAAGAAACTGATTATTGCCCCAGAAATCTGCAAAACAGGCTGGAACAACTCAGCCTGCACACAGCACCAATTATTACTTACTAGCAGTTTTATCCTGTGTGAAGTTCGATTGGCCTCTATGAGACACACACCCAGTCTGCCATGCACTGAGGGAACAAGCAAAGCTCCCTTCCACCTCATTGACTGCTTTGTCAGTTTGCCTTTAAAAGGCATTTAGCCTTTAAAATGCTGATGTGTTATGTGTGCTTAACAAAGGCCACAGCGCTCGAGTCACAGAAAACTGCAGCTTAAATATCTATCAGCATCTCTGAGCAACACCCCCAGCAGATCCTGCATGACTTATTCTGGATTCTGAGTGCTGCAGCGGGCTGTCCATTTTAAGTGCAGCACCCTCAGGTTTGGGGCTGAAGCCGGATCTCCAGGCATTGGATGGCTGTGAACAGCTCCCAGCAGGGCTGGGGAATCTCAGGCTGCCCACGCCGGGCTGGCAGCTGCAGAGCCTGCAGGCAGCTCCTGCTGCCCAGGCTGGCTCCAGGGTACCTGCTGCGTGAGGCGCTCCCGCTCCTTCTCCAGCATGTAGGTGACGTCGTCGCCCTCGGCCGCGTCCTGCGCGTGCCGCTGCCGCTCCTCCTCCAGGTCCAGGATCACCTGCAGGGCAGCGCAGCTCAGGGACAGCAGGACACAGCTGGGACACACACAGCAGGGACACAGCAGGGACACAGCAGGGCAGCACAGCTCAGGGACAGCACGACACAGCAGGGACACAGCTGGGACAGGGCAGGGACAGGGCAGGGACACAGCAGGGCAGGGACACACACACAGCAGGGCAGCACAGCTCAGGGACAGCAGGACACAGCAGGGACACAGCAAGGCAGCACAGCAGGGCAGGGACACACACACAGCAGGGCAGGGACACAGCAGGACACAGCAGGGACAGGGCAGGGACACAGCAGGGACACACAGAGCAGGGACACAGCAGGGACACACAGGGCAGCAGGGACACAGCAGGGCAGGGACACAGCAGGGACACAGCAGGGACACAGCAGGGACACAGCAGGGCAGCACAGCTCAGGGACAGCAGGACACAGCAGGGACACAGCAGGGACACAGCAGGGACACAGCAGGGACACAGCAGGGCAGCACAGCTCAGGGGACACAGCAGGGCAGGGACACAGCTCAGAGCCAGGAGCAGGGACACAGCTCAGAGCCAGCAGCAGGACACAGCAGGGTAGGGACACAGAGCCAGGAGCAGGACACACAGCAGAGCAGGGACACAGGTCAGTGCCAGGAGCAGGGACACAGGTCAGAGCCAGGAGCCCTGGCAGCAGGGACACAGCAGGGCAGGGACACACACAGCAGGGCAGTGACACAGCAGGGCAGGGACACACACAGCAGGGCAGGGACACACACAGCAGGGCAGGGACACAGCAGGGCAGTGACACAGCAGGGCAGGGGACACACACAGCAGGGCAGTGACACAGCAGGGCCTTTGCACTGACCACAACGGGAGAGCCACCAGGGCAGCTGCAGGCAGCTCTTGGACAGGTTCAATACATGGTATTATCAGATTGATAATCAACCAAATTCTTGTGCAGGGCGCTGGGAAAACCTCACACTGGATCTATGCTCATTTTATTATCACATATCTAAACTGCAAATATCTAAACTTTTCCCCCAGACTGCAGCATCATTGAGAGACTCCTGCTGTGAATGGTGCCCTCATTCCAGAACTGGAATGGAAGGGATCTCTGGGGCTGGAAGGGATCCCTGGGGCTCAGGGATCCAGTTTGGGGCTGGAAGGGATCCCTGGGGCTCAGGGATCCAGTTTGGGGCTGGGAGGGATCCCTGGGGCTCAGGGATCCAGTTTGGGGCTGGAAGGGTTCCCTGGGGCTCAGGGATCCAGTTTGGGGCTGGAAGGGATCCCTGGGGCTCAGGGATCCAGTTTGGGGCTGGAAGGATCCCTGGGAGCTCAGGGATTCAGGCTGCACACACCAGCCCAGGAGGGTTCTGGATGCTGGCAGGGAAGGAGAATCCCCAGCCCCTCCCCAGCCTGCTCAGTGTCCTGTCACCCTCAGAGTGTCAGTCTGTCCCCACATTTACTGGAAATTGCTCTGTTTTGTGCCTCCTGTCCCTGCAGCTCAGGTGCTGGCAGGAGCAGAGGTGCTGCCTGCAGCACACACGGGGCACCCAGGCAGCACAGCCCTGCTGTGGCTCCAGCAGCAATCCCCACAGCTTCTCCCAGAGCCTCACAGGCCTTGCAGGACTGCAGGGAAAAGTTTATTTTAAAGAACATTAATTTGTTCTTCCACTTAAGAACAAGATGAGCTCTTGAAGTGAAACTGCTTCCCATAAGGACCCAGTGAAGGAGCTCCTTCAGCTTTCACACTGAATTACATGAATAATTGAAATGCTATTAACTCCACAAAAAGGCAGAATACAAACTTCCCAAGAGGCTCTGCTGTATCTCATCACCAAAACTAAGCTCTCTTAACACATGCCCACCATGAATTTAGCAGCTCCTCAGTCCTCCTGAAACTTAAACTTCCTAATACTGTTTAAACATCATCAAGTATACAGGAAGCTTTCCCAGAAGTGGATAGGAAGGAAGAAAAGGAAATACCTGATTTTACAGTACGACTTAGCTGGATATTTGGCTGAAAAGTGAAGCACAGCTTTGTTCCTACTTCTAGTGACTTCAGTTTTTGTGGTGGGATGGTCTGACACATGACCAAGCACTTCACTGGTGCCAACAGACATGAAACCATTCTGAAGAATAACAGGTGCTTCAGTAAAGAGGCCAAATGGCAGGAAAAATACTTTTGGTCAGTGTGTACTTCCTTAGGGAAGCACAAGGAGGTGCCTTCCCCTGGAGCTCCTCATGAGCCACAGAGAACAAGTGCCAGCAGTGCAGTTCAGCTCTGCTGAGAATTCCCCCTTCCAGAAACCCTTCTGTGCATTTTGGGAAGCTCTACAGCTCCCAGCTGTGAGCCAGCTCCTTTTTGGTGTGTCCTAACAGAAACATCTTGAGGATACTTCAGATTCTGGAATTACAACATATATAAAATATATTATATAATTATATAACATATATATATATATATGTTATATAATTATATATATATAAAATTATATATATATTATATATATAATTATAATATATATATTATATATATTATATAATATATATTATATATATTATATAACATATATAATTAGCTGACCAGCTGCATCATCTGGAGTGAGAAGTTTAAACAAAGGTGCAAAGTCCTTTCAGCTCCCAAACCTCAGGGAACTTTAAGTGTTTTTGCTGAAGCTAACATGTTACTAAAATGCAACAAGCACAACTCCTGCACGTTTCCTTGAGGCAAACCCACCTTCCTGTGTCTGCTTTCTGCAGCAGCCAGCTGGGACAGCATCCTCTCCTGCATGTTCTTGCAATGCTTCATCACCACTTTGAGAATGGAGAGGGGATTGGAGCACACGGGCTGCTTCTCACCGGGGCTCCCCTCCCTCAGGGCCTCGCAGTCTCTCTGCAGAGCCATCAGGGGGTCACTGATGTTGAACCTGCCATAGCGCTGCTCCAGGAACGTGTCCCTGTGCTGGGCCTGCAACAACACACACCTGCAGTCAGGACTTCAGCCAGCCACAGACAGGCTCTGGGAGCCAATGCTCCTTCTCCCCAGTTTTCCACTGAAAGAGAATTTAACACAGTCTGATTCATGTCCTGTTACCTGCTAGAAATAAAGGAAATACAGAAAAACCTTGCTTAAAAACGCAGCATCTCCACAATATATTCAGTCTGCAAACATCCTCACACCACAGCTGCCTGCCAGGCCATGACTGCCACCCCACAGCTGTGTGAAAGGAAAGAAGGTAGGCACCAACTCTTGCTCAACAAAAGATTTAATCATTTATTGTCACATCAGTGAAAGAAACAGTTGTGTGGTTTCCTTGACTATGTCACCATCAAAGAATTTCATGTTGAGCAATTAAAGAGTTTCATTCTTGCAAGAGCCATAAATCTGTGAATTGTTAATAAGATCTTTAAAGTTCTCATCCAGACTAAACAGAGCTCAGTTTCTGAGGAAGCAAGGCAGGATTGATGAGGTTTCCTTTGGTGCCTGTAAGAACTAAGACAGCTCACACGTCCCAGGCTCTGCATTTACAGTGCTAACGCTGGACTGGATGAGCTCAGAGGTCTCTTCCAGCCCCAGCTATTCCATGAATCAGCCATTCCAGCTGGAAATCTGCTGGTTAGGATACCCACAGGCTTATCCCGTTCAGTGATGACTGTAAAGGTCTAAAAACAAAATGAAATCTCATAAACAGACAGATATGAAAGTATTATCTGCATGTTTACCACCATGATAAGAAACCATATAAAACCAAATATTTATGCAACAAAGGAGACAGGAGGAAAACCAGACCCAGACTCAAAGGAGCCTTCAGAGGTGTCTTGGCTCAGAGAAATATAACCCCTGATTTCCAGTGAAATGGTTCTGGGCTGAACCCTGAGCATTTGTGCAAACCTGTGGCACACCCAGAGCTGATGCACCTGCCAAGGAGTAAGAGCTGAGCTGAGACTGCAGCTTGGCTCTCCTGATTCCAGCCCTGCAAGGCTGCCAAGCCAGCCACACCTGGGCCTTGGTGCACACAGATGAATGACTGGGGTCCTCAGTGAGGGCACACACGAAAATGGGGCTTCTCCTCTGCACCACTGAAATGCAAGAGTGAACCCCAGCACCTTTACCTAAGTGTGTTTAATTAATACCAGAGTGTGTTTATTAACACCAAAGAGTGTTTAATTAACACCAAGGAGTGTTTAATTAACACCAAGGAGTGTTTGCTTCAGACCAGGCTTTAGCAGCGTGCCCTGCAGGAGGGCTCTGACCCTAAACATGATTTTCCTGCCTGGCTCAATGAAAAGGGCTCAGAAGCCAGAGCTGCTTGGAATGGCTCTTTTGTCATGTCCCAGTGTCCAAACCACAGATGATGCCACAGGAGGAGTCACAGACTCCTGAACATCCCCACACAGCTGCTGGCAGAGCTACACTGGAGCAGAGACAGTTAAATAATAACACTTGGCTTTACTCAAAGAGCTGCTGAGATTTTCTGGTCCCACCTGCATTCTGAAATGCAGCCACGTAATTAAGTGAAATAAACGAAAAAAATCTGATTTTTGGTCTTAAAAGGAAAAGTGTATGCACTACCTTGACAAGAGGCATAAAAACCCCAACCCAAAATATTTCCTCCATGACCAAATTGGAGACATCTGTCCTGTGATTCCAGTTTGGAGCAGGATTTTAACCCTGCAGTAAACAGACCCAGAGGAACAGGCTGACAGACACCCCTCCCTCCCTATCTGCAACACCATCAGGAACTGTGCACCTTTGATCAGGGCTTCAGATATTGTTCTAACTTTGCACAAGAATAAAAAGGAGAGGAAGGAAAAGAGCAGCCCTGGAAATGGGAGAGCAGCCCTGGTTTAATGAATCACAGGAAAAACTACAGCTTTGGGTTTCTTCAGGAACAGGGGATCTTCTGTTTTTCTGGAGTATTTATAAAAATGACTCAGTGAAAGCTCCATGCAAGTGTGGAGGGAATTTCTAAGTGACTCAGGCATTGATAAGTCTATAAATATGAGCTGGGCTCTCCATCCAGCTGTGGCACCCAAGACAGATTTGGGACAGACCCTCAGAGGGGCCCCAGGGCCTCACCTGTGCAAACACACCTTGCCAGGGCTGCCCAGGCAGCTGAAGGGCAGTTCTGCAGTACTGAGGGTCACAAATCCTTGTTTTCCCTCTGCCCCTCACAGCACTGGGCTCTGAACCCACTGGGGTGGTTTTATTTCCTGCTTGGGAAAGAACAAGAAGTTCTTCCTTGCTCTTTGAGCAATTAAGTATTTTCCTGAACTAGCATGACAAACAGATGAGACTATCATAACATTGGAGCTTTCTCAAGTCCAGCTATTCTTCTTCAGTAGCCAGCAGAGCATAAACATTTAATTAAAGTTGTCTAGACTAGAAAAAGTCCTAACCAGGTCATCCCCTACACCGGCCACACATGCACAAAAACAAAGCCAGTGCTCTGGTGCTGTGCACCTGGGGCTGCAGGCAGGGACTTCCAGCCTGTCCCCAAATCTCAGAGAGGGCCAGAGCTGCAGAGGGCATTTCACAGCTCTGGGATGCCATGGACAGCTCTGCCATGCAGACCACACAGGGATCTGCCTCACTTCTGCTGCTGTCCTACCTTCAGTGCAGCTGCTGTTCAACTTTCAGAGCAGAAGGAACTTGATGATGGAAGAGGAACACTCTGTTAGTGAGCCCAAAGTGGAAAAAAAAAAAACCCAACCTAGATCTCAGACCCCAGAAAAGAAAACACAAACCCACAGAAAATCAAATTTAAACAAAAAGGAAATAAGGTTAGAAAATGCAGTGTTAGTTAAGGAAGGGAAGATTTCATCTGACCCCAGAGATGACATACATGATCCAACACCAGCAATGGTGCTTTGACAGAAAATGCAATTCTGTGCAATTACATCTTCTAATTTAGCACCTCCACCTCTACCAGATCAAACATGCAGAACTGTGAACTTCCCACCAAAATACTCAAATTTCAGAAGCAACTCAATGGATTATTCAGCAATTTTCAATATTAAACTGACCTCTCCCAACAAGAAAAGAAGATAACATATAAGCTTGGGGTGCTTTTAGAAACAAGAAGGAATTATACACATGAACTACCCTGTAAAATAAAATTTCCAGAGAGGGCTCCATGTGAAACTGGCTGGCTTTGAGCTCAAGCTGGGGCAATGGAGCACTGCTAGTCTGTTTGGGAAGAGATAATTCTGGGTTTATGGGGCAGAAGCAATATCTGACTCAACTGAAAAGATGTTTCCTGTGCAGGGAGGCAAAGCAAAGGCTTTGCTTTGTCAGGAAAAAGCTGCTGTTTCCTCTTGGGATTTCCAGCCTGTTTTGGGATGAATGGTTCCCATAGCTTATTTCTGTATTTTTTTAAAATAAAATATTTCCTTCTACTGAAACCTTGTTTATGTGACAGAATATCCTCTCTCTCCTCAGTGATCTTTACAACTTGTTTTACTGGAACATCAAACAGGGAATTTCCAAGACTGATTTCAAGTGTTTTTTGGACATCAAGTAGAGCATTTCTCTTCCCTGTAATTTCAGAGTTCAGGTTTTAACCTTCAGCACAAGACAAACACACTCCTAATTAACTCTAGCTACCGAGTTTGCACAGAAGTTCCTCCTTCATGCAGCAGAGAGAGGAATAAGCTTTAAATAGCTCCTTACTGCCTTGAACTTCCTTATTAGCTGCTCTCCCCAGAGACAGGAGCTGGGAATAAAGGCAGGCTGAGGTCACAGCAAGCTCTGAGAGAAGGGAAAAGGGGGTGGGGACCACTTGCTTTGCCCAGAAATAAGAGTCAGGATGTGGAGTGGGATTTCCAGTGCAGCTCCAGCTCTGCAGCAGTGCCAGGCACGGAGCCACCCAGCAGAGTGTCCAAAAAGCAGCTGAAAATTGCATCCTGATTCCAAGCGAGCAGAGCTGCCCCAGCAGGAGCTGCTGCCAGCCCGGGACACAGAGCAAGGCTCTCAGGAAATGCCAGGCACACACAGGGGCAGCCTCTTCCCCTGGAGCTGGTGGGAGCTTTGGCAGAGCCTGGGGTGCTGCTCCAGGGCTGCACCTGGGCCCCAAAGCCGGGCACTGGGCAGCAGCCAGCAGCAGAGCAGGGAAATCACCCCCAGGCCAGCGTGCAAGCACAACCACAGGAGGGCTGAGAGCAGCAATTCTGCTGAAGGGCTCTGGAACCAGGGCACAGCCCCAAATCCGACTCCACACCGATTCCACGTGGACACCTTTTCAGAATTAATTATCAATTATATAATATTAATTATTAATTAATTATTAAACCCATATTGTTCTATTGCATACACTGATCTTATCCAAGCATGTATTCCTGCAGTTTCCATCAGGACCCCCAAACATCCTTTCTCACGATTCTCGTTACGACTACGTCACTTCTCATGATTCTCATTGTGATCAAACAATAATTCTATCCAATTACCAAACAATCATTACATTTAACAATCCTGCTATTTATCCTGTGATGATTGTGCAGGTACAGACAAAGCTGTTCCCAGGGCCTGGCTCCCTTTCCCAGCACACACCTGGGGGAAGGTGAGGAGGGGCAGTTTTTGAGACACAGCAAACCCTGCTGCCTCCAACAAGAAGTAAAAACCTCCCAGGCTGCAGGAAAAGCTGTGAGGCAGTTTTTGAGACACAGCAAACCCTGCTGCCTCAAACAAAAACCTCCCAGGCTGCAGGAAATTCTGTGAGGAAGGGCTGCATGCAGCAGGGAGCACTGCTCCATGCCAGCTGCTGCCCAAGGGATGCCAAAGCCCAACTTGATCCATCTGTGAGGGTTTTGTGCTGCTGAACTTCTCTTTTTATTTAAACAGGAGGTAGAATTCAGTTTTGGAAACTGCACTGTAAACTGAATTTCTAAGCCCACTAGCAAGCAGCACCCAGGCTGGCATTAATACTGCTTTGAGTGAACCACTGAGCTCAGGGGCAGAGAGGAACAGCTCCCAGCATCAACACAAAACACTTTCTATCCCAGTAAACTGCCTGAGGCCTTATTAACATAAAAGAACAAGCCAGAAAGCTGTTTCCTGTTTTCTAAAAGTAAACAGAACTTCAGTTCTAATGTATGGAAAACTCTTTAAAAAAGGGCAGGGGGAGGGAGCAAAGTGCTCTACCACAGCACTAGAGACCCATTTAAATATGGAATGGTTTCCAGCCCTGCCTGCTGTTTCAGAGACAAACCTGTGGCTCAGGCAGCCCTTCCTAACAGCAGTAAGGACTGAGTCTGACTCTCAGATTATGCAACTCTCTGACAGCATCTGGGTTTCTTGGATGATATAAACACAATCACAACTACAGGAAAAGGAGCACAATAAGAAGTGAGGCTTAAAATCTGTTCCAAGGAGAACACTGAGATTTATGTACTGGACAGGAAGCTACTTTCAGGCAAACAAGAAAAATAAAAAAATTTTTTTTTTTTCAAAGAGGTTTTAAAGCAGAGGAAGCAAACTGAAACACTGGGAAAGAATATTTTGAATGCAGTCAGTTTGTCAGACAGCAAGGAGGAAAGAGTGAAGGTCTGGGGAGAGGGAGAAAAGAGAAGTGAGCTCAGCAAGCAGGGCCTGGAGCACCCAGAGGAACGGGGCCAGTGCAGCCAGCAAGTGCTGATTCCATGAGGGAGGGAGAGCAAAACTATTTTCAGCTTTGTCATCTGCATGCATGGATTCTCTCTGCTAAATGCCAGATGCAAAGTGTTTGTGCAGGAATATCAATTATTGCAGACTGTGCTGGATCAGATGACATGTTTACAAATTAAGGGACTCTTCCTCTGCCAGTGCCTGTCCTTTTCTATAATGCACCCAAGGATTTCACTGAAACAACCTGAACTCAGAAAAATTCAAATCTGAAGGAGGAGTAAAATTAACCCATGAAGGGAAATGTGTTTTAGTTACTATGGGGGAAGCAAAGAGGCAGATAAAAGTCAGATTCCCAACAGTGACACCTCCATGTCTAACACAGAAAATCACTGCTGTGGCTGAGCATTAAGCAATCCCCTGAGCAAGTTCAGAGGGCTGAACTCCACCTGCTCCCAGCATATACCCACATTTAACAAAGCCACGGCAGCTGCAGGGAGGTGCAGCTGCTGGGGCAGACAGTGTCCCAGCAGCAGGGGTGGGAGCTGGGCCCTGCCATGGCTCAGCTCCCCTGAGAGGCACCAGCAGCTCCCCCAGCCCTGCCCAGCTCCTCTCTCTGAAATCACAACTCCCCTTGCCCAGGTGTGCAGGTGCACATCTTTAACCCAGCCTTAGGAGCTGCTTTTATTTCAGGGCAGCACTTTTATGTGAGTAAACAGATCAGCAAGGTTTCCTTTAATTAGTCACACAAAGTCTCTGTGCCATGGTCAAGCTGTTACCACAGCTACTATCAGCAAACAAGGAGGAAAACAGGGAGAGGCCACAACTCCTGGAGCTGTGGGCTCCAAAGAAATGGACAAATGAAGCAGTCACACGACTTCTCCTTCCATGGAAAGGGCAGCAGGGCTGCTGCCAGCAGGGCAGGGCTGGGCTGCAGCAGGATGAGCTCTGGGGCCCAGGAACAGCACAGCTGGAGAGTCCCAAAAACAACAGCACAGCTGTAGAGTCCCAAAAAGAGCAGCACAGCTGGAGAGCTCCAGAAAGAGCAGCACAGCTGGAGAGCCCCAAAAACAGCAGCACAGCTGGAGAGCCCCAACAACAGCACAGCTGGAGAGCCCAAAACCAGCACAGCTGGAGAGGCACAGCCACAGCAGCACAGCTGGAGAGCCCAAAAGAGCAGCACAGCTGGAGAGCCCCAAAAAGAGCACAGCTGGAGAGCCACAGCCACAGCAGCACAGCTGGAGAGCCAGCACACTCTCAGTGCTGCAGCAACCCACGGTGCAGGGGGACAATTTTGCCCTGGGATCACTCTCAGGAGGCAGCAAGAGCCAGCCTGGATTTGGAGCTTTCACTGCCCTTTCCACCTCCAGCCTTCCTCACAAGCCTGAGATGAAACTACAGCACATCCCAGCAGAGGAAGGGGAGAACAGCCCTAACCTTTGATTAGCTCAGTATTTTATACTCCATAATTATCAAGCAGAGGTTATAATTTTGTTTAATTTCTTCTCAGTCATGAGTGCTTGACAAATCATGTCAAAGGGTATTCTTACTGTATTAATCTCCTCACACAAGAGGGAACTGCAGGTTAAATTTCAGCAGCAGAGATAATTGCTTTACACTTCTGAAGGCAGGCAATAAAAAGCCTCTGGAATGGAGCTGCTCTGTACACATTTCACACTGAAATACTGGAGGGAGGATTCTTCTGGTAACATATTCTTACCACACACAGTGAAAAACCTGATCTCAGGACAGAGCAGAAACCTGCAAGTGTGCTTCAGAACAGAAAACAAACCTCCCACCTGGTCAACAGCTTTAAGAGGGTAACAATATTCCTCCAAAATAAAAGGGATTATCTAAATGCAAAAGCAACTAACAACAAACATAAGCACCTCCTGTTCTGGAGAAGGATGTGCCTCACTCCCCTACAGGATGTTTGGAATCAAGCAGGAGAAGCTTTTGCTGGACAAGCAAGGCCCTGCAGCTCTCAGGCCTGCAAGCTGCCATTCCTCTGCAAGTTTATACACCATGAGCAGCGACATTGAGCTTGGAAAGGCCTTCAGACTCAACCCTGACACAACTAATTCCTTCCAAAACTGACCCCTGCCATCATTTACACCACTGGGTTTTTGTTTTTAACTTCACTGAGGCTGAGTGCCAAGCAGGCATCCTTCAAAGAGCAGCAGAACTACACACAGACAATGTCCTTTTCTAAAATAATTCCCAGGCTCGATGTGGACACAGCAAGGTGTGCAGAGCTCACAGCACAGCCAGCTCTCCTGCACCTGCAGGAAGGGGCTCCAGCAGAGCCCTGCCCTGTGCCACCCAGCCCAGCTGCACTGCCATGGACTGGAAGTGGCTTTTTGGAGCAGTTTTGGCTGGCACTTGCCTCACTGGAAGGCTACACTGATGTGCCAGCAAAGGGAAAGGACAGGAGCTGAGCACTCAGGGCAACTGCAGACCTTTGCCACAGCAGAAACTCGTGGGTCCTTATCAGAAAGAAGACATGTAACACTGCATCTCAATACCAAAATGCCTCTTGCAGCCAGCTTCCAACAGTGGACTCCAAAACAAAAATTATCCACAGCATTTCTCATGTAATCCTGCCAATATTCAAATGGGATTGTGAACCAGTAAAAATCTTCACCTCTGAATACAAGCACTCTGCAGAACCTCCAGGAGCACTGCTGCCATGTTTGTTTCTTATCCTGATTCAAACCTACCTTTAAAGCCTCTATGACAAGATCTCTTGCTTCCAACTCTCCCTCCAGGATGCTAAACAGGGTCAGTAGTTCTGGTTTGCTGAGTTTTTCCAGATTCATCCTGAAAACCTGAAAAATAATGAAACCTAGCTTAGTAGGCATTTCTTTGGACACTGAGATCAGTGTTTGAAGCTGGGATGTAACTCCAGATTCCAGTTTTTGGACTGCAAATTGCCCTGAGGGGGGATGATTTCTCTCCAGCCTCCAGGACCAGCTGCAGAAGATGCATTTGCTCCCTTCTGCCAAGGGACAGGAACACATGGTGCTGGGGAAAGTGCAGGCTAACAGGACTGGACAATACTCACCAGGAAGCAGCCAAAGCTAACAGGAGAGGGAGGAAAACAAGGATATTTAAAAGTCATATTGACTGCACATCTGCCTCACACAGCTGCAAACACCACTGAGGAGCTGTGATGAATGGAGGCCAAAGTGGGCCACCCTCAGGAGCTGGGCAGGGATGGGAATGAATGCTGGGATGGGAATGAATGCTGGGATGGGAATGAATGCTGGGATGGGAATGAATGCTGGGGATGGGAATGAATGAATGCTGGGATGGGAATGAATGCTGGGATGGGAATAAATGAATGCTGGGATGGGAATGAATGAATGCTGGGATGGGAATGAATGCTGGGATGGGAATGAATGCTGGGATGGGAATGAATGCTGGGATGGGAATGAATGCTGGGATGGGAATGAATGCTGCAGGGATGGGAATGAATGCTGCAGGGATGGGAATGCTGCAGGACTGGGAATGAATGCTGGGATGGGAATGCTGCTGGGATGGGAATGAATGCTGGATGGGATGGGAATGAATGCTGGGATGGGAATGAATGAATGCTGGGATGGGAATGAATGAATGCTGGGATGGGAATGAATGAATGCTGGGATGGGATGGGAATGAATGCTGGGATGGGAATGAATGCTGGGATGGGAATGAATGCTGGGATGGGAATAAATGAATGCTGGGATGGGAATGAATGAATGCTGGGATGGGAATGAATGCTGGGATGGGAATGAATGCTGGGATGGGAATGAATGCTGGGATGGGAATGAATGCTGGGATGGGAATGAATGAATGCTGGGATGGGAATGAATGAATGCTGGGATGGGAATGAATGCTGCAGGGATGGGAATGAATGCTGCAGGGATGGGAATGAATGCTGCAGGGATGGGAATGAATGCTGCAGGGATGGGAATGAATGCTGCAGGGATGGGAATGAATGCTGCTGGGATGGGAATGAATGCTGGGATGGGAATGAATGCTGCAGGGATGGGAATGAATGCTGCTGGGATGGGAATGAATGCTGCTGGGATGGGAATGAATGCTGCTGGGATGGGAATGAATGCTGCTGGGATGGGAATGAATGCTGCTGGGATGGGAATGAATGCTGGGATGGGAATGAATGCTGCAGGGATGGGAATGAATGCTGGGATGGGAATGAATGCTGCTGGGATGGGAATGAATGCTGCTGGGATGGGAATGAATGCTGCTGGGATGGGAATGAATGCTGCTGGGATGGGAATGAATGCTGCTGGGATGGGAATGAATGCTGCAGGGATGGGAATGAATGCTGCTGGGATGGGAATGAATGCTGCAGGACTGGGAATGAATGCTGCAGGGATGGGAATGCTGCAGGGATGGGAATGCTGCTGGGCTGGGAATGCTGCAGGACTGGGATACACTTCTGGGAATGCCATCACCCACTGATGGAACAGCCCCAAACCACCCCACAAAAATCAATGCCACTGAAAACACACACTTAATTACTATTCTTTAAAGCTCTTTCAATATCAGCATCATTTATTAAATACAACTTTACTGCCTACATAAGAGAGCCATCATCTGAACTGCACCTAAAGCAGCTTTATACTCCCTTGCAGCTTTGCTGATACACTTAAAACTGTTCAGTAGTAAGTCTTTTTATTACATTATTTTGTTAAAAATGGAAATAGTTTCAGACTAAATCCTTGTCTCTGGTGCAAATACACCCACTGATACAGTCTGGCTCTTTGCACAACCATCAAATACACTTTTCAGAGTCCAAGTCGTGTCCATCTTTCACCACACTGTGTGTCAAGCAGAAAATGCTACAGCATGAAGAAGCTACTCAGAGATACCCAACTGCAGTGGCAAGTGAGAAAGAGTTAAATTAGCCCCTGCTGGGAAGTGTGGCCAGCTAGCACATTCAGCTGGAGTCTAGTTTGTCTGAAGTCACTGCTCCTTTACAACCGATTTGCATAACTGTGCCTCGGAGAGTTACACACAACAGCGAGTTCTGTCTTGTTTGTGCCAGAGCAGTTTTCCAGTCACTGGGAACAGAAAGTTCTGTAGTCTTCAGCCAGAGAAATCAGAAATCCACTGTGTGGCCCTGTGCCAGGCAGGGAAGGGTCTCCCCACACACTCCCATTCCTGCCTCACGTTTGATGGTGCTTGCCATCAGACCCCACACAGCAGAGGGTTTCCCACAGGCTCTCCCTCCTGCAGGGCTGCTCAGGAAATCCCACTGGAAGTGACCACGACTGGCTGCTGGACACCACAGACCTGCCAGCATCACCCTCCTGCTCCCCACTGCAGATCCAGGCACACGTGCAAGAGGAAACGTTTTGGGAAACCTGTTCCTATTTGTCACCGTGCCAAAAAACCCTGATCAAGACTTGGCACAAAGGCAGAACTTGGAAACTCCTGCATTGATTAAAACCACATTTCTGTGGCCAGGGCAGTGCTGGTCACTGGTGGTCAGTCAGTGGACCCTGACAGAGCTCCAGGTGGGAGCCTGGCTAGCTGAGACCACATGCAAGGAGTGTGATTTAGCACTTACCATCTTAGAAAAACGGCAAGGGAGGGGAACAGAAGCAGCAAAGAAATGGTAAAGCATAAAGAAGTAGCCACACTGAGAAAAGACACGGCCTGGTTCTGTTCTCTGATATTTCCTGTGTCTGTCTTGGTGCTTATGTCTAAGCTGCAGCTCCTCCCTGGGCAGCCTTCACAGGTGGAATACCCAAACAGCTGCTCATCGATGCTCCATTCCAAAACCATCTCAGCCCTTGCTCAGACTAAATTTACAGGTTCTAAGACTGGATCAATACCAATGGGAAACAACTTTTATTGCCAGACACTCACCAAGCCACAGCAGTGCTGGGGCATTACAAACCAGAATGAAAAAGTTTCCTTGGACATCTTAGAACAAAGCATATCACATATTTCTGTTACCCCAGTGCTGAACATGGACTTTCAAATGACTGCATCCATGCTTTTCCTTTAAAAAGAGATGATGTGGAAATGTGCAGCTGCATCTCCCCAGGAGCTACCAAGCAGCTCAGCTCATAGCAAGGACAGCTACCAGCTGCAGTTTGGTATCTGAAAGCTGCTAGTCAGGGCAGCAATAATTTCTACTCTATATTCTAACTGCTCCCGTTGTGACTGGTGCTTCCCAGTGCTGCAGGAATAAGCCATGCTATTCTTACCCTGCCTCTGAAGTCTTTAATGAGCTTAATAACAAACAAGCTCCCTCCTAAAATACACAGGCAAAAATACCTGAGAGAAATAAAGAGCAGGAGCCAGTTTGCACAGCAATCATTTATCCAAGAACAAGAGGCAACACTAAAGGTGCAGAAGTGGCACAGCCTCAGCTGCCTCTTGTGCAGGAGATCTGCACCAGCTACTGCACACTGCTGAGGGTGCAGATGCAACAAATAAAGTCCCTGCTCCAAAAAACCCCACCTGTACTCTCCAGTGACCTGCAGGGAGCTTTCAGAGCAGCCCAGGCAGATTCTGCCGTGCTGGAGGATCACAGTCCCAAGCACTTTAAGGGCCACTCTGCCCTTGGCAGCTGAGAGCTGGGGAAAAAAGCCCTATTCATTTGATGTTATTATTTTACAGGAACAAGAAGCATCTCTGGATCAAAGGGGCAAAAAGCATTTATTCGAGCTCCTTTTCCCCTATCCAAATCTAAATCCAAATCCACTCCCAGCCCTCCAGGCTCCTGAGCTGACCTTT
This sequence comes from Luscinia megarhynchos, assembly GCA_034336665.1. Lineage (NCBI taxonomy): Eukaryota > Metazoa > Chordata > Aves > Passeriformes > Muscicapidae > Luscinia > Luscinia megarhynchos. The sequence goes on along the minus strand of CM067588.1, from coordinate 6,754,010 downwards.
CCAAGGCTCTTTCAAGCTGCACATCCCTGTGCCTTCCCTCATCCCACTTTCTACCACAAGATCATGCCACCTCTAATGAATTACCCCTTCTCCCCCTTGCAAACAGCTCCATTCCACCAAAGGGATCTGGGCACTCCAGCTGGGGAACCTGACCCTCTATTTCCAAACCTTTAACCAAGAGACAGTTTCCCAGCATCAGAAAGGAGATCCAGCAATTCCCAGGGCACGTTACCCCCTTACATCCAGGGGAATACACTGAGTGCACTCAGATCAAAACCACAAAGACCTTGCTGTTTAGTCTGATGGTATAAATATTTTCCCTGAGTCTGAGATACACCACCATTTTTGGACAATAATCCAGAGTTTAGAGCATAAACAAAGATATTCACTTGCTGCTTGCCCAGAGGTGAGCTTCCCTTCAGCTGAGGGTCACTGGGGTGTCCTGGGCAGACCCAGCCACCCTCCAGGGAGATAAAGCTTTTCCAAGAAAGTTATTTCCCACTATTTCACTGGAAAGAGCCATCAAGAGCAGCCTGAGTGGACGTTCCAGCAGGCAGACAGGGGAGTTATCTGTGGCATGTGGCACTTGAGGAGCTCAGGAGATAAAGTGGCAGCCCTGGCAGCTGCCCAGGCACCTGTGGAGCCGTGCCAGGCTGCGTCTCACTGCTCCCACACACGGGGGCACGAACCAGGAGATGCTGCCAGCACAGAGAGCCTCGCCCAGCACTTCAGCAAGGGCTGGGAGCAAAGCACAGCCCGGGGCACGGCCAGGGCAGCTGGCAGCTCCCAGATCCTCTGCGAGCCCTGGGCTCAAAACCCTTCTGCTTTTTTAAAAACACACCATGAAGAACAAAGCTTGCTGCTCCTTCCTCCTCTGAAAGGGGGTATTTCCTCAACCTACACCAACACAACAATGCCACAACGTCAGTAATCCTGAATCAGCTTGATCGTGTTTCCTGTGCTGCTGAAGAGGAACGGAGCTTTTGCAGGAGGCAGCACGGGCAGCCAGGCAATCCACTCGTGGAGAACCCAAAGGACCAGTCTGAGGAGTCCTGACAGACAAGTTCCCAAAACTGCTTCTGGTCTGTCGGGTGGCGTTGGGTTGTTCCGATAATTACATATGGTTGTGTAGTGAAAAAAGCTAACACAGAGTTAATAACTGTGTATCCACAGCGCTGCCCGGCATTGCATCACAACCGCGGGGAGCCAGGCTACAATGAGAAGTGTTTGTATTTCCTTCACCTGCGTATCTCAGCCCTGAAGGATAAACGGCACCACCACAAAAACACCCCATCCTCACCCGTCAGTTTTGGGAGCAATACCCAGAAGGAAGCCAATTAGAAGAATTTAGAGCATGGATTTTGTGTGAAGCCCCCGTGCAGCAACTGGAGCGGAGAGAGAACCGAAACCACGGCAGGCTGCTCCGACCTTCACCGGGGGAAGCCACCGGACCGCTGCTGGCCCGGGCGAGCCCCGGGGTCAGCCCGGGACACCGGGGCTGCTGCAGCGCCGGCGGCACGGCCGGGGAACAGGGACTGCGGGGACCGGCACCGGGACCGCCCGGGGGAACAGGGACTGCGGGGACCGGCACCGGCACTGCCCGAGACCGGCACCGCCCGAGACCGGCACCGCCCGAGACCGGCACCGGCACTGCCCGGGGATCGGCACCGGCAGTATCTGAGACCGGTACCGGGACTGCCCGGGACCGGCACTGTCCGAGACCGGCCCCGGCACCGCCCGCGGACCGGCGCCGGGGAAGGGCCGGCAGGGGCCGGGCCGGCGGCTCCCGCGGCGCACCGGGCCGGTAGGAGCGCGGCGGACAAAGGGACCGGCCGCAGCGGAGCCGCGGGGCGGGGGCGCGGAGCAGGACCCGGCCCGGGCCCATCGCCGCCCGGCCCGGCCGCACCGGCGGCGACGCCCCCCGGCCCCGCGCCCGCCGGCCCCGCCCCCGATCGCTCCGGTGCCCCGGTACCGGTACCGCCCCCGCCCCGGTCCCGACTGCAGCCGCCCCCGCCCGCAGCGGGGCTCGGCCCCGCCGCCGCCCTCGCACCCCCGCGGGCCGGGCCGCCTGCACCTGCCTCTGCCCGCCCGCGGGGCAGCGCCGCGCCAGCACGGCCCGGAGCCAGCACCGAGCCGGAGCGAGCCGGCACCGGCACCAGCACCGGGACCACGACCCGCGCCCGCGCCGCACCGACCTGCCCGGCCCCGCGCCGCCGCCGCCGCCGCTCCGCTCCCCATCGGCCGCCCCGCCCCGCCCGCTGACCGACAGCGCGCCCGCCAATCAGCGCCGCCGCCTCCGCTGGCGCGGGCCAATCCGCAGCGGGGGAGGCGGGGCGGGGGCGGGAGCAGCCAATGAGGCGGCGCGGGGGGCGGGGCCGCGAGTGAAAATCCCTTTTGTTCGCGGCGGAGCGAGCGGGCGGCCGTGATTGGCGCGTCACTTCCGGCGGGGCGGGGCCGCGGCACCGCCCGGGGCGCGCGTGTGTGCGGGCGGGTCCCGGCGCCGCTCCCGATCCCGGTGCCGGTCCTGATACCGGCGTCGGTCCTGATCCCGGTAACGGTGCCGGTCCTGATACCGGTGCCGCTCCCGATCCCGGTGCGAACCCCGGGCGGGGCCCGGTGGCCGCCCGGGCAGGGCGGTGCCCTCCCAGCGGTTCCGAGCCCTCCCGGTTCCGGGACTTTCCCTCTGCCCCGGCAGCTCCGGGTCCTGCTCCCCCCGTGGCACCGGACCTTGGCCTCGCCCTCGGTACCGGGTATTTGTCCGAAGGTGTTCACAACATCTCTGCTTGCTCCAACGGCGCCGCTCTGCGGCCCGGCTCACCTGGCACCGCCCGCCTCACCTGGGCACCGCCCGCCTCACCTGGCACCGCCCGCCTCACCTGGCACCGCCCGCCTCACCTGGCACCGCCCGGCTCACCTGGCACCGCCCGCCTCACCTGGGCACCGCCTGCTCACCTGGGCACCGCCCGGCTCACCTGGCACCGCCTCACCTGGCACCGCCTGCCTCACCTGGCACCGCCTGCTCACCTGGGCACCGCCTCACCTGGCAATCGCCCGCTCACCTGGGCACCGCCTGCTCACCTGGGCACCGCCTTGACTCACCTGGGCACCGCCCGCTCACCTGGGCACCGACTCACCTGGCATCGCCTGCTCACCTGGGCACCGCCTCACCTGGCACCGCCTCACCTGGCACCGACTCGCCTAGGCACTGCCCGACTGACCTGGCACTGCCCGACTGACCTGGCACCGCCCGCCTCATCTGGGCACCGCCCAACTCATCTGGGCACCGCCCGACTCACCTGGGCACCGCCCGAGCTCACCTGGCACCGCCCGGCTCACCTGGGCACTGCCCGACTCACCTGGCACCGCCCGGCTCACCTGGGCACCGACTCACCTGGCACCGCCCGACTCACCTGGGCACTGCCTGACTCACCTGGGCACCGCCTGCTCACCTGGCACCGCCCAGCTCACCTGGGCACCGCCCGGCTCACGGGCTGGTGGGCTCAGGGGCTGCTCCAGCCCGGCTGGGCCTGTGACCCCGTGTGTGACAGGGGCAGCACAGGGCCTGTGACACACGTGAGACTGCAGAAAGGTGTCACCCGGTGACGGTGGCACGGTGTCACACGGTGACAGTGACACAATGTCACAGGGTGACAGTGACACAATGTCACAGGGTGACAGTGACACGATGCCACCCGGTGACAATGGCACGGTGTCACACAATGACAGTGACACAATGTCACAGGGTGACAGTGACACGATGCCACCCGGTGACAATGGCACGGTGTCACACAATGACAGTGACACAATGTCACACGGTGACAATGGCGCGGTGTCACACGGTGACAGTGACACAATGTCACACGGGTGACAGTGGCACGGTGCCACCCGGTGACAATGGCGCGGTGTCACACGGTGACAGTGGCACGGTGCCACTTCACTCAGCCGCAATCCTCCTCGAACCGTGGCACGCTCCTGTCCGCACGCTCGGGAGATGCTGCCGTGCAGACAGGGCTGTCTGAGTGCTGCTTCCCAGCCTTGCTGAGTGCTGGAAGTTTTGCAGCGCCGCTGGTCGTGGAGACTCGGCCTGCAAAGGACAGAGCTCACGTGGGTTGTGTCCTGTCAGCTGTGCCAGTGGCACTGGGACATTAAAACATCCCATTGTGATTACCCCGTGCTTCTCCTGTCTCTCTGCTTCCCACCCGTTGGCTCTTCTTCAATCCTTGAAACAAAATTTTAGGGCAGACATCCCATAATGGCGCACGTGAGAAAGGGTGGCAGCTCATATCACGGGTCTGTTTTACTCCCTAAGCACCCTTTTCACCCCTGCCAGGACCTGGGGCTGAAGGATTGGCTGGAGAGGAGGGGGATGCTCAGGAAGGCCCCGGGTGTGAGCAGTCAGGAGATGCCCAGGTGTGAGCAGGGAGGAGTGGCCAGGTGTGAGCAGTCAGGAGATGCCCAGGTGTGAGCAGGGAGGAGGTGCCCAGGTGTGAGCAGGAGGAGTGCCCAGGTGTGAGCAGGGAGGAGATGCCCAGGTGTGAGCAGGGAGGAGGGGCCAGGTGTGAGCAGTCAGGAGATGCCCAGGTGTGAGCAGGGAGGAGGGGCCAGGTGTGAGCAGGGAGGAGTGCCCAGGTGTGAGCAGGGAGGAGATGCCCAGGTGTGAGCAGGGAGGAGATGCCCAGGTGTGAGCAGTGAGGAGATGCCCAGGTGTGAGCAGGGAGGAGAAGTGCCCAGGTGTGAGCAGGGAGGAGATGCCCAGGTGTGAGCAGTCAGGAGATGCCCAGGTGTGAGCAGTCAGGAGATGCCCAGGTGTGAGCAGGGAGGAGTGCCCAGGTGTGAGCAGGGAGGAGTGGCCAGGTGTGAGCAGTGAGGAGATGCCCAGGTGTGAGCAGGGAGGAGATGCCCAGGTGTGAGCAGGGAGGAGTGGCCAGGTGTGAGCAGGGAGGAGATGCCCAGGTGTGAGCAGGGAGGAGTGCCCAGGTGTGAGCAGGGAGGAGGGGCCAGGTGTGAGCTGAGCAAGGTGTTTGCTCTCCAGGCTGTCTGGCTGCTCTCTCTGAGCTCACTCTGTGCCTGGAGAAAAGGGGAAGGGGCTCCTGGAGAGCCACAGATGGAGGAAGTTGGGGAAAACTGACTGACCTCAGCACACGCTGCGGGTGCAGGACGTGCAGCCTGGCACGGGGAGCTGGCACAGCATCTCCTCTTCCTGGAAAAAATGGGCTTGGGGGGAAAAAGGGGCAGAGACGCACACAGAGCGGGGACAGGCAGGTCCCAGGCCAGGGCTGAGCTCTGGGGCTGCAGGACAAGCCCCGTGTGAGCAGCAGGACCAGCCCTGTGTGAGCTGCAGGGTCGGGTTCCTGTGCCTGGCACGGCCCCGGGTCAGGGCTGAGCTCTGGGGCTGCAGGACAAGCTCTGTGTGAGCAGCAGGACAAGCCCCGTGTGAGCTGCAGGGTCGGGTTCCTGTGCCTGGCACGGCCCCGGGTCAGGACCAGGTTCTGGGGCTGCAGGACAAGCCCCGTGTGAGCAGCAGGGTCGGGTTCCTGTGCCTGGCACAGTCCCAGGCCAGGGCTGAGCTCTGGGGCTGCAGGACAAGCTCCGTGTGAGCAGCAGGACAAGCCCCGTGTGAGCAGCAGGGTCGCGTTCCTGTGCCTGGCACGGCCCCGGGTCAGGACCAGGCTCTGGGGCTGCAGGTCCCCCGGGACCCCAGCACAGGGCTCAGCTCCTGGGCAGCCGAGGATCCGCAGCACAGACTCCCAGGAGGGAACCAGGTGCTGAGAGAGATTTCTCCTGAAGTATCACAGGCAAGGGAGATAAACCACAAACACAAACAATTAGGGAGAAGCACATCTGTCATGTTCCTGATGCTGTCGGAATGAGAATCCATCTGGGAAAAGAGCCAGCCCTGCCTCCCTGGGAATTATGTATTTTTTCTTTTTAAATATTGTATGACATCCATCTCCAGAGCTGTGTGTTGTTTGTGCTGGCATGTGGGTGTGTATTTCTGAAGGCTCCCCGTATTAACACAAGATCTATAGTCTCATTTCAGAAAATTTGCGGCTGTAAAAATATATTCTGGGTTTGACTGAGCGTTTTTTCCTTCCCTCCTGAAACTCTGGAGCTGCGTAAAATAGCTTCATAAAACTTGTGGGGCTTTTTAAAGTAGGAGTTACTGCCTTGCCTTGCTTTTCAAAATGCACTCTTGATTTTAAGTGTTAGGATATTGTTTGCTTTTAAACTGGTGAATGCTGAAAAGATGCTCTAAATTCCTTTTTTATTTTGTAGCTTACTGAGAAAAAATCCAATTATACCAAAGGGAAATGGGAATAAAGCATTTCATAAAAATATATGGTATGTAAGCAAAAAAAGCCTCGGTCTTCCAAAAGGAGTGTGCAAAGAAAGGGTGGAATCCACTCAGCATTATCCCTGGAGGAAACGGGAGCACAAGGGAGTGGGAGCAGCACAGCCTTCCTCTGCTCCTGGCTGAGGGACAGACGGACAGGGACAGAGGGACAAAGGGACAGAGGGACGGGGATAGAGGGACAGGGATAGAGGGATAGAGGGACAGAGGGACAGGGACAGAGGGACAGGGATAGAGGGACAGAGGGACAGAGACGGAGGGACAGAGGGACAGGGACGGAGGGATAGAAACAGAGGGAGAGGGACAGAGTGACAGGGATAGAGGAACAGGGACAGAGGGACAGGAGAACAGAGGGGACAGGGACAGAGGGACAGGGACAGACGGACAGCTCAGTGCCGCTGCTGCTCCCCCCGAGCTCCCGCAGCTCCCCCGCCCCGGGGCAGCCCCGGCTCCTCTCCTTGCTCTCCCTCCCCGGGCTGAGAGTGTTCCGGCAGCCGAGGGGCGGCTCCAGCTCGAGGGCTCTGGGAAAAGCCCTTTTCCAATCAGGCAATTTGTGATTTCAATTGCCGAGTGTTTCCCCTCCCTTCCCCGGCACTCCAGCACCATCTGAATTGGCTTTCTCAGCACTTCAGGAAGGCTTATGGTGCATTATGTAAGATTTAACAGCCATCACTTCTCCAAAAGTAACACAGAAAAGTGTTTTTATGACACAAGAGGGACATTTCTCATTTGGGAAGCCGATTCTGTGTTATTTTCAAATTACTGCTTTGGTGCAACTTCAACATAATAACTAATTTTGTCTGAGAAAAAACGAGAAGAAATTTTGTTGGTATTTTGATAAATGGAAACACCTGCTGAGAGGAAATTAAATTTGTCTTTTTATCTTTATATGTGCATATCACACACATTTACGTGTCATGTTTAGACCTAAGGACCCCTCGGGCTCAGAGAGGCACAGGGTGGGTGAGGCTGGAGATGAGCAGGGGGTCACCTGCAGTAAATGCTGGCAGCAAACCCCCAGCTCTGGGTGACGTTTCCCTGTCAGAGGAATCTGTAAGTGCTGGCAGCAAACACCCAGCTCTGGGTGATGTTTCCCTGTCAGAGGAATCTGTAAGTGCTGGCAGCAAACACCCAGCTCTGGGTGATGTTTCCCTGTCAGAGGAATCTGTAAGTGCTGGCAGCAAACACCCAGCTCTGGGTGACGTTTCCCTGTCAGAGGAATCTGTAAATGCTGGCAGCAAACACCCAGCTCTGGGTGATGTTTCCCTGTCAGAGGAATCTCTCTCCCATCTGAAGCAGGAGAGCCCTCCCTGGTGCCGTGCCTGGGCAGGAGAAAGGGTTTCACACGGCAGCCTCGCACGAGCTCTGAATCACAGGGCTCAGGGCTCCCAGGAGCTGCAACCCTGCTGGGGGGGAACTGGGGGCACCAGGAGCTGGATCTGGGGAGCACAGGGGGGGCTTCACCCCCAAACCCCCCCAAATCCTGGCACAGCACAGGGGGCTTCACCCCAAACCCCCCCAAATCCTGGCACAGCACAGGGGGGCTTCACCCCAAACCCCCCCCAAATCCTGGCACAGCACAGGGGGGCTTCACCCCCAAACCCCCCTCAAATCCTGGCACAGCACAGGGGGGCTTCACCCCAAACCCCCCCAAATCCTGGCACAGCACAGGGGGCTTCACCCCCAAACCCCCCGTGGCATCCTGGCACAGCACAGGGGGGCTTCACCCCCAAACCCCCCCCAAATCCTGGCACAGCCAGAGCTGTGCACCAGCGGGGGAGAAAAGAGGAATTACACTGGTGTGCTCATGGAGGGAGAGAGCAGAAAACTGCTTCACCTTCAGTGGGAGCTGCCTAAAAAGCAGAATCACGGGCTGCTGCTGCACTGAGCGCTGCAGCTCGGGAGGGAGCAGACCTGCAGCCTGGCCTGGGCTCCTTCCCCGTGCCGGAGCTGCTGCAGGAGCTCAGGGAATCTGCACTCACATCACCCAGCTGGTGCTGCCGGGACTGTCCTGAGCTGGCAGGGGCGTGGAGGACAAGATGTGAAAGCAGCACTGGCAGGCCACGGGCAGTGAGGCAAGTCAGGAGGAAAGAGAGCCCTGTCTGCATGAGGACTTCGCTTAGGCAGCTCCTGGGAGGCGGCTCTGGATCGGTGACCTCACACCCGATGGAGCCGCTCAGAGCGCTGCCCCGGGGCGGGGTTCCTGCTCTGTGCTGCTCCCAGCCACAGCCCTGATCCTGCCTCCTGTCCGTGTGGGAGCAGGGGGCACAGGGGCGCCCCAGACCCTCTGCCCCCGCCCAGAGGGCACAGGATGGAGCCCTGCACCCCCACACCATGGGCAAAGGGATTTTCCAGGCTGCGCCTTGGTCTCCAAAATTCAGTGTCCTCAGCAAGAGGGAAGGCTGTGGGGTGTGGGGTGCTCAGTAAATCCCAAAGGCTCCTGCCAGGAGCCCAGTGCCCGTGTGGGGAGTGACACTTGAGCCCCAGGGCACAGAGGGGACCTGGCCTGACCCTGTCCTGCATCCCAGGCTTGCTGACATTTAGCAGGTTAGTTTGGAATTTGGGCTCAGGCAATGGGAGTTGAAACAGCAACATAAACGTGATCAGTCTCGTGTATAAGGTGATTTACATAATTTCCTATTTGCACGGGGCTCCTGCTTGAATTTTCCACCCCTTGTATGATCCAATATACCTGTTTCCAGATGTATTTCCAGTTTAGAGGATTAACCCGCCTGCAAGAAGTGATACTGTTAACAGCTTGTCATCTCCAGAATGCAATCCCAGGACACCTGCAAGCTGGAGAAGCTCAGCTGTCTCCATCCCGCAGGGAATGGCATCGCTTCCAGGGTCTGAGGAAGAAGTTGCACACCCAGGACCCCCTTTCCCCCCTCCCCTGGTGCCGGGGGCTGACGCAGGGGACAGAGAGCGGCTGTGTGTGCGAGCAGAGCTGCCAGCTTTGGTGTCCAAGGCTCCCACAGGGGTGCAGCATTGCTCCTTCTGCCGGGACGGAGCAGGGCTCATGCTGCTGCTGCTGCTGCTGCTGCTCTTCTGCTGTTCCTGCTGCTGTTCTGCTGTTCCTGCTCTTCTGCTGCTGCTGTTCCTGCTGCTGCTATTCCTGCTCTTCTGCTCTTCCTGCTTTTCTGCTGTTCCTGCTGCTGCTGTTCCTGTTCCTGCTCTTCTGCTCTTCCTGCTGCTGCTTTTCTGCTCTTCCTGCTGCAGGGACGGGCTCACAGCATCCTGCATCCCAGGGACAGCAGCAGCAGCTTTGTACCAGTCTGGATAAGCTGTAGGAGCAGTGCACTCTGAATTACTGCCCTGGGAACTGGGGTGCCACGGGCTCTGTGGAGGCGCAGAAGAGATGTGCCATCCCTGCCTGCCTCAGTTTCCCCACACAGGTACCAGCTGGCAGTGCTGGCAGTGCAGGAGCAAGGGCGCTGCCAGTGTTAATTGAGATCAGTTTGCAAAAGGAGCTCTCAGGCAGCAGATTCACACCCCACACCCCTGTGCCCAGGGCTGGATCCATCCTCAGCTGGCTCAGGGAGAGGCGCTCTCCAGGTGGGCAGTGCCTCCTGCTGCCGGGGGAGGAGGGACCCGCCCTGTCCCTGTGAAGAACGGCTCTGTCTGACGGGAATTAACAGTTCTCACACCTGCCCTGCTGCCCGGGCTGCCTTTCCTCGGTGGGCAGAAACCCTGCATTGATCTGCTGCTAAAAATAGGAGCCCCAGGTTGGGAGCAGCAGCAGCTCTGCCAGCGAGGCTGCCAGAGGTTCCTCGCATCTGTTGCCTGGCAGGGACCCAAAGTATTTTTCTGGTACAAGGGGCTTTGTTTTTTTTCATGCATCACCAAAGAACAGAGCTGCTATTTTTAGCTCTAATAAGCATATTTAATTTCCTACTGCCTCGTTTGTGCTGCTTAGTGCAAGCAGCGTTCCTGAGCGTGGCCCTGGGGAGCAGGTGAGGATCCTGTCTGCATCCCCCGAGTGCCCAAGGCGATGCTGCTCCCCTCAGCACCCCAAACCCCGGCATGCAGTGAGGAGCAGGGCGCTGGGGCTGCCCCGGGGCTCACTGGAGGGTCTTTGGGGACCCTGCCAGGGGGGTCATGAACCTCCCAGGGCAGCCAGAGGAGCACTCTGGGCTCCACACCCTGCTCCTGGGCTGGGTGGTGTCCCGAGCTCCCTGCAGCCCTCTCCTGGGATCCTGCAGCCCACCCCACGCTCGTTTCCCAGCAGTTTTCCTGTCCCCCACCCTCTCTGCAGCTGGGCACTGTCCCTGTCCCCCCAGACATCTCTTTGGTGACAGGCCCAGCTCCTGCAGCTGACAACTCCAGCTCCTCTGTGGATTTCTACCTGGCAGGGCTTAAGTGCTTGCTGCAGACATAAGCCTTGTCATGGCTGATTTTATTTATCATTGTGTAAGTGTATTTCCAAAGAAAGCAGAAAGTGAGCAAATAAACTGGGTGACAGAGCCATAAACCCTGTGCCTGCTTGTTCCCTTGAAGAAAAGCCTGCTTCAACTAATTAACCTGTGCAAGCCTTGTGCTGCTCATAAACAAGCCAGGAATTAATAGTGGTTTTTTTTCAAACAGCCAGCATATGCCAGTAAATCTTTACTGGGCAGCAAAACAGAAATAGCTCCCCTTCCTAGGGCAGGAACTGCAACAGCAGAGAGAGGCTGAGTTCTTAAATGAGAGTAAAATGTTAGAAAGAGTTGGTTTCCTGCTCCTGCTGCCTGTGCTGAGCACATCTGGGAGGGGCTGGAGCAAGGCTGTGCCCGTGGCAGCTGCAGCCTCCCCAGCACTGGGGGACTGCAGAAACAAGCACCACAACTCGGATTTCTGCACCAAATCTCATCACAGGCCCGGAGGGGGGATGGATTGCACAGTGCAGCAGGCTGAGGGGAGCAGAGGGGAGTGAATGGGGAAACAAGGCCGGGGGTCTGTGGGGATGGGGAGGATGAGGATGGGAAGTGCAGGTGCCCTCTGGGAGAATGAACAGTGGGGAAGGTGGCAGGAGGTGCTGGGAAAGATGAAACAGGAAAACCTGACAAATATGAATGCTCAGATTCTGAAAATATGGAAACCATGAGCGAGATTGGAGTGAAAGCCACTTTTGAGATGCCAAACCTCAGCTACTGAATAACTATGAGACAATAGGATGGCCAGCTGGGGGTAATCCCCTCTTGACAGAACAATGTCTTCTGCTGGAGAGCAAGTCCAAAGGTCAGAGACATCCCTGCCAGGGCCCAAAGAGCAGTTTTTAGAGTTTAAAGTGTAACACACTATGGTAATGTAAGGATTCCTATAGGCTGTGTGTAAATGCTACAGAATTTGTATCTTGTGTTACATTGGTTAGTGGAAATTAGAATATTCATCATGGAAGAAGATTTATTGTATTGTAAACAGGAAATTGCTCTCTTTTACTTGCTCTCTCTTGCTGACTCTCTCTATTACCCCTCTCTCCCTCCTGCTCTCTTTCTCTTCCCCCTTTATCTCTTTGTCCTGCTCTGGGCTGCTGCTGGCAGCTCCTAGCAGGACTCTGCACACTCAGGTCCTTACAATGAACTGCAGCTGTAGCCCCAGCTTGTACAGAGTGCAGGAGTTTTGTCCCTGAGGACCCTTTGTCCCGACACAAACTCCCCACACTGAGGTGCTGGGCCAGGGATGGCAGCACAGCCTGGAGTCAGAGCTGCTCACACCCACCAGAAACACAAATCAAGGAGTAACACTTTTGAAGGAGAAATTATAAATTGCAATTTAATCACATAATCACTTTGACACTCTCAAGCAAGCTAATTTCTTCCCTTGCCTCATTTCACCCACTTGGCAAGATGAATCTTGATGAATAATGTCCTATGAATATTTAATTTTTTGATCAATTTGAATTTTTTTTCCTCCTATTCCTACCTGCTGGAAAAATCAGTTCTGTCCTCTTTTCCTCTCACAAACATAGAACAACAGCTTCATCTTCAACTTCCATCCTCCCCTGTTTTCATCCTTTTTTTCCTCCCCTTTGGCAGGTTTTTGGCCAAGCAATAATCATTGTCATCACCCCTTGCCCATCCTCTTCCAGCTGGGGAACTTGGGCCTCAAACCACGAAGCCAGGGAATTTCCTCAAACCAGAAAAACTTTGCAGACAGGCAAGAAAATGGATAATCTCTAACGGTTTGAAAGCAATTGAGATACAATCACATTGTGCAGGAATTTGGTGGCTGAGGAGAGGGGAATGATGATCTCCCTGTCAATGAGCATTGGCAGCAGTACCTGGCACGTGGTGATGGGTTCTGCCACCCCTCGGGGTCACCTCCTTGTCCTTTCCAGCCACAGATGAGGGTGGGGAGAGCTCTGCCCTGAGGCTTCCAGGAATTCCCAGGGTGTGCTGCAAGGGCGGCATGAGAGCAGCCAGGGGAGGACAAATGCCCCACACCAATCCCTGCCTGCTTTATTTGCTGTTTTCCTTTGTTTCTCCCAGCTCTTCAATCCATTTCTGCCTAAAATTGCCGGATTAGGGAAGCGTTTTCCAAGTTAACACTGATTTAAACTGGAAATCAATGCCCTCGACTTCACAGCACCATCCATCCCCCAGCGAGCTGCAGGGACAGCCAGGCTGTGCTGAGGCTGTGAGGGGCACAGAGCTGAGCTCAGCCTGAAATGCACCGGGTTTGGGATGGGGGGAGTGGGGTTGGGCTGTTGGACAGTCACTGGACAGACTCAGGAGCTCACTCTGTTCTGTTCTTCAGGTTTGTGTTTTATTATAAGGGCGTGGGTGTAAGAGAGAGGTGATAAGAGAGAGCTTAGAGAGGTTAGAGATCAGAGGTAATAGAAGGCAAGAGACAAGAGAGAGATTTCCAGTTTGCAATACAAAAATCCTTTTGCATGATGAATATTCTAATTTCCAATAACCAATCTAATACAATATACTAATTTCCTAATATTTGCATGCAACCTATAGCAATCACTAAATTACCATGTTTTATGGCTTTCTTATCTGTAACCATTATCTTCAGACCTTTCCTGCCAGGCTTGGGACAGGATATCTGTTGGTTCTTTGGTATTTGTGACATTTGGTATCATCTAAACAAAGGAAGAGGCCTCAAACCTTCACATAACTGTTTTCAGTGTCTATGTCAACCACTGCCAACATCTCTGTTTCATCTGTTGTTCCAGAACTACTTGCTAGGCACTCATAAGATTTTGATATTACGTCCCCAACACGGGGAAGTGTCCAGAGCAGCCAGGGCACAGCCCAGACCCAGAAATCAATTACTCTGCAGGAGAGGGTGAGGATATCTGAGGGGATTTGCATGGAAATAACTGATCTCCCGATAGAGAGCACCGCAGGGGCTGTGCTGGCAGTGCTGAGAGGGGAAGGCAGGGGATCAATGCACCAGGCATGGCTGTGGCAATCAGCTTTTCCTTGCTCCTTTGCTGGGCACGGCCAGGAGGAGACTGAGCTGGTGGAGATCCGGCTGCGTGCTTGCAAGAGCCATCCAGTGAGAATTAATGACAGCTTAAGTTTTCAATTAAATTTTAATTTAAACTCTGTGACTGGTGCAAATCAGCACAGTGCCACTTTGTGTCAGTGATTTATCTCAGCTGAGGATTTGGCCCCACATCTCGAGTGAGAGCTCTGCCAAAATAAGCTGCAGCTGAGATCCTCAGCCAGACTCCAAAGTGTGCTCAGGCCCTGGAAGATGGATGGGCATGAGATGAGTGCACCTGGGACCTCTGGAAACCCCACCAGAGCCTGGCTGCACCTCCTGATGTGCAAAGTTCTGCCCCAGGTATGGATTTCCCACCAAGGAAGGAAATGCTGCAACCCCCAGAGCCTCTTTCCCTTCCCAGGTGGGCTCTGCTCAGGCTCCTGGCGAAGGTCAGAGCCCCATAACGGTTTGGGACCTCAAATGCCACCCAGTGCCACCCCTGCCATGCCCAGGGGCTGCCCCTGTGCCCCGGGCTGCCCCAGCCCCTCCAGCCTGGCCCTGGACACGGCCCCAGGTGTCCCTGGCTGCAGCAGGGGCAAAGCTGAGTGAGGGTCTGTGCCTGGCACAGCCCTGCTGGCTCACCTGGGCTCTCAGCTGAGCTGGGGTCACTGCCCTGGCCCAGGCTCGTCCCTGCTGCCTCCATCCAGGGCAGAGCTTTGATTTGCACCCTCTGCCTCTTTGAAGAGATCTGTGGCAGGAAGTCTAATAAGTTAGGAAGTTTAACACACTCTTTTTTTATACTTAATGCAGTCATTTCTCAATCTGCCATTCTCAAGAAGTTCTTTTTTTTTCTCCTTGCTGTTGAAATCTATCTGGATTGAATCATTGAATCATTATTCCTGACGTTCCACAAGTCTCGTTCTGAATATTTTTAGAATTAAAAAATGAGATTTCTGCTTGGGACTTTTTTGTTTATAAATTTTGCATAAATCTGCAATACAAAAGCAGCAAAAAGAATTCAACTGAATCTTTTCAAGAACAGGATCAGCTTGTGATGTGCAGAGCAAAACCACTGGGTTTAACAGGCTGAGGGGCTGGAAGAGAACGAGGCAATTAAGGGGAAGGAGGGATGTGGAAATGAGGGTCACTTGCACTTTACAGAAAACCAGCCCAACACTGAGATATCTCTTAAGCTGTGAGGGCTTGGACAATCCAAGGGCAGCGAGGCAAAGCTCTCGTGCTGTGGCTGCTTGTGGGGGCTGTTTGTTGGTTAGATGGTGGCTGGACAGACTCAGGAGCTCTCTATTTTCTGTTCTTCAGGTTTGTATTTTATAATAAGGCGTGGGTGTAAGAGAGGTGATAAGAGAGAGCTTAGAGATCAGAGGTAAGAGAAGGCAAGAGATAAGAGAGGGCAAGAGGCAAGAGAGAGATTTCCCATTTACAATCCAATAAGTATTCTTCTATGATGAATATTCTAATTTCCAATAACCAATCTAATACAATATACTAATTTCCTAATATTTGCATGCAACCTATAGGAATCACTAAATTCCCATGTTTTATGGCTTTCTTACCTGTAACCCTTATCTTCAGACCTTTCCTGCCAGGCTTGGGACAGGATGTCTGTTGGTTTTTGGTATTTGTGGCATTTGGTATCATCTAAACAAAGGAAGAGGCCTCAAACCTTCACATAACTATTTTCAGTGTCTATGTCAAAGATTGCCAACATCTCTATTTCATCTGTTGGTTCCAGAACTACTTGCTAGGCACTCATAAGATTTTGCTGTTCCCTCCCCAACAGCTGCTCACACAGAGTGGCAGTGGCACTGAGGGGAGGAGGGAGCACCTGGCACTGCAGAGCCCCAGGTTGGGTGCACTGGGCTGGAGCAGCTGCCCCAGCTCCTGGGGAGGTGCTGGGGCTGCCCTGGGGCTGTGGCAGCAGCAGCTCTGAGAGCTCAGCCAGCCTCCCAGCCAGCCCAGTGACTGCACAGGTGACTCAGCCCCGGGGTGGACACAGCACCTGGAGCTGCAAGGCTGAGAGGAGGGGAATTTGTTTGTGCTCTTTGGAGGAAACACATCGTGGGTTTGTTCCCAGTGATGCTTGGGAAACTTCAGGGCGAGTGGCAGTGATGGATGGGCCCGAGGGAGCAGAGCCAGAGCCTGCAGCTGAGCTGGGAGATGGGGGCTGGCAGCAGGGAGGGGAATCTGCAATCTGCATCCCCTTCCTCCTCCTGGGGTCTGCTAAAACTTCTCTGCATCCCCTTCCTCCTCTGGGCTCTGCTAAAACTTCTCTGCATCCCCTTCCTCCCCCTGAGTGTCTGCAAAGGCTTCTCTGCATCCCCTCCCTCCTCTGGGCTCTGCAAAGACTTCTCTTCACATCCTCTTCCTCCTCCTGCTCAGGGCCAGAGACACAAAGGTCTGCACAAGGGGAATGGCTTTAAGCTGAGAGAGAGGAGATTTCAATGGGGTATCAGGAAGAAATCCTCCCTGTGAGGTGGGCAGGGCTGGCACTGGTGCCCCTGGGTCCCTGGCAGTGCCCAGGCCAGGCTGGACGGGGTTTGGGGTCACCTGGGACAGTGGGAGGTGTCCCTGCCATGGCTGGGGTGGCTCTGGGTGGGCTTTGAGGTCCCTTCCAACCCAAACTGTTGTGTGGTTCTGTGACTCAGTCCCTCCTGCAGAGGTTTTCTGGTTTGGAGGAAATCCCTTCCCTCCTGCTCTGCTGCAGCTGCTGCCACTGGTCCCACTGGGGGCAGGGACAGGCTTTACTAACGTGGCTTTCTGAGAAGGGGCTTAAAGCCTTTAATGCTCCCACATCTCTGAACACAGCAGATGAGATAGAAAAGTCATTTTCCATCTGTCTGCAAAGCACTGTTAGGTTCTCATCCATATGTAAAGCAGCGCCAGCAGGGATTGTTCCCGGTGCAGTGACAGCTCTACAAACCTTAATCTGGTTTTTAATTGGGAGGAATAATGGCTGGCTGCTGCATGCTTGGCAGAGCAGCCTCTGCAGCTACTTGATCCTGTCCCTTTTCTAAAACAGAAGGGGAATTGCAGTTCTGCCTTTCAGCCAGGGCTCGTTTCAAAGCAGCTGAGGTGCTGAGCTGGCAGGGACAGAGTCCCTCGTGCCCCTGGGGATGCTGGGGACACAGAGGCAGCTCCTGTGCAGGGGACAGGGCTCAGCTCCTGCCCAGCCTCATCCCCTGTGCACTTCCCCTTTTTGGAAGAATTACAATGCAGTCAAAGTATTTTTAGTAAGGCCTTAATTAAATCATAAAAATATTTCAGGCTGATGTTCATCAGCAAGTAAATCCAGGGAACAGGACAAGAAAAGCAGCTGTGCATTATTTTTCTGAGTAATGATATTTGGATCTGTGTGCAATAGAAAGTGGGGGGAAAAGTAAATTATACAGAAAATGCATTCAGGAAGGTTTTAATGTTATTACAAACCTTCATTATAATGTATGATCAAGCATGTAAGTGAAAATCTCTGGACCCGGGGGTAACATATCGATTCTGGAGGACATTAAAATTTCTATTTGATGCTTAAGCAAAATCTAATCTGACTTCTGATTTTGCAAAATATTTTAGGGTAATTAGACATGTTTGTGCTTTATTGATTCTTAAAATGAACATAAGTATGTGGAGAATTGCTAACACTCTGGATTAAAGAACAAAAGACTCCTTGCTTTGCACAAGTTCCTGTAATTAAATCACTTTCTGCAAGTGCGACCCTCATTATCCTGGATGGAAATGAATGCAGGAGCAGGTAAGGGAGCTGGAAATCATAATGATCATGACAGTGGAGCTTTAGTGTTGAAAGGAAAGTTTGTTTTCTCATGGTTTTCCCACAGGCTTTGGGGGGAATCGCTCACCTGGGCTCTGAGCTCAGGGACAGTGGGAGGGGTCCCTGCTGAGCTTTGGGGTCCCCTCCAGCCCAAACATTCTGGGATTCTGTGATAAACCCCAAACAGCCCCGGGGCACAGGCTGGGGCAATTCCTGTTGGGAACGGGCTCTTGAGGAGTCAGGCTCAGAGTGAACACCCAGAGCAGAGCAGTGACCTGACCCAGAGCTGTGACCTGACCCAGATCAGTGACCTGACTCAGGACTGTGACCTGATCCAGATCAGTGACCTGATCACAGCTGTGACCTGACCTGATCAGGGCTGTGACCTGACCTGATCACAGCAGTGACCTGACCCAGAACTGTGACCTGATCACAGCTGTGACCTGACCCAGGTGTTTGGGAAGAGCAAGGTCAGTTTCATGCAGGAAACCACGACACCTGTGCAGGGCTGCTCTCCATGGGCTGGGCTGCAGAAACACCCCAGAGACCCCTGAGCATCCTCAGCCCAGCATCTCCTCCTTCTCCCCCAACCCAGCCACCCTGAGCACCCTCAGCATCTCCCCCTCATCCCTGCACCCCAATCCAGAGACCCCTGAGCACCCTCAGCATCTCCCCCTCATCCCTGCACCCCAATCCAGAGACCCCTGAGCACCCTCAGCATCTCCCCCTCATCCCTGTCCCCTAACCCAGAGACCCCTGAGCATCCTCAGCCCAGCACCCCCTCCCTGTCCCCAGCCCCGTGGGATGGAGCTCCAGAGGCTGCAGATCCCCCCATGGATTTGGGGATGCCCGGGGGGCAGAGAGGACCAGGTGCCCTTGGGAGGAGCCGTCCCCAGCCCCGGGGGCTGCGGGGGTGTGAAATCTGCTCCCGAGGCACAGAAGGACGTTTGCAGCAGGAGTTCAGCTGCTGGGAGCAGATGGCCGGGTAAGTTTGCCTGCAGGTGCCCAGCAGGGCTCTGTGTCACCGTTCTCGGCTCTGTGTCACCGTTCACACTCACACCTGAGAGCCCGGCCGAGCTGGGTGGGGCCGGGATGAGCGATGAGCTCATCAAGTGTCTGATTTACTGCGGAGCTGCAAGGCGAGGGCTGGCATGGCAAGGGCACAGCCAGGGCTGAGCACAGCTCGCTGCTCCCTCTCTTCTCCCCTTCTGCCCCTGCAGGTCTGGGAAGCGCCAGGACGGGATTTTTGTGTGCACATTGAGATGTCTGTGTGCACTGAAATGTCTGTGTGTACATGAAATGTGTGCACTGAGGTGTCTGTGTGCATGAAATGTGTGTACTGAAATGTCTGTGTGTACTGAGATGTCTGTGCACACTGAGATGCCTGTGCACACTGACATGTCTGTGTGTCCCTCTGCACAGCTCCTGTGCTCCCAGCACAGCGTTTTTGCTGCTGCAGTGCCAGCCCAGCCCAGCCCAGCCTGGTGGCCCCTGGCCTGCAGCTCCTGGCTCTCTGTAGCGTGGCAACAAGTGCTAAGCAACACCAGCCCTGCTCTGGCTTTGCTCTGGTCAGGGACCACTGATCTGAGAGCTGATCTCCACAGGCCCTGCAGGGCTGCACATTACTCATCAGAGCCTGACCACACGGGGGGCTCATTTAGGATATTTATTTAGGATATTTATCTAGGATATATATTTATTTAGGATAAATATCCCTGCTCTGGCAGGCAGTGGCAAGAAGGGGAGCCCACCTTAATCCACATTGCTGAGCCCCAGGTGCTTTGCAGTGTTGGGAAAGATGAACCAGGGAGACCTTACAAATATGAATGCTCAGATTCTGAAAATATGGAAACCATGAGCAAGATTGGAGTGAAAGGCACTTTTGAGATACCAAACCTCAGTTACTGAATTACCATGAAACAATGGGATGGCCAGCTGGGGGTAATCCCCTCTTGATAGAACAATGCCTTCTGCTGGATAGTGGGTCCAAAGGTCAGAGACATCCCTGCCAGGGTCCAAAAAGTAGTTTTTAAGAGTTTAAAGTGTAACACACTATGCTAATATAAGGATTCCTATAGGCTGTGTGTAAATGCTACAGAATTTGTATCTTGTGTTACATTGGTGAGTGGAAATTAGAATATTCATCATAAAAGAAGATTTATTGTATTGTAAATGGGAAATCGCTCTCTTACCTCTTCCTCTCTCTCTCTCTTGCTTGTACTCTTTCCTACCCCTCTTGCTGACTCTCTCTATTACCCCTCTCTCCCTCCTGCTCTCTTTCAGGTGAGAGAGGCTGGGAGTGATGCTTCCCATGACACACTGGATTTTCTGTCACTTGCTACTAAATAAGCCAGGGCAGATTTAAGAGCACCACAATTGCTGAAAAAATAACCTTAATGAAGTGGGTATAAATAACTGTACAGCAGCATTTCTGCATATTGGAATTGTTTATGCAGGTAAAATTTAATAGCAGAGGTGTGACTGCATTTATAACAGAGTAATCAGTGTGTAATTCCACAACCCCAGTGTTTGCTCACAGGAGACAACCCTAATGTCTTTTTAAAAGTAGTTAGATTTAAGTAATAGCCAGCACCCAAGCACTCAATCAGGCAGATAGAGAACAAATCAACTTTTATTGCCAGGCAAAAACCAGAAAACCTAATTCCTTGGAAGCTAATAAAAATTTTATAATTTTTTTTGGAGTCAAATAAGCACAGGGTTTATTACTTCATAGACGTCTTCATAAAACCTGGAGCAAACCTAATCTAGATGAAAACAACAGCTGTGAGGCACAATGTATTTGACCAAGATGGATGCCTCAGAGGTATGATATTCATTAGCTCAGTAATTCCAAATGGTAAACAAGGTTTAATTAATTTGGATTTCAAGCTGCAATGGTCGGCTGGCCACGCAGGGTGTTCAGAACGTGCAGATTCTGCAGGAGCAAGAGCTGCTGCAGAAACCTCTGTGCTCTCCTGAGGGCTCTGCTGGGACAGGTTTGGGGACAGAAGTGTTGGGTACCTTCCCTGGGAGGGTGTGTGTTGGAAAGGATGAACCAGGGAGACCTCACAAATATGAATGCTCAGATTCTGAAAATATGGAAACCATGAGCAAGATTGGAGTGAAAGCCACTTTGGAGATACCCAACCTCAGTTACTGAATAACTATGAGACAATAGGATGGCCAGCTGAAAGTAATCCCCTCTTGATAGAACAATGTCTTCTGCTGGAGAGCAAGTCCAAAGGTCAGAGACATCCCTGCCAGGGCACAAAGAGCAGTTTTTAGAAGTTTAAAATATAACACACTATGGTAATATAAGGATTCCTACAGGCTGTATGTAAATGCTACAGAATTTGTATCTTGTGTTAGATTGGTGAGTGGAAATTAGAATATTTATCATAGAAGAAGATTTATTGTATTGTAAACAGGAAATTGCTCTTTTTTACTTGTTCTCTCTTGCTGACTCTCTCTCCTACCCCCTCTCTCCCTCCTGCTCTCTTCCTCTTCCCCCTTTTATCTCTGCCCAAGGCCAGACTGGAATTGGGGCTGGAGCTCTGTGAACAGTGGAATTCATCCCCAAACTGAGCTGGCACCTCACACTGACCCTAACTCCTCACACTGACCCTGACACCTCACACTGACCCTGCAGCCCCTGACCCCTCACACTGACCTTTGACTGACCCCTCACACTGACCCTGCAGCCCCTGACCCCTCACACTGACCCTGACTCCTCACACTGACCCTGCAGCCCCTGACCCCTCACACTGACCCTGACTCCTCACACTGACCCTGCAGCCACTGACCAATCACACTGACCCTGACCCCTCACACTGACCCTGCAGCCTTTTTTTCCAGTACATGAAGTGCCCTGCCCTGCCCATCCCTGAGCCCTGGCCCAGCTGAGCCCCTCCACAAACAGAACTGGCTTTGAGGTGCAGAACTCCCCCCAAAATAGCCCCAAACAGAGCATGAGGCAGATCCCCTTGTCCCTGATGGATGTGAGTGCCTCCCCCAGGGTGCCCTCCTGCTCACAGGGTGCTTGCAGAGCTTTGGGCCAGGGGAAGCCCCCCAGAGCCAGCCTGGACTCAGAGATTTCCTGCCCTGTGCCACCCCTGGGCCAGGAGGGGCTCAGGGTCCCTCCCAGTGCCTGAAGGGTCTCCAGGTGCCCCAGCCCACCCAGCACAGAGTGCTGCACTCAAACAGCAGCCAAACCTCATGGACAGCACAGTGGAAGTGTCTCAGTAAACAACTGAAGCATTCCAGAGCCAATGACACGAGCAGTGCCTGTGTCTCCTCCTGGGAGGATGGGACACTCTGTGCCCTGCTCCAAGGGCCCTGCAAGTGTTTGCTGTCACCTCTGAGTGACACCAGGACACGCACTTGTCTTGTGTTTGTGAACCAGAAATGTATTTAATTCAGCCTTGGGGCAAAGTCATGGCTCGCAGCCCTCTAGTGCACTGCTGAATTTGAAACCAGCATGCAGAACTATTCCCAAAATAACCCTGCGAGCCTCTTTTATCCAGAGAAATGTACAAAATATTTTTGTTCAAAGACAGAGGTGCAAAGAATTTAAATGTCAACGCTGTGCCTGGAGGGAGAGGATGGGTTTGGGGGACTATTTCCACTGTGAGTCAGTGCTGGATCCCCAGAGGCTGTGGGGTGAAAAATCCTTGTCTTGGTGAGATGTGTCTGTCTCCACAGATGGCACCACTGTGAGAAAAGCTTTCAGAGTGAATAAACCCCCCCAGCACCTTCTCCATGGGTTTCCTGTAGCCATCAGTGCATAAATCCACTTTCCTGCCCCCAAAGGACCCTGCCCAGGGCTGGTGCAGCTCTCACAGGGTCACCAGGAGCCTGCAGCCTGGAAATACAGTCATTTACACACAGGGTGATAAATAACCAGAGCTGGAAATGTGCTTTAATGAAGCACAACAACAATTAGCTTTATTCACATATTCACCCTCAAAACATAGACAAATAGATGAACTTAAAGAGTGGTGATGTTTTGAGTAATCACAGCTGAATAAATAGAACAAACTTTGTACACTTTATGCAAAAGCCTTTGCTGGCTGCAATATTTCAAGTTTCATTTAAATATAAGTGATTGGAATGAAGCCTCTACCCCAAACCCATAGCTTTGCATGTTCAAGGGCTGTGGCCATAATATAACAATGAATATTTTAAAATATCTGTGCTCTGCAGACCATCATCCTGCAGTTGCTGTGTCCAACACAAGCTGAAGGGCACTGAAAAGAAAAGCAGATTCTCTTGCAAGCCCCTCTTTGTCTGGCTTCTTGGTCTGCCTATTAATAACCCACTGTGCAATTAATTACACACAGCTCAGGTACAATCCTGCAGAAGGGAGCTGAGGAGTCCTGCAGGCATTTCCAGCCTGGAGGGAACATTTCTGCTCCTGAGCCCATGCTGGGGGTTCTGCAGGGACCCAACAGCACCAAAAACCCAGGGCAAAAAAGCACCCAGGACAAAAACTGTTTGCTTCAAATATCCAGGTCAGTCTTGATGAATAATGAGTGCATCCATGGAAATGGGGCTCAGCCACACACAAAGCAGTGGTTAAATTAATCAGGGAGTTTAATGGCAAGGAGTAATTTGCCATCTTGTGTCTCAGGGGTGCTGCTCCCAGCTCCCTCCCAGCAGCCTGGCTGCTCCTCAGCGCTGCAGGCTGGACTGTCTTAGTGCCAGGCTCTTGATTATGCAGGCTGGACTTCTTTAATGTGAGGCTTTTAATTACCCTCAGATCAATTCTTCTCATCAGCTCCGAGGAAAACCTTCCCCTCCTGGTGTGAGCTGGGGAGTTCTGGGAGAACACTCTGAGTGAAACATCCCCCCTCACCTGGGGAAGGGACAGTCACTGTCCTGGGACAGCAGGGTGTCACTGCCTGAGCTCTGGGGTGTCACTGTCCTGAGCTCTGGGGTGTCACTGCCCTGAGCTCTGGGGTGTCACTGTCCAGGGACAGCAGGGTGTCACTGCCCTGAGCTTTGGGGTGTCACTGCCCTGAGCTCTGGGGTGTCACTGTCCTGAGCTCTGGGGTGTCACTGTCCTGGGACAGCAGAGTGTCACTTCCTGAGCTCTGGGGCGTCACTGTCCTGATCTCTGGGGTGTCACCATCCTGAGCTTTGGGGTGTCACTGCCCTGAGCTTTGGGGTGTCACTGCCCTGAGCTCTGGGGTGTCACTGCCCTGAGCTTTGGGGTGTCACCATCCTGAGCTCTGGGGTGTCACTGCCCTGAGCTCTGGGGCACCAGGGTGTCACCATCCTGTCCTTTGAGCCGTGGGGTGTCACATCCCCCGTTTGGAGCACTGGCTGTCCCTGTCCCATGGTTTAGGGGTCCCTGGCCAGCTCGGGGGTACCACGGAGCCCTCAGGACTCAGAGCCCTCCCAGGACACACCTGCGGGAGCGGCTGCCTCCCCCAGCCGGGCTCAGACAGGGTGACATGAGCCCAAACGAGCTGCACCTGCTGCTGTCCTGCTGCAACACCGGCAGAATTAACGGCCTTGCCTCTCGTGTTGAGGGCGGCTTGAATTACTGACAGAGCTCCCATCAAGGCTCTCGGCCTGGCTTTTCCTGCCTCCTGCTCTCCCTTCCATCCCCACGGTGAGAACAGGGGCCACAAGGACTCTGCTGCAGCATCCCCGAGCCCAGGACACCCGGGGCAGAGCCCTGAGCCCAGCCCAGCCCAGCTCGGCCCAGCCCGGCCCAGCCCAGCCCGGTCCTGTCCCCTCCTGCCCCCAGGACACCCGGGGCAGAGCCCTGAGCCCAGCCCAGCCCAGCCTGGTCCTGAGCTCTGAGCCCAGCCCAGCTCGGCCCAGCCCAGCCCAGCTCGGCCCAGCCCAGCCCAGCCCGGTCCCGTCCCCTCCTGCCCCCAGGGCACCCCCGGCTCCTGCTGCCATCCGGAGTGATCAGAGCTAATGAGTTTGGCCTTGGGCAAACACCTCCTTCGCTCGGTTATTTTTATTTTTTTGGAGCCTTTCAGCCCAGGGTGCTTGTTGCTTCTCCAGCATCAACAACATTAACAAGCTCTGACATCTCATAAATTTCCCTTGGTGAAACAAAGGAGAAGCAAATGGAAAAACAAGTTTCGTCAGTACGGGGGGTTTGGTGCTTTGAAATTTTTCCTTCCTTCTCCGTGCGTTGGATTTCGCTGAGCAGCCCCTTTTGTCCTGCTGGTGTCTCTGTGCTGCAGCCCAAGTGCTGGGACAGCTCCAGAGCTCACTCCTCTGGCTTTGGGCAGGAGATAAAGCGAGATCTGATTAAGGAAAATAGAAATGGAGCCAATGCAAGCCCAGCTATAAAAATGTGACAAGTTCAGAAACAAGAGAAAGGAGATTAACCCCGTTAATCTTTTCTTTCAGTTTAAAGCCGTTCCTTGTCCCATCACAATGATCAAACGATTTAGTGACTGTTTTAGGTTGGAAAAGTCCTTAAAGGTCATCGAGTCCAGCCATTAACCCCTCACTGCCCAGTGCACCTGTTGCAGGTGAACAGGTGATCACTGCAGGGCCACTCCCACTCACCTGCCTCACTTTCCCCTTTAAAATCATGTGTAGTGATAACTTGTAATTGCAATAAAAATCCTTTATTTAGAAACAGGGCAGTTAAAAACTGGGACTGATCCTCACTGTCACAAGGAGCTTGTTCAGACTCTGCCCTGGCAGCCCCGGGCCCTCTCCTCACTGTGCTCCCTGCTCTCTGCAGTCCTGTGCCAGTGCCCAAAATCAAATTGGCTTTCTTAGGGGGTGAGCAGCCTGCAGCTGGTGCTCAGGATGCAGGAGCTGACCCGGAGCTGCAGGGATGGAGCAGCCAGAGCCATTCTCTCTTTTCCTCTCAAGGGATTTTCTCCAAGCCCAGGCCCAGAGCAGCTCCTGGAGCTCTGCTTTGGGATGGGGCTCTGCAGCAGGCCAGGCACCAGCCCAGGAGCCCTCTGAGCCTTTTCCAAGAACGTTTTATCAACATCTGCCCCAGGCAAAGGGGTTAAAGCAGCAACACACAGCAAGGGCACAAACCCCAGACAGCAAACCCCCTCAGTGGAGAGGCCAAAAGGGACTTCACCAAGCCCTGCCACCCCTCACACAGAGCCCAGGCTGCTGTTTTTCCCAGATACTGCTCCATAAATTATCATTAAAATGATGCTACTGGGAGGCAATGTGAGGTGGAAGAGAAAACTGGTTTTCCAAGGATAAAATTATTCAGCAACAACACCGGACATGTGAAATGGAATTTCGGACTCGACATCCGCTGCTTTATAATGAGGCAGAGAATTTTCCTTACAGATCCAGCTCCTGAAGCCCTGGAGCTCCTGTGTCCTCTGCTTTACTGCCACCACATAAAAACCAGGAGTTATGGCTGCAGCAAGCACCCTGCACGCTGCTGAGCTGGTTTGAATTTAATGTGAGTGTAACACCAGCCTCCATCGTGCCTGAGCAGCTGTCAGGAGGAGCTGGGTTTGTCCTGCTCTGCCTTTGACCCCTGGTGCAGAGGGGAGCAAGAGCAGTTTTCCAATTAAATTGGAAATTCCAATTTCCTCTTTGCAGTAACAGGCAGAGGTCAGGAGGGGCAGGTGGACACTTTCACACCTTTGGAGAATATTTGGAAGCTGCTTTGCTGTCAGCCAGGTGTGAAAGCCCCACAGAGGGGGGTGGCTCAGAGCTGCTGCTCTCTGGGCTGGCTGCCCTGGCAGCAGAGGGGTGAGGGACACACAGACACGTCCTGGGGGACACAGGGAACGAGGGCAGCTCTGCCCTGGCTCTCAGAACCACTGGCTGCCTTTGCCAAGAGGAGATAAATTGATACAAACCAAGAAGATTTGAGAATGAACTCCGTGTCAGGCAGCTCTGGCATTATTAAGCTTATCTTGGGAGCAGACAGAAAACTAAGAGACAGAATGTCAATTAATTTGAGTGCAAGAATTCCCTGGGCCAGAGAGCTGCCCAGATGGCAGTGTCAGGGGGAAATGGATTTCTCTGCACAGACCCAGAAACCTGAAACCTTCTAATTTCTATTTGTTTAAAGATTCTGCTCAGTGTGGAACAATTTGGGCTGGATGAATGCTGACTTAGAGCAGTAATTGGTGCCCTAATGGAGGAGAAAACTCCATGTGTGAGGTGAGGAGCTCTGGGGAGGGAACAGGCTGATCCATCAGGGCACCCCACAGACTGCTCCCCAGGCACAGCCTGCTCTCCATCAGCATCTCCCCTCTTCTGCTTTTCTCCTGCTGCACTGGAGCACTGAGAGGTTTTACTCCTGTAAAACACTCCTGCTCCTTGTTCAGGCCCTCCATGGCTGGTGGAAAAAAAATTTAATTAAAAGCTGTTCTGCTTTAATGTCCAACATGCTTCAGCTGGCAATACATCTTTTTGATGCTGGAATTGCCTGCTTGGTGTTCCTCACACCCTCTGAGCAGCAGCCTCCAGTGAGAGTGGGGAGCTGATGGGAACCACCTGCTGTGGGCACAGAATCCTCTGCTGCTGATTGCAGCAGGGCAGGATCCCAGCTGGGTCCTGGGAAAACAGGGCTCCAGGCCTGGAGATCAGGGGAAAGTGCTGAAACCAGCCCAGCCCCTCCTCACCAGCGCCTCTGCCACCTGCAGCTCATTTATACACCCAAATAAATACAGGATTGCTCCCCTGCAGAGCCAGAAGGGGGTTTCATGGGTTAGGAGGAAGTCTCCCAAGTTCCCATCCCCTTTGGCCTCAGGAGCTGTGCAGGAGGAGGTTCCCCCACAGCACAGAGTGAGCCCTGAGCTGCTCCGAGCCTGGGGGTGCCCACAGGGGCACAGCCTGGTCACCCCTTTGCCTCTGGGGTAAAAAGTCCCCTCACCTCTGCCTGCTGGGCTTTGTGGGGCTGCCTGCTGTGGGAGTCTTTGTGTCGGGATAAACGGTCATAAGGGACAAAACTCACGCTCTCTGTATGAGCTAAAAGTCACAGTTACGTTTATTGTAGGAGTGAAAGTGCATAGAGTCCCTGCTGAGTGTTGCCAGCTGCAGCACAGAGCAGGACAAGGAGTGAGAGGGGGTTAGAGAAGAGGGAGAGAGGGAGAGTAAGAGAGAGAAGAAGAGAGCGATTTCCCCTTTACAATACAATAAATCTTCTTCCATGATGAATATTCTAATTTCCACTAACCAACGTAACACAAGATACAAATTCTGTAGCATTTACACACAGCCTATAGGAATCCTTATATTACCATAAAGTGTTACATTTTAAACTCTAAAAACTGCTCTTTGGACCCTGGCAGGGATGTTTCTGACCTTTGGACTTGCTCTCCAGCAGACGATATTGTTCTATCAAGAGGGGATTACTTTCAGCTGGCCATCCTATTGTCTCATAGTTATTCAGTAACTGAGGTTGGGTATCTCCAAAGTGGCTTTCACTCCAATCTCGCTCATGGTTTCCATATTTTCAGAATCTGAGCATTCATATTTGTCAGGTCTTCCCACAGCCTGCTTCCTGGGATAACTGCCTGTGAGCAGGCAGCCCAGTGGGGCACAGGGCTTGGCAGAGCAAAGTGCTGGGGAGCAGGGAGAAGGGAAATGAGAGGGCAAAGGGCAGCAGCTTCTCCAGCTGCTGAACCCAGCTCCAGCTGCCCTGCAGGGGAGGTGGCTCCGTCCCCCATCCTTATGGAGAACCAGGAGGGTTTTGGGGTTTTCCTTTGGGGTCTGCCTGTGGCTGCTTTAACTTCTGAGCCAGGGTGTCCTCTGAGTAGGCAAGGCCCAGCAAATCCTGAGCACAGCCAAAGGAATTGCAATTTTCTTCCTCTCTTTTATCAAGTGAAATGTTAATGGTGATCTGCAAAATGGATTCTTTGTCCTTTTATGAAATCAGCCTGCACAGCCTCAGGGCTCCTTTCCCTTTCTGGATATGTGGGGTTTTCCAGGAGCCCCAAAATCCACCCACCCATCAGGTGCCCTTACAGGTCAAAACATTGTCAGGCTGTGTACAGGAGTACAGACATTTAATATCAGAAACTGCTTAATAAATTCAGAGCAACACTTAGTGACATTTCCCACAAGACTTTAGTGCTGTTTACAAATTCCAAAGAACACCCCGAGTCGTTTCTGGCACGATTTATGATTTATTTCAAAGCAAAATGGGTCAGAGTGTGTGGGTCTGTGTTTAATGCAGAAAGGGATTTGGAAATGAAAAGTCAACTGGCATGAAAGATTGCTGGGCAAATGTAAAAGCAGCAAAGCGTGTGGGTGGTCTCTGAGCATGTAATAGGATATTTGTAAGGAAAAGAAACATGCAGGATTCCAAGCTTTAACAGAACAGTTCCTTTTCACCCAATCAATAATGTAATTGTAATTTTCCAAGCCGAATTGCCTCTAAACTCCCTTTTCTCAAGGAAAGAGTGGCACAAGTGGGCCAAGGATGGGCAATGAGTGCAGGAGGAGCTGTGCTCACCTGTGGGGGACCCTTCCCTGCTCCAGCAGGAGCAGCTGGACCCAGCAGGATCAGGCAGAGCAGGTTTGGCTCATGCAGGGATGGAAAACACCCAGACAGAGCAGGGCTAGAGGATTTTCTGCTCCATCTCAGCTCCAGCTTCCCACACATGGCCTTAGAGCCTTTGCCAGAGGATGCTCTGGAGCAGCTGGGACAGGAGAGACTCCCAGGGAAAGGCTCTGCAGGGACAACGAGGGCTGAGTGGAATTTGGAGTGATGGAATGATGGATCATGGAATCATGGCTCATGGAACCATGGAATAATGGATCATGGAATCATGGAATCATGGAAATGTGGAATCATGGAATCATGGAAATGTGGAATCATAGAATCATGGAATCATGGAGTCATGGAATCATGGAATCGTGGAGTCATGGAATAATGGATCATGGAATCATGGATCATGGAACCATGGAATAATGGATCATGGAATCATGGAATCATGGAAATGTGGAATCATGGAATCATGGAATCGTGGAATGATGGAATCACGGAATCGTGGAATGATGGAATCATGGAATCATGGAATCATGGAGTCATGGAATCATGGAATCGTGGAGTCATGGAATAATGGATCATGGAACCATGGAATCCTGGAATCATGGGCCAAACCCTCCGCTGCCTCCATTTCTCTGGCACTTCTCCCCTGGGAGAGCTCCTGGACGTGCCCCGAGTGCCACAGAGCAAATTCAGCCTTCTGCAGAGTTCAGAGGCAGAAATTGGCCTCAGGTCTTCTTTTGTGTGAGGGAAAAAGGGAGACAGCTTGAAAGGCTCTGCCATTATCCTCCAGGACAATGACACAACAATTAAAATCACTCTGCACAGTCCATTTTCCTTCCAGATTTGGGAGACTATAATAGAGAGAACAACAATTGCCAGGACCCTTTTCTTCTCCCCCCAGAAGAACCTCACAAGTGACAGAGACTGGAGAGCTCAGAGCTGGCTCTCAGGGGAAGATAAACTGCTGCTCAGAATATAGATTTTGGTGCCAGTGGGAATTCCAGCCCTGATCCATCCTCCTCTGTCACTGCAGTCTGTGTTGCTCTGTGGGCTAAATGGAAGTGAACACAGTTACTTTCCCTGTCTTGGGGGAAAAAATGACATTCCATTTTGTCTCCAAAAAATACACATTATTTAACTTATAAAATATTTAATCTGTGTAATTAATCCTCTCATGACAGCGCTTTGCACATTTTTCTGGCAATCCATACTTTGAATGGCCCATAGTTACAGCTAACTTTGTTTCCCTTTTCTCATGAAATTAATCAAAGGCTTGTATTCTAAATTATTCAGGAACTGAATGAAGCCTGCTTTCTATGGCTTGCAGCAAGAAAACTCCTATTTCTTTCGTGTGCCAGCAGTACAGAAATTCCATTTTTCCAGCGGGGAAAGGACTGGGAAAAGCAGCAGTGATGCACAGGCTGTGGTGTGTGGTGTGACACTGCTGTGTCACCTGTTCTGGGTCACTGCTGTGCCCTGTGTCACCTGTGCTGTGTGTGCCCTGTGTCACCTGTGCTGTGCCCTGTGTCACCTGCGGTGTGTGTGACACTGCTGTGTCACCTGTGCTGTGTGTGCCCTGTGTCACCTGTGCTGTGTCCCGTGTCACCTGTGCTATGTGTGACACGTGTCCTGTGTCACTGCTGTGTCCTGTGTCACCTGTGCTGTGTGTGACACCATTGCTGTGTCACTGCTGTGTCCAGATGTCACCTGTACTGTGTGTATGTCACCTGTGCTGTGTCACTGCTGTGCCCTATGTCACCTGTGCTGTGTGTGTCACCTGTGCTGTGTGTGTCACCTGTGCTGTGTCACTGCTATGTCACCTGTGCTGTGTGTGTCATCTGTCGTGTGTCACTGCTGTGTCCAGGTGTCACCTGTGCTGTGACACTTGTGCTGTGTCACTGCTGTGCCCTGTGTTACCTGTGCTGTGTGTGACACTGCTATGTCACTTGTGCTGGGTCACTGCTGTGCCCTGTGTCACCTGTGCTGTGTCCTGTGTCACCTGTGGTATGTGTGACACTGCTGTGTCACCTGTGCTGTGTCCTGTGTCACCTGTGCTGTGTCACTGCTGTGTCACTGCTGTGCCCTGTGTCACCTGTGGTATGTGTGACACTGCTGTGTCACCTGTGCTGTGTGTGACACCATTGCTGTGTCACTGCTGTGTCCAGGTGACACCTGTGCTGTGTGTATGTCACCTGTGCTGTGTCACTGCTGTGCCCTATGTCACCTGTGCTGTGTGTGTGTCACCTGTGCAGTGTGTGTGTCACTGTGCTCTGTGTGTGTGTCACCTGTGCTGTGTCACTCCCGTGTCCCCTGGCCCCTGCTGCTCTCAGGTGTGCCCCTCCCTGCCCAGCTCTGCTCTGCTGCCGTCCCCTTCCCGCTCGTTTTTTGGGGGATTTCAGCTCCTTTCCCCCGGAGCTCGGGCTGCCCCAGCTCTGCTGTGGGTGGAGCTGATCCCAGCCTCGGCAGGCTCTCAGGTGCTTCATCAACGCTGCTCCTCTCAGCTCCCGACCCGCACGAGGCTCTTGCTGCATGCAGAGTTCAGCCCCTTTGAAGTTTTCACCTCCAGGCTAATGTTTTCAGCAGAAAATTTTCCCGATCACCACTTGTGGAGGAGTCACATGGAGCGTCTCACTGCAAGGGAGCTGCTGTGTCACTGAGCTGCATATGAATTTCCTGAGATCCTTTTCTCCTTCTTAGCAAAAACATTTCTTTTTTCTCTGAGCAGCCACTGCTCGCAGCCCCCCAGGAATGTTCGTGCACCTCTGGCTCCTCCACCATCACTCAGGCTTCAGTGAGAGCTCTGGGTCAGATATGGGGCTCTGCAGGTGAGGATCTGGTCAGGTTTTGGTTCTGCAGGTGAGGATCTGGTCAGGTTTTGGTTCTGCAGGTGAGGATCTGGGTCAGGTTTTGGTTCTGCAGGTGAGGATCTGGTCAGGTTTTAGTTCTGCAGGTGAGGATCTGGTATCATCACCCCTTTCTGTCACACAGGCTCTGGGAAACCCTCAGAGCTGGCAGACTCTGTCCCCCTCCAGAGTGACAAATCCTTTCTCAAGGGAGTCAGTGCCCAGCACTCAGCACTGAGAGGAGAGCCCAAGGGGGCTGACAGTTCATTACTGCACCCAGGAAATAAAGTCCCACTCTGCCTTTACTCTGCAGGTTTTCTGTGGAACTCTGTCTTTGCCACCAGATAAAATGGGAAACTGATAGAAAACTCTATTTTGTGGCTGTCCCAGTGGCCAGTAGGGCTGGCACCCAGAGAAATGCATCCCAGAGCAGCCCAGGGGAAGGGGAGATGTCCACTGGAAACCACTCCCAGGAGCAGAGGGGTGAAACAGCCACAGTTTCAGTCAAACCTGCAGAGGAAACACAAGGCAGCAGCCCTGCTCTGGGAGCCAGCAGCTGCTTTGGCACAACAGAGAAAACTTTCTGTCTCTTGTATTGTTAATCAGCTCTGAGATTCACAGAGAAAGAAAAAGCAATAAAAATATTTAAAACCCCCGAAGCAAAGCCTTGGCTAATCAGCCCTGCTGCAGCACAGGGTTCAGTTTGCAGGCTGTGCAGGGCTCTGTCCTAATGCAGCAAAGGCTCCAGTGCAGCAGCCTGGCCCAGGTCCTAGGGAGTCTTCTGATGATCCACCCAGCGTTAGGAGCAGCATTGTTAATCAGGTTTTATGGATTTATGAAACAAATACACACGCTTGTCTTGTTAAATATTACTTTCTGCTCAGAACTTTAGTTTAATGCAGATGCCCTGAAATTATACCATTCATAAATAATGCAAGTAATAAAACCTTTCTCTTATTCCCTGGTGCACACAAATGCAAGATTAAATGTGGATTTAACAACAAAAAAAAAAAGGTAGAACTTTGGGTTTAAAAACAAAAAGCAAGTGCTAAGTGCCAGCTACTCCAACAGGAGGAAGTCAGTGCAGCTCCCAGGCTCCAAGGCACAAATGAGAGAATGGAGTTTTAAGGAGAGAATTCATGGCCTTGATTTCCTGGTGAGGTTTGTCTGGCTGGGCTGATATTCGGCTGGTCTGGACACGGGGCGTGGATGTGTGAGCCAAGGGGCAATGGAAGCACTGACACCACCAGCAGCTGCTGCAGGAGTGCTGCAGGAAAGGCTGCAGGGACTGGTGCAGGAATTGATGCAGGAAATGCTGCAGGAGCTGCTGCAGGAATTGCTGCAGGAATTACTGCAGGAAATGCCCAGGAGCTGCTGCAGGAAATGCCGTGGGAGCTGCTGCAGGAATTGCTGCAGGACTGCTGCAGGGGCTGATGCAGGAATTGCTGCAGGAAATGCCCAGGAGCTGCTGCAGGAGCTGCTGCAGGAATTGCTGCAGACAGGTGGAGCTGGACGCCCGGCTCAGCGAGCTGTGTAACCCTGCCAGATCTGCAGCTCCTTTGCTGTGCATCTTCTCCATAATTCATAGCCCACAGACTGCTGAAAATCAGGAACAGTAAATAAATAAAGGAGCAGAATTCATATTTTAACACCAAAACACGGCTCATTCAGCTTCCCTTTGCTGAATTTGGCCAAAATCTCACCATGGGCAGAGCTGCCTTCCCACTCAGCAGGACACAGCTGCCTCTGTCCTTCCAGACAGGAGACTCGAGGTGTGTGTGTGCTCAGAGTGCTGGGGCGGGGGAGAGAAGGGATGGAGAGGGTCTGGGAGCTGTGGGGTGTTTGGGGCTGATGAGAAGGGATGAACAGGATCTGGGAGCTGTGGGGTGTTTGGGATTGATGAGAAGGAATTACAGGATCTGGGAGCTGTGGGATGTTTGGGATTGATGAGAAGGGATGAACAGGATCTGGGAGCTGTGGGGTGTTTGGGGCTGATGAGAAGGGATGGAGAGGGTCTGGGAGCTGTGGGGTGTTTGGGATTGATGAGAAGGAATTACAGGATCTGGGAGCTGTGGGGTGTTTGGGGCTGTTGAGAAGGAATTACAGGATCTGGGAGCTGTGGGATGTTTGGGATTGATGAGAAGGGATGAACAGGATCTGGGAGCTGTGGGATGTTTGGGGCTGATGAGAAGGAATTACAGGATCTGGGAGCTGTGGGATGTTTGGGGCTGTTGAGAAGGAATTACAGGATCTGGGAGCTGTGGGATGTTTGGGATTGATGAGAAGGGATGAACAGGATCTGGGAGCTGTGGGGTGTTTGGGATTGATGAGAAGGAATTACAGGATCTGGGAGCTGTGGGATGTTTGGGGCTGATGAGAAGGAATTACAGGATCTGGGAGCTGTGGGATGTTTTCCTGCTCTGAGCCCCCCTGTGCCTGCAGAGGCACAAATGCTTCAAAATCCAGCCCTGGCTGAATGCAACTCCCTGCCAAAAAATTATAAAAAGCTCACTTTGCTGGTTCCTGCCTAATTTTGAGAAACAAAATTCATAATATCCCCCAGCTCAGAGCTGCACTGCACGGGGCAGCTTTGGGAAGGAGCTGCCTGTTCCCAGGCCAGGGTGCAGCTCCTGGGGCCAAGGTCCAGGTGAAGGAAGATTTCCCAGTGCCAGGGCAGCAGATGTGTGGGGCCCTTTCCTGCTGCCCACCCTGGAGCTTTGGGCACCACTGCTCCTCCCTTGCCATGTGTTTTGGCTCCTGCAGACACAGAATATTTGCAAAGCATTCAGCATTTGTTGAAATACTCTCTCTGGATCAAAGCTCAATATTTCTTGGCTTCTCTACATTTTCTGAGCTGCCTTCTGCTCACTGTTATGTATTTGCCTTTCTCTCCCAGGTTGTTAATGGATCTGAACAGCTTTTGTTTATTGGTTGGGCTCCTCTTCCCAGAGAAGGGCAGCAGAGCTGGGAAGGGTTTGAAGGATCCTGAGGGGAGGGGAAGGGGCTCAGCCTGGAGAAAAGGGGGCTCAGGGGGAAATCCTGGCTCTGCACAACTCCCTGAGGAGGGGCAGCCGGGGGGGATTTGGGATCTGGGATCTGGGAACAGGGACAGGAGGAGAGGGAACAGCTCAGGCTGGGCCAGGGCAGGGGCAGGGTGGATTTTAACCAAAATTTTTTTGAGGAAAAATGACGTGATCTTGCCAGCAGCTGCCAGTTCTTCTTATTGAATTTAGAGTCAATAGTGCATCAAGTGGCTTGGGATGTTATTAATCAGAAAATTGGCAGGAAGGAGCAGGAGGCAGCCACCCCACAGGCTGCCCACTCCTGTGTTTGTTCATGACTCCAGGCAGTGCCAATCCCTCCCTGGGACCTGCTTCCCACACGAGGCAAACTGCACCTGGCAGCAGAGCTCAGCTGCTCCTGGTTACTGCCCTGAAACCCACTAAACCTGCCCGGGGGGAGGGCTGGGTGACGAGACACGATCATTTTGGGTCAAAAGACACTGAAAAAGTACAGGGACACCCTGCCAGTGCTGGGGGGGATGTGCAGCTTCTCCTGAGGCTGTTACTCCCTGGGTTACTAGGGGGAGACATATAGATATAGATATAGATATAGATATAGATATATAGATATATAGATATAGATAGATAGATAGATAGATATATATATATATGAGAGAGAGAGAGAGAAGAGGGAGAAGAGAGCAAGAAGGAGATGCAAGAGTTAAGAGGAGCAAGGTGGAGAAAGAGAGTAATGGGGTAAGAGGGAGAGAAGAAGAGCATTGGGAGAAGAGAAGGAAAGAAGAGGTATTAAAGGTAAAGGGAGGGGTAGTAGAGAGAAGCAAGGAAGAGAGAAAGAAGAGAGTGATTTCCCGTTTGCAATACAATAAATTTTCTTCCATGATGAATATTCTAATTTCCATTAACCAATGTAATACAAAATACAAACTTTGTAGCGTTTAGATGTGGCCTATAGAAATTCTGATATTACCATAGTGTGTTGCATTTTAAACTCTAAGATCTAATTTTTGGGCTCTGGCAAATCTTTCTGTGCCCTTTGGAGTTGCTCTCTGGCAGAGGGCATTGTTCTGTCAGGAGGGGATTGCCTGCAGGGGCCATCCCATTGTTTCATGGTAATCCAGTAACTGAGGCTTTCCTGTAACAGCTTCTCTCTCCCCAACACTTGCCCAACATATTTGTATATATGTATATATATATGTGTGTGTGTGTATATAGATGTATATATATGGAAATAAATAAATAAATATACACACACACACACACACACACATATATATATATATATATATATATATATATAAAGAAATAAATATTTATACATAATCCTAGAATGGTTTGGGTTGCAAGGGGCCTTAAAACCCATCTCGAAACCCATCTCATTTCTTCCCCCTGCCCTGGCAGGGACACCTCCCACTGTCCCAGGCTGCTCCAGCCCCAATGTCCAGCCTGGCCCTGGGCACTGCCAGGGATGCTCTGGGCACCTGTGCCAGGGCCTCAGCAGCCTCTGAGGAAAGGAACATTTATAAAATAGACATTTTTAAAATGTATGTGCAATACATATAAAAATAAATATATTTCTCTCTCAGCTGTAGCCACCAATTTTCTTTCCTCTTTCAGGTGTTCTCTGGGTCTCAGCTGCTTTTTGGGGAAATCAGTTCATCATTCTCAGAGCACTTAAACTCCCTTGTCCCTCCCTTCCCTGGCAGCTCCATCCCAGCATCCCAGCAGTGTCTCACAAGGCAGCACTGGGGTTTATTCACTGAGAAGGTGCTCAGCCCTTAGAAGCTTTTCCATGATCTCTTTTCAAAGATTTGAAACCTTCTCTTTTTTTTCCCCTTTCACTTGCCTTTTATAAAAATCTCTGTGTTTGCAAGAGCTGTTTCAGGGTCAACAGATTTAGTAGTATCTCTATAAAAATACCAGGGAATTTCTGAGCCTCTGTGTCCATGGCCTACACAGCACACCAGGGAAAGGAAAATAACTTGAAAAGTATTAGAACACACTTTAATAAGCTCAGGTCTCCTGCCTGTGACCCTGAAAGTGTGTTTATCTTTGGGCTTGTCTTCACAGTCGTTATTCCACCACCATTTTAGGATAAGCACGAGTGCATGAATTTACAGCTGCAAATCCCATCTGGCTGTGTGTAACCCAGTGGTTTTCCATGGGAAAAAGGTTTGAAATGTTGCACCTGTCCTGCTCCTGCACAGAGGGGATTATGTTCTTATATAATTATTGTATGATTGTGTCTAATTGCATTTCCAATGCCATTCATTTTGTCATGAGGTTAACCTGGAAGTAACCTCCAACTGAATTCATGAGTTCTAACGAGTTATTAAATTTGTGATTAATAAACACCAAAGAGGCAAAATAACTACTGCCCCCACTGAAAGGAGTGCTGGGCATATAAATGATGGATGGATGGATGGATGGATGGATGGATGGATGGATGGATGGATGGATGG
Organism: Luscinia megarhynchos; assembly: GCA_034336665.1. Taxonomy (NCBI): domain Eukaryota; kingdom Metazoa; phylum Chordata; class Aves; order Passeriformes; family Muscicapidae; genus Luscinia; species Luscinia megarhynchos. The sequence goes on along the minus strand of CM067588.1, from coordinate 6,716,669 downwards.
ATGGATGGATGGATGGATGGATGGATGGATGGATGGATGGATGGATGGATGGATGGATGGATGGATGGATGGATGGATGGATGGATGGATGGATGGATGGATGGATGGATGGATGGATGGATGGATGGATGGATGGATGGATGGATGGATGGATGGATGGATGGATGGATGGATGGATGGAATTCCTCATTGCAGCTCTCAGGCTAAAAACATTGGACAGGATGATGGTGGAGGTCTCCACCCTAAACGATTCCATGAGTCTAGCACAGTCTCAGTGGATTTGGGGGGTAAAACCTGGGAACTGTCCCACCTAGAGCTCAGGCTGCAGCTTTACCTGCCCTGTAAAAGGCAGCTCTAACTACCACAGCCATCTGTAATTAAAATGTGTGATCCTCCCAAATGCATGATTTCAGTTTTCAGGCTAATCCACATTCTTCACTTTGTGGCCATTCCCATTTCAGGGCTCCTGTGGCAGATCAAACACACAGCAGTGCAGCCAGGGAGACTTCAGATGCTTTAGATCTCTCCTCTCCACTCAGGTTTATTTATTTATGCATGCTGATGTCTTTTCCTGGCAAGCTCTTGACCCTCCTGTTCCATGGCTTGCAGCAAAACTTCCCCAACAATGAGAGCTCTTAGTTAAACATCTCACCTTGAGTGCTGCTGGGATCAGGCTCTTCATTCCCCATCTCTGTGGGCTCTGGCTCTGCTGCGGCATAATGGGATTTTTCACATTTCTTCCCAGAGAGAGGCTGTTACCTGCTCAGACTCAGCTCCCCTGCCTGTCTGAGAGTGAATTCTCATCCCTGCTCCTGCTGCAGCTTCTGCTTCAGGTTTTAACCAGCATCACACAGAACCCCTGGGTTAACACAGACCACGGGCTTTAAATGGAAACCTCCCACAAAGGGAGCTGCATGCATGATATGGATGAGAAAAGGAACCAGAGAAAGAGATGCAGGAGATGGGGGACCCAAAACTGAGATGTGGGCAACTGGAAGGGCTCTGGGAAGGAGTTTTTGTGAATATTCTCTGGCTCCATGACAATAATTGTGAACATTCACTGGCTCCATGGCAGTCACTGTGAATATTCACTGGCTCCATGGCAATTATTGTGAATATTCTCTGGCTCCATTACAGTTTTTGTGAATATTCCCTGTCTCCATGACAGTTTTCCTTGGAGTCTCAGAGCACCAGTGGCCACAGCTGTGCCCTGCAGCCCTTCTGGCTCCAAAAGCATGGAAACAACTCGGGGGGAAACTCCAGCATTCAGCAAGTTTATGGGCAATGCAATTTATTTTATGATCAAATTACATCAGGGTAATGCTGCCTTGTGCATCAGACAACTCAGTTCTGGTAATTGCTGCCCTGGGGGTCTCTTCTCCTCTCATGCACCCAGCCCATTTATAACACTGATGGCAGCAATGTGTGAGCAGAGGGAGGATAACAGACCTTCAATAGCAGCAACATCCTGCTGGGGGATAGACAGGGACCTTCTGCAGGCAAACCAAACCAGAATAATCCCAATTCACAAAGAATGTTTGGAGCCTGCACCTCCCACACACCTGTGAGAGCAGAGGGACATTAATCCAGCTTGCACCAAGGGAAGTGGACGTGGAAACAACATTTTCATAGTTTGGTGTCTCAGAGCTCATGTTCAGGGGCTCTGATTGCCACTTTTAAATTTGTTACTGATTGCTCTCCTGTCTCCAGGGCTTGCTGAAAAGAGCCAGACTAAAGCCCTTGTTTCTGGTGCATGGCATTTCCAGCACAGGCTGCTGATGGAGGAGGATTTGGGGAATGGCAGTTACTCAGCAAGAACACGCCACTGTTTAACTCATCATCAGTTGGAACATCAAGCCCTGTGATCCCTGGGGGCTTGGGACGAGCCACAGATCATCTCCCAGGCTGGGGCTGCCTGCCCTCCTTACTGAGCAGATGAACCAAGGCACAGAGGGCTGGGGGATGCTGGGGTGTCCTGGGCACCCCTCAGCAGGAACAGGGGATGAATTGTGTCCCTGACCTGCGGGAGTCTTTGTCGGGATAAACGGTCCCCAGGGACAAAACTCCAGCGCTCTGTATAAGCTAAAAGTTCCTGTGACATTTATTGTAAGAGTGAAAGTGCATAGAATCCTGCTGAGTGTTGCCAGCTGCAGCACAGAGCAGGACAAGGAGTGAGAGGGGGTTAGAGAAAGAGCAATGGGATGAGAGGGTGAGGGGGTGAGAGAAGAGGGAGAGAGGAAGAGGAAGAGCTAAGAGGGAGAGGAGCAAGAGTAAAAGCAAGAAGAGAGAGAGAGAAAGAGGTAATAGAGGTAAGAGAGGAGCAAGAGGAAGAGTAAGAGGGGTGAGAGACAGGAGCAAGAGAAGAGGGAGAGAGGAAGAGCAAAAGAAGAGAGCAATTTCCCATTTACAATACAATAAATCTTCTTCCATGATGAATATTCTAATTTCCACTAACCAATGTAACACAAGACACAAATTCTGTAGCATTTACACACAGCCTATAGGAATCCTTACATTACCATGGTGTGTTACACTTTAAACTCTAAAAACTGCTCTTTGGACCCTGGCAAGTCTTTTCTGACCTTTGGACTTGCTCTCCAGCAGAAGACATTGTTCTGTCAAGAGGGGATTACCCCCAGCTGGCCATCCCATTGTTTCATGGTAATTCATTAACTGAGGCTTGGCATCTCAAAAGTGGCTTTCATTTCAATCTCGTTCATGGTTTCAGAATTTGAGCATTCATATTTGTAAGGTTTCCCTATTTCATCTTCCCCAGCACTGACTCTCCCAAGAGCACACAGGGATCCCAGGCTGCTGTGGGTGGCAGCACTTGCACCTCTGGTGGAGTCTGGGGATGGGGGCAGCAGCCCAGGGCAGGAATTTGCTGTGTCCCAGGGACACCCAGGCTGGAGCTGCCCAGGCACAGCTCTGAGACACTGCCCTGGACGTTTGCCTCGGTTTGGGATCACGTTTCCCCATCCCTGGAGGTGTTGGAGGGGGCTTGCAGCAGCCTGGACAGTGGAAGGCATCCCTGCCTTGGCAGGGGTGGAGCTGGATGAGCTTTAGTCCCTTCCCACCCAAACCAGTCTGTGATCCTGTGAAATACACAGCAGTGTTTTAAACTGCCTAATTAAGCCTTTAATTTAGAATTAGTAAGGGATTAGTAGTGTTGTATCTGCAGATGGATGGAAGGAGCAAAGCAGTGCTGTTTGCTGGCAGCACTGGGGATCCTGTGGGTGCCTCACCACTCCCAAGCAAGATCCATTCCACCAAGGGTTAACTGAGTTCTCAGCTGAGCATTCCTTGTAATAATTTCTGCTTATTTAGTGAGATCAGATGTACAAATTATTAAACCCTGCTAACAATTACTCGAAGTGGACATTAATTAGCACTGACTAATCATGAGATTCTCCCTACACTGGTTTATCCAGGGAACTTCTGCTGCTGATGGATACAGAAATGAGAGCCAGATGAATCAGTAATATTTAGAGTTTATGGAAAAGGATTGCCCGAGTCTGGAGGAGTAAATTAGCTGGAAATTGCAGAATTCTGTGCTGTACCAGGGCAAAGGAGCTGGGACAGCTTCTTCAAGTTGCACTGATGTTTATTTTTATTTTTATTTTTATTTTATTTTTATTTTTTCCCCTTTAAGGAGTGGATGCTGAGAGGACTCGAGGCCCCCTGAGGCTGAGCTCAGGAATCCAGCCCCGAGTCCCACGGCCCCAGGAGCATTCCTGCTTTTCCAGGAGCAGAGTTGATCCCTTCAGGAAGGCTGTGCCCTGCTCGTGCACAGTGGAACATCCCCCTTGCAGCTGAACTGCAACAAATGGACAGTCAAACCCCTTCTACTGAGAGCTGGAACCTGAATTCCAAACCCATCCTTTCTATTTTTGTCATGATTTCAAAGTCTTCACATGATTGAATTTGGGGTGGGTTTTTTTCCTCTCTCTTTTCACAAGCTGCAAAATGTTTTGAGCATATCCCCCTGTTAACTTCTCGTGCACATGTTTAATTTTTGTGGGGCTTTTCATTCAGTCTCTGAGGCTGATGCACAGGGCTCTGCAATCCTTTCATCCTGGCTGCTTGCACACGTGGAAATGGGGCTGCACCACAGCACGCTGTGGCAAAGTTTCCCTTTCTGCTCCAGGAATGAATTCCACTGCAGGCATCTAAATCTGGAGCTCTCCATCCTGTGCCTTTTGATGTTTTATACATTTGTCTGAGCTGCCTGTCTGCCGCTTGAGCTGGCTTGAAGTTATCAAAATTTTATCATTTTTCGAGTAGAAAAACACTTTCTCCAGCCCCCCTCTGCCCCTCCCAGCCCAGTTCCAGCATTTTCCTCCCAGCCTGCAGAGCCCCAGCCCCAGTTCCTGCCCTGCTGGGTGTGCTGGGTGTGCTGGGTGTGCTCCTGCCTGTCCCAGCTGGGAGGGCACAGGGAAGAGCTCTGCAGGTTTGGGGTGGGGAGGCTCTGCTGATGCTCTGGGCACAGGGAAGAGCTCTGCAGGGCTCAGGTGAGGCAGGGGAGGCTCTGCTGATGCTCTGGGCACAGCGAAGAGCTCTGCAGGTCCAGGTGAGGCAGGGGAGCTCTGCTGATGCTCTGAGCTCCTCCACAGCCCCAAACCCAGGCAGCTCCATCTCCTCCCACCACCCCAGGGTGTGCTCTGGGTGCTGGGTGCATGGGGAGGATGCTGGAAATTGCTGAATTCCTCGTGCTCTCCTTCTCCTGCACTTGTGCATTTGTTAATTCTTTGATCCAAATAATTCCAGCTGCTGGAGCAGCTCAGCCAGAGGGAATTCAGGTGGGGCTGCTCGCCTGGATGGACGCAGGGCACAGCAGCTGGGGCTGTGCTCACCCATTTATCCCTCCACACTGAGCCTTGCAGTTATTTCCAGCTTTTCTGGTGTAGCCCACGACCTGCTGTTCTTGGTCTTCTCTTTGCAATTTTGGCAGCCCTGAGCTGGAGCCTGCAGCTGCCTGCTGCTCCTGCCAGCCCTTGGCTCAGAGCTGGGGAGAAGGTGGGAAAGTGTCTCCTGCTGCAAGGAAGGTCTAGAAAACCGCAGGCAAAAATGAATTTTCATTGCTGCTTAGTGAGGATTAGTGGTTTTGATACTACTGATCATGTGTGTTCCCAGAACATTTGATTAATGAGACCATTTCTGAGCAGAAATAATGAGCCTGTGGCAAAAATATGACAGGAACAATGAGATCTGTCTGTACATCCTCATAAAGGGCCCCAACTGTAAAGAAATTTCTGAAGGTTGTAAACAAAGTGGTTTTCTTCATCCCATCTCCCTGTCCCTCCTCCCCAGAGCACCTCCACCAGAGGTCAATGCAGATCTCCTACTTTGGGGCTGCAGGCAGAGAACACCAAAGTCTTTCTACTCATAACAAGTGCGAGTTTTAGGAGTAAAGAGGAGTCAGAGATCAGCACCTGCAGCTCATCTCCTAGCACAGGAAAATCAACCCCCAGGTGTCTGTGGGATGGAGCCAAGGGCTGGGCTGCAGGTTTGGGTGGGATTTTGGGAATAAGAACCACCTGGCAGGGTGGGCAGGGCTGGCACAGGGTGGGATTTAAGGTCCCTTCTGACCCAAACCCCCCTGGAACTCTGTGATTCCACGGAAATTCCAGGCCTCCACAGCACCCTGGCCCCAGGCACTGCCTGAGCTGGGCCTTGCTCTGCCCCAGCCTTCAGCCCAAGGCTCTGGGACTGAGAGTGGCCAATAAAGGTGCAATTAAACTGAGACACAAGAAGAAAGAAGATAAATTATGGCCTTGCATTTATATAGCACATTTCATCCCCAGCCATCGAGCTGAGCGATTGATACACAAATTCCATTTTGAGAGATCACTCCTCTCTCCACGCCTGACATGCAGATATATATATAATGTAATCATTATTTTTTAAAGCAAACTTACTTATTAATGCAAACCCTACAATTGGGGTGAGCTCTTCTGGGCAGAGATGAATCAGAAGTGACAAAACTCCACCATCTCATGGCGAGCATGCTTAGGAATGAATGGAATAATTGAGATACAGCAAGTTCAAAGCAAACAGAAAATGCCTCTCTTCTCCAAGGATTCAAAACAGAGTTTGCTAAAATGTAATTAAGCACAAAGTCCCTTGAAATCAATCACTTTCAGAAACTAATACCCACCTTGCTGATTAGACAGTGGGTAAGCCAGGGGCAATTAATGCATTAGCATGAAAACTGTTAACTGTGAGAGCAACCACTTTGGATGGGATAATTGCTGGGAGAAAGACTACTTGATGGTTAACATCAGAAAAAGTGATGTCTTTGGGAGAGGGGAAGCTACTGTGCTACCAGCAGCTAATTAAAAGTGACCTAATTCTCATTAATAATCTTTTTGATTGGATACAACCCCGAATCTGGGAGGCTAATTGGGACCATGGGCACGTGTGGCCCCAGCTGATGGCAGCTGGGAATTTTCCTGCTTTGTCTGGGGGAAGGAGGTGCTGGTTTCCCCCTCTCATGGCAGGGCACAGGAGGTTGGGACCAGAGAGGTGAAGCTCTGGCTCCTCATGAAGTGATTTTTCTGCCCCCAGCTCCCTGCCTTGCTGTGTGGAAGGGTGGCTGGAGCTGTGTGTAACCCTGGTGGAACCCTGGTGGAACCCTGGTGGAACCCTGCACATGTGGCAGCCAAACTCCATCCACAACCAGAAACCAGCCCAGGGAAATCCAGCCCGTGGTGTTTAACCCCTTGGAGTAATGTGTGATGTTTCTAAGTTGTCTGGCATGTGTTTGCTCGATGTGGCTGAGAGGAAGTGCCAGGGAAAGTGTTTGGTTTTCATACTCCTGCAGTTAATGACCAATTTCCCACAAATCAGAATAGTCTTACAGCATTAGGTTTATAATTAGGTCTTTATTACGTGGTCCTGTTTGCTCAGCACACGCTGGGGTTTGACAGCAGCCCCGTGGTGCCAGAAGTGAATTTGTGTCACAGGGCAACTTCCAAACGATGGCTGAGCTGCTCTGACAGCCCCAGAGATCCCTCTTGGGCCAGGAGGAGGCAAATTCAGCTGGAAACACAAAATAACCCTGGCATGGAGCTGGCACTGAGCGCAGCACCATCCCATCCCAAATCCCAAATTCCATCCCACTGATCCCAAATCCCATCCCAAATCCCATCCCATCCCATCCCATTATCTCATCCCATCCCTCCCCTACCCTGGAGGTAATCCCCTCTTGACAGAACAATGCCTTCTGCTGGATAGTGGCTCCAAAGGTCAGAGACATCCCTGCCAGGGCCCAAAGAGCAGTTTTTAAAGTGTAACACACTATGGCAATGTAAGGATTCCTATAGGCTGTGTGTAAATGCTACAGAATTTGTATCTTGTGTTACATTGGTTAGTGGAAATTAGAATATTCATCATGGAAGAAGATTTATTGTATTGCAAATGGGAAATTGCTCTCTTGCTTTTACTCTTTCTTGCCCCTCTTGCTCCTTTCTCTCACCCCTCTTACTCTCCCTCCTGCTCTCCCTCTTACCCCTCTCTCCCTCTTCCTCGCTCCCTCCTGCTCTCTCACTCTTGCTCTCTCTTGCTGACTCTCTCTATTACCCCTCTCTCCCTCTTGCTCTTTCTCGTCCCCCTTTATCTCTTTGTCCTACTCTGGGCTGTGCCTGGCAGCTCCTAGCAGGACTCTGCACACTCAGGTCCTTACAATAAACTGCAGTTTTAACACCAGCTTGTACAGAGCGCAGGAGTTTTGTCCCTGAGCACTGTTTATCTGACACAGAGACTCCCGTGCCCACCCTCTGCTCAGCTCGCTTCCCTCTGCTCCAAACCTGCCTCTGGGGATTTTCAGCACAGCTGAGGAGCTGGAGCTGCTTCATTGCCTTCACACCATCCCAGAGAGGACTCACAGCAGCCTCAGGTTGTTGTGGCAGTGAAGGAGCTGAGCGGGTTTTTGTATTTACATTGCATTATTCTGCTTGAGATAAAGCCCTGCTTAAAATCCCTTAACTCTTTTTGACAACAAATTAGTTTCAGATCAAGGGCTCCCGCTCTGTCTCAAAATATGACTTTCACTTCCAAATTATTTGTCTTGCCAGAAGCTGTTGCTAACTAAAAAAAAATATATAAAAAAGGCAAATTTTTAATGGTTTGTGTAATGTCTTGTTCACTTTGCAGTTTTCTTCATAGAAAATTCTCTTTGTCACTTCACGCCAGAGAGTAAACTCTTCTATCACAGTAATTTAGCAAGGCAGCCCAGGCTTTTGGGCAGAAACCTCTGTGGGGGTGTTTTGTGTGACCTCAAAACTCAGCATCCCTCCCACAGTGACCCATGGCCATGCACAGCCCCAATAACAGCAGCCCAATTTAGGACAAAAATCCAAAATCAGAAATTTGGATTTCTCATCCCGAGAGGCTGAGGAAGGAATGTTACACAATTTGGGGAGAATGGGCAAATTTCCCCCCTTTTAATTGTTTGCTGCTTGGCTAGTTATTGATTAACTTTTTTTTGCAGAATTGCTATTTGTTTTTCTTTGCAATATATTGGCTTCTCGAGGCTTTTAATCAACTGTAATTGGCTGTGATTACCTCTAGCTGCTCTCCAGCCTGCCTGGCTTATTGCAGGTGCTCAAAGCAGGGGTTCTCTTGCTCTGTGTGTGAGATTCCTTCATCCCCTTCATCCATTCATCCTCTTCATCCTCTTCATGACCTTCATCCCCTTCATCCCTGCCTGCATCCTTCCCCCAGCCAAGCCTGACTTTTGGGACAAGGGACAAGCAGCAGAAATGCAGGCATTCATTCTAAAATTCCTCCACTCCTCCCAGGGCTCACATCATCATCCCTCCCCGTTCCCTAGGGGAGTTTGAGTGGGGATTCCTGCTGCTGCACTCGGACATTCCAGCAGGTGCTCTGGCTGCAGCTGGGACCAGTCTGCTCTTGGCTTAATGATTAATTGTACCCAGTGGAAAATTATTCCACAGGCACAACAACCAGCACTCAGTGTTTCCAAATGTTAGTTTCTTCTATAAATGGGTGTTAGCAAAAAGCAGATGGCAGAGATAATTCAGTGTCTGTGCAAAGCCTGAGCTCTGTCTCTGCCTGTTGCTGCTCTCCCAGCCAGGCTCTGTTTGCAGTTCTCAGCTCCACACCGTGACAGACTGGGATTTGTGGGGGTTCTGTCTGCTGCTTTGTTTACAAACCTCTTGTTCTGTGCTGTGCCTCGAGATGGGGAAGGTCCCTGGGGTTAATTTTGGGGCTCTCCTCAGAGCAGCAGGTTCAGCTCTTTCTGCCCTGGCAGACACTGGGAAGGAGCAAACACTGGAGGAGGACATTTGGGCTTTCTGGCTTCTGAATCCCTTCCCTCGGCCCCCTGAGCCAGGAAAGGTTCAGCTGTTACCAGGAAGCACCAGAGCCACAGAAAGGACCTCAACACTGCAGCTTCGAGATGTCACAGGGACTTTGAAACGTGTCAGCTCCTTATCAGCTGGTGAGACAAGAAACCAGCTAGCTGGAGGCTTCTGGAGAAGCAGGAGGAATCATTCCATGGACTAAACAGCCCAATTTTCCTGCACACACCGAGAGGATTCTGCACTCAGCTGCTGCCGTGCAGCTGCCTCCTCCTGTGGATTCTGTGACAGCCCATCAAGGATCACCATCCCACCTGCTGCTGTGCTCAGCAGGGCTGGTCCCTGCAGCCAGGGCTGGTCCCTGCAGCCAGGGCTGTGTCCCTGTATCCAGGGCTGTGTCCCTGCAGCCAGGGCTGTGTCCCTGCAGCCAGGGCTCTGTCCCTGTATCCAGGGCTGTGTCCATGCACCAGGGCTGTGTCCCTGCAGCCAGGGCTGTGTCCCTGTAACCAGGGCTGGTCCATGCAGCCAGGGCTGTGTCCCTGTGTCCAGGGCTGTGTCCCTGTATCCAGGGCTGTGTCCATCAGCCAGGGCTGTGTCCCTGCAGCCAGGGCTGGTCCCTGCAGCCAGGGCTGTGTCCATGTGTCCAGGGCTCTGTCCCTGTATCCAGGGCTGTGTCCATCAGCCAGGGCTGTGTCCCTGCAGCCAGGGCTGTGTCCATCAGCCAGGGCTGTGTCCCTGTATCCAGGGCTGTGTCCATCAGCCAGGGCTCTGTCCCTGTATCCAGGGCTGTGTCCCTGCAGCCAGGGCTGGTCCCTGCAGCCAGGGCTGTGTCCATGCACCAGGGCTCTGTCTCTGTATCCAGGGCTGTGTCCATCAGCCAGGGCTGGTCCATCAGCCAGGGCTGTGTCCCTGCAGCCAGGGCTGTGTCCATGCAGCCAGGGCTGGTCCCTGCAGCCAGGGCTGTGTCCCTGCAGCCAGGGCTGTGTCCATGCAGCCAGGGCTGGTCCCTGCAGCCAGGGCTGTGTCCCTGCAGCCAGGGCTGTGTCCCTGCAGCCAGGGCTCTGTCCATGCAGCCAGGGCTGTGTCCCTGCAGCCAGGGCTGTGTCCATGCACCAGGGCTCTGTCCCTGCAGCCAGGGCTCTGTCCCTGTATCCAGGGCTGTGTCCCTGCACCAGGGCTCTGTCCAGAGTCCAGGCTCTCAGGAAACATTTGGAAATGTGAAAAGAAAACCTCAACAAACATCAAAGTTTCTGTTCAAACCTGTTTGCTTTGGTACTCCAGCTGCAATTTTGCATGGTACAAAATCATGTCCTTCATGAAATTCACGTCTGAGTGCTCCTGAGCATTTAACTCAAAGTCAAAACTCAAAGCCTTCAAGTTCACGAATATCACACAGAGAAATCTCATGCTCAGAGTCAATGAGTGTACAACTCTCTCTGAGGCCAAATTGCAGTGTGGGACGTCGCTCACTACTGTAACACCAAGAGAAGCCTATTTTTGTACAGCTTCAGGCCTTGGAGACAATCCAGAGGCAGCTCTGACAATCCTTGCTGACTCCAGGCTGACTCACACCCTTAACTCACACAGCCATTGTCTCTATTCAGATTTCCCACTCGCACTGCAGGCATCTGACATTGCTTAATTACAGGGTTGTTTTTTCCCCCAGCCTATATTCCTTTTGTTTCTCCCCTTTATATTTAGTACATTTATAAAGGGGTAGAGCAGGCATTAATGAAGATGTTTGGATTTCAAAAGTCTGTGGTAGCACTGGAGAGGGATGGAAAAATTCCACCCACAGACTGAGTGAGCAGAGATTTTACCAAGCCCTGCCTGGTCCTGCCAGTCAGAGCCACCAGGGGATGGGATGGGATGGGATGGGATGGGATGGGATGGGATGGGATGGGATGGGATAATGGGATGGAATCAATGGGATGGGATTTGGGATGGGATCAATGGGGTGGGATAATGGGATGGGATGGGATCAATGGGATGGGATGATGGGATAATGGGATGGGATGGGATAATGGGATGGAATCAATGGGATGGGATTTGGGATGGGATTTGGGATGGGATGGGCTGTCTCCCAGGTCCTTCTGTGCCCATCTGACCCTTCTCCTTTGCAGCAGGGATCTGTCCTGTTCCTGCCCTGGGGACACTTGTACAGCTGCCAGGGACAGGTGACTCTTTACCTGCCTGCAGACCCCAGCCTTGGCCCAGGACATCTTTACCCCTTTCATTTCTTTTCACCATCTGCAGGCAAATTAGCCATCACACAGCACTGGTGAGCACTGGTGGAAATAAAAAGCATTGCTCTATTTCCAGCAGGGTATAATCAGGGAGGAAGAGTGTATAAATAAAACATCTTGCATAAAATCTGGCAGGATGAGGTTTACAATCTGCATCTGCCTGGGGCTGGCAGAGGACAGGGTGCTCCAGGCAGGGGGCTGTGCCTAGAATATTCAGATACATTACTGCAAGAGGGATCCCATCCCATCCCATCCCATCCCATCCCATCCCATCCCATCCCATCCCATCCCATCCCATCCCATCCCATCCCAGCCTTAGCCCTCAGGCTGACCAGGGGCACGTCCTCAGAGTTTCAATGAGATACAGAAATGAAGTGGGTTCTGCAGGGTGGCTGGTCCCAACTGGAAGCTCAGAGGGGAGGTGGAGATGCAGAAAGAGCTGAAGGGTGCCTTTTTTTTTTTTTTTTTTTTTTTTTTTTTTTTTTTTTTAGGGAAGAGAAGAGAATCTGAAGAATTATACAAAGTTTGTAGAGCACACAGAGACTCCTGTGAGACAGTCAGAGTCCAAGAAACGAAACAGGAATGAGATAAAACTTTGGCTTATCCTTATTTTTCCTACATTATAACAGAATTATAGATGAACTCTTTTTCTGTTTGAACTTTCTTCTTGAATCCCTCAGGACTGGCCTCTCCATTTCCATCCCCTACTCCAGCCCAGGCCAGGCAGCCAGCCTGGAATCTGCTTTGCTCCAGAGATCACAACCAGGGGCCTTTGATTCTGCTCTTGTCTGGCTGCTCCTGCTCAGCTGATGAGCAGATCCTGGCTGCTCTTTGAAGAGGCAGATAGTGCTGGAGTGCTCCACACACTTCCAATAAATAGAGTTCATCAAAACACAAATAGGATAGTGGGTAATTAAAACTTATTAAACGTGTCCCAGTGAAGGGCAGCAGGACCTCCCTGTTTTATCAAGGGTGAAAAACCAGAACTGCTCGTGAGAGAAAAAACATTTATAAGGATTTTTGTTTTTCTCACACCTCCAAACCATTTTTGGCATGGTTGAGTTGATGGGAGGCATATTTAAGTGATTTCTTATCTAGGCAGAGAATTAGGGAAGGAAGTGTTGGAACAGCCAGTGCAAGGGTTCTTCTGTCCCAGCTGCTCTGCCTTCAAACACACACAGAGATTAAAGTTGTTTTGTATTGCCCAAGGTGCAAGTGTAGATATTTACAACTTGGTTTTGAGACCAGATTGATTGCAGAGTTTAAACCAATTTACACTAAAATGAACGCTGACCTCATTCACCCTGTTCTGTGACCAGAGCCTGCTCTGCATTTCACTGCTGTTCAGTGCAAGCACTTGGAATGAGTTTCTTGCTGTGGATTTGAGTGGATTTGGATCTTCCTCTCCTTGGCTTTACTATTGTCTCCTGCCCACCCAGGGATGCCAAATGTCACTTCCCAATGTGTCTCCTTAGACTGAGATCACCTCAGCAGGGAGACATGCTGTGGTGTAAATCCTGATTTTCCCAAAGCCACCGATGAGAGATTGCAGGAGACAGTTTTTCAGAGGTTCCAAGGATTGTTGATTGTTCCTTGTCTCAGGCACTCTCTGCCCGGCTCACAGCTCTGCCCAGCCGGGCACCCAGGATGGAATCTGCCTGCTGAGGGCAGGGCTGATCTCACACAGTCTGAATTACCTGCTGAATGTTTGTAACAACTTTCCAATGCAATACAGTCTTGTTAAACAGTCCAGCTCTGTCCTATCCAATGTGACAGTGCCAGCATGTCACCCAGCATGGATGGCACGGAGCAGAAGGAGGAAGAGGATCCACACCCCAAATTCTCCATCTTGGCCACGTGTCCCTGATCACAAACATTCCCAAAAGTCTATTTATCTACGTTCTAACAACCTAATTTACACTTTACTAATTTTGGTGGCTTGTTTCCATTCCCTCTGTGTTGGTAATTTCCCCCAGGGGTGTGAATCCAGTGCCTGAGACACCAGGGTCTCACTCAGGGGTCTTTGGGACCCTCGCCAGGGGGGTTTTGAGGACCCCCAAGGAGGCCAGAGGAACACCCTGGGCTCCCACATACTATGTCAGATTTTTTTCTTTTATTTCTTTTCTTGTTTTTCTCCCAATTTCATTTATCTGCAGGGATTTAACCCCATCCTGCAGTGCCCATCCTGCACACCCAAACCCCACCTCGCTCCCTCCTTGCCTGTCCCATCAGCTCAGGGAGCAGCTCCTGCAAGGAGCACGTCAATAATTGATCCTAAAAGGATTCCTGCCCATCTCAGCCACGCTTCCCCTGCCACATTCCCTCCAACATATGTCTGCAATCTACTGGGGAGCACAAGCGGATCAGCGTCCACATGACCGCACTTGGGAGCTAAAAATAACTGCTGGAGTGAATGCATTCAGCTCTTTATGCAAAACACCTCGTGTTAGGGCTCTGTTTGCACTGCTGGGAAAATGTGTGTTGAAATATCCATGGCCTTGATGTCTCACATTCACGGGAAAGGGCTTTGGCAGCCAAAAATCCCACCCACCAGCAAGGCTCCAACAGCAGGCACATTAATCTGTTTGATTTCTCCATTCTCAGCTGGTGTGAAGGTCAGGTATTTGCCTGCTGCACCTGAACAGCTTCCAGCCCACAGGACAAAGAAGAGTTAAAATTAAAGAGTTTGGGCTTAGGGAGAAGTGTCTCTGAGTAATCCAATCCAAGAGGAAATTTCAATGAGACCCTCCCTGCTCGTTGCTCCTGAGTGTTTGCTTTCTGCTGATCTCAGCTGAGCTGTCTGTGCCTCTGTCTGTCTGTCCCTCTGTCTGTACCTCTGTCCATACCTCTGTCCCTGCCTCCAGCAGGAGCTGGTGCAGCTGCTGAGGAGCCAAAGCTCCTGGCAGCTCTGCCAGGGCTGCACAACCCTCTGGTGAAAATATTTTCCCTAATATCCAATCTAAGTCTTGTTCCCTGGGAGAAAAGATCGACCCCCACCTCTGTGCTGCTCCTTCCAGGGACTTGTGGAGAGCACTGTGGTCCCCAATGTGCTCAAATATCTCCATTTATTTATTCATAGTTGACAACCTTTCCCATTAGGAGCCTCAGAACATTTCTGTAAAGCACAGTAAAACTATTTATGGGAGGGAAGAAAGGCAGTAGAGTTGGTTTGAGGACAGGCTCATTTTCCTCCATTCTGAGCTGTCTCTAGCTGGAAGTTGTGCATCTGCATAACACAGCTCCACACCATGAAAAATCAAAAAGCCAGAGCCCTCTCAGTAACAAACATCAGTAAAAATGCATTTAAAAAAAAAAATCCGTGATACTTTTTGCTGCAGAACGAGATTCAGCTTTGGGGGTTTATGAGCTGTTCATGAGAGATGCAAAGGACTGGGCAAAGGAAGCACAGCTTGGTGCTTTCATGGCAGGAACTTCTCCTGGATGGGTCTTTGTGGCACTGACCCCTCCTGGGGCTGGGCCAGGGCAGCAGAGGGTCCTGCACACCACGGGCTCTGTTCTCACACTGCAGCAGGCAGAGGTGGCACTTCTGGCAGCCCTGGCAGGGCAGCAGGAGCAGAGAGAGGCAGCGAGGGCAGAGGAGGGGCTGGGGAACGGCCTGAGCTGCCCTGGGAGCTCCTGGCTTGGGAAACCCTCCTGTCTGGAAAATAAACTTTGTTTTGTGTAACACCTGAGCAGCAGCCTTGGCTGTCCCAGAACGGGAGCAGGTGAGTGCTGGCACCTTTCCCACCAGGACAGCTCTGCCCTGGGAGCCCCTTCCCCCAGGACAGCCCCACTTTGGGATCTCCTTCCCCCAGGACAGCCCCACTTTGGGAACCCCTTCCCACCAGGAAACCCTGACTGCCCTGGAAGTGCAATCCTGGGGAGGGAACTGGGGTGAGGGAGCAGGGACACAGCCACTGGTGCCAGCTGCCCAGAGCCCAGGGCAGTGACACCCACCCAGGTGACACTGCCACCTCCCCCTGACATTTCCTGGGGTTTTAGTCCCAGGATCTTCACTTTGGGGCTGCCACCAAATGTGACACTCAGCCACAAAGCAGCAGAGACTGCTTTTGACAGCTCATGTAAAAGAAATATGAGGAGAAATGGATTCAAATAAAGGAAGGAATGAGGTGGCAGAAGGGGCTTTATTTGATAGAGGGGATTGTAAAGTGGGGTGTCTGATAGGCCTCGTTAATCATCATCTGCAAAGAGGGAGAAGCTTTCATTTAGGATCATGGAATTGCTAAGGTTGGAGATGACCTTTGAGATCATCCAGCCTGGCTGTCAGTGCAGCAGCAGCGGCAGCTGCTCACTCCTTTAACATAACCCAGCAAAGCTGGTGCCCAGAGCAGCAGAGATCTCACAGTGCCCAGCCAGCCTGGCACAGCTGTGGGCTCATCTCCCACTCAGTGTTTGCAGGCACCTGCTCTCTTTGCCCTGACTGCAGGACACTCACACAGCTCCCAGCAAATCCCACCCCAGCCCAGTGAAAAGTTTTCCTGAGTTTTAGACCAGGCTCTGACTCAAAGCAGACTGCACAGAGGAGAAAAAAAAAAAAGGTATTTTTGACATGTTTTGAGCAATTTTACTCTTGCCACAAAGTGCTTCTTTGTTCTGACATCCAGAGGAGGAATTGTTCTGTCTCCACTCCAAAGGGATGTCATTAGTTCAGGCATCTGTGTTATAAATGTGTGTTTTGCTGATATGTTCTGTGTGGCTTTCACAGCCAAGTCTCTCCCATCTCATGGTTCTGCAGCACAACAACTCTCACAGTCTGGAGCAATGCACCATTGAGGAAAATAATTATCCAAAAAGTAATTAAATTAATTGACCAGGGAAGTGATTATGTGAGAGTGTGGGGATAATTAAAACTAACACGTGTTTTGATGATTCCCAGCTCAGGGGCACGACGGTGCCTTTGCAGCACCCAGGAACCCCCTCCCTGCCCAAAGAGCAGCCACAGACACCCCAGAGCCCCAGAAGGGTGGGAAGGGACTTAAAGTTCTTCCAGAGCCACCCCTGGGACACCTGCCACTGTCCCAGGGCTCCAGCCTGGCTTGGGCACTGCCAGGGATGGGAACAGGGGTGGGAATAGGGATGGAGAGGGATGGAAATAGGGAAACAGGGATGGAAATAGGGAAATAGGGATGGAAATAGGGATGGGAAATAGGGGTGGATATAGGGAAAGAGGGATGGAAATAGGGATGGGAAATAGGAGTGGAAATAGGGATGGAAATAGGGATGGAAACAGGGATGGGAAATAGGGATGGAAATAGGGAAATAGGGATGGAAATAGGGATGGGAATGGGGATGGAAACAGGGAAATAGGGATGGAAACAGGGAAATTGGAATTTCCTGATTCCCTGTGACTGACCCCACCCTCAGGGCTCACAAGGAGCACAGCTGATGTTTGCAGTGCCAGAAAGGCAGGAGAGAAGATGGAAGCAGAATTGCTCTTCACCTCAGAGCTCACAGAAGCTGCCAGGACAAGGCTGGAATGCAATAAAAGGGGGGTTCTTGAATTGTCTGGGTTTAGCTCAACTTTTAGAGCAGACAGTGAGTTGGGAACTGCTGCCAGGACAGGCTGTGAAGGCAGAGGATGGAAACAATTTGGGGATTCATGGACAAGGAGTCTGCAAACAGCTCCTGAGAGCAGCAGGCAGGGACTTACCCTGCTGGGGAGCTCCAAGGGTCAGATTTTGTGCCTCTGCTCGGTCTGGGGTGATAGAAGAACTGGGGACAGCCCTGGGTCCTGTTTCCTCGTGCCAGGGGATGCCCCTGAGCCCTGTCAGTGCCCTGGGGATGTCCCTGAGCCCCAGGGGATGTCCACTGAGCCCCAGGGGATGTCCCAGTGCCCTGTCAGTGCCCTGGGGATGTCCCTGAGCCCCAGAAGATGTCCCAGAGCCCCAGGGGATGTCCCTAGTGCCCTGTCAGTGCCCTGGGGATGTCCCTGAGCCCCAGGAGATGTCCCTAGTGCCCTGTCAGTGCCCTGGGGATGTCACTGCCCAGCTCTGGGAGCAGCACAAGTGCCCAGGTGCTGCAAACTCTTTGGAGTCTGGAACTGTGCTTGGATGGACACAAACCCACAGAACAAAGATCATCCGAGCAGGAGCAAGATGGATGGACAGTCTTAATTAACTGTTTCTTGTGTCATATTCTTAATAATTTGGTTGCTGTTCCTGCAGTCTGTTACAAGCTTCATTACATTCACTCTCCTCAAGGGCATTTCTACCTCTCATGATCAGCCTCCCTCCTGTCAAAGATAAATTGCTGATGGGATACGTTGATCCTACACAAATGGAGCTTGCTTTGAACTCGTGGTGATAAGTAGCAGCAGACAGGAGGTTTTTCTGTTGTTTATCTTTGTACTGATACGGCATGAAATAAAAATGGGTGTCTCTGCTGGCTGAGCTGCATCCATCAGCTGAGCAGATTAGAAAACACCACTCAACTTACAGAAACAAAAGGAACTAAACTGGAACACTTAAGAATAGACTTTGAGTTCTTTGATGTGTGCATTTAATATTGATGCGCTGATGTGATCAGTTTCAAAATTAAATCTTTTCCAGGAGATCAAGACCAAGCTCCCAGTTCTATTCACGGAATGGTTTTGGGCTGGAAGGAACCTCAAAACTCGTCTCTCAGCTGATGTTTTTGAGGAACAGTTGATGAGAGTCCCCAAGTCATACATCTGCTGTGGCTTTAGAGCCTCCTGGCATCCCTGTGCCTCTCCAAAGGATGGGAACACTCCCAGCCCCAGCACAGCTCCCCAGCCCCAGCACAGCTCCCCAGCCCCACTGCTGGCTGATGCTGCCTGTCCTGGTGTGAAGGACAGGTGTCTGCCAATAAAGGCAGGAGCTTCTCTTTGAAATGGAGACTGTAAACCCCTCCCTCTAAATTATTATAATTTTGAAATTAAGGGGCTCTCAGGCAAAGAGATGGGAATTAGGAATAACAGTTCCATACTAGGAAAATTAAAATAGAAATACAGTATTACACAGAACAATCCCAAACCCTGCCAGAGTCAGAATCCAAGCTGACACCCGTCAGGCAGTCAGGGTGTTGGCAGCAGTCCCATTCAATGGTGGCTGCATCCTCCTGCAGTGGCAGATGTGGTTCAGCTGGAGCAGTGCTCCTGGAGAAGGTGCAGTTTCCTCTGAAGCTCCAGGGATGATGTGGAAAGGTCTGGCTTTCCTCTGGAATCCAGTGGAAAAGGCTGCTCTGGGGTTCCAAATCTCAGTTTTTATCTGGATAGGAAAGGCTTGGCTCCTCCCCTGGCTGGAGCATCTCCCAGTGGGATGATGTAATTTTATCAGTCATGCCCTGGGACTCAATGGCCATGAACAGGAGATATCTCCTGGAGGGAGGAGGGGCTGTGGGAAGATAAAGGTGATTGCCCCAGCTGGTTTAAAGATGGCCCATTAGCAGAGAATGTGTGCCACGGAGATCAGGGTAACTGCCACACCCAGTTTTTAACAATGGCCCATTAAGAGGAGATATCTCCTGGAGGGAGGATGGGCTGTGGGAAAGATAAAGATGATTGCTCCAGCTGGTTTTTAACAATGGCCCGTTAACAGGAGATATTCCCACAGAGATAAGGATCGCTGCCACACCCAGTTTTTAACAATGGCCTATTAACAGGAGATGTTCCCACAGAGATAAGGGTCACTGCCACACCCAGTTTTTAACAATGGCCTATTAACAGGAGATGTTCCCACAGAGATAAGGGTCACTGCCACACCCAGTTTTTAACAATGACCCATTAACAGGAGATATTCCCACAGAGATAAGGATCGCTGCCACACCCAGTTTTTAACAATGTCCCATTAACAGGAGATATCTCCTGGAGGGAGGGTGGGCTGTGGAACAGATAAAGATGATGGCCGCACCCGGTTTTTAACAATGGCCCATTAGCAGATAATATGTGCCAGGAAATAAGGGTCACTGCCCCACCCGGCTTCAGCAGATGGTGGCAGAATTCACATTTCTGGCCACATCAACCCAACACACTGCCCCTGCCAAGGGTTCCTCCTGCTGGGGCTCAGCCACCCCCAGAACCCACACCAGGGGCTGCTGCCACGGCTGGGAACACCAGTCCCACAAGCACAGCAGCTCCAGTGCTTTAGGGCTGACGAGGCTGTAATCTCTTAATTAACACGTATTTTAAAAAGCACTTAATGCCTATGATAAAAAAAGCATTGAAACTGAATGCACTAACTCAATAACAGCATAACCTACTTTCTTCCAAACAAGAAAGCAGGGAATTATTAGCCATCAATGCATCATTCGCTAATGAGTTGTAATTCTGTATTAATTTACCAACTAGCTGATTAGATATGAGAGATTTACAAAATATATTAGAGATTGTGGTTCCAGAAAACCAGCTCAACATCAGGGGAAAAAAGTCATTAAATTTTTCTCTGTGAAACTGAGAAAACTCTGTGCACCTGAAATTATTAATTAGTTGGCATTTAAGTAAAATTCATTAAGAAACAGTCTGAACTGACAGATTTTAACCCTGGAAATAACAACAGGCAAGAGCACAAACATTCCAGTGCAGTGCCCAGGAGAACAAGGGCTCCTCACATGAAAGCATTGCCAGGTTTAGGAATGAGAATATTTGTGTAAATTCTGGCGTCGTTTGTGTCCAAGGATCAGCTGTTTCTCCAAGTCCTATCAACCCCATCCCTATTTTTTAAAAAATCCACAACAACCCAATAATTGTCCAATGAAATTTCAAAGCTGCCCATTGGGAATTTGAGGGCCTGCAGACAAAGATCTGTGCACTCAGTGAAACCAGGATTCCCACCACACCTCTCCATTGTATGTATATATATAAAATATATATAATATATTAAAAATATATACAAATTTTCCTGCTTGTTGTTTGCTCCTTTAATTTATTTTCTGCTCATCTCAGCCCTACCCTGAATCCCAGGTAGGCATTTGCAGAGGGTGGGAAGTGCTCAATGTGCACTAGGAGAGAATTCCCTCGTGCTGCTGAAGCTCAGGTGTTCCTTTCACTATTTTAAACATCTCCTGCTTTATTTTTCAGTTTCTATTTTTGGATTCCTTTAAGCACGTTGGATTTCTGTGGCTGAGAAAGGACTGTGATCACACTGAAATACTGCACATATCTCCAGTCTGTCACAACTCACACACGTCAGGGAGAAGTATCACTGTGTTAATTTTAGGAATAAAATCAGTAATTTTTCTGTTACACATTCCCTGCTTGTTTTGCCAGTTGCAGCACAAACTCTGATATATTGAGAATTTAAAAATGCAGTCTATAGATATAAAGATACATCTCCCACTTTTCAGGATCTGTCTGATTATATTGTGTACAAAGCAAATGTGAGTTTGTCAATTGTTTCTTTAGTGTCAGATGTTTTTCTTTAAAATGGCTGAGGGATTCCACACCTTCCCTGCTTTAGAAACCACTTTGAAAATTGCATGTTTTCTATGAGCTGAGTCGTGACAAAATGTTAAATGCAAGTAAGAAAAAAAGCACCACGAATGAATTGAACTAAATCTTAAAACTCCTACGTTTGAGCAAGAAGACACAGAAATTCTCCCATGAAATGTGTTAGTCCCAACAGTTCCTGGCAATGGTAGCAAGGGGAAAATTTCAGGTGAATTCTGTGTCTTGTGAGTGGGAAGGTAGAGAGCAGAGAGGCCTCGAGCAGAGATGACATTTCCCACAGTGAGAAGTGTCTCACTCTGCTGAGACTTGAAATAACCAAGAAGAAAGAACTGACATAAAAAGCTCCTGCGTATCTGGAACAGCTGCAACATCAGGAGGGAAAATAGCACAAGGGGCTGAGTTATTGTTGCCCTGGACTGTGAAGTATTTCTGTATTTCTGTGTTTCTTTATTTCTGCATTTCTGTGTTTCTGCATTTCTGTATTTATTTCTGTATTTCTGTATTTCTGTGTTTCTGTGTTTCTGTATTTCTGTATTTCTGTATTTCTGTATTACTGCATTTCTGTATTTCTGTATTTCTGTGTATTTCTGTATTTCTGTGTTTCTGTATTTCTGTATTTCTGTGTTTCTGTGTTTCTGTATTTCTGTCCACACCCCAGAGCTGAGCACCTACTTCCATCCATTAAATCCTGAGTGAGAGATACCCACAGAAGTATAACAGCCACAGAGTGATCTGCTCACACCATTTGTCACTGCAGCAGGGGCAAACAAAAAACCCCACAACAAATACCATCTCTTGGCCTCAGAGCCCCTTAATTTTAAAATTAGAATAATTTGGAGGGAGGGGGTTTACATTCTCCATTTCAAAGACAGGCTCCTGCCTTTATTGGCAGACACCTGTCCTTCAAACCAGGATATAAAGTTATTAACAAAATAAATATTTGAAAATGACAGTATTTCCTGGCTACGTCCATTACATTTAAATAACAAGCCAAAAATGGATTTTTTTTTCTTAGAACATTAAGTCCTGAAGTCTTCCTGAGGAGATCCAGAGCCAGAGTGTTGGAATTTGGGGGAACCTGGGGTGTGCTCTGCTGCCACGTGGGGTGAAAAGATTTCAATTAATTGTTTTTATATTTTTCACACTAGGTCCCAGATTTTTTAAGTAAGTTACACAATTTCTGGATTAATACTCAAGCTTTTAATGGGGATCAGTCAAAGCCATTTGCTGGGTAGGAAGGGATGGGAGTCAGGGGAGTTGAATAAATACTTGATGTTGAAGTTTCATTTAAGTAAATGACTTGTGTGCATAAATAGCATGGGAGCTGTCAATAAAACCATCCTCAAATTCTGTCAGGTAGAAGAGTAATTATGGTTTTTGCTTGTTACAAGCAAAGTGAAATGTTAGCTGAGCTCACACAAAAACAAACACCTTCTGATTTCACTGAAGATTAATGTTAATGTGCCAAATTGCCAGCCTAAACCAAATTGCTCTTTGTTATCTCCTCCAGTGATGAGAAGCAGCCACAGAAGTGGCTCTGGTGACCTTGGATTTGCACAGGCCTTGTCACAGCAAATGCACAGCTTGTATTTCTGACTCAGTGACTTCAGTGGGAGCTGCAGGACCCCAGGACCCCTCCCAGGCTCCCGTCCTGCTCTGCAGAGCCCTGCTTGAAATTCACATTTCATGGGACCCATCTGACCCCCCACAGACCAAGGGAACCATTTTTCCCTCTGTGTGACAGCCTAAACCCAAAATTTGTACACGTGGCTGCTTTTCCTTCCCCACTTGTGTTCTTCAACAATACACTTGCAGAACTGAAAAATATCACCCAGCTACCCCCCATCTCCATGGCAACCTGCTGCTCTGATAAATACCTCCCAAAACCTGTTACTGTAGGGGGCTGTTGCACTAATTGTCACTCACAAACGAGTCTGTGGTGCTCAGCTGGGTGGGCACCACAGCCTGGTGCTGGAATCAGGGGGTTGGGGGATTCTCAGAGCCCTGCAGGGAGGAATCAGAGTGCAGGGATTGGATTAAAGCCTCTGCATGCACTGAAGTACACTAAGCCACTCACACATGAAGCAGAGGTTTAAGTAGAAGTGAGTCAGTAAGTTTTAGTGTGAGCTCTAATGCATTTAGTGCGTGAAAGGTTTAGATCCCAGAGTGGGAGTGAGTTCTGGTGAAGGCTGAAAAACACACTGATGTTTTCGGTGGAGGCCCCAGGACCATGGCTGTAGACAGTGTTTAAACATGACAGAGCTGTAGCAAGAATATTGCTGACATTTTTCAGACAGACCAAGACAGGGTGTATGTGTAGTCTATACATAACCTGGAATTCCAGTAGGCTGAGGAGTGCTGGTCTGAGTTTGTGCCTCAGCTTCTTGGGAAGATCCTGTATAAGAGTTGGTATTGGGGAGAGTTGGACCTCCCGAGTGGGGCCACAAGGCCAAACCTCCCCAGCAGCCAATGATCCCCAAAGTCCCACATTTCTACCTTGTTAATTGGATTTTTCTGGCTTCAGCTTAAATCTATTAGGTCTTTTTGTGCCTTTCTCTGGAGAAAAAGCCTTTCAGGTCCTGGAGCTCCCTCCCTCCAAAGGTACTTATCCATCGAAATTAAGTTACAAGCTTCTTTTTGATAAGATAAGCAGACTGAGCTCCTTAAGTCTATCATTGTCAAATATCCTCTGCAGCCCTTAATCATTCTTTATTAATCTTTTCAGCTCGGTGACATGGCAGCAGAAAGGTAAAATAAATAAATAAATCCTGGAAGGAGCAGGAAAAGAGAGAGGAGATACAGACACACATGATCTCCTAGGATTTCACAAAGTTCTTACTGCTGTGGAAAACGTGAAGAACTCATTCTGATCCCCAAACCAGCCCCTGTTTGTGAACCCCAGCTGCTCCAGGAGAGAGTTTGGGGTGGGCAGGGATGTCTGGGCTGGGCAGGGACAGGATGGTGCCCAGGGAGGTGGCAGGGACGGGGCAGAGAGGGGAGCAGGAGCCCCTGTGCCACAATCTGGGAATTATTGCTCCTTTCTGCTCCTTTCTGCTCCTTTGCCATGTAGGAAAATGTGGCCAGAGCAATTCCTGCCTCCTGAAACCCTTCCCCTGATTTTTGATAGCCAGCACCAGTTAACTTGAATTCTCATTTCATTTTTAGAAACTGGTTCAGCCACATGTGACAGTGCCAATGGCAGTGCCATCTGTCATATCACTGACCCTTTCACTCCATTCATTTATAATTTAATTGTCAGCTCAATTTGATCAAATATGTCTGGATTGAAACCATTTGCATTAAAAATAACACATCCTTCTCCTTTTATTCCCTGGATTGTGGCAGGTATTGCTTGAAAATTCAATTGGTGCCAGCCAAGAGCTGCTGATTAATTAATAATAAAAAAAAATGGCTAATAAGGGAAGGAACCATGGGCCTGGATGGAAATCCCTGATGAAAAATGGATCTTGGTGAGTCAGGAATTCTCATTTTCACTTTTGCTGGATTCAGACCTGGACCTTCAGGAGGAGGGAGGTGAAGGCCCAGCCCAGGCCGTGGATGGGATTCACATCCCCAATCTCCATTTGATGCACACACAGATACAGATATAGGAGTGAGTCCTGCTCCTGATTCATAGATTGTAATTAATTCTCAGAAGAATCCTTGCCTAGGAACTTTATTAAATCCCATTAAGACTAATGAATTGTTGTTGTTCCCTAATTATATAGTTGTTTCTAGTTTAATGAACTGTATATTAATTGACTTATTGAAGAGAGATTTTTACTTTCAGGATGGAAATACATTAAATAAGAGATATATTTTCCTGCTAATGGCATCACTTGTCAGTTACAATCTCTCTTAATGAATCTGTTGGAAAATCCTGTTCTTTAGGATGCAGATTTTGCTTTTTATTAGCTAAAGAGGCAACAAAAGGCCCAAAATTAAGTGTGTTCCTATGTTTAATGTATAGCTGATATTTTTCCTCCTAATAATTCAATTTCTCATTGCAGAACAAGATCTCCAGGCCTCTGCAGGCAGCTGAGTGCTCCTGACTGGAGCCACACCATGAAGGAAAAGCAGAACAGGCAGGATGGGAGCCCCGTGAGAGGTTTGATCTGCTCAGGATAAATCTCCTGAGGGTGTTTTGTAGGGCAAAACAGATTCACTCCTAAAATAGGAGCTGCTTGAGAAGTAAGAGCTGCTATTGCTTTAAAGAAAGTCATCATCTGGAATGCTAATACACATAATCTTCAACCACACCACAGATTAATTTCAGCGCAGAGATTATGTTAATGCACAAGAAAAGAAGTTGTGATATTGAGTTAGATCAAAGATTTTTCATTTCAGCCAGAGGCTTTGGCACCAGGCAGCAAGGCCTGTCTCAAAGTGGAGCCAAAGGCCTCTCTGAGGCACTGAGTTGAGCAGATTGTTGAAGGGAAGCAGAAAGTTGAGCCCAGAGAGTTGCTTGATCCTGATGTGACATGAGCTGTTGGGTGTTTGGTGAGGGAGGAAGAATTCCCAGAGAGGAGAGCTCTGCCTCACAGGCTCAGCAGCAGAGCCCCCCTGCCCCTGGAGGGGCTGGGGGACCCTTGGGCTCCACCACCCCACAGAGTTCCCATCCCAAACAGCTCTGGGGTCTCCAGTGAGCCAGGGGGGAACACCCAGGCTGCCTGCACAACACCCTGAGATCTGAGAGGCTGCAGCCAGTGGACAGAGAGCAGCCAGGGTCTCTGAACATCACCCCAAAATCTGAAGGTGCTGGAGCCAGAGGGGAGCAGGCAGGCTCCCTGCACACCCCAAAATCTGGAGGTGCTGGAGCCAGAGGGGAGCAGGCAGGGTCTCTGAACATCACCCCCAAATCTGGAGATGCTGGAGCCAGTGCAGCACTGTCACCCACAGGAGCCTGGCTGGTGTCCCCTGGGGGGGACACGAGGAGCAGATTGCTGATTGCTGTCAGTGGTGAGAGCTGGGCACGGCCTGGCCCATCACCCCTTCTGGGAAGCTTGCAGAGGGGCAAAGAGCACAAGCACCATCCCAGCAGCAGAGAAACTCTGTGCCTTTGCACAGCAGCCTCGCAGGGCAGGCATAATCATCTCCATTTATTTCATTTAATCTTTTAAGTGCACAAATGTGAGATGGTTCTGTAAGCACTGAGAGGATAAATGAGGTTAAAACATTCGTGGGCAGTGGAATCAAGTGAGGCTTAGTTGGTGTTTTGTACGTTCAGCCCTCTGTCCTTTCTGCTGGAACCATCTCTGGGCAATCAGATTGAAACACTTCAGACCTTGGTGGCAGAGCCTCTGTGGAAATGTCTCTGCTTTTAGGGAAATCCTGCCCTTCATTACAGAGGAGCTGCACAGGAAAGATAAAAGGGAATAAACTCCCCTGACTTTAGGCTAATTGCAGCGGCATCAGGAGGAAGCTGCAGGTCTGAAGGGAGGGTGGTTTCACCAGGAAGGTGCAGAGCAGCAGTGCTGGGTGCCAGGGAAGGCTGGGCAGGCAGCAGGAGGGAGGGAGCCCAGGCTGCAGCTCCTCTTCCTCAGCCCCTGCTGCTGCCAGCCCTCCACCAGCCTTCAGCTCAGACACTTCCATTCATTTCATTTGCCATCTTAATGTAAATCCACAGGATGAAAACTAGGAATAATTTAGCACTAGGAAAGGAAGAGATGAAACAAAAGCCCGGAGATCTTGGCAGACTCTTTGAAAGCAAAGGAAATGTCACAACTCTCTTTTAACAGCGTCTTTGTTTTCGCAGGCAAATTACAAGTCCAGGTTCAGAAGTGTTTTTGTTCTGCCATTCTGCTGTGACAGTGTCTGCTGGCAGCCTCTAATTCATTCAGGAAAATCCACAAGAGCAGTGAAGAGGAGGAAATGACAGCAGCTCCTCTTCCCTCCCTGCCAGGCAGCAGCAAACGCTGACTTTCGGTGCAAAGGGGTTTTTGGGCTTCGTGCTGCCCCTCCTCAGGCTCCTGCCTGTGCTCTGGGGTTTCACTCCAGGGGATGGACAGCCCAAGCCCCTGCTCCCCCTCATCTGACGAGCTCCTGGGCCTCAGCAGAGCAGATATAAAAGGCAAATAAGACGCACAATAATTAACACAGAAGATCTGGGCTGCTCCCGTAGCCAAGATTAATTCAATAGATTTTCAGAGCCCTCGGGGATATGGATTCTGGGAGTCTGATCTATGGTTATTATTCTTTTAAAGGAAAATAGATTTACCTAATTTACAATCAGTTCTGATGGTGGGAGGAGGAATTTAATTCTTTTTTTTTCCTTTTGATAAATATACTGCAACTTTTCTATAATCCCTATTAATCTGATCTCCTAGGGAAAATTTTGCTGATCCATCATCTTGTGGCAGTCCTAATTCCCCTGGTGCCTGCAGGCATTAGGAGTGGATTTGCTCAGACTAACCCCTCATGGCTCCAAAGGCTGGAGTGGCAGCTCTGAGGGGCCCTGCCCTGCTCCCCCATATTTCTGTGGGGCAGAGGGGTTTTGGGGGCACTGCAGGGATCCTGGAGCGTTCCCGTGGGTTCCTGCAGTGCAGGCACAGCCACACTGCCCAGCCAACAGCCAGAACATCTGGTGGAAAATAAATGCAGGGCTAATTATACACGATGGAGGATTTGAAACTGCTATTTTTAGCTTTGCCTTAAAAAGATGTGATGGGTGCAAGGTTTGTGCTCAGCGTTTGGAGCCGAAGGAGGAGGGAGGTGCTGACCTGCAGAGCAGAGCCCCGAGAGCTGCCAGGGCACGGAGTGGGGCCAAAAACCTTCCCAAATCCAGGCTCAGGGGGTCCTGGGGGGAGCAGGTGAACATCGGGGCTCTTTTGGGGTTTCTCAGCTCGTTCTGTGGGAGATGCTGCGGGGCTGGGGGGGAGCTGAGCATCCAAGAGCCCCGAGCAAAGAGCCCCGAGCAAAGAGTCCCGAGCAAAGAGCCCCGAGCAAAGATACCCGAGCAAAGATACCCGAGCATCCAAGGGCCCCGAGCAAAGAGCCCCGAGCAAAGAGCCCCGAGCAAAGAGCCCCGAGCATCCAAGGGCCCCGAGCAAAGAGCCCCGAGCATCCAAGAGCCCCGAGCAAAGAGCCCCGAGCAAAGAGCCCCGAGCATCCCCGGGGTGCGGCTGCTCCGATCCCCCGCCCGCCGCGGTGTCACCGGCGCGGAACCGCAGGAAAATCCGGGCAGGGTTGGGCTCCAAACGTAAATGCAGAGGCTGAGAGGGGCCGTAAACAGAGGGAGGGCTGGAGGCCCCTCCAGGAAATTCAGCGCTTAAAGAACAATAAAAGGGAGATGGACTCGGTTCTGGCGGGTGCCAAGAGAGCTGTAAATGCCCGGAGCAGAGAGATTTGTTCAAGTGATGGGATTGCTGCCAGTGCCAGCCCCGAGCAGGGGGAGCTGGTCTGTGCCAGGGCTGTGCCAGGGGAGCTGCTCTGTGCCTAAAGGAGCTGCTCTGTGCCCAGGGATGCTCTCTGTGCCAGGACTGTGCCCAGGGATCTGCTCTGTGCCCAGGGATGCTGCTCTGTGCCCAAGGATGCTCTCTGTGCCCAGGGCTGTGCCCAGGGTGCTGCTCTGTGCCCAAAGGAGCTGCTCTGTGCCAGGGCTGTGCCATGGGGAGCAGTGTGTGCCCCCCACATCCCCACTGCTCTGGGAGAGGCCCGGGGAGCTGCTCCACAGCCCAGGGCAGAGGCAGCCACGTGCAATCAGAAGAAAAGCTGTTTTTCACACTTACTGCCCTTGAATTGGCAGAGGGAGACATCATGTTTTATATTAACTTCATAATAATTACAGTTATTACTGAATTCATGTATACCAACGAGGTTGCAGCTCCCTAGGAAAGCTCATAATATTATTAAGAGAGATGCCAGTCCATTGGCAGTGTCGTGTAACAAGCTAATTCCAACATCCTGATATTGGACAGCACACCTCCAGAAATGCATGGATTGGTGCCTGCTCTCTGGGTCAATGGCAGTGACACAACTGGCACGCACGGAATTGTCCTCTGGAAAAAAATGCTTTATAAAGCACAAGAGCACAGCCCAAGAACAGCAATAGTGCTGCCTTTAAAATTTAAAGCAGTGAAAATAAATCTGAGGACTTTTAATACAGGGCAATGCTGAGAAATGAAGGAATTGCAGCTAGCTGTGGGAAACCAATGGAAAGGAAGATTTTGTCTGTAGGAGAAATTAAGGAACTCACCCAGCCTCTTCCCATCCTTTCCACACGATTAATTGCAGAGATTTAATTTCTCTGGGCATGTGTTCGCATCGGCAAACAAACTTTTCCATCAGATTAGGAGAGGTGACCCATCTCCAGAGCAGCTGTTGTTGCTGCTTAAAGTTCTGCAGCGAGGCTGAAGGAGTCAGAAAAGGTCAGTGCTGCAGCAGGAGGGGGGACAGCAGCTGCTGGGGGATCCTGGCACCAGGGAAAAGTGTTTGTGCTGGGATGTCAGGGATTGGGGCAGCTGCACCTCATCCCAAATCCCATCCCAAATCCCATCCCATCCCATTGATCCCATCCCAAATCTCATCCCATCCCATCCTATTGATTCCATCCCAAATCCCATCCCATCCCATTGATCCCATCCAAAATCCCATCCCATCCCATCCCATCCCATCCCATCCCATCACATCACATCCCATCCCATTGATCCCATCCCAAATCCCATCCCATCCCATCCCATCCCCTGCACAAACTCAGCCTGGGCTGTGACCTCCCAAGGGTTTCTGCTGTAAATCTGATTCTTGAGCTGCCACCAAGTGAATTGTTCCACAGAGCCCAGCCCTGCAGTGGCAGGAGGGAAGGCAGAGAGCAGCTCCATTCCAGGACTGTTGCAATTTCCTCTGTAATGTCAGGCTATGGCAACACACACATCTTTCACAAAAATTAAATTGCTATTAAACTTTCTGCCCATCTTTGTAAATTAACCTCTCTTTCATCTCAGCTTTTGATTTAGCAGGAAATAATTTTTGGAGCACTTTCCAGACTCCTTCCATTAGGCGTTTGGGCTGTGGTCAATCAGGCTGAGTTAATTACCTGCCTAACCAGATCATGCTGCTGTGCAAACTGGGGCCTCATCTGTGCTGGGAATGCTGCATTTCCCCTCCTGAAGCCCCCAGGCAGCCCCTGCGAGCTGCAGCACAGCGGGTTCTGCATTTCTCCAGGGCAGAGCCTGGGAGCCAGCCTGGGGCTGGAGGGTGACGGGGCTCAGCGCTGACCCCACCCCAGAGCCAGCCCCAGCCCCGCAGCCCACCCGCCCAGCTGCACCACCGGAGTGCAGAAACAGCCCCCAGAGCTCCTTCTTTCGTTTTTAACCCTTTTCACCCGCAGGTCCTGGCCCCAGCCGGGCAGGGCTGTGTCCAGGCCAGGTGAACCCTCATTTACCCAGCACCACCAGAGCCCTGATCGAGAGATCAATTGGGAACCTTCCTGCACGACTGGAGAGCTGACAAAAGCACCTGGAGGGGCTGGGAAATGAGTTCTGCCTCATTAAAAAAGAAATTGCATCTCAGTGAAAAGCAAGGTGGGATAAGAGCCCTGAAGTGCCTGCCAGGAAACGCAGTGACACAGGACACCCCGTGTGGGACAGGCACCCCGAGTTCCTCACCACCTGGAGGAGCTGGACTCACCTCCCCAGAGGCTCAAATCGATTTGGTGATGATCTGTGAGCTCCAGGACAGAGAATTAGCTGTCCAGACCTTTAGAATTGCATCTCCTTGATAGATTAGGGCCTGAAGAATTGCAGGTACAGCAATGCAGGGACACGTTTTCCACTAACACTTGGAAAACTCAGAATACCCTTCAAACACTCCCCTCCCCTTCTGTTTGGCTGTGGCTGTTTTTAAAATTTTAATGGCCTAAACTGCAAAATATTTAATAAATCTGGGAAAGGCTGTGTTAGCACATCTCCAGCTTTATCTTGTTTAGCTGAAAAATGTGCACTTTATAATTACTTACATAATTACTCATGTACTACTCAGAGGGTGGACTTGGAGGCAATTTCCAGCATTAATGCTTCTAAAATTCGATCTCATCTACTTTGTGATTCAGGTTTTTCTGATTATTATTTATGATAATGTTTTGTTTTTAGAGCTGGATCTCCCCAGCAGGTTTGGGGAGCCCTGGGCTGGGGCTGGTGCTGGGCAGGAGCAGGAAGGCTCTTCCCCCTCGCCGCAGTCTCCTTAACCTGAGGGAGCTGAGCCAGCCCTGTGCCACTGTCTGGGCTGCAAAGCGGAATCAGGAGGATAAAAGACGTCCTGGAAATAGTGATGGTGAAATGATGTTGTGACACAGAGGCCGTGTATGGTGATGGGGAAAAATGAACAGAGTGGGTGATGGAGCAGAGTCTCCATCAGCTGCTGCTCAGCACATCCCAGCCAGTGATGGATCTCACTGGCCAAACCCTCCCTTTTGCCTTGCCTTACCATCTCCACACTTCCCCACTTTCTTTCCTTTGGGGTTACAGAATATTTATTTTTTTTCCTTTTCCCTTTTTGAGGGCTGTTCCCACAGTGTCCTGCCAGTGCCATCACCCTGAGCAGACAGAGGCACCAGGAGCTGCAGGAGGCTCAGCTGGGACCCCCAGCCCAGGTGGGACCCCTGCTCCTCCCAGGGGGACAGTTGGGACAGCAGAGCCCCGAGCTGGGGGCACAGGGTCACCCCTGGGGCTGCTGGGGTCCCCTCCTGCCTTGTCCCCATCCCCTGTCCTCATCCCCTGTCCCTGTCCCTGTCCCCTGTCCCTGTCCCTGTCCCTGTCCCTCTCCCCATCCCTGTCCCCATACCTGTCTCCCTGTCCCTGTCCCTGTCCCTCTCCCCTCTCCCCTCTCCCTTGTCCCTATCCCCTGTCCCTGTCCCTGTCCCTCTCCCCATCCCCTGTCCCCATACCTGTCTCCCTGTCCCTGTCCCCCCCAGCCCCCCAGGATTTGCTGCCCCAGTCCCCCCAGGATGTGCTGGCTGCTGCTGGCACAGAACAACACCTCAGAGCAAGATTAATGCCCAGGGAACATCATCCTCGATTAAAAATGAAAGGTCTGAGCTGCTGCTGCTGCAGGAGCCCCAGCACTGCATCAGGATCTATATTGTTTAATAATGCACATTAAATTCTCACAGACTTTTTTAAAAGCTGGCTCTGCTCTGTGCAACATCAACATAAATCTGTTGCCAGTGCAGGATAATCCTCCAACACTTTTAAACAATTTTTTATTCCTGCCACACATTTCCCTGCAGCCCCACCGCACTCTGCAAAGGAGCAGTTTTGTGCCACAGCTCCCCAAAATCCTGATATCCACTTCTGCTTCCAGGTCAGCAGGAAAAAGCTTGGAAAAGGAGCACAAACAACCCAGGGACAGCAAAGTTCCAATGGGGCCAGAGCTGAGCCACAGCAGTGGGGAACACTTTAAACCAACCTGGAAATTGTTGTGTTTTCTTCTCAAACTGAAGTCACCCAATATTTGTTTATAATTTTTGCATTTTGTGGATTTTTATCCTTAGCAAAACACTGGTTTGTTTTTCAGGGTTTAGTATTAGTTTCAAAGTAAATCTTATTAATATTTAAAATGAAAAGCTATTTCAGACCTTAAAACGTAGATGCTGCATTTAATAAACAACAACAGTGAAAGTTTTGATTTTCTGCAAAACGTTTTATGCGCTGAAACCCTTTGACAAATGCGAGGTGAATTTACAAGCACTTGCTCTGATTCAGAGCTGCATCTTTTCCACGGAAGCAAACATTCAGCTGCAGTGCTTCTCCCAGCCCGAGCGTTTGTCCTGTGCCTGGGGGTGAGTTTCGCTGGGTGTGAATAACAATGCGGCACGGACAGGATCAATAAATCTCATATTTCATTTGCTTCTCCCTCTGTTCTGGGCGGGAGCAGCAGCGGCATCCCAGCCCCTCACTCAGCGAGAGCCTGGAGCAGAGAGATGGAAATGGGGTGGGGGGAGTCACAGGCCTGGGGGGTCACAGGGCAGAGGGACAGGGCTGAGGGGGGTCACAAGGAAATGGGGACAGGGCTGGGGGGTCACAGGGCAGAGGGGACAGGGCTGAGGGGGGTCACAGAGAAATGGGGACAGGGCTGGGGGGTCATAGGGAAATGGGGACAGGGCTGAGGGGCTCACAGGGAAATGGGGACAGGGCTGGGGGGGTCACAGGGCAGTGGGAAAATGTTCACAGAGTTCAGGAATCAGAAAGTTGGTAAAGACCTACAAGATCTTGAGGTCCAGCCTTTGACTGAACCCCAGCACGCACAATAAATGATCAATAATAATAAATCATCATAATAAAATAATCATCAGCATCCCCTGAGCAAAGGGAAGGTGCCCACACCGATTTCTGCCCAGCACAGGAGGGTTCAGGTGATGCAGGGCTGGGAGGGCTCTGAGGGGCTTTGGCGCAGAAGGGTTTGGGTGATGAGCTCCTGAAAGAGGAGAGGAACCCGCTGGGGTGAGATAATCGTGGGCTCACTTTGGCACTGATGATTAATTATCAGCCTCTAATGAGAGACTGGGACCTCCCAGCCAGCAGAGGGTGAGTGCTTCAGTGCTGCTGGGGCTGCCCACATGCAAGGGCTGAACCTCCCTTTAATTGCCCTGTTCATCTGTTTTTATCTGCCGTGAGTAGAAAATACTCTGTTTTAAAAATACAGTGTGGCTTCTTTGATTTCCTGAATAGATTTGTAATTATCTCCAAATTGAACACACTCAGTTCTGCCCCAGTAATTGGCAGGCCCTTGCAGGAAGTTCAGCCCTTGGCAGGTTTCACTGGGCTCGGACGCAGGAAATGGGGGATGAGATAAATCAGAGCAGGCTCTGTGCAGCTCAGGGCTCAGGGCACACACATGGGCAGGCACTCAGCCCTGGCTGCTTTCCCCTCAGACCTGACTCCAGGAAAATTTAGGATTGCACTGGAGCAAGGTCTGGAGACAAATCAACGCTCTCAGGGTGCACCTGCACTGGCTTTTCCCTCCCACAACAAGGCCCTGATCCCACAGAATGTCTTTCCCTGAGGTGTTGCTGTGCCAGTGTCACGGTGTGACTTGGGTTTGCCAGCCTTAATATATTTAATTTCTTTTAGAGACTGGACCCAGGAGTAGAGACAAGGCAGGCTCAAAACTTAAAAAGGTACAAGAAGAAATTCATTAATAACATTAAAAAAAAAAAAACCAAAAAAAAAAGGATAAGATTCCTAGATTGTTTCCTCCTTCCTTTCATTCCACATTTCTTACCAACATACAGAGAACACTTCAGTCAGTTATCCACCCAAATAATCAGTTCAGTTCACTTAAGAGAGAAAAGTCCCTTTTTTTAGTTATGGCTTAGGGGGTATCTTCACCTTCACAATCCACATCCGCCCAGGAAAATATTGCAGATTATGACTCTCCTCCCATTTTTCACAGTCCTTCCAGAGCTGTGCTATGGGTTATGTTACACACTTGGGGTATCACTTTTAAAGGCAGGCTGCCGAAAAACAAAATTCTCTCCATCTCCTTCTCTATCAAATGTCTCTGTTCATATTCCAGTCCCAGAACAGAGAGAGCTCTATTTCCCCAAGGCAAAAAGTCTTCTACTCAAGCACCTAAACCTCCCCAAGTATATTTCACAGTTTAAAGGAATTTTAGTGTAGTCACAATCCCCTTAGCCCACAAAAAAGGTTTTCAGCTACTCATCAGTTGCATCTTTTCAATCTCTTCCCACCAGGAGCTCTATTTTCATTCTGCTGACCTCTGTAGTCTCCGTGCTCCATTTCTTCTCATTCAGGGGAGCTCAGGAGATCGAGGATCCTATCCAGGCTGAAAGAGAGGCCAACCAACCCGATCCACTGTGATTTGTGAAATAACTTCTCATTGGTTTCCCGAGCTGTCCATCACCAAACCAGCTCTCTGATTGGTGCCAGCAGCCCACAGGGGAAGCCCCCAGAGACAGGAGAGCCCCTCCCACTCCCCACCACATGAAACCAACACAGCCAGGAATAATTACCAAAACCTCTTGCACTTTGCTGAATACCCTTTTCACACAAGCAATAGTGTCCTTGTACAGGCATCAGTCACCTCCTAAAAACCCTTTTCCAAAAAGACACTCAGTATTCGTGCAGACACACAAAGAGATAGAGGAAGAAAGGACAGAAAGTTATAAGGCCTCATCTTAAAATTCTGAGTGTTTGAGTCTTTCTACAGTTTTGGGTCAGGGCTGTGTCTCCCATCCCATCCCATCCCAAATCCCATCCCATCCCATCCCATCCCAGGTAATTCTGGCCCTGTTTTTTTCCTGGAAGAGATCTCACAGTCCCACATCACACCAGGGTCACAGCCCAGATTCATCTGATCTCCCTGTGCTTTTCTCAGCTCCTCCCAAATTACAGATCTATTTTTTGTGATCTAAGGTTTAATCCTCCAGTGCAAATGGCTCGCAGCCAGCTGTTTCCATGCCAGGTTTAGGAATAATTTGTGTAATTTTTGTAACTTGGGAGAATGTTGTTAGCTTGTCCTCAAAAGGAATTGAGCAAAATAACTACAAGGTAGAACAAAATAACATAAGCAAGCTTTAATTCTGCAAAACCTGGGGAATTACAGCCCCTCTGTTTGAACAGCACTCAGTGCTGCTACATTAAACACACTGCCAAAAGAAAGGTTTTCTGAGAAGAAATAGGAAAAGAATCACATGTGAAACAAACGTGTGTGGGTTCAGGGCTGGTGCAGAGCCCCGGTTTGAGTGTTTCAGGGACACCCCTCAGCAGGGACATTCCTGCAGGCAGAGACGGCAGCAGCCCATTTGTGGCTTCTTAGAGTTTACACTTGTTTACTGCCATGGAAGTGGACCAGACACTGATCTCAGAAATTGAGAGGGAAATTGTCTGAGCCAAGTGTGTCCTTGTCAGGAAAACCATTCGGTCTTTGTGCAGCAGTAACCAGGCTGGCACTGCTGAGAGTGGGACTGAGAGTGGGAGGCTCAGCACAGCCCCACCTCAGCCCCATTTAAACTCACAGTTAAGTGCCTTTTATCACAGAGTGGTTTCAAAGGAACAACATTTTCTGACATAAATGTCTCTGCTGATGACAGAGACCAGAAGTAGCTTGTGGCCAGAGAATAAATGTTTTTCTAAAGCTTAGCAACAGCTCACGCTCTGAATGTCACCGTCCTCCTGGGAGGCCTGGTGGATTCTCAGGATTAGGTCAAATTGTCCCGAGTCCTGTTTGCAATTTTCTGTGTCTGTGCATCTTATCCTTCTGTCTGAAGGTCAGATGAGAATTCTCCACCCCTACTTTTGTTCCTGAAGAGGAGCAATGAGTAGAAGTCAGGAACTGGTAATCGTTATTATTTATCCTGAGCAGCAGGTTTTGTTACTCCAGCACCTGTGAGAACTCTGGGATTTCAGGAAAGGCTCCCTGAGCAGCCCTGGCAGTGTGTGGCCCTGCCCTGTGACCCTCAGCTGCATTTCCATGCAGTGGGGCAGAGCAGGTGCTGCCCCAGGTTCTGCCAGGACCGGCCCTGCAGGGCTCACCCAGACCTGGGCAGTGCCAGCCTGTCCCCAGGGGCTCAGGGGGATGCTCACACTGCCTTGGGCAACATTCCAGCACCAATTACAGCCTGAGCTCCTGCTTATTGCCTGATTTCACGTTGTTGTTTGCAATTGTTAATGTTTGTTTTCCCTGCCAGCAGAATTTGTTTTTCAGACCTGTTCTGCTGCTGGTTCCCTCAGGATGAGCTGAGGGAAATGTCTGGAGGGTGAGCAAGGCTCTGGCCTCCCCTGCTCTGGGAACCAGCAGCAGTTTGAGATGAACATTTGTCATTGTCTGCTTGCACTGGGTTAATTAGTGAGCAATCCTGACCCCTCTCCTGCTCAGTCTGCTGCCAAGCCCAGGAAGGGCTGTGGCTGATCCCACCCAGCACCTGGCACAAAGCCCCGTGCAGGAATGTGTGAGTGAATGTGACAGCTTCCATCAGCAGCTGGGTCTAAAATCCACGTTTTCCTGGGGCTGGGATCCCCCCCAGTCAGTCCCTGGCTGGAGCCCAGTGAAGCACTCAGTGCTCAAACCCTCATGGGTTTGAGGATCTTCCTTCAGCCAGGGCTGAGCATCCCTGGCAGGGCTGAGTGCTCAGCCTGCCCCCTGTCCCCTGCCATGGGCTGAGACCCCCCAGCCTCCCCCCAGAATCAGCTCCCAGGAGGAGATCAGCAATCCCAGAAGTCAGCCAGCAGATTTCCCCCCACCTTGGCCTGCATGTTGGAGTGCTTTAGATGATTTATCTGCTCAGAGAAGGATTATTTCTGAGCCTCCCTTTGCCAAAAAACGTAAGCCTTATCAAATGGAAATCAGAATCTATTCTTTGGATCAGCAGCCTGGATCAGGGCTCAGGTGGAAAGCAGGTCACATAAAATCAGACCTTTCATGAATATTTATCTTGCTTTTCACAAAGCTTTACAGCTGAGGGTCTGATCCTGAGCCCACTGGGTGCCTGCACAGTGCTGCCTGTTTCCAGCCCTAACTCAGCCAGGGAATAAGGCACAGCCCTATTTGGATCTTTAAAATGCGGATAATAGATAATAAATGAATTCCTGTCTTTCTGCTGCTGTCTGCCATAGCAATAAAGGAATTGTCAGCCCCAAATTCCTGATCACCTGTGCCATCCCTCCAGGATGATCTCACCCTGCTCCTCAGCCTCATGTGTCCCTTCAAGGGGCTTTGCAGAAAGTAAACTGTGGGAAAAGTTCTTCAAGACTTTGAGAAAAAAGAGGAATTTCACCTGTCTCCATTTCTGCCATCAACAGAAATAAAGAGCTGCTCCTCTCAGTGTGAGAAACTGAGCAATGCAAGCTCAGAGAGCTCCAGACACGGATTGAGCCATTCCACCAGGAGCAGAGCCATGGTTTGCATGGAACTCCATCCAAATGCTGCCACTGGACTGATTTTTGGCCCTTTCAATATTTGCTCTGCTGCAGTTTAACCGGCTGCACTGTCCTGCTCTGCCATCCCCTCTGTGCTGGGTTCTGCACGTTCTCCCCGTACACGGGCTGGGAAATGCAATGTCTGAGCATCAGCAACAAAGGTTATCTCATCTGATTGGAAAAAAGGAGCTGGTGTAGCTCATTCCTTGGTGAGCGATGTGGGTTTTCATTACAGAGGATTTCCCGGTCAGAAACACGAGCGCAGTGATCTGGGGAAATCCCATTCTTTCCATTTGCTCCTCCCCTAACACAAACCCAGAATTACCAATCCTCGTGACCCTGGAGTTTGCTGCGAGCAGTTGTGTTTAACAAGACATCCCAAAATGTCTGGACTAGCCTCCCCTCCCCCTGCAGCAAACATCAGCCAGCACCAGGAAATCTTGCATTTTGGGGGATGTGACACGTTTTCCTAACGAGCCTGACAGTCGTGTCTTTTCACACAGAACAAGAACAAAAGAACCTCCTGCTCAGACAGATGTTTGCATAAATATCCCTTTTGAGCTCCTTGAGAGGCAAAGGTGAGAGATTTCCCATTCATGAAGAGCTTCCTTTAGCTCTGGACTATCCAAAAACACGAACTGAATTTACTTTCAAGCTATCAGCCACTGCTGCTGCTGCGAGCAAGTTTAAATTAATGCATTAACAAAAGCTCCCTTTCTCTCTCAAAGGTCTGTGCTGAGGATTAAGATCTGAATTCCAGGTTAGCCCTTAATGACACACAGATTCACCTTCCCTTTAGCTGGGAGACTACATCCTGCCAGAGCAAGGCAGAAATAATGGTCTTACTAGATCCAATATTAAAAAAAAATCAGATTAAGCTTGAATTCTAGTTATAGAATTTGTCTGCAGGTAAAGTTATTTTTAATCTGTTCCAAGATAAAGGAATAAATTTATTTCTGTCTATTAGAGTCCTCACATATAGAGAGGAGTTTGGCATGATAAATTGGTTTGGGGCCAAAAAACCTCTTGGGGTTTTTTTCCTGAGCAGTGAGTGGGGAGCATCCACTCCTGACCACAAGGAAATATTGGGGAAAACCTGTCCAAGTCTGGAGGTCCAGGCTCACCTGGTGGATAAACATGGACAACCTCACTCCCAAATTCCTTCTCCCTTCCCCCATTTGTAATAATGATAAAAAGGAATGATGATGGTACAGGACTCATTCCCCAGACAATAGCTAGGCAGGCTGCACACTGCTTTATGGCTGTTGACTTGATTTAAAATGCACTCTTAAAAATGAGAGAACAACTCCTTAAATTTGCAGTAAATGCATAGTTCCCCAGACCTGATTTACTGGTTATGAGCCACTAAAAAACTGCAATTCCAATTTATGGTGTTGTTGACTGTGGCAGAAAACCCTGGGCATCACTGGAGCTCTGGTGATCATTGCAAAGCTGATAATCTATTTATTTATTATCATTATTTTATTATAATTTATTATTTAATTTAACACTGATCATCCCTTTGGGGTTGCTGGGGTTGGGGGGTTGCAGGGACAGGGACAGGGACAGGGACAGGGGACATTCAATATTCTGGTTTTCCTTATAAGAAAGCCAACCAAATTTTTATCCAAATCCAATTTTTGTCATTATTTTTTTCTGCCTCAAAAAAAATTCAGATTTATCCTGGGGAAGACCATTCCCACCCCTAAAGCAGAAACTGCATTTTCTTTGCAGGACACACACAGGGAAGGGGCTTGAACTCCTGATTTTGCCAGACCTGTGGCATGAAAGGCACAAAACACTTATTTAATTTTAAGGTTACAAAGACTGAACGGGGTGCTTGGATGCAGAACTCAGCACAACAGCAGCCAATGCACAGAACGAGCTCAATAAATAAAACACACTGCAGAGGCATTGGATACAAACACAGGAGAAAATGTAAGGGAAAAAAATGAAGTGAACTATATTTAATAATGATATTTAACAGTGATAGCTCGTTCCATAATTTCTCTGGTTACACGGCTTGCTTTAACACCAGCAGCTTCTACTTCTCAGTAGTCCAATGAGAAAAAGTTGTTCAAAAAGTTTTAATAAAAGCTGTAATTGGGGCAGTAGA
Organism: Luscinia megarhynchos; assembly: GCA_034336665.1. Classification (NCBI taxonomy): domain Eukaryota; kingdom Metazoa; phylum Chordata; class Aves; order Passeriformes; family Muscicapidae; genus Luscinia; species Luscinia megarhynchos. Next base: position 6,676,689 of record CM067588.1, on the reverse strand, counting down.
ACCTAAGGAGTTTTTCTTAGAGAAGAGAGGGAAGGGAAAAGGCAGAATGAGAGAGCAAAAGCAAAAGAGGGGAAGAAGAGAGAGTTAAAGAGAGAAGAGAGAGAAAGAAACAGAGAAAATATATCGATAAAAAAGCAAGACAGAAGGAGGAATATTTTCACTTCAGACTCTCTGCAGCAAGCTTGCTTTTGACTTTCATATTCTATTTAAAAATACAAAATTGGGAGCATTGAAAAAGAGTTCCCAAATTAGCTTTTTAATAGAGATGGGAAGTTAAAAGGGGCCGAGTCATGGGGGAAAAGCGACAGAATCACAGCCAGGGCAGCAGCAGCAGAGCGAGGCCAGAGCACGCCCGGGGAGGAGGCAGGGAGTTTTATCAAGTGGTGACTCTGTAAATCACAGCAAATCTCTTATAGCAGCAAAAGCCAAATGACATTTCTGGTTCTGCTTTCTTCTGAGCATCTGCAGAGGGAAAGAGCAAGTGGAGATACAGGGAGGCTTCAAAAGTGGCAAGCAGTTCTGAAACATCTAATAAAGACCCAGGATGTTTGATATGTTGGAATTCTCACAGCCACTGAAAGTTTCTCACAGGAGTTTCAGGATTCACTTGGCACGTTGATGTGTCCAGCACAGAGCTCTGAATATCTGAAGTCTGGAGATGCTGATGCTCTCTGTGTGCACACTGCAGATCACAAGTGTTACTGGGGGAGGTTGGGCTTGGGGAGGGTTACTCAGGGCCTGACACTCAGAAATTACTCTTATTTTTTTAATAATTGCATTGAATTATCAGAAATCAGACCCTGAATTGGATGGATCAGGCTGAGGTTCAGTTGTATCTTAGAAAATTTTCACCACTGAAAGTGTGGTGAAGCACTGGAACAGCTGCCCAGGGACGAGGTGGAATCACCATCTGGGAGTGTCCCAAAAACCAGCAGATGTGGCACTTTGTGATGTGCTTTGGTGGGCATGGTAGGACTCAGGCACAGCCTGGACTCCATGATCTTGGAGGTCTTCTCCAACCTTAATAATTCCATGATCAGGGGCCTGGTTTCAGAGTTCCCAGAACCAGATCGATGATTTGTTGAAATTTTGAGGATTTGGAGGTCCTTCCCTATTTTTATTTGCTTTTTTTTCTCCCTGTAAAGTCTTGGGTTTAGAGCTCTGGGAAGGAAGGCACCTGGAACCTGGCTGCTGGGCACTGCTGGCTGTGCCAAGTCCCTGCTCCTTTATTTTACCAGAGGCACCAGAGCCCCCAGCACACACAGTGGTGCCCCTGGAGGAGCAGCTCCTGCCCGGGCAGTGCAGCCCCTGCAGCCCTGGACCCTCCTCACAGAGCCCCAGACCCTCCTCACACAGCCCCGGGACCCTCCTCACACAGCCCCAGACCCTCCTCACACAGCCCCGGGACCCTCCTCACACAGCCCCGGGACCCTCCTCACACAGCCCCGGGACCCTCCTCACAGACATTCCTCACACAGCCCCGGGACCCTCCTCACAGCCCCGGGACCCTCCTCACACAGCCCCTGGGACCCTCCCTCACACAGCCCCAGACCCTCCTCACACAGCCCCGGGACCCTCCTCACACAGACATTCCCTCACACAGCCCCGGGACCCTCCTCACACAGCCCTGGGACCCTCCTCACACAGCCCGGGACCCTCCTCACACAGCCCTGGGACCCCTCCCTCACACAGCCCCGGGACCCTCCTCACAGCCCTGGGACCCCTCCTCACACAGCCCTGGGACCCTCCTCACAGCCCCTGGGACTCCATCCTCCACACAGCCCCTGGGACCCCTCTCACACCCTCTGGGACCCTCTCCCCACTGCTCCCTGGGACCCTCCACATGCCCCTCTCCGATCCCTCCCTCCATCCCCTAGCCCATCCCTCTCTCCATCCCTCTCCATCCCCAACCCATCCCTCTCCATCCCTCTCCATCCCCTGCCCATCCTCTCCATCCTCTCTGCCCATCCTCTCCATCCCTCTCCATCCCTCTCTCCATCCTCTCTCCATCCCTCTCCATCCCTCTCCATCCCTCTCTCCATCCCTCTCTCTCTCCATCCCTCTTCATCCCTCTCCATCCCTCTCTCCATCCCTGCCCATCCCTCTCTCCATCCCTCTCTCCATCCCTCTCCATCCCCTGCCCATCCCTCTCTCCATCCCTCTCTCCATCCCAGCCCATCCCTCTCCATCCCTCTCCATCCCTGCCCATCCCTCTCCATCCCTCTCCATCCCTCTCCATCCCTCTCCATCCCTCTCCATCCCTCTCTCCATCCCTCTCTTCATCCCTCTCTCCATCCCTCTCTCCATCCCTGCCCATCCCTCTCTCCATCCCTCTCTCCATCCCTCTCCTTCCCCTGCCCATCCCTCTCTCCATCCCTCTCTCCTTCCCTGCCTATCCTTCTCCATCCCTCTCTCCATCCCCTGCCCATCCCTCTCTCCATCCCTCTCTCCATCCCTGCCCATCCCTCTCTCCATCCCTCTCTCCATCCCTGCCCATCCCTCTCTCCATCCCAGCCGCGCCCGGCGCCGCTCGCTCCGGGTGACACCTGCCGGCGGCTCCGCGGGCGGGCGGCGGGCGGGGACGCGGCCGTGTGCGGGGAGCCCCCGCCGCCCCCCGCCCGCGCCGCCGCCGCTCCGAGCACATCCCCCGGCCGATCGCCGCTGCTCGCCGGCCCCGAGCCCATCGCCGCTCTCCGCCGTGCGGTGCCGCCGCGCCCCGCCGCTCCGCGTCCATCCCCATCGCTCCTCGCCTCTCTCCATCTCTTCCCATCCCTCCCCATCGCTCCCTATCATCCCCATCTCTTCCCACCTCTCCCCACGCTCCCGACCGCTCCGCATCCATCCCCACCTCTCCCCATTTCTCCCCATCCATCCCCACCTCTCCCCATCCCTCCCATCCATCCCCACCTCTCCCCATCCATCCCCCTCCATCCCCACCTCTCCCCATCTCTCCCCATCCATCCCATCGCTCCCGACCGCGCCCCATCGCTTCCCACGGCTCCCCGCCGCTCCACATCGCTCCCCATCCATCCCCACCTCTCTCCATCGCTCCCCATCCATCCCCATCCATCTCCATCGCTCCCCGTCTCTCGCCGCCGCCGCCCCGCGCCCGCGCACTCGGCGCAGCCCCGCGCTCCGCTCCCGGCAGCCGCATGGCCGCGGAGGCACCGGGCGGGCGGCCACGGCCGGGAGCGCCCTGTGGAGGTGAGGGGGGTCCGCCGGGGGGCCGGGGGGCGGAGAGGGAGCGGCCCCGGGGGTGCGGGGGACACGGGGACAGCGGGCCGGGGGTGCGGGGCACAGCGGGACAGCGGCCCGGGGGTGCGGGGCACAGCGGCCCGGGGGCTCACCTGCGGGCGGGGCGGGGGCAGCGCAGGCAGCGGAGCCCCCGCCGCTCCCACCCCCGGGCCCCTCCCGCCCCTCGCCGCTCCATGCCGGCACAGCCCGGGCCAGCCCCGCACAGCTCGGACCAGCCCCGCACGGCCTGTTCCAGCCCCGCACAGCCCATTCCAAACCCGCACAGCCCATTCCAAACCCACACAGCCCATTCCAGCCCCGCACAGCCCATTCCAGCCCCGCACAGCCCATTCCAGCCCCGCACAGCCCATTCCAGACCCGCATGGTCTATTCCAGCCCACAGCCCATTCCAGCCCCGCACAGCCCAGCCCCGCACAGCCCTATTCCAGCCCCGCACAGCCCATTCCAGACCCGCACAGCCTATTCCAGCCCCCGCACAGCCCGTTCCAGCCCCGCACAGCCCATTCCAAACCCACACAGCCCATTCCAGACCCGCATGGTCCATTCCAGACCCGCATGGTCCATTCCAGCCCCGCACAGCCCGTTCCAGCTCCGCACAGCCCATTCCTGCCCCGCACAGCCCATTCCAGCCCCGCACAGCCCATTCCAAACCCACACAGCCCATTCCAGCCCCGCACAGCCCATTCCAGCCCCGCACAGCCCGTTCCAGCCCGCAGCCCATTCCAGCCCCGCACAGCCCATTCCAAACCCACACAGCCCATTCCAGACCCCGCACAGCCCATTCCAGCCCCGCATGGTCCATTCCAGCCCCGCACAGCCCGTTCCAGCCCCCGCACAGCCCATTCCAGCCCGCTGGCCCATTCCAGCCCCGCACAGTCCATTCCAGCCCCGCACAGCCCGTTCCAGCTCCGCAGCCCGTTCCAGCCCCGCACAGCCCGTTCCAGCCCCGCACAGCCCATTCCAGCCCCGCACAGCCCATTCCAGCCCCGCACAGCCCGTTTCAGCCCCGCACGGTCCGTTCCAGCCCCGCGCTGCCGGCGATAAGCGGTGCGGTGCTGGCGAGGCAGGCGAGCCCCGCTCGCCCGTGCGCGGATCGCTCTGACTTTATGGAAGTCACCAACTCTCGCTGCAGCGCGTCAGGCAGCGCCGGGAGCTGCCCGGCAGAGCAGGGCAAGGCTGGCTCGCTCTGATTTGGGCTTATGGTTATTTACTTAATGGAGATTCGACAGCAAACGGATAAATGAGAGAGGCTGCCGGGTGTCTGAGCGTGCTGAGTCCAACTCCTGCCCGTGGATGGAGGAGGGATGCTGAGGTGGTGTGGAGACAGGACTGGTAAGAGCTGCCAAGGAGCAGGGCAAGCCAGAACAGCGGGACGAGGGGAAAGGGAAAGGGAAAGGGAAAGGGAAAGGGAAAGGGAAAGGGAAAGGGAAAGGGAAAGGGAAAGGGAAAGGTGATGGAAAGAAAGATGGGAAAAGAAGGTAGGGAAAGATCGGTTTAAATCCGAAAGATTTCTTTTTAATCCTGAATGTAGCCTCCCGCCCTGGCCAAGGTGTTGGGTGTAGGTTTGTGATGCTGGAGGAACAACTCGTTTTCTTGTCCAGAAGGAATCCCTCCTGCCTTGTCCCCGCCTGGCCGGAGCCAGGAGGGACACGCGGGGAGCTGCGGGACAGAGCCGCCAAGTTCATCCCGTGCTTTCCCCCCTCCGTCTCCCCCTCGGCACATTAGCATGCAGGGTCGGCTCTGGCGTGTATTTAACGACTCCGTTTGCCAGAGCTGTGCCAGCTCACACCGCCCTTCCCCGCCGCGCTCCGCTCCGGCACCGGGCTCCAGCCCGGCCCGGCATCTCCGGGATCCTCAGGATCCTCGGGATCCTCGGCATCTCCGGGATCTCTGGCATCTCCGGCATCTCCGGCACCTCCGAGAGCTTCGGGATCCTCGGGATCCTCGGCATCTCCGGGATCTCTGGCATCTCCGGGATCCTCGGGACCGTTCCCAGCTGGGCTGGGCAGCGAGGGCAAAGCTGCGAGCGGCGCTGGAAGGGGAGGGGGCAGCGCCAAGGCAGCTCAGGCGGGAGAGGCAGGGAGAGGCTCGGTGCCGGCGGTAATGAGGGAGAAGCTGTTTAGTCATCTCTCTATATATACTTTCACAATGATGATCACATTTACTGATTGCTCCTGACTGCATTCGGAGAGGGAGGCGGCAGGCGGGCAGCGCAGCTCACCTTCCATCCCGAGGAGTCCCTGCTGCCCTTGCTCCCCGCTCCCCACACCCAGCCCCACTTTTGGCTTTCCCTGCCAGGTAAGGCAGCGCTGCGAGCGGCACCGCGGGGCTCTGGGCTGCCGGGAGGGAGGGACAGAGGGGACAACTTCGCACGCATTTATCCCCAGCCTGTTGCTTTTGCTCCTGGATCTCCCCAGCAGACTGAGGGGGTGAGCGTTTTGCAGAAAGTTTTATTTTCTGGTGCTGCTGCGGAGGGGCAGGAACGTGTGGCTGACAGAAGACACCGAGGCTCTGGCTGACATATTTTGCTTTAAAGCAAAGGTCTCTTTGCTGCCTGAGCCTGACCCACCAAGGACAGGAGAGGGAAGAAGGAACCATCTCCAGGCTCTCCACTCCCATTAGCAGCGTCTCATCAGGAAACTTGCAGTGTGTTTATCGGTGCGATTTCAGAGCAGCCCTGTCTGCCTCTAGAAAGGGAGACGCTGAGGTTGTGGGTTTGTCTCTGCTCTCTTGAGATGATGAAGAGACATTGATCAGTGTGGCACTGCCGCGGGAGCCACTCTGGTGAGAAGCCATCCTTTATTTCTGGAGCCTTTGGTGCTCCCGAGCTGGGCTGAGAGCTCGGAGCGGCCGCGGGGTTGGGAGTGCTGGGAGGGGACGGGGCTCCTGCTCAGCCTTTTCTGTCCAGTTCTGACTCCTCCATTGTCCCTGTAGTTATCTAAAGAAAACAGATTCTTTTCTCTACAGATACTTTTTTAAATCAGGAGGCAAATGATTCTATTTTGTGTACCAGGTCTTCTAAATGTCATCAGCAGGGTGCCGGTCTGCTGTGAACCAGTTCCTTTTAAATTACACTCAGAAATTATGGTAATTAAAATTAGAAATATGGATATAGCTAAATATATGCTTGTTAGAATTAGAGTGTGTCTGTTTTCTGTGAGAGCTCCAGAGACTGTCAACAGTACATTAGATTTTGAGTCCAGCCAATTGCTTTCCAGGCTAAACAGGCTGGTTAGCAGTTACCAAAATTCAAGCAGGCAGAAAAGGAGGATTCTTTCTACATTCTGCAATTCTACATTCTAGACAAACTGGTTACTTCATCTTTTTTTTTTTACTCAGCTTACGTTGTGCAGGTCAGACTTACAAATCCAGTCCTGCCTCTCTCTCCCAATTTTCTGTCACTTCCTTCAGGGAGTGGTACAGTTCCAAAGACTCACGGACAAGAAAAAGCAAAACCTCTGTAACAGGGAATTTCAGTGCTCTTCTCACTCTTGGTCCTTCAGATAATTTGCAGCTAATTCCTTTTCTGTGTGTTTTGAGGATCCAATGGCACAGATCCAGTGTAGCTCTGAGAATGAAGCTGGGTGCACTCTTGTTCTAACCAGCTGCATCTCTTGGACCCGGAGAAATAAGAACTAAACTCCCACAGAAGAATTCCCCTTTTTTTCTCTTTTGCTTTAATCTCCTGCCCCTTTCATAGCTGAGATATTTATAGCTTCCCCACATATACTGCCAGCATGAAAAGACCCATTTTATCTTTTAAAAATTGATTTAAAAATGTGTAAGGCACTTATGAGTTACCAGTGCTTCATTGGAACAATTATATGTGAAGTATTTATAGTGCCTCAGCAGCTAATGTAGGTAACCTGGAATCCACAACCAAAGTTAGGAAAGTACAGAAGAGATTTCTAACGTGGCTCCCCTGAGAAATCAGGGGAGATGAGGATCCAGTGTGCTGAAACTGGTCAGGTCACCAGCCAGTGCTGGCAGAAGGACTCTGCTGATGGTGCTAAGTGAGATTAAAACCCAGTTTGCCAGCAGGGAGAACAGGAGCAGGATGCCTTTTCTTGGTTTCTCAGTTATTTGCCTGGATGCATTTGGTGATTAATGGATGGAATCGCTCTTATTTCGCTGCCTCCTGTTTTTAAGGGTTTCACACAATTTGAAAGATCCACCAGTGCTGGTGGGAGGCTGCAGTCTGAGCCCACAGAGCCCCTGGGGATGCCCTTCCAGCCGAGGGCTGGGGAGCTGTTCAAAATCATGCAGAGGAAGTTTGCAGTGCTGAGCTGAGCCTGCCCCGTCCCCTGGCTGGCAGCTCACCATGAATTCCCTCCTGGGGCAGAGAAAAGCAGTGCTTTGTAACTCTGAGCCATCCTTTGGAGGGAAATCCTGGGAGATGTTTGCTCCAGCGCCGTGCAGATAAGCAAAGTGTCTCCTTGGGATAAGCATCACTCTGGTTATGACATGTTCCATAATTACAAATCTCCTCTGCTCGCACCAGGGATTTCAATTGTCCTTTCCACAGTGAAATTGCACAGGAAGATGCTCCACATTAAGGTGATGAATGTTAATTTGCCCCGAAGAGTAAGAGCATTTCTGTGAGCACTTCAGGCATTTCCACCACAGACTGATGCCATCATTTTTTATTCAGTATTTTGATGGCCCATCAGAATCAATAATGCTGCAGCCTTACTGGCTGGGATGGCAGCTTTCATGGGAGTTAAAAACTTTAGAGTAAAACTGCCTACAAAGATCCAATTAGGCTTTGAGGGCCTGAGTCAGTGGAATCAATGGAATTTCCATTGATAAATTGACTTTTGATAGGGCTCCTAATGCATCTGATATAACAATGGCACCTTTCTCCAGACAATTTCGTGGTAGAATTAGAAAAGCACTAAGGAAGTGAAAGTAAAAGCAAGTTAAAACAAAAGTTAAAGACTGTAAGAACTCTGACCCAAGATCAAAAAAGATCAAACAAATTCACAGAACACAAAAATGACTCAAACTTCAAGAGCACGTTGGCCTCTGATGCCTGAGGATCTGGACAGCTTGGGATACTCCTCATCTGACAATCCACGAGTGCAGTGGACATATTTTGTTTCAGCCTAGGAGTCCTTCAGTTCTTCAGCTGAAGGGTTCTGTCCCTGTTAGCCAGGAAATAAGCAGAGCATCTTCCTGCTGGGAAGAAATTGTCCAGTTTTGGAGCCTTCCCTCATTCCTGACGTTCCTGGTATTTGGCAGCTTCACCCATCAGCCTTCACACCTGGGACTGGAGCTTACTGGTGCTCAGGTCTTCTGAGCAACGTTTCCCCAAAAATCAGAATTTTGCTCTGGTCAGTGGAGGGCTGCAATACGTGCCAAGGGTAAACCCTCACCTGTAAGTGAAAGGGAGCAGCTGAAAACTGCTGCTGAGGCCAGGCCATGCATTAAGGATGGAAGAGAAATGGTAAAAAACAGATAAAAATTTCCATTTCTTTCAACTAAAGGTGTTCTTAGTGCAAGATTCAGAACATTCTGGACTTGTTTAGGACTGGAAAGGCAGTTAAGCCCAGTGGTGGGTTTGGTGGCGTACGATTCCACTGCAGGCTGATTTCACTGGAGTTGCCAGCTCTTTCTTGACAGCTGTAGTTAAACTGATGAGCACAGGAGGCTTACACCTGGGGAATTATGGATTAGTCTTGTTTGTGAGGAAGCAAATATAAATTACTGTGTTTATGCTACTTTTAAAATGCTTTTAATGAGGAATCATTTGCTATTCAAAATTTCAATCTATAATAATGCCATAACCCCGCTGAGCTGATTATCATGTGCCTGGCTCCAGATCATTCCTCACCTGGGAGGTGAGGGCGAGCAGGGTTTGCAGGTCTGGTGTCTGTGCCGGTCCCGGGCTGACTGTGCTCCTCTCCTCTGCTCTGTTCCAGATGGAGCTGCTCTGACTGCCAGCAGGCCCCAGCAGCACCCCACGGCTCGTGCCCAGTAACCGCCAGGGCTCAGCATGGCAGCGGGAGTGGCGGCGTGGCTGCCCTTCGCCAGGGCGGCCGCCATAGGATGGATGCCCGTGGCCAACTGCCCCATGCCGCTGGCGCCAGCGGAGAAGAACAAGAGGCAGGATGAGCTGATCATCCTCAACGTGAGCGGCAGGCGGTTCCAGACCTGGAGGACTACACTGGAGAGGTACCCCGACACTCTCCTGGGCAGCACGGAGAAGGAGTTCTTCTTCAACGAAGACACCAAGGAGTACTTCTTCGACCGGGACCCCGAGGTCTTCAGGTGCATCCTCAACTTTTACCGAACCGGCAAGCTGCACTACCCCAGGTACGAGTGCATCTCCGCCTATGACGAAGAGCTCGCCTTCTACGGGATCCTGCCCGAGATCATCGGGGACTGCTGCTACGAGGAGTACAAGGACAGGAAGCGGGAGAACGCGGAGCGGCTGATGGACGACAACGACTCGGAGAACAACCAGGAGGGCTCGGCGCCCTCGCTGAGCTTCCGGCAGACCATGTGGCGAGCCTTCGAGAACCCCCACACCAGCACCCTGGCCTTAGTCTTCTACTACGTCACCGGCTTCTTCATCGCCGTCTCGGTGATCACCAACGTGGTGGAGACGGTGCCGTGCGGCAACGCGCCGGGCAGCAAGGAGCTGCCGTGCGGGGAGCGCTACGCCGTGGCCTTCTTCTGCCTGGACACGGCCTGCGTGATGATCTTCACCGTGGAGTACCTGCTGCGGCTGTTCGCCGCGCCCAGCCGCTACCGCTTCGTGCGCAGCGTCATGAGCATCATCGACGTGGTGGCCATCATGCCCTACTACATCGGCCTGGTCATGACCAACAACGAGGACGTCAGCGGCGCCTTCGTCACCCTGAGGGTTTTTCGGGTTTTCAGGATTTTCAAGTTCTCCCGCCACTCCCAAGGCCTGCGAATCTTGGGCTACACGTTGAAGAGCTGTGCCTCCGAGCTTGGCTTTCTGCTCTTTTCCCTCACCATGGCAATCATCATCTTTGCAACTGTGATGTTTTATGCGGAGAAAGGGTCCTCGGCGAGCAAATTCACCAGTATTCCTGCTTCCTTTTGGTACACTATTGTAACCATGACAACACTGGGGTGAGTATTACTTTTCCTTTTCCTCAGCAGCAGGCAAGCATGTACTGGGAGCTTGACTCCAGCTCCTCCTCAGCATTTTCCTGGGTGCATGTTCGAGAAGGGGCTGGAAGCGTTGAGGGTTTGATTATTCCTTGCCTTACAACTCCTGTGATCCGTGCGCAGTTGTGTGAGGCAGAGAAAGCGCTCACACCCACTGGGCGCTGTGGGGAAGGAGTGCAGGGGGAGCAGAGCTGGAGCAGCAGGTTCTGGTTCATTCCTGCAGGAGGGAAGGGCTGACCCGAGAGCTGGGGCTGGGACAGGAGCTCTGCTCTCTCTGCCCTGGGCTCCAGCCCTGCACTCCACACACGGCTGCTCAGGGACCTGCTGGCGCTCCTTGCAGTGTCACTCGGGCCGGGAAATGCAGATTTGCTGAGTTCCGGTGTGCGGGAGTCTCCGTGTCGGGATAAACGGTCCTGCTCTGTATAAGCTGAAAGTTCCTGTTACATTTATTGTAAGAGTGAAAGTGCATAGAGTCCTACTGAGTGTTGCCAGCTGCAGCACAGAGCAGGACAAGGAGTGAGAGGGGGTTAGAGAAAGAGCAATGGGATAAGAGGGTGATGGAGTGAGAGAAGAAGGGAGAGAGGAAGAGGAAGAGGTAAGAGAGCGATTTCCCGTTTACAATACAATAAATCTTCTTCCATGATGAATATTCTAATTTCCACTAACCAATGTAATACAAGATACAAATTCTGTACCATTTACATACAGCCTATAGGAATCCCTACATTACCTTACCTTTAAGCTCTAAAAACTACTCTTTGGACCCTAGCAGGTCTTTTTTGAACTTTGGACTTGCTCTCCAGCAGAAGACATTGTTCTGTCAAGAGGGGATTACCCCTAGCTGGCTATCCCATTGTTTCATGGCAGTTCAGTAACTAAGGCTTGGCACCTCAAAAGTGGCTTTCATTTCAGTCTCGTTCATGGTTTCAGAATCTGAGCATTCATATTTGTAAGGTTTCCCTGTTTCATCTTCCCCAACACCAGTGGATGCTGGGGGTCACTGCACTGAAACACTCGGTGATGGGCAGGACATGATCTGGATTTCACTCCTCTGGGCAGGATGGGGAGTTCTGGTCTGTGCTTAGCTGTGGGTCTGGGAACCAGGAGTGCTGTGGCAGGGGCAGTAGAATTTCAAACATTCCCATGCTCAGGTACAAAGACAATGAAATCAAAGCAAGGAGAATGTTTCCTGGAGGGTTTTTCCCCTTATATTTCATTTCTGTCTGGCAGATGTTGAGACTGAGATCACAGATTCACATTTCTGCTGCTCTGAACTAAAACCCCTGGGAGCAGAAGGGCCAAACCCTGCCCTGACAAGGCTGTGTAGAGCAGTGGGCACTGCAGGCTGCTGCACAAAATCAGGCTCCAGACCAATCCCCTCATCCCACAAATCAGAACAGCACAGAAAGTTTAGAGCTACTCTACAAAGAGTTTTCCCACTGGAGAGTTCACACAGTTTAATACTAGATGTAGACAATTCTCCTCCTTTTTTCTCTAAACTGCTTTTGATTTTAAACACTTCTCTGTGCCTATTATACATGAACAGGCTCACAGTAGCACTTTTAAATTATTAAAATCATAATTCAGCTGTCAGAAAGGCGCCGAATCTGGGCATATGACAACTGAAATCTGAATTTCTTCATTAAGTGCAAATGTGGAACCTGTTAGTCATAGTCACCTAAAGATCTCTTATTCCTCCTTTTTAATATCTGAGCAAAGTTTATGGCAAAAGCTGTTCCTTACCCTGGGAAAGGCTGAGCTTACTTAGAAATCCAAGCTGGGCTTTGCATCCCAGCACTGCCCCCTCTGCAGCTCAGCTGTCCGGGTTCTGACTGGTCCAGACTGGTCCAGACTGGTCGGTTCCCCCTCCTGTCCCCACCACGGTGTCTGGTCAGCTCCAAGGGACACAGAGTCTCTGCACAGGGGAGAGGTGTGAAAATCCAGTTCTATTTTCAGATTCCTGTTTAATAATGATCACACTCGTCCCTGCACCCATTCCCACCTGTGCAGCTGCATCCCTGGGACAGGAGCCTTGGGGTCAGGGACAGTCCTTGGGGGTCAGGGACAGGAGCCCTGGGGTTGGGGACAGTCCTTGGGGTCGGGGACAGGAGCCCTGGGGTTGGGGACAGCTCCAGGACGTGCAGAAGGAGCTGCAGGGGAGCTGGGCTCTGCTCTGCTGGGCACTGGGGCCCTTCCCCTCCCTCCCTTCTGCTCAGGGACAAACCCAGCACCCCAAGGACCTCAGAGCTTGGTGTAATCACAGAAATCACAGAGGAGCACGTGCTGGAAATGGGATTTAAGGAGTTAGACATTCAAGCATGGCTTTGTAAGGGCTCATTGGGAAAGGACTATAAAATGTCTCAAAACTGAGACTTCTGGTATTGCTGATTTGGGGTTTTCAGGTTGTTTCCACCTTCCTGACTCCCCCTGTCTGGGGTGGGGTTGACCCTCCTGGAGGAGTTCACCACCCAGGGCTAACCCCCCTTATGTCCCCAAAAATCCTCCCAGTTCTGGCAAACTGGCACTTTCAGCCAATATTTCGTCCACATCTCTCCTCAGAAGTCCTTTCAATGGGTTTGGAAGGATCCTGCTGCTAATGAGAGTCCTGGCAATTCCTCCTGCCAGGAATGCAGCCAAGGTCTCCACTGCTCCCAGCCCATCATCCTTCCCCTCCCAGTGCTCCTCCAGTGCTTGGGCCCAGCAGCACTCAGGGCTTTTAGTGAGATCTCCAATATCTCCTGCCTTTTGCCCTTAGCAATTCAGCCAGCATTTAAAACAAGCAGCTATGAAGCACAACAGTTTTTAACTCAAACCATATATATACATACACACATATAGAGAGAGTTTGTTTTCACCACCAGTGCCATCATCACCACCATTCCACCATCAGATAAGTGGAGGCTTCCCTGAGGCTGGAACCCCAGCTGCTTTGGCAGTGCCTTAGAGCAGTGATCTGGAACATACAGGGTAACTTTCCCCCTGTTGCTAAGATTAGCTCTGTTTGTGTAAAACAAAAGTTTACTGACAACAAACAAGCAAAGCCAACAGTAGGAGAGCATGAGCCCTCCCACTGCAGTGAGCATCAGCTGCTCTCCCCATTCCCAGTGAATTCCTTTGGGATACAATCACAATCCCAGACTGACCCATTAATAAAAGGCAATAAAAATGCATTTCTTCCCGAAGGTGAAGCCCAGCACCACTAAATAACCCCTGGTTTGGGTGGGGGTAGCATGCAGATCAGTTCAGAGGAGCTCAGGCTGACTTCTGGCTCCTTAGGCAGCCAACAGCCCAGGGAGACAGGTACAGCAGAGAGGGAACCAAAGCAAAGAATTCAATTACACTGCCCTGCATCTCCAGTCCCTCTGCTGTGCTCATCAGCCCTGCTCTAACAGAGGCTCTTCTTAATTCAACACGATTTAAATTTTGCTCAGGAGGCTTTCTAATGAAAACATTATTCTTGGGTGCATCTTAAATCAATCTGAATTACTGAAACAACAATTCCAAATTGATTCAAAATCAGCTCTCCAACTCATGCAGAAACACTTCTCTCGGGAGGGCAGGAGCTCCATCTCCTCTCCCCTGCCCCTGGGTGCCCCAGGGCCTGAGCTCTGCCTTGCCAGACCCATCCTGTGTCCTGCAGGGGGTTCTGAGCCTGGCCCCAGCTCAGCAGGGCAGCACCCCCGTCCCTGCCCTGCCTTTAGTTCAAGATGCAATCACGGGTTTACACCTCTATAGAAATGTGTTAATTAGAGTGAATTTAGTTCACTTGGTAGCAGTGCTTTGGTTTGCATGAAATCACAGCTGGGGCTGGAAGGACCTCGAAGCCCAGCTCGTTCCAGCCCCTGCCTTGGGCAGGGACCCTCCCACGAGCCCTGGGACTGCTGCTTGGGCCAGAGTCAGGACTCTGGGAGCTGCATGGAACTGAGCCAGGGAAAACCTCCTGAGCAGGAACCCCACTGTGCCCATTCCATCCCCACTGTGCCCATTCCCTCACCCCTGTGCCCATTCCCTCACCCATGGCACGGTGGGTGAGATGTGGGCTGCTCCCTTTGTGAGGGGAGGTGACAGTCCCCAGGGACAAAACTCATGTGCTCTGGATGAACTAAAAGTTCCTGTGACATTTATTGTAAGAGTGAAAGTGCATGGAGTCCTACTGAGTATTGCCAGCTGCAGCACAGAGCAGGACAAGGAGTGAGAGGGGGTTAGAGAAAGAGAAGAAGGGAGAGAGGAAGAGGAAGAGGCAATAGAGGTAAGAGGAAGAAGAGAGGAAGAGCAAGAGAGAGAGCAAGAGAGTGATTTCCTGTTTACAATACAATAAATCTTCTTCTATGGAGAATATTCTAATTTCCATTAACCAATGTAACACAAGATACAAATTCTGTAGCATTTACACACAGCCTATAGGAACCCTTACATTACCATAGTGTGTTACACTTTAAACTCTAAAAACTACTCTTTGGGCCCTGGCAGGGATGTCTCTGACCTTTGGACTTGCTCTCCAGCAGAAGGCATTGTTCTGTCAAGAGGGGGTTACTTTCAGGGGCCATCCTATTATCTCAGAGTTATTCAGTGACTGAGGCTTTCCTGTTACATCTTCTCCACCAGGGAGGTGCTGGAATTTCATTCTCCCTATTTCCCACACAATTCCTCATATCCAGGGGCCAAAGAGCTGCTTGAATTAACACACAGAGAGTCCAGTCAGGCCAGAGCTGCTGGAGCCACACAAAGAGTCGTTTCCTTGGGCTTTCACTCCCCTCACTCCACTTCATCTCCTACAAAACTGCATCAATTTTCTTCTCCTAATGGATTTACAGATATTGTGTGCAAAACGTCTTTGTATCAGAAACTACAGAGGGACCCTTTTCCCTTCACTATCTTGATATAAATCTCAGGCAAGCATCTCATTTTTGAGCTATTTGTAATCACCAGAACCCCAGAAGTATTAAAATACCTTTATTCATTCTTAGAGCAAGTGGAATTTACTGGATGACTTTTTTTTCCTCTATTAAAGTAAAAGAAAATTTTCCATTCTTAGGTTTTTTGTGGCTTTGGGTATTTGTAACAGTTGCCCGTATGTGCAAAAGCACCATTTTTAATGTGCAAGACAAAATAACTTGCCTTTAGGGTAACTCATTGTGTGAGAAGTGAATTATTTTGAATAAGGCTAAGAAGTGGTGCTGACTAAAATTGTAACGTGACTGCTAAATTTACCAGTGGAAGCCTTGGCAGGGATGCATCTATAGCAACTGATTTACAGAATTTTTTTATTTTTTTTGATCTCCTCTTTCTTTTTTCCCCCCCCTCTTCTTTCTAACCTGCCTCACAGTAAGCCTGAGAAATACAGATTAAAGATAATATTGCATTTTCATTGGAGATGAGGGGAAGTGATTGGCGTGCTGACTGGATCTGGGCTATTTTTAGTCTCATAAAACGATAATTTCATGAGAGAGCTGACCCAGTAAGAGTAATCAGTTTACAGACATCAGCTGCAAGAAGGGACAGAGGAGCCACTGTCAGCTGCAGAGCAGGGAGAGGGAAGAGGAGTTAAAGGCCCTGGAACAAATCAGCCACAACTAATTAGGTTCCTCAGCTGATTACAGCCCGTGGGTGTGTGCAGGGAGAGGAGCCCAGGGAGCTGCTGCCAGCACCATCCTCATCCTCACCCTCATCTTCATCCTCATCCCCATCCTCATCTTCATCCTCACCCTCATCTTCATCCTCATCTTCATCTTCATCCTCACCCTCATCCCCATCCTCACCCTCATCTTCATCCTCATCCTCATCTTCATCCTCACCCTCATCCCCATCCCCATCCTCATCCTCACAGGGACCCCACACTCTCACCCAGCCCTGCTCCCCTGCACGGGGCCACCCTGAGATAAATCACCCAGACAAAGCTCAGCCCAGTCTCAGCCCAGTCTCAGCCCAGACTCAGCCCAGTCTCAGCCCAGTCTCAGGCCAGTCTCAGCCCAGCTCAGTCTCAGGCCAGTCTCAGGCCAGTCTCAGCCCAGTCTCAGCCCAGCTCAGGCACTCTAGCCCAGGGCAGCCTCTCTCTCTGCAGGAAGCCAAGAGCTGAGATTTGGTCATTCTCCCACTGCCTCCCACTCCTGCTGCTTCACCACCTAGCACAGAATTCTTCCTCTGTCAAATCCCACCACATCCATCGTGGATTTGTTAATATTTGCCTGCAGTGAGGGCAGACTGAGGAATGTTTTTCCTGCAGCCCAGAAGACAGGCAGCGTCCAGCCAGGCTCTGCCTTCCCCTGGACAGACAATGCCTGCAGAAACAGATTGGCTCTATTTACCTATTTACCACTGCTGCATTAGAACACACTCAAGGGCTGTAATTCACCTCCTAAAGTTACAAGTAAGTGTGGAAGAGTTATTTTAAAATCAATATCTAACAGAATGCCATTGTTCCAACATTTAAACCTGCTGGGAAATTACTAGGAGGCATGTGGCAAGTCAAATCACTGCCTGCCAGAGGAGGAAACAATTCATTCCTCCTAAAGGTGCGAGCCTTTGCTGCCTTCTCACCCTGCCTGCAGCTCACAAACCTCCCTGCAGCATCTGGCTCTTCCTCTCCCCCATTCTTGCCCCAGTTTGCCGTTTTGTTCTGCCTTTCCTCTGTGGGTTTTTGTGGGGGTCTGGGGGGGCTCTGTCCCTGCCGGTGAGGATGCTCAGGGATGAAGGAGCTCTCAGCTAAAAGCCTGGGCAGGCTCTCAGAGCCTTTCAAGCAGCCCCAGCCCCGGGGCACCGCTGGGGTTTGATTCATCTGCACGGAATGGAAGCGCACACCAGCCCCAGCTGCCCGCCCCCGGCACTCTGAAATTCGGCTGATGCACGCGGCCAGCAAGGCTCAGAGGGATTGTTCGGGTCTCGGGAGGCTGAGCTGGGTCTGTGCCGTGCAGCCTCCTCGGGAAAAGGGCAAACAATCCAAGAAACAAACCCGAGCACACAAAGGAAGCGCTGGGGGGTGCCGGGGGTGCTCCCCACTCTGCGGGGTCCCTGGAGCATCCCTGCTCACCAGACCCCCCAGCCCTGAGCTCTGCCATCCCACATCGCCCCTCCCCTGCTCCTGCTGTGCCCTGGGGTCCCTGCCACCCCCTTTGCCACGGAAAGGTCACCCAGCGCTGCTGCTGCTCCCACCCTGAAGGCGCAGGGCTCCGCACCAGGTGTGGGAACAGCAGATAATAAAATCTTGACTCACTTTCAGCCTTTAATATGCAAATGTGCAGCCTTGGTAGCAAGAGTGCACCCCACCACCAGGCAGACCTTTTCTTCCTTTTTTGCACCAGGGAAAACACTTCTCACTATTATTTAATTCGCTTATTTTCTCATGTAGTTTGGATCATGGAATTCCAGAATGGTTTGGGCTGGAAAATCTCAGTTCTCACCCCCTTGCACTATCCCAGCTTTCTCAAGCCCCCTCCAGCCTGGCCTTGGGCACCTCCAGGGGTGGGACCACACTCCTCAATTCCATGCTCCACCTCCACTTTTGGGGTGAAATTTGGAGACAGCACGTGCACATTTATCTCTGTGTTTGTGTGATCCAGAGCACAAGGGAGCCATCCTCCTCAAATATTAATTACTGTGGTGAGAACAAAAATAGCACTTTGTTTTTCAGTGGGAAAGGACTGTGCGAGGCAGCCCTTCTCACAACCTGGGCAGGAAGAATCTGTCTTCAGAGGGAAAGCTAAGGGGAGGGAAAGCTAAAAGGGAGGGAAACCCAGTTTGCAGAGCCCCAGGACTGGTCCCTTGCTGGATGGATCCCCTGGCAGAGGCTCTCCAGGAGCCCCAGGAGCCTCAGCAGTGCTGGGCATTCCCTGCCAGGAGCTCCAGGTGTGTGCAGGGTCCTGCCCCAGGTGTGTGCAGGGTCCTGCCCCATCCCCAGCCCCTGCTGGGCTGCACAGCACAGGTACAGACACATCCTGTGCTGCCCTGAGCTCCAAACCCAGCCACAGCCCCGTGCTAATGGGGTTTGGGGAGTTTGCATCGTTCTTTGTCATCAGTGTCAGTGTGAGGAAAGCTGCACACCAATATCAGTGTGAGGAAAGCTGCACACCAATATCAGTGTGAGGAAAGCTCCACACCAATATCAGTGTGAGGAAAGCTCCACACCAATATCAGTGTGAGGAAAGCTGCACACCAATATCAGTGTGAGGAAAGCTGCACACCGATATCAGTGTGAGGAAAGTTCCACACCAATATCAGTGTGAGGAAAGCTGCACACCAATATCAGTGTGAGGAAAGTTCCACATCAATATCAGTGTGAGGAAAGCTGCACACCGATATCAGTGTGAGGAAAGCTCGCACACCAATATCAGTGTGAGGAAAGCTCCCACATCACTATCAGTGTGAGGAAAGCTGCACTCAATATCAGTGTGAGGAGAGTTCCACATCAGTATCAGTGTGAGGAAAGCTTCATTGCTGCTCCCTGCCTCTCGAGGGGAGATGGGGCAGCTCTGACCCCCCGTACCCCACTGCAGAGCCTTTCTCGAGTAATCAGCGTCTGAGGGAGTGGAAACGGCGCCTCAACTCACGAATCGATGGAGCACCATTGCCAGCACTCATCCCTTCCCTGCCACGGTGTCAGCCGTGCTGCTGCTCCAGGGAGATCCAAACCTGTCCCCGCCCTGCTTTGCACCTCAGCTACTCTTCCTACCGACCTCACCCTCTTTTCTCTGCACATTAACCGAGATAGGGAGCTGTGTGTGCCGCAGAGCTCCCCCGGACCGAGCGCTGGGCGCACACGGGCAATCACAGGAGGCAACCACGACTCCCCCTCGGTGCCTCGCTCCTTCTCCTGCCCACCTGCATCTGCCCGACCGTCTGTTCTTCAGTCCCGGGAGCACCCACCGCGGCACAGCATGAGTCCCACTGAGTCACACACGCTGCTTCAGTTCATGAAACGAGCTGGCAACGTACCCCAGCCTTGGCACACTCCATACAGAAGATTTCAGCCCTCTGAGATATTTTCCTGCTGGAGAGGAATGGCAGGACAGATTAAAGAATAGCAGCAGTCATTCAGCAAAGTAGTTGTTGAATGAAAACATGGGAAATGGAGGAAATTAGGTAAAATAGACCTCTAGCTAAGGGTCAGGACGAGCAGTAAGCTGGGCTGAAGGGATACAAGATTTTGGGCTGCAGAGGGCTGAGCAGGATGAATTCCACCACTAATGAGCTTAGTGAATAAGCTCATTACCTAATGAGCTCTATTGAACAGGCTTGAATTCCTGCCTGGGGAAAGCCCTGCCTGGATCAAACCTGGGTAAACAGTTTGCACACACATCATCTGGGGCTGAGCAGCAAAGCAGGGCCCTGGGCAGGGATTTCCCGAGGTGTCAGGAGGGAGCAGGCTCTGTCCCAGCCCTGAGTGCACCCGCAGCTCTGTCCTTTCTGCGGCTTGGGATCCAGACAGGGATCCCCGGCACGAGTGCTGCCTGCCCCCGCCTCCTCTGCCTTTCCTCTCATCTCCATCAGCGCTGCCACCTCCTGAGGCACTGCAGGGCTGGGAACCTCCCGAGCACCAAGAGCTGCTCCGGGCATGGCCCATGCTGTGAATCCCCATCCAAACCCCGCCTCGCTGGGGAGATTGCCGCCGATTTGGGAAAGACCCAAAGGAAATCCCGATCCCCAGAGCCCCGAGGGCAGTTTATCCCCCAGAGAGGCAGGAGGGAGTCCTGCAGTGCCTGGGGACTGGCATCACCCACCTGCCACCCAGGGCAGCTCCCCGCCCTCCAGGAAAAGGGAAAACGAGATTTCAGAAAAGGAGCAGAGATCCCCAGGTGAAATCTTCCACATAGCAGCATTTGCATTTATTTTTACCGTTTCCCCTCAGATTTTCGGCACACACTGAAATATTGTCTAAAGCACTCGTTTCCCACAGTTGTGCCACCCCAAAACCCTGGCACTGTCCATCACTTGCCTGTTACCATCTGAGCAGGGCTGGAGGAAGGGAAATACATGAACTTCCCAGTGAAATATAACGGCCAGTTTGGTGGGAGATAAAGACTTTGAGTAGAAAATCGCAGTTGAGGCTGTAAAACTGCATTTCCTGGAAGCTGTGCACGCATGCCCTGAAGCACAGAGCCCGGGGTAAACAAACACAGCAGCTCCTTGTACGTGTCAGGATAGATTCACATGATTGCAGCAGGGGAGTCTGGCACCACATGTACTGTGAGCTGAAAAGGAATTTCAGCAGCTTCTCCGACTCATTTTTTGTCAGAAGCAGAGGCTGTGGCTGGAGCTGCTCGTGTGTTGCTGCAGCACAGACCCTGCTCTCGGGGAAGGGGTGGCTGTGTGTCCTTCCTGGGGGCTCTGGCAGCCTGGACACCCCCTGGGAACGTCCCCTGTGGGATTCATTTCTGCTGGTGCTGCCTGCTGGAGTTCTGGGGTGCAGGGGGGTCACAGCAGGGACTGCAGGGGGGGCTTGGCCGACACTTGGGCTCTGTTCTCATGGGACATCCATCCATCCATCCATCCATCCATCCATCCATCCATCCATCCATCGCATCCATCCATCATCCATCCCTCCATCCATCCATCATCCATCCATCCATCCATCATCCATCCATCCATCCATCATCCATCCATCCATCATCCATCCATCCATCCATCATCCATCCATCCATCCATCCATCCATCCATCCATCCATCCATCCATCCATCCATCATCCGCATCCATCCATCCATCCATCCATCCATCCATCATCCATCCATCATCCATCCATCCGTCATCCATCCGTCCATCCATCCATCATCCATCCATCCATCCATCCATCCATCCATCGTCCATCCGTCCATCCATCCATCCATCCGTCATCCGTCCATCCATCCGTCCATCCGTCGTCCGTCCGTCATCCGTCCGTCGTCCGTCGTCATCCGTCCATCCGTCCATCCATCCGTCCGTCCATCCGTCCGTCCGTCGTCCGTCATCCATCGTCCATCCATCCATCCGTCCATCCGTCGTCATCCGTCCATCCATCGTCCGTCCGTCCATCCGTCATCCGTCCGTCGTCCATCCGTCCATCCGTCATCCGTCCATCCATCCATCATCCATCCATCCGTCATCGTCCGTCATCCGTCATCCGTCATCCATCCGTCATCGTCCATCCATCGTCCGTCCGTCCGTCATCCATCCGTCGTCCATCCATCATCGTCCGTCATCCGTCATCCATCCATCGTCCGTCCATCCGTCCATCATCCATCCATCCATCCGTCCGTCATCCGTCCGTCATCATCCGTCCGTCCATCCGTCCGTCCATCCGTCCATCCGTCCATCATCCATCCGTCCGTCCGTCCATCCATCCATCCGTCCGTCCATCCATCATCCATCCGTCCGTCCATCCATCCATCCATCCGTCCGTCCATCCATCCGTCATCCGTCCGTCCATCCGTCCATCATCCGTCCGTCGTCCATCCATCCGTCCGTCCATCCATCCATCCATCCATCCGTCCATCCATCCATCCATCCATCCGTCCATCCGTCCATCCGTCCGTCCATCCGTCCGTCATCCGTCGTCCGTCCAGTGGCAGGAGTGTGAGGGAGGGGACCTGGTCACCCTGCAGGTGCTTCCTTCCAAACCTGGATGTAGCCTAAACAAAACAGCAAAGAGCTCCACCTCCTCTCACAGACTAAAGGAGAGGATGGAGAAAAAAAATCTCACAGCGTTTGGGATGGCAGAATGAAAGGCAGTGCACAGGTCTGAGATTTGTAGGGAACGTGACTGAGCAAAATGCAAACATGAGTCGTTCCTCTCCCAGACTGATTCATCATTTAATACTAAAATGCTATAAATAACAAATCTGCAGGATCAGCCAGCCAGGGAAGGGAGGGATGTGTGGAAGAGCCCCAGAGATCCCAGCAGGATCCCACACCTGCCAGGTGCTCCCAGCCCTGTTTGTCCCTGCTGCCCCTTCCTCAGCCCCAGCCTCGCATCTGGATTATTGCCCCTCACCTCTGGATTATTGCCCCTCACACATTACAGCCTCAGCTCTGGATTACTGCTCCTCACACACTGCACCTCACATCTGGATTATTGCCCCTCATCATTGCACCTCACATCTGGATTATTGCCCCTCATTGCTCCTCACATCTGGGTTATTGCCCCTCACTCATTGCACCTCACATCTGGATTATTGCCCCTCACATCTGGATTACTGCCCCTCACTCATTTCAGCCCCCCTCTGGCCAGGAGGGAGCCCAGCTCTCTGGCTGTGCACCAGGCTGTGCTTTGGCTGCTTTGGGTTCAGTCACACCCTGCCCTGGCCCAGGCACCCTTCAGGATTTTACCACGACTCACCCAAGGGGAATAGATGATGGAAACAGCTAAATAACAGCAAAATCAGCTCGTTTAAGTTACAATATAATGTAAGGCTTGGGCTTTCACTATATAATCCATTTTAAGGTACTCTTAGATGTGCTGCTCTACGGTAAAATTGGATTTTTAGCAGAAGTATAACCCAAATACACAGCATAACAAATTGTAATCACAGCAGTCAGTTTGCCATCTAAGATGCAATGCATCCTCCAGATCTTTTTTTTTCCCTCTTATCTTTTAAATGCAATTTTCTGTCCCACTCTGTTGAAGACCAGGTTAAATCAATGAAATAAAAGTAGTGTTGTAATATTATATCCTGTGGCAAAAGACTAGCACTGGCTCTAGTCAGGAACTGTGAGAGTGATAAACCCAAACTAGATTTCATGGAACTCTGTAGCTCACGCACTGAGAACCAGGGACTGAGAACCAGGGATTGAGAACCAGGGACTGAGAACCAGGGACTGAGAACCAGGCACATATGGGAGCTTGACAACAAACCCTGAACCTGAATCTTGAACTTGAACATTGAACCTGAACCCAAACCTTGAACCTGAACCCTGAACCTAAACCTTGAACCCAAACCTTGAACCTGAACCCTCAACCTTGAACCCTGAACTTTGAACCTGAACCCTGAACCTGAACCCTGAACCTGAACCCTGAACCTTGAACCTGAACCCTGAATCTTGAACCTGAACCCTGAATCTTGAACCTTGAACCTGAACCTTGAGCCCTGAACCTGAACCTAAACCCTGAACCTGAACCCTGAACCTTGAACCCAAACCTTGAACCTGAACCCTGAACCTGAACCCTGAACCCTGAACCCTGAACCTTGAACCTGAACCCTGAACCTGAACCCTGAATCTTGAACTTGAACCCTGAACCTAAACCTTGAACCTGAACCTTGAGCCCTGAACCTGAACCTAAACCCTGAACCTGAACCTGAACCCTGAACCTTGAACCTGAACCCTGAACCCTGAACTTTGAACACAAACTTTGAACCTGAACCCTGAACTCTGGGGTGGAAAGAGCTGCTGCAGAAAGAGCAGAGCTCTCAAGGGGCTGGTTGTTTCTGCTGCCTCTCCTGCTGCTCCTTTTCTCCCAAGCCCCTTCTCCTCCGAGGCACACGGTGGCTCTCTGGTGGTTTTGGGGTGGCTCTGGAGGGCAGGGCTGGCAGGGTGGCTGTGGGGCCCGAGATGGCTCCAGAGGCTGATGCTAAATGATTTGCCCTGGCAGCTCACTCACGCCTCAGTCCATCTCCCCAGTGCTTCTCTGCCCATATCACACACTGCTGCCTTCTAAATTTGCCAATCCAATTAGCCCTTTCCCCTAACACTCAGCATGATTAAATCTGTGTTAAAACTTTCTGTGCAGCACAAGAGGAGACACACCTGAGCACTTTCTAAATTTAGCAGAGGACAATATTTAATGGGTTATTTATGGATGCTGGAGTTGTTGCATAAATGAATTCTGATTTGATTTCTTCAGCCTCCTTATTTTTTCCCCTCAACTCCCTCAAATTGTGTATCAGGCAGATCAGAAAGAAGAGCAGAAAAACCCACCTGGAACCATTGATCGAGGATTTCTCAGAGCTAAATTAACAATGATCACTTCATGCAAAAAGAGGAGAAAAATTGGGTTTCTTTATACTTTATACTTCTTTATACACTTTATATACTTCTTTATATCATTTTCTGAGCTGTGTCAGACTCATCTCACAGTTTCCATGTGTTTTAAAAAGGGGCACTTTAAGAGCTGGAAGCAGCTGCTGAGGATTTGCATCCCTTGCACATAACCTGGACCTGAGTTTTAGGAGGATTTGTGATTTTGGGGGTGGCAGGCAGGCTGTGGGTGTGCCCATTTGTTCCCCACATCCCCAGGCTCACGGTGCTCCCCAGATCTTCAGGGAATTCCAATTTTCCAGGAGCCCTGACAGCATCAGCCCCAAGGAAAAAAAAAAAAAAATCCGTGCTGGGATCTCTTCCAAACCCTTTCCCTGCCACTCCTCAAGCTCCACAGGAATGTTTTGCTGCCAGTGCAGGAATTTCTCTGAATTGTCAGATCCCCTGTTCCCCTGGCAGGAGGTGAGCAGGCAGCCAGAGCATCTCCTCCAGGAAAAGCATCCCCAGCAGGGGACAAGAGGGTCTGAATGGCTCCAATTTCCCAGCCCCACTCAGGGCAGGCTGAGGTTTGGGATGACTTTGGAGCAATCAATTGTGCCTGATTGGTTTTATTCAATAAAAATAAAGATGGGAGAATCTATTTTTGCTCCCTTCAGGCCATACAAGCTCACAGACCTGTAAAATCCCCGTGCCCCCTTCAGGGCTGTCACTGGAACAGAGACAAGGCAGGAGCTGGAGAAAGGAGAGGCCAAAATTGGAGTTTTGGCTGCTGAGGGAGCAGCTTGTCCTGGCTGGAGTCAGGACAAATTGGGGGCTGGCAGCTCCCTGAGCAGGTGAGGGGATGGGGGATGATTGCTGGGAGTGGGAATCTCTTAGGATTTTATTGGCTCTTAAAGTCACAAGTTTATTGGTTTTTTCCTTACTTAGAATTTTAAGATAATTGGTTAGTTTGTAAAGCCTCCAACTTTAAAAACAGCAACAGGAACCATCACAAAGGCACTGGGGGGTCCTGGGCAGGGGGCTCTGGGAGGATTTAACCCTTCCCTTCCCCTGGCCCAGGGGGGCTCTGGGGGGATTTAACCCTTCCCTTCCCCTGGCCCAGGGGGGCTCTGGGGGGATTTAACCCTTCCCATTCCCTGGCCCAGGGGGGCTCTGGGGGGATTTAACCCTTCCCATTCCCTGCCCCTGGCCAGGGGGGCTCTGGGGGATTTAACCCTTCCCATTCCCTGGGCCAGGGGGGCTCTGGGGGGATTTAACCCTTCCCATTCCCTGCCCCTGGCCCAGGGGGGGCTCTGGGGGGATTTAACCCTTCCCATTCCCTGCCCCTGGCCAGGGGGGCTCTGGGGGATTTAACCCTTCCCTGCCCCTGCCCCTGGCCTAGGGGGGGCTCTGGGGGGATTTAACCCTTCCCATTCCCTGCCCCTGGGGGGCTCTGGGGGGATTTAACCCTTCCCATTCCCTGCCCCTGGGCCAGGCTGGCTCTGGGGGGATTTAACCCCTCCCATTCCCTGCCCCTGCCCCTGGGGGGCTCTGGGGGGATTTAACCCTTCCCATTCCCTGCCCCTGCCCCTGGGGGGCTCTGGGGGGATTTAACCCTTCCCATTCCCTGCCCCTGGGCCAGGCTGGCTGCCTCTGGCTCCCAGGCACAGCAGGGAGGTGCCACAAGCCCCCCCTGGCCCCAGGACAGAGCCCTGCCCAAAGCAGAGTCACTGCAAAACCCAGCCGAGCTCAGCCCTGACCTCCAGACAGATGAAGTTGTCAGGACTAATTAAAATGCACTTTTTCTTTCTCCTCTCTCTGCTGGTCAATAAGATAAGCACAGGCCAGAGGAGCACAAAGAACCATCTCTGTGCACTCTGCTCTCTCAGAGATGCTTTACAGCAAACACAAAAGCTGAGCTGGAGCTCTTTATTCCTGGGCAAATGCGTGTCCTGGTGCTACTCTGGCATGGAAGAAAAGAAATATTCTTCTGCCCAAACATTTCAGAATGGCCACAGGACTCGAGGCAGGTCCTCATTAGATTTGCAATCCTAGGATGACTTGCCCTAAAGTCTCTTTTGGGGAGGCAGGAGAGCTGTTCTCCTGCAGCTCCTGCCCAGCTGCAGCTCCCAGTCTGCTCTGCAAAGAAGGGAGGACATGGAAATAATAATGGAGAAGGCACTTTGCCCCCTTTGCTTTAGTATCACCTGAAGGTTTAAATGTAGTAATTAAAAGTCCCTCTATGCTCCTGCATGAATTTTTAAATATAGTCATTAAAAATAAAATAAACCCCTAGCATGATCTGCCTTACATAACTTCCTCCACAATGCAAAAATAACCTGTACAACTTTCTAGTACTCGGTG
The DNA here is from genome assembly GCA_034336665.1 of Luscinia megarhynchos. Lineage (NCBI taxonomy): Eukaryota > Metazoa > Chordata > Aves > Passeriformes > Muscicapidae > Luscinia > Luscinia megarhynchos. Next base: position 6,650,006 of record CM067588.1, on the reverse strand, counting down.
TGCATCACAGCAATGAGAGAGAGGCAGGCAAGAGCGAGCTCAGCCTGCAGCAGGTCAGCCAGAGGAGCAGGGGAAGGGGGCAGCGATTTGGGAGAGACCCCAAAGGCACCAGAGCTCCCCCCGGCCCCAGGCAGGCTCAGGGAGCTGGGGCTGCTCCTGCTCAAATTCCAATTCCTGCTCCAATTCCTGCTCCTGCTCCAATTCCTGCTCCTGCTCCTGCTCCAATTCCAATTCCTGCTCCTGTTCCAATTCCAATTCCTGCTCCAATTCCTGCTCCTGTTCCAATTCCAATTCCTGCTCCAATTCCTGCTCCTGCTCAAATTCCAATTCCTGCTCCTGTTCCAATTCCAATTCCTGCTCCTGCTCAAATTCCTGCTCCTGTTCCTGCTCCTGTTCCAATTCCAATTCCTGCTCCAATTCCTGCTCCTGCTCCAATTCCTACTCCTGCTCCTGCTTCTGTTCCAATTCCTGTTCCTGCTTCTGCTCCAATTCCTGCTCCAATTCCTGCTCCTGCTCAAATTCCTGCTCCAATTCCTGCTCAGATTCCTGCTCCTGCTCCAATTCCTGCTCAGATTCCAATTCCTCTTCCTGCTCCTATTCCAATTCCTGCTCCAATTCCTGCTCCTGCTCACATTCCTGCTCCTATTCCTGCTCCTGCTCCTACCCTGGAAGTCCCAGGGCTCTGGGGCTGCACATCTGGGCTCCCCTCCCTCCCTGCAGGCACAGCTGGGGCACAGCTGCTTCTGTCCTGGGGTTGGGAGCAGCAGAGCTCTGCACCCCAGAGCTCCTGCCCAGGGAATTACCAGGGAACCCAAAACCTTGTCTGACTCAGGGGAAGGCTGATTGACTGGCATCACACAGCACACAACAGCTCTCTGCAAAACCTCCCTGCCTCTGAGTCCAGCTCTGAGTCCTGTGCCCTGAACCAGCCAGGACACTCTGGAGGCTCTTCTGCTCCAGATAAAGCTCCTGAGAAATCCTCAGGAGCAGCCCCAAAGAACTGCAGAAAGGAAAGGAGTGACCATGTGAGAATGATAAACGAGCTGGAAAATAAGGGCATGGATCAGCACAGGTCCATAAATCACAGCTCACATGATGAATTTGTTATGCCAGCCCTGCCTGTTGAGCTGTTCAAGCAAGGCTGAAATATGATGGAGGCACATGTGAGAAACTCCAGGCAAGTCTCCCAGGCCTCCATCCCTGTGAGTTATTACAGCTGCACTCACCTGAGTTTACATTAAATTAGGATCCAGCCAGTTCCAGCTGCAGAGGGAATTATCACTGGGCCCAGCTCAGGCAGAGCCCAGCAGGGGCTTGGGCTGCAGCACTTCTCTCCTTCCCAGCTGAGTCCCACCCAAATCTACCCACAGCCCCAAACTTTCCTCTCCTAAACACACACACCTGCCTTGGGCCTGCAGGAGGAATCAGATGGGACTCGTGTGGTGCTGAAGGGGGCAGGGGCAGGGCATGGGGGGAAGGTGGGGCCCCCAAAATCCATCCCAGGGGTGGGGCCTGGCCACCCCCAGCCCTGTCCCAGCTGCTGGGGGGATCCAGGGATGCTCTGGGGTACCCAGGGATGTTCTGGGTGCTCTCTGGGGTACCCAGGGATGCTCTGGGTGTTCTCTGGGTTACCCAGGGATGTCCTGGGTGTTCTCTGGGGTACACAGGGCTGCTCTGGGTGTTCTCTGGGGTACCCAGGGATGTTCTGGGTGTTCTCTGGGGTACCCAGGGATGCTCTGGGTGCTCTCTGGCGTATCCAGAGATGTTCTGGGGTATCCAGAGATGCTCTGTGTTCTCTGGGTACCCAGGGATGCTCTGGGTGTTCTCTGGGACATCCAGGCATGCTCTGAGTGTTCTCTGGGGTACCCAAGGATGTTCTGGGTGTTCTCTGGGTTACCCAGGGATGTTCTGGGTGCTCTCTGGGTACCCAGGGATGCTCTGGCTGTTCTCTGGGGCATCCAGAGATGCTCTGGCTGTTCTCTGGGGTACCCAGGGATATTCTGGGTGTTCTCTGGGTTACCCAGGGATGCTCTGGCTGTTCTCTGGGGCATCCAGAGATGCTCTGTGTGTTCTCCCAGCCCCTGTCCCCAGGCCAGTTTGCTGTGTCACTGCAGGGCTATTTATAGAGCCAGGGCTGTAGCCAGGGGATGTTGACTAGTATTCCTCCATGAATAAAACATGGCCATTCTCCTGGCTGCAGGAGCTAAGAGCTGCTTTAGATTTAATGTTTCACTCTGTGATGGGACTCAGCTGCTGAGGCAGTTACTCGTGCTTCAGACACAAAGTGGGATTTGAGACTTGGACAGGGAGGAAACCTCACAGCAAACAAACATTTGTCAGGCAGCACCAGGCCTGGCAGACACTGCAGTCCTGGGGGTTTAAATCAGAGGTTAGGAAGGAATTCCAGGCTGGCACAGGGGGCTCAGAGCAGCTGCCCCTGGATCCCTGGCACCGTCCAAGGCCAGGCTGGACACTGGGTTTGGGGCAGCCTGGGGCAGTGGGAGGTGTCCCTGCCTGAATCTGAGCTTCAGGGTCCCAAACCAGTCTGGGATTCTGTGCAGTTAAGGGCATTAAAGCAGAAATTTCTCTGGAGATTCTCCAGCCTGGCACAACTTCTGTTTTGCTGATCAGTACAAACACAGCTCCTGGTACCTGCACAGTGCCATGTCTGACCCAAACTCTCCCTGTGTCCCATTAAAAATGAAAGCAGAGTGTCCCACAGTGGCACCTGAGACTGAGGTGGCAGGAGGAAGGTCGGCTGCTGCCTGTCCTCCACCAGCCTTGAAGTGGGTCAGGGAATGTAGGACTTGGCATCACCCTCAGAGCAATCAGAGCTGGAATTAAATTTAGATTTCAGTAATGAAGGTGCTTGGAGAAGTCAAAAGCCCAGGAGTGTTTGTGGGTCCCCTCCCCTCCTGCAGAGCCAGGGGGGCTCTGGGTGCGGGACCCTGCAGGAGTCTCTGTGTCAGGACAAAACTCAGGAGCTCTGTATAAACTAAATCTTACCGTTGCAGTTTATTATAAAAGACACTGCTAGGAGCTGCCTCAGGACAAAAGAGATAAAAGGGGGGAAAGAGAGAGAGAAGAGGGAGAAGAGAGCAAGAAGAGAGCGATTTCCCCTTTACAATACAATAAATCTTCTTCCATGATGAATATTCTAATTTCCACTAACCAATGTAACACAAGAAACAAATTCTGTAGCATTTACATACAGCCTGTAGGAATCCTTATATTACCATAGTGTGTTACATTTTAAACTCTAAGATCTAATTTTTGGACCCTGGCAAATCTTTCTGTGCCCTTTGGAGTTGCTCTCTGGCAGAGGGCATTGTTCTATCACGAGGGCATTGCCTGCAGGGGCCATCCCATTGTTTCATTGTAATCCAGTAACTAAGGCTTGGCATCTCAAAAGTGGCTTTCATTTCAATCTTGCTTGTGGTTTCACAATCTGAGCATTCATATTTGCAAGATTTCTCTGTTTCATCTTTCCTCAGCACAGGCACTGCCAGCTCAGCCTGGAGCTCTGCACCCCCTGCCCCTGCCCTGCCACCTTCCCTGGGTGAGCTGTCCCGTGGGTTTGTGCAACAGCTGGCACTGACAAAGTTCAGATTGCTCTGACAAACAGAACCTCACAAGTTCTGCAAGGTGAATAAACACCTGCAGCCTCTGCTGCTGGGAAGGGAGAGAAGTGTCCAGCTCTGCTCCAGGGTGGCACAACAACCCCGAGAAAACTCAGCTCTCCTGGGATTTAAATCTTCATTACTCAGGAAATTCCCTTCTCGGGTTCAGAAAGGCTTAGGTTCCATGTAGACTTGTCATGGCTCACGAAATTGCTTGGTTCCACTTGGATTCACAAGAAAAAGAATAACCAGTCAATGCAGAAGTTCATTTCCCAGTGTTTCAACCCATCCCACATCAGCAAACCTGAGAGCAGAAAGCAGGACCTAATGAGATTACCCAGGTCACTATTTCAGGGCTAACTGCACTTGGGAAGAACAGAAAGAAAAGCCCATTACTGACTGATAAATAAAATAAAACTCATTTTCCAATGTATTCTGTAAATCAAAACACTCAAAGAACCTCTAAGGCTATATTAAAGCCGAGGAAAACGTAACATGAAATCAATGTTAAAGGCCATCTCAACATCCTTTTATCTAACCAAAATTGTAAACACACTGCTCCATTCCCAGAGCACAAAATCCATTTACACTTTGCATACTTGAAAAGAAGTCTAATGCATTTTGAAAACCACAGACTTAACTGCATGTTTCTCCCATTTAATACAACGCAGCTTAATAAGATTTGCAGGAGGCACAAAAGGCAAATTGAGCCCCAGAGCTGAACACAGAATTGCAGGTTCCCAGCAGAGGCAAACCTGGTGATGGGGAAAATGTAACAGCAGAAGGGACCAAAGCAGGACAAAGCAGGACCAGACAGAGGAGGGGAAAGTCAGGAAACACAGACTCAGCACTCAGCTTCTTGCAAGACTTCTCTGAACACCTAGAGATGATTTACAGCAACGACAGGGGGAGTTTCCAAACCAGGAGGATTTTATTTCTTGTGGGTAACCGCATTCCAGAGGCAGCAGGTCAGGTCAGGTCAGTGTTAGGGTAACAAGCAGGCAGAGATCAGTGCTGCTCCCCACAGCTGATCCCTGAGATTGCCATCCCTGGGTCCTCCTGGAGATTCCCATCCCTGAATCCTCCTGGGACATTCCCATTCCTGAATCCTCCTGGGACATTCCCATCCCTGAATCCTGCACAGATATTCCCATTCCTGAATCCTCCTGAGATATTCTCATCCCTGAATCCTCCTGGGACATTTCCATCCCTGGATCCTGCACAGATATTCCCATTCCTGAATCCTCCTGAGATATTCCCATCCCTAAATTCTCCTGGGACATTCCCATCCCTGGATCCTCCTGGGACATTTCCATCTCTCCCTCCTGCTCTGGGCACTGTCTCACTTCTACCCAAACATCACAGGCTTACATTTCTGAATGTGGTCAGAGAAACAAACCAGGCAGGATGAGCTTAGAAAGACGGGTCTGGAAACATCCAAGACTTGTTTGAAGTCATCCCTGGAGCTGGCCATCCCCAGCCATGGACAGATCCCCCACAATTATCAGGGGCTTTTGATCTCTGCACTGGCATCTGCGTGTCCTGCAAGGGCTGCAGCAGCACTGAACAGTGAATTTCTCATTTAAAATCCTCCTCAGCTCTGCCCTGCTGCCCATCCCACCCCCACAGCCCCTGGGAAGGCCTGGTGCTGAAGCACAGACCCAGAACCATTCTTCCCTCTGCTCAGAATCAGAGAGGCAGGCATTAAGCTTGGCTTAGAGTGGTGTGCACACAGCAGAGAGCTGAGAGCTTATCCACAAGTGGTCTGAGGCACGGCACAGACTCCAGAGGCTCAGCACAGCAGATGCTCCTTGAGCCTGTCTGACTGCACAGCGAGGGCTTTGATCCAAAGCTCAGGGCAAAGCTGGAGCCAGAGCTCGCTGGGGAGAGCAGAGTGCTGGAGAAGGGCTGGGCCAGGCTGAGCATTGCTCCAGGGGCAGGAATGCAAAATGTGCACGCTCAGAATTAAAAATATCCCTCCTGTGCAGTCACTGTGGTGACTTATGTTAATTGTCTCCCCAAAAAACACCTGGGAGCAGAGAACCCCTGGGAAAGGCTGCACGTGGCTCTGGCCTCTCTGCACATCCCAGGGTGTGTTGCCTTGAAAAGGATCACAGAGCAGCAGAAAAACAGCAACAAGACACTCTCGTGCTTGGTGCAGGAATGAGCAAGAAAGAGCAATTTATGAAAAGAAGCCATTGCCTTAAATAAGGCAAAAAATACAAACAGGTCACTGGTCAGAGACAGAGACACCTCTTCTCCCTGGCTGTCTCAGGGACCCTGCAGGTGTTTATCTCTGCTATTATTCTTTCTCTTGTGTTTACAATAAAGAATGAACCTCTAGCTTGGGAAAAATCCTAGCTGGGACTGAGAAAGTTTCATGGCCTGAGAAAAGTACTTAGAACTTGAGAAAAAGGCCTGGCAGCTTTTGGCCAGGTCTTCAGCAGTGCCCACAAGGGTGCCAAGACAATCCACAATGGGCTGGGCTGCACCAGTGCCCAAGGAAAGGGGAAGGAGTCCAGCGGGCTGGGAGCAGATTCCCATGAAAAAAATCCGACAGTGGCTCTGGAGGAGGCAGGGGAATTTCCAGAGACACCGTTTGTCCTTTCCCCATCACTGCACTGTGCCCTCTCCCCGCTGCTGGCACAAAGTTCTGGGCTGTGCAAACAAACCCACAAAAACCTGGGGGTCCAAAAATCTGCTGAGGAGACGAACCTGGGTGGCTGCTGCCCTTTGGCTCTGCATCCTCCCAGCGTCTCCTGCTCTCCCCATCTCCATCCCGGTCCCAGCTGGTGTTTCCATGGCAACTCCGGGTAAAGCCATCCTTCCTCCGGTGGGAGAGATGCTGAGCGGCTGAAAAGAGCTGGGGAGAGCCTGGGGGTTCAGCTGAAGGCGGGACAGGCAACAATGGGAGGTGAAGGTGCAAAAGTGCCCAGGGACCTCAGAGCCTCGGGGGCTCTGGCACAGCCCAGTGCAATTTGCTGTTTGTCCTTCCCCCGGGGAGGGAGGAAGGGGCTTTGTTTCCTTTCTGCATCCTTTGTTTCCTTCTGTATCCTCTGTTTGTGAGGTGTGCAGCATCCCTGGCACTTCTGTCCCTTCATTCACGCCTCCTCTTAGCAGCACTTCTCCTAATTCTGTTTTATCACATCAAAACGGTTCTAAGGGACCCAGAGAGCAGCAGAGCCCCAGATTCCCCCCTAAGGAATGGCTGCACTTGAAAGCTTAGAACTCTTCCAGTAAATCAGTGTAATTTTTGCTCTGATGTCCTGCACGGCTTTACAAGTGACAAATCAATCATTATCCAAACACCCTTTGATAATCAGGACTGTTCCATTAATTATGATAAATGCTTCCAGCACTACAGCGTGTGGATGCAATGTGTAATTGCCTGGGAATTGTATCACCCTGCGTTCCCACTCACCTCCTCAAGCACAGATCTCGGGGAAAGTGCCACACTCCAGCTCTGGAGGCAGAGTTTACCCAGCCCACCCTGCCAAGTGTTTAATTGCAGCAAATGCACAGTCCATTAGCATTGCTGCTATTAAATATTAAGTAATATTCCTTGAAAAAGACCCATCAGAGCTTTACAAATGACAAATATGCACGAAAAGTGTCTGAGTCTCCCGACCCTGGGGATTAATTGCAGCCCTCGTTGCACAGCAACGCAGAGCAGGCAATCAGGAGCTCACCTAATGAGCAGCCCTGCATCCAATTGGAATTTCAGGAGCTCACCTAATGAGCAGCCCTGCATCCAGCTGGAATTGCAGGGAATTCAGCCTGGCAGAAGGCAATTACCCAACCCAGAGCTGCTGAGTGCCCAGAAAGGGTGAAGAGCCTGGGGTTGCCACTGCTCTCAGGGACACCAGAGGGGCTGAGGGGCTTCAAATCCAAGGGACAAATTGTCCTGGTTTGAAGGACAGGTGTCTGCCAATAAAGGCAGGAGCTTCTCTTTGAAATGGAGAATGCAAACCCCCTCCCTCCAAATTCTTATAAATTTGAAATTAAGGGGCTCTCAGGCAAAGAGATGGGAATTAGGAATAACAGTTCCATACTAGGAAAATTAAAATAGAAATACAGTATTACACAGAACAATCCCAAAACACTGCCAGAGTCAGAATCCAAGCTGACACCCATCAGTCAGTCAGGGTGTTGGCAGCAGTCCCATTCAATGGTGGCTGCATCCTCCTGCAGTGGCAGATGTGGTTCAGCTGGAGCAGTGCTCCTGTAGAAGGTGCAGTTTTCCCTGAAGGTCCAGGGATGATGTGGAAAGGTCTGGCTTTCCTCTGGAATCCAGTGGAAAAGGCTGCTCTGGGGTTCCAAATCTCAGTTTTGATCTGGGTAGGAAAGGCTTGGCTCCTCCCCTGGGTGGAGCATCTCCCAGTGGGATGATGTAATTTTATCAGTCATGCCCTGGGACTCAATGGCCATGAACAGGAGATATCTCCTGGAGGGAGGATGGGCTGTGGAAAGATAAAGGTGATTGCCCCAGCTGGTTTAAAGATGGCCCATTAGCAGAGAATGTGTGCCACGGAGATCAGGGTCACTACCACACCCAGTTTTTAACAATGGCCCATTAACAGGAGATATTCCCTCAGAGATAAGGATCACTGCCACACCCTGATTATAACAATGGCCTATTAACAGGAGATATTCTCACAGAGAGAAGGATCACTGCCACACCCAGTTTTTAACAATGGCCCGTTAACAGGAGATATTCCCACAGGGATAAGGGTCACTGCCACACCCGGTTTTTAACAATGGCCTATTAACAGGAGATATTCCCACAGAGAGAAGGATCACTGCCCCACCCGGTTTTTAACAATGGGCCATTAACAGGAGATATCTCCCACAGCAATAAGGGTCACTGCCCCACCCGGTTTTTAACAATGGCCCATTAACAGGCGATATCTCCTGCAGGGAGGATAGGCTGTGGGAAAGATTAAGATGATTGCCCCAGCTGGTTTAAAGATGGTCCATTAGCAGGTGCTATGTGCACAGTTGGTGATAAATACACATTTCTGGCCACATCAACCCAACACACAAATTCAGCAAACACACCCAGGGCTGCAGCCCCACGGGACAAACCCACACTCGGTGCCACAAAACCTCCCTGGCAGCGAGGGCTCAGCCCAAAACCTCCCTGAAAGCACCAACATTTCCACCCAAACCAGGAGCTCTCAGCAAGACGAGGCAACGTGAACTGAGAAAAGGCTGCAATCCTCTGGAATCCACAGAGGAATGAATCCTGGCAGGTTCTGCACTTGCTCAGGGTCTCTTTTCTCGGAGCAATCCCCATTTGTCACTGTGAGTGGCAGGATGCTGGACTGGGCAGGATTTTGGCTGTGGGTGCCTGTGTTTACATTCCCCCATCCCAAGGATCACAAGCAGGCAGATCTTGGATTTACAGCCTTTGAGGGAATTTTCCCAGGGATTTTGGCAAAGCAGAGCAGCAACATTAATTGTCTGGGAAACCAAAAGCACATGTTTGAGTGCTTGTACAGCATCTGTGCTATTCCTGCAGGAGCTGCCAGTTTTAAACTAGAAAAGTCTCGTTTGTTGGAAAAGTTAAAAAAAAAAAAAGTGGGCAGGGTGTAAATATTCGGGCAGAGAGGCAGCAGAGAGGAAGGAAGAGAGGTGGGAAGGAGCAGTGCCTGGGGAAGGCACAGGTGAGGGAGAAACCGGATTTCTGGACAGAAAATTAATATGATTCTGCATTTATTGTTTATTTTTTAGTTTGATTTATATATTTTTAGACTACTGTTCATGCGATTAGACATTTTTTAATTAGTGTTTTTATGCATTTCATGCGCCCTGCATGAGGTTTTTAGGTACCATGATTGGTGGCTGTTTAGAACTTTACTGCTTACTTTCATTTTGGGCTTTTTAATTTCTTAATTTTAATTTTAGCTTTTTTTTTTTTTCTTGATTAAGTAGAATTTACGTTTCAGTGGCTTTGAAGGGTTTTAACAAGTTGCAGACAAACACTTAAAAATGTGTTTATTTTGTGTGCTTGTTATAAACATTGGTCTAAACTAAGAAATATACAGAAAAGCAGTTAAAGCATAAGGATGAGCAAGAGCTCTGCTTAAACGAGTGCTCAGAGAGGATTTTTCCCCCAGAATTTGACTTTTGAAGACATGAAAATAATGAGGGCTGTTTAAATTCCGAGCCCAAACATCCCATTCCCAGCGCTGTGCGCTCCAGGACGCCCTGGCAGGGTGAAGAATCCTCGATGCACACAGAGGGCTGGCAGGGGGAGATGGGAACTCTCAGATTTGTGTTTCCAGGACAGAACAAACCACTTCAGAGCAAAGGAGGCTCCAGAGGCACCTCCAGGAGCTTCTCCCTGCTGCCTTCACCCCTCAGGCTCTGAGCAGAGCCTTTTCTTTCTTTCTTTACACAAGTTCTCCCCAGGGATTTGTGTGCTCAGGTCCCCAGGGCCCCCCCAGGGATGCAGCTCAGCACAGCTCTGGGAGTTACATCACTCCTCTAGCCAAGAGGGGTTCAACCCTGTATTTTCATCAATTTTTCCCTAAACCTCTTGGCATTAAAGGATCTGAAAATAAAACCCCTTTTATATTTGGTGTGGTTATGGAGTCTAATTTAGAAATGGTTCAAAGAGAGCTTTTTTTTTTCCTTTTTAGCATTTATATCAGTCATTTTATCTGATGTATGATAAGCTCAGATGAGTTTAAACTGATTCATCCTATTTTGTAATGTTTAAATGTACTTTGCTGAAGCTCCATCATAATGTCACACACTTTTAAAATGAATAATTCATCCTGCCCACCTTTTCTGAAATGCCAAAAGGATACTGTGCCTTTCCAGAGAGAAGCAAATACCTTCACTAAAGAGTACACAAGGAAACAAAATAATTTAAGAGCAAATACCAACCTTGGGTGCAGCACTGCAAATCTCAGCAGTGTGAGGATGGCAGCTGGGAGCCCAGCAGGGAGGGACAGGGGCTGCTCCAGAGGGGCAGCCCTGGTGGCACCCAGGGGTGTCAGAGGAGCAGGCACAGAGCAGGGACAGCTGTGCCAGGGGTGCCACTGGCCCCCCCACGCTGGCACTGCCCCAGGGACCCCTCAATCCCCTCAGCCCAGGGGAGCCCTGGTGGTTCCTTTGAGCCCAGGGTGCAAAAGACAAAGAGCAGGAGATTCAGGTTTTATTCAGCAGCAAGCAGCAATGCATTTGAGTGCCAACAACTCAGCTGTGTGATAGAGGGGAGAGAGAGAAAGGAAATGAAGTAAAAGGGGAGGAAGAGAGAGAGAGAAGGATGGGAACAGCTGCCAACAGGTGGGACACATCCTCGTGGTCTTCAGCCCACAGACGGGTCTGCTGTCCGTGGGGAGAAGGAGATCTCAGAGTTTCTTCAAGAAAGTCACTTTTTACAGTCCTTTCCTAAGGCTAGTGGCCTCTGGCCAAGAGCTGGGGAACAGGTGCTGGAACAGGGCACTATAACCAGCACCAGGCACAGCTACAGACAGTCCTGGGAGAGCACCAGGCACAGCCACAGACAGCCCTGGGCAGCACCAGGCACAGCCACAGACAGTCCCTGGGCAGCACCAGCACAGGCACAGACAGCCCTGGGCAGCACCAGCACAGGCACAGACAGTGCTGGGCAGCACCAGCACAGCTACAGACAGCCCTGGGCAGCACCAGCACAGGCACAGACAGTCCTGGGCAGCACCAGCACAAGCACAGACAGTGCTGGGCAGCACCAGCACAGGCACAGACAGTGCTGGGCAGCACCAGCACAAGCACAGACAGTGCTGGGCAGCACCAGCACAGGCACAGACAGTGCTGGGCAGCACCAGCACAGGCACAGACAGTCCATGGGCAGCACCAGCACAGGCACAGACAGCCCTGGCAGCACCAGCACAGGCACAGACAGTTCTTGGCCAGCATCCACCTGGGCCAGGCCAGAGCTCAGGTCAGAGCAGTGGTGGGTCCAGGCTCTCAGTCTCTGCTGAGATCAGAGAATTTCAGCCCGACCCTTCCCCTCCTGGCACTTTATTTTCTGGGCACTGTGCCCCTCACTGATGGCCAGGGAGGGTTTGGTCACTTTGGGACCCAGCAGGGATCAGACTCTGCCCTGAGTGACACTGAGTTTTTGCCCACTGGAGTAAAACCCGGGTGGAGTGAGGGAAACAGAGCTGAAGGAGCAGAGCTCCCCAAACACCTGATGGGTCCGGAAGGAATAAAAACCAAAGCAAACTAAAGACCCCACAGAACTCTGTAGTCATTTTCCAGTGAGAGGCCCACACTGCTCATCAAACATTGAAGAGCAGTCTGTGAATTTCTGTAAAATGACCTCACTGCCATCCTTCAAACCTTCCCTTCCAGCCTGGGAGCTCGGTGCTGCTTGCAAACGAGCACAGATGAGTCTGGAGCCCTGTGGCCATGCTCCCCACCCTGCTTTCCCCCCGCCAGAACAGGTCTGGTGAGGCAGAGCCCCTGCCCATTCCCCCAAGATTCCCCTTTCCTCTCTTCCAGCACAGAGAAAGGGAGCCAGGAGCTGCTCAGCCCCGGGGCTGTGCTGCTCTGGCAGCAGCAGGGACACCTCCCCTGTCCCAGTGCCCTGGCTGGGTGCTGCCCTTTGAGCACTGGGGATGATGGGGGCAGGAATTCCTGTGCACCCCAGGGCTCCTCAGAGCTCTGCAAGTGCTGCAGGAGGCAGCTCTGCTCCAGCCCTGCTCCAGGGGAAGATTGAGCTGTCTCATCCCCCTGAGGGCCACGACACCCTTGGGAGGAAAATTAAATCTCCTGCAGCTCCTTTGGGAACACAGCCCTGCTCCACAGCATCCTGTCATCCCCAGGCCTGTCTGGTCCACTCAGGAGGAAGCACTGGGCACCTGATTTCTGTCCAGAAGTCGAATTGAGAGGGGCCATATGGTGCAGATTGAAGCATTTGGCTTCTGCTGGAGCTGGGGAAGGAGAGGCAGCAGCGAAGTTTTGGATGCCAGAGAAAGTCAAGGTCCAGCCAGAGAAAATCCATTCCTGGGGAACAAGACTTATTTAATGCAACTAAATTACCCTTCCCTGGCTTCACATTCATTGGAGGAAATTGTGTGTGATATTTATCTCTATCTCTGTCTCCGTGATTGCACAATGTTCCTCTAAACCCGAGCAGCGATCAATGGGAGATGTCCCTGTCCCACAAACCCACCCTGCAGCCCAGCTCTGCATTTAGAGCTGGATCTAAGGGAAATTTATCTACTCTGGATATTACAAACCCACCCCTGCAGCCCAGCTCTGCATTTAGAGCTGGATCTAAGGGAAATTTATCCATTCTGGATATTACAAACCCATTCCTGCAGCCCAGCTCTGGTATTTAGAGCTGGATCTAAGGGAAATTTATCCATTCTGGATTTACAAACCCACCCCTGCAGCCCAGCTCTGCATTTAGAGCTGGATCTAAGGGAGATTTATCATTTAGAGCTGGATCTAAGGGAGGTTTATCCATTCTGGATGTCACAAACCCACCCCTGCAGCCCAGCTCTGGCATTTAGAGCTGGATCTCTGGGCCAGGGAGGGCTGTGAGTCACCAGCTGCTCCTGAACGAGTTAATAAAGGGCAAACATCCTGGTTTGTTCCTAATTGTCCTGGCTGAGCTGCAGCTGGGTGAAGCCTCTGCCCCTGCAGGGCGGTCCATCCCCATCTCAGTGTCACAAACAGGATCCCCAATGTCCTGAGCAGCGAGAGGAGAGGAGAGGAGAGGAGAGGAGAGGAGAGGAGAGGAGAGGAGAGGAGAGGAGAGGAGAGGAGAGGAGAGGAGAGGGAGAGGAGAGGAGAGGAGAGGAGAGGAGAGGAGAGGAGAGGAGAGGAGAGGAGAGGAGAGGAGAGGAGAGAGGAGAGGAGAGGGAGAGGAGAGGAGAGGAGAGGAGAGGATGTCTGTGCTTGACAGGGAGTGACTAATCACCCCAATTCCCTGCCCCACCCTAATCCCACAGCCCGGGCTGGTGACTCCCCCCTGAGCCTGCCCGGGAGTTTTGCCATATGGCAACAAGAAGATTTGATTAGTTGACTGTTTCCTATTTGTTTTAATTAGTACTTTATTAGCCATATGTTGAATTGCACGTTTCAGCCACCCGGCAGTGCTGCTGCAAGTCAGGATGGCTCTGGGTGGGGTTTCTGCTCCTCCTGAGCCACGGGGGCTTTGCTCAGGGTGTGAGGTCACCTGGGACACACAGGGACACACAGGGACCCAGAGGGGTTACAGGGACACCCAGGGACACACGGGGACACACAGGGACAGAGAAGGACACACAGGGACACTCAGGGACCCAGAGGGGTCACAGGGACACCGAGGGACACATGGGGACACACAGGGGTCATAGGGACACTCAGGGACCCAGAGGGGTTACAGGGACAGACAGGGACACTCAGGGACAGAGAAGGACACACAGGGACACTCAGGGACCCAGAGGGGTCACAGGGACACCGAGGGACACATGGGGACACACAGGGGTCATAGGGACACTCAGGGACCCAGAGGGGTTACAGGGACAGACAGGGACACTCAGGGACAGAGAAGGACACACAGGGACACTCAGAGACCCAGAGGGGTCACAGGGACACTCAGGGACACACAGGGACAGAGAGGGACCCAGAGGAACACTCAGAGACACACAGGGACCCAGAGAGGTCACAGGGACACCCAGGGAACACACAGAGACCCAGAGGGACACACAGGGACACACAGGGACACTCAGGGGTCACAGGGACCCACAGGGACACCCAGGGACACCCAGGGGCCCAGGGCAGGATCAGCTCCCTCCCCCAGAGGGTTTGGTGCTGCTGTGAGTGGGTGAGGGGCAGGTAAAAGCTCTGTGCTGGTCACACCGTGCTGCTGCACCCCTTTGCTCCTGCATTCCCATCATCAGCCTCATCGAAGCTAACGGGAAATAGATAAAGAAGTCACGAATAGCTACAGCAGAGATTCATTGGAGACCTCTCTGCAATGCCCACCAGGGCCTGAGAGCAATCCTCCCCCAGCTCAGGCTTTTCTGGCAGGTTCTGGCACCAAGGGCTGCTCTGAGTGTTCCAGCAGCACCCAGCTCCTTCAGGAGCTGCTGAGCAGCTCTGAAACACATCCCAAACTAACACCATCCCAGTGAAACAGATCCCAAACTCCATCCCAAAAAAACACCATCCCAATTAAACACATCCCAAACACCATCCCAGTGAAACAGATCCCAAACTCCATTGAAATTACAACACACTGCACACTGAGATTACAACACATCTACACACTGAAATTATAACACACTTCACATTGAAATTATAACACATCTGTGCACACTGAGATTACAACATACTGTGCACACTGGAATTACAACACACTGCACACTGAAATTATAACACATCTGTGCACTGAAATTACAGCACAACCTGCAAACTGAAATTATAACACACTGTGCACTGAAATTACAACACACTGCATTGAAATTAAACACACTGCATTGAAATTACAACACATCTACACACTGAAATTATAACACATCTGCACACTGAGATTATAACACATCCAGACATTGGAGTTACAGCACACATCTGCACACTGGAATTACAGCACACATCTGCACACTGGAGTCTCATCCCGGCAGGGGCAGGCTCCCCAAGCCCCGCTGCTGGTGCCCTGTCCCCTCAGGATGGATCCCTACCCCTGCAAGCAGCCCTGGCACTGCAGCAGCTGCAGCTGTGCCCAGCTGTGCCCAGAGCAGCATCCCCAGCAGGACTGGGAGCTCCCTGCTGGCTCAGGCTGCTCCAATGAGCCACGACAATGCCTCTGCTCGTTAGCAAACGTGGCAGAAGGTGGGGCTGGGACCGAACACTGATGTGGTGACAAGTGCAGAGAGAAACGCTCTCCCCGGCCTCCATGTACTCACATTAAATATTTAAAGTTACCTACTGCACACACACAGCGTCTGAGGCTGCAGCTGATCCTGAGCAGGGTCTGGGCAGGAACAGGGGAAGGAGCCATGCCAGCAGCTCCAGCTGGTGTGAGCCACTGGAGCCGCCCTTCAGCTGGAAAGTGAGACAAATGAGCCCCTGCTAGAGCATCAGATAAGAAAAGATGTTCCTTTTATTAAAAAATAGCAGTACATTCTTTACATTTAGCATAAAACCTGCTGTAATTACCTAGCAGTTGGAAAGCAATTTGCAACAGGCTTTATTGTTCAGCATCTGTACCAAATTCTCAGGGAAACATCCACCGGGGAATAAAGGAAAATGAGATGTGCCACAGTAACTGCAACATTCAAACACTCGCACAACGGGGATTTGAGGGAGCCTTAAATGAGCTCCAGTGCAATTCTGCTTCAGTGTTTCTGGTTTTGTTTGTTACTCAAAGGGCTCTGGGTTTGACTCCAGCTTTTCCTGCCCTGTGCACACACCCCCACCAGGGCTGCTGGAGCCCACACAGAACCACTGGGGCTGTGTCACAAAAGAAATACACTTGTCAAAGGGAAAACCAAGTCTTTTGAAGCCACAGAACAAGGAACACGCTGGCATCAGCACCACCAGGACTCCACCATTGACCAGGCACACAGACCTTTGGGTTAAATCTCTGCACTAAAGGAAAAAGTCATGGCTGATGGCCCCAAATTCACCTGAGCATCCCAGAGTAACCAGGGGAGAAAACTCACCCGAGGTTTGGGGGTGATGGAAAGTGCATTTCACTCCCCCAGAGGTGAGGCAGCAGGAGGGCTGAGCTCTGTGCACAGTGAGTGTCTGTGAGCACACAGGCTGAGCTCTGCTGGAGTGGGTGCAGGTGGAGCAGGGCTGGCCTGGGTGCTCACAGCACCCTGCAATCTGCCCCTCCACCCCCAGGGAGGGAAAGGCTGTGTCCTCTCCCAGCAGAGCACAGGTCACCCCAGTGGGGAAACCGGAGCAATTGTGCAGCAGGGGTGACGGAAAAACATGAAAAACAAAAGTTTTCTTGCAACAGGAGAGGAGCTGTTTGGGATTTAGTAGTTTGCATTACAAAGCTGAACACCTAGACTAATTGAAATAAACTTAGAGTTCTTTACTACTGGAAAGTCTTCATTTTACAATTTTCCCACAGCTTCATTTAAAAAGTTATTCAGAAATTATTTTTGTGAAACGTCAGGAAAATTTTCACACAGCCAGCAAGCTAAAAGCTTCAAATCCCCCTTTAAAAACTGAAAATTTCTGCAACGGAGAATGTTTTTAAATTGGAGATAAATTTTCTGCTGTGAGCAGATGTATCTTACTGGCATTTTTCACCCCAAGTTTGTTCCCAGCACTCGAGAGTAAAAGGAGAAAAAGCAAAGAGTGCTGCAAAGTTTTAAACTCACCACAGTAAGATTAAAAAACAATCTCGGGCTGGTTGGTGTAGATGCATTTACGGAAAGCAGTCCCTGTTCGGGCGCCAATTGTTGCATCTGAGGTTGCTTGGGGTGAATGAGCAGGAAAGGCCTTTGCAGGGTTTACAGAGAGGTTTATTTCAGCCATGCATGGATCCAGAGCTCAGGGAACAAAGGCTGGGATTCTTGTGAGGGTCTGGGTTTAGCTCATGGGCTCAGCAGGGCGGGGAGAGCATCAGGGACAAGGGACCAAGGGACACAGGGGTGCTACAGGGGAGGGCCAAGGCAAAGGACTAACAGGGAATTAGGGCACGGGGTTTGTTTTAATTGGGAACTGGGTCTCCACACCCTCGTTCAGGGGAAAAAAGGAAAAATGAGAGTGATGTGCATAGGAGAAAGAAGGAAAAATGAGAGTGATGTTCACAGGAGAAAAAAGGGAAAATGAGAGTAATGTGCATAGGAGAAAGAAGGAAAAATGAGAGTGATGATCACAGGAGAAAAAAGGAAAAATGAGAGTGATGTTCCCAGCAGTGGAGTGAGCTGTGAGGGAAGGAGGCAGTGCAGATGTGGTGACAGGAGGGATGAGGCTCTGTGCTCCATGGGCTGGCCCAAAGCCAGGAATGATAAAGTGCAAGGAGAATCAGACAGACATTTACAAAAATCCGAGACTTTATTCAATGAATTATTTAGAATCTATTTCTGATCTGGCACAGGAGGTCACTCAGTCTCGGAAGGCACCAGCAGGAGCCCCATCCTGCCATTCCCAGCTCTGCTGAGCAAAGGGAGCACAGGCCAGTGCCACACAGTGATGATCTGGGGACACTGGTGTCCAGCCCAGCCCTGCTCTGCTCCAGCCAGCACAGGGCACACACCCCCCACACACTCTGAGAGCTCCCCAGGGTCTGGGCAGGGCAGTGCACCGGCAGAACACAGAAAATGCATTTTGGGAGCCAGGTGAGCACCTGCAGCCAGTTCTGGTCCCTGGGTGAGGAGGGACTGGCCCTCACCTCTCCTGCAGCCATGGGGGTGTTTATCCACCCTCTTCATCCCCCCTGTGCACCCCTGTCCCACAAACAGCCTCGAGTTTGCTGCCACAGGGGGATCTCAGACCTTGCACTTGGTTTGCCTTGCCAGGGGTGATGGTGGTCAGGGGAGATTTGGGCAAAGCTCAGGAGCTTCTCCCACTCCTGCTCAATGGCAGCAATGGCTCTGGGAGCAGGGGAAAGAGCTCTGAGCCTGAGATTACTACATTTTGTACATGACACCCCGAGAGGAGCTAAAAATAGGCTCTGGTGGTTGCTAAGTGCATTTCAAATGTCTTTCCTTGGAGGTAAAAATGGGATTTGTCTGAGCAAGCAGAAGGTGGGGTTTGGAACATCACACCTTGGGGAGGAGGGACAGACAATCCCCAGCTGTGGGAGTGGAAGGAGCAGGGACTTTGCCTCCCTTTTCTCCTGGGACAGGAGGGGCTGGCAGTGCCTCCATGGGACAGCTGGAAACTCCATGGAACAGCTGGAAGCTCCATGGGCACAGCTGGAAGCTCCTGGCATCCCCATCCCTCCCTCTGCACAAACCCCAGAGCTCCTCCTGGCCCTGCCCCACAGGACAGAGTGGAAATAGCTGCAGGGACTCCAGAGTTTCACTGAGGGGAGGGGAAGGAAGCCCAGAGCCCCACAGGAGCCGATTCCCCTTTTCCTGCACCTGGCTGGAGGCTCTGGGACACACAAACTGTACATTTCAGTGAGGGGTGAGCTCGGGTGAGCTCAGGTGAGCTCAGGTGAGCTCAGGTGAGCCCAGGTGAGCCCAGGTGAGCTCAGCACAGCCCTGCACTGGCCCCCAGCCCCAGCCCTGGACTCCTCCTGTGCCCCTGCCTTTCCTCAGGGTCTGCAGCACTGAACCATGGCAGAGCACTGCCATCCCCATCAGAGCACTGCAGTTATCATTGTCTAATTAAGAAAATGAACTGTTATTATAAAGATTAAGAGTCGTAATTGGAAGACGTCTGATGTCAGAACAATTTTTGAGACGCACTCCAGGTATTAAGAGAGCCATTTCCTGCAGCAGCACTGAGCACTTGCTGACAAAGGTACTTGGAGGAAAATAGCGTGGAGATAATGAGAATTACACCCTGCAAAGGTCTGGGTGCAGGAACAGCCACAGGCAGGCAGGGAGAGACGAGGGGGAAGGACAACAACCAGAGGCTTGAGCATCCCAAGCACGCTTTGGAGCATCAGATTTCTCTGAGACCCCACAGCTCCTAAAAATGAGAATTACAATCCAAGGGGGATTAAAATGTGGAGAAAAGTAAAATAATGGTTCAAAGAAAACTGGTGTTAAATGAATAGTTGCTTATGCATTGATGTGGGAGCACGTGTGCTGAAGGGAAAAGGAAAATATTAGCAAGCTCATCTATTTTCCCAAATTACTTTTCCATTACAAACTCACTGTGTCCTTATCAAGACAATTTGAAAAATAAATAAAAAAAGAAGAAGCCCATTATCAAGGCAGAGAAAGAAAGAGTATTTTTAACCAGTTCTGTCAAGGGAGAGAAACCTGGGCAGGTTTTTGGCACGTGATGATCACAGTGGGCAGCAAAGGCACCAGAGGGGTCAGGGCCAGGGGGATCCTCTCTCTGTGCCACCTCCCAGGCCAGGGCTGCACTCAGCAGAGTTTGGTGTTCCAGGAGCCCGTCCAGGGCTGTCTGGTGTCCCACAGGAGGGCAGGAAGCTGTGAGTGATGAATTTGGGAGGGTCTGGCTGCACAGACTGTCCCTGCCCCAGTGCCACTGAGTAAAGAGCATTTATTGTGTCACAATCTGAGCTGGGGGCTTGTCCTGCTCAGAACATTCCCTCTGCACTGGGGCTGCAGCTCCATCCAAAACACAGAGAAAAATCTATTGAACAAAATGAATTGGCCTCTAAACCTCCCATTATCAGATCAGGTTTATAGAGAGAAGCAGGCAATTAAACCCAATGGAATGTGGCACAAACAAAATCGCCCAGGTTCAGAATTTGCTTTCAAATGACAAAACCCAGGAAATTACAGACTCAGGGGTGACAATTCCCCCCAGGCACCTCTGCACAAAGGCCCTGCAGCGTTATTAATGACCCACTTTGTCAGCACCTTCCTCAACTTCAGCACACTTTTCCTCTCCTGCCGTGGAATTTGGGCCGTTTTCCATCCAGCAGCAGATAAATCTCAGTCACAGGAAGGTCAGAACGTTTGTGGGGAGCAGAGATGTTTCTGTGAGGTGCTGGGCAATAACCTGTGACAGCTCCTGCTCATTGCAGCCAGGCAGCCTCAGAAATCTCTGCTGATATTTATTTTTTTTTATTTCAAACGAAAAGCACTGTTACTTTTCATTCCTGACAGAATTCTCCATTTGCTATGCAAGTCAGCAAATGATAAAATAGCAGAATATTCACCAGTGTCAAACAGAGGATTTCAGCAATAAGCTGCAGTGCAATGTGAAATATTGTAACAATTATTCCTTGTGATCAGGATGTTAATCTTCCTTTTTCAAATCAAATCTGAGGTTATCCAGTGTGATCTTGCCAGATCTTCTCAAAAATTTCCTATTTCGTGAGTCCCTGTGCTCACTGTGATCCAAAATCAGCGACATCATTTAGCTCAGAGCCTCCCATTCCCACTCTGTGCAGCTTTCTGACTAAACAAAATCCAAACCCGTGGGTGTCTAAAGATGCCTGAGCAATACACACACATATACATACATATATTTTATATATATATATATGTGTTTGTGTCTATATGAATATAGACAAACTTTCATCTACAATCATGCAACAGTTTGGGTTGGAAGGGACCTTAGAGCTCATCTCATTCCACCCCCTGCCACAGCAGAAACACCTTCTAAATAGACAATAAATGCAAATTTCATTTTAAAACGCTGTGGAGCACATCCCCAGCTCTAGTTCCTCAAGCTGCAGGTACCTGGGGACAGGGACAAGGCTCCTGCGTAAGCAGCAAGGAAAATAAAAATGTTTAAAACATGTCCAGAAATAAATACAGATGAAGAGTATTTTTACTGCTAATACCTCATGCATCTGGATTTAAGAGTCTGGCTAATGTGATGAATTATTAACATGCTAATGTAAATGTAATCAAATCTCCTGACTCGAGTGTACAGAGATCACCACAGGGAAATAAATAATGAAATGTTTAATCTTCCCTGCTCTCAAGTACCTGTTCTGCTGCTGGGGTGGGGATCAGGGGGTGCACAGGAAACTGTTCCCATCCATCCCATCGATCCCATTGATCCCATTGATCCCATCCCATCTCATCCCATCAACCCCATTGATCCCATTGATCCCATCCCATTGATCCCATTGATCCCATCCCATCCCATTGATCCCATTGATCCCATTATCCCATGGATCCCATCCCATCCCATTGATCCCGTTGATCCCATTATCCCATGGATCCCATTGATCCCATTATCCCATGGATCCCATCCCATCCCATTGATCCCATTGATCCCATCCCATCGATCCCATTGATCCCATTGATCCCATTGATCCCATTATCCCATGGATCCCATTGATCCCATTATCCCATTGATCCCATTGATCCCATTATCCCATGGATCCCATCCCATTATCCCATGGATCCCATTGATCCCATTATCCCACGGATCCCATTGATCTCATTATCCCATGGATCCCATCCCATTATCCCATGGATCCCATTGATCCCATTATCCCATGGATCCTATTGATCCCATTATCCCACCCCATTATCCCATCCCATTATCCCATGGATCCCACCCCATTATCCCATGGATCCCATCCCATTATCCCATGGATTCCATTGATCCCATTATCCCATGGATCCCATTGATCCCATTATCCCACCCCACTATCCCATGGATCCCATCCCTTCCAGCACAAACCCTTCTGTGCCTCTGTGCTGTGGGAGGTTCATTCTGTGCCCTCCACCTCTCTGGCTGAGAAAAGGCTTTTTGCAGCTCCCCTGCTCGCAGGCCCTGCTGCCTCTGGGGCTGCCCCTCACAGCAAATCAAACTGTGAGGATCAGAAAGGCGAGAAGGTGATGAAAACACACAGACAGACAGACAGACAGACAGAAATGCAGTGCTTCCAACAGCCCCAAGGCTCGGCCAGTGCTGCCTGGCTGCAGACCCAAAGGCAGGACAAGCTCTCAGCCCTGGCTCCCTCCTGCAAGGACAGAGATTTGGCACAGCTCGCAGGGGAGGTGCAGCAGGGCTTTAAATAACCACTCACAAACTTCCAAAGAAAGTCACAAGCCACTTAATGCCAAGAAATCCCAGGCTAAGAGTGATAAAATAGGACTTTCTGCACTCGAGTGAGAGGAATTGAGGAGTCGTGGAAGTTTTTGGCAGCCAGGAGGAGAGGAGAGGAATTCTCACTTCTGCCTTCACTGAAACTGTTCCCAAGGCCAGAGCTGTGGCTGGGTCCTGGGAATAAAACATGGTTTGCTCAGGGTCGCATCCATGTGCAATGGGAAGGATCCAGCACAGGCACTTTAGAGCCAAAGGCTTCACCTGAAGTGAATTTTCCTGCTGGTTCCAGCAGGGCTGGAGGCTGCAGGACGTCAGGGTTCAAATCAGGTACCCACAGCCTGCTAAGACACTTCACCTCTCTTTGGCCAGTTAATTTAAAACAGGATTAATAATTCCAGCATGATTAGAATTTTATGAAGCTTAATTAATTAAAGGTCATAAAACACGATGAGAGCAGCATATGACAGAGCCCAGATAAATTCAGACTCGGTGTGGAAGTCCCACTGTGCTTGAGAGGTGTAAGCAGCTCTGCAGGGCTGCAGAGGGGAGCAGCCAGGAGCTGAGAATCCCCAAAACAACCCAGAGGGGGGAAGAGGAAACCCACAAACCCCAAGTGTGGATTCCCAGTGGGAATGAGGAGCCAGTCTGACTCCTGAGGAATCACCCAGCACCCAGTGTGGATGTGGAGCAGGGACAGGGTTAGGGGGGAGCAGGGCAGGGCTGGTTGGATTCCATGGTTTCACAGATTTTCCAGCCCTAGTGAGTCCCTGGGTGTGTGGGCACGAGGAGCTGTGCACACCCAGCCCGAGCACACACACCACTCCCTTCAAAGGAACTCGCTGTTCTCCAGCACCTTTAATTACTAAAAAATGCAGCAAATCCCCTTGAATATTCCAAATTAGGGTGTGCAGAAGGGGCTGCTGGGGATTGAAGGAGGATAAAGAGAATCAAATGCAAATCTCCCTGCAGTTTGTACTTATGACTAATGCCTATCACAACAGATTCGTTGGGAACACGCCTGTGACGTTCAACTTGTCAATCCTCCCCACCTCTCCTGCCCATCCCCAGCTCCCCCAGCAGTGCCAGGAGATGCTGCACCCCTCCAGCTTTGCTGGGACTCACAGAATCAGGGAATTGTTCAGGCTGGAAAAGACTTTTGGTGTCCCCCAGTCCAGCCCAGTGCCACCACGGTCACCACTAAATCATGTCCCCAGGTGCCACAGCCACAGGTTCTTGGAGCACCTCCAGGGATGGTGACCCCACCACTGCCCAGAGAGGCTGTTCCAATGCTCACAACCCCTTCTGTGAGGAAATTCTCCTTGGTGTCCAAGCTAAACCCCCTGTGCAGCTGCAGGCCCTGCTCTGCTCCGTGCTCTGGCTCAGCCCATCTCCCATTTACAGGAGCTCCTTGGTTGGGAAAGGCTCCAAACCTCTTAACAGACCACTTGTGTCTCAGTGAAATTATCAGGAAGGATAAGAGTGCAATTTATAACTATAAAAACCAGCCTGCATCTGAATAAAGCCAGGCCAAATCCGTGGATGTCTGGATCCACTTCCCCAGGCCAGGTAGCCGTGGTCATTTGGGCATCTGCTTCCCTGCCCCTAAAAAAAGCCCCAATCCTGTGAATCTCCCTAAGTACATTAGACAGAGAATGAAACCCCCAATGAGATTAGATTTCCATCTCTGCACATCTACGCACACGACAGCTGGGATTAGTAAATGAACAGAGCACTGAAGGAAGGAGGAGGATTAACAAGGCACAATAAAACAGGTCGATCATCAGCGGCAGCTCTCTGCAAAAGGGACTTAGGACAAATGGCACAGGCAGCTTCCATTTACTGACTGGGGAGAATGAGAGCTGCAGAATATGGAAATGGAAGAACAATCTCCCCCTAATCTGGGGGGGCAGCAGGGCTGGGGCAGGAGTCATCCCTGAGCAGCAGCCCCTGCAGCTCCAATCAGGCTTGGCATCCAATTCCAGCCCCGGCCATTACTGCAGGAGTTCTAATCTCTGTTCTTATGCAAACAATTGGAGGGAATGATGGATAGGTAAATAAAGGGACAAATGAGTGCAGGCCAGGCTCTGCTGGGCTGGCAGCTCGTGCCTGGGGAGCCCTGAGTGGCAGGAACATGACAGGGGTCAGGGCAGCTCCAGACCCACGTTCCTCACACAGCAACAGGCAGTGGCTGCTCCAACAGGGAGCACAAATGCAGGGGGGAATATTTAAAAGGAGCTGTTCCTCGTTTGTGTCCAGACAAAGGAGATCTGACCTGACAAGTCAGAATTTATGAGAGAGATGAATAAGCTGGCAGGGGCTGCTTTGATCACAGCCAGGCAATGCAGTGTAAAAACAACCTCGCTGCCCAGAATCCCGGGGTCTGGGGTGGAAAATCCCTCCAGGATCATCGAGTCCAGCCTGGGAGCCACCCCCACCTTGTCCCCAGGTGTTCCTGGGGTTCCATTCCCCCAGGGGATGGGGCTCCACACCTCCCTGGGCAGCTCCAGTGCCTGACCACCCTTTTCGGGAAGAATTCTTCCAAAATTTCACCCGGGCACATCTGGACTCCAGCACAGGCCCACAGGAGCTGTTCAGAGATGTTTTAACTTGTTTTAATGCACATTTGTGAGTTTGTGGACGCCCAGTTCCTGCAGTGCTGCAGAGCCAAGCTCTTTGCACTGCTCCCAGCCTGAGGCTCTGGGTGAAGCAAAAGCATTTGGGGGACTCAGGACTTGTCTGGGGAGATGCAGAGAGGGAAGGAGATTCCAGCACAGCTCCTGCCCTGGAGGGAGAGGCCAAGAGGAGGGAGAAGTTCAGCTCACCCAAAGTCACTGAGGAGGGATTGAAATCCAATGTCTGTGTTCAGTCTCCATCTCCTAAACCTGGATTTGGGGGAGTGTAACTCCTGCACTCATCCCAGTTCTGTTGGAAATACCCCAAATACCCCCTAAAGGTCTCTTTTGGAACAGACCCCACCAAAACTGCCACAACTCGATAGAACAGGAATTGCTTGGCTTGCTCAACCCATGGAAGGTGCTTTCAGACTGGTGCCTTTACTCATTTCAAATCATTTCCCTGCACCAAAAGGAAATTAAAGATTATTTTATGCTATTAGCTTTTAGTCCATTTACAACTTTCTGCATTAATATTAAGATATACAATCTCCATTTTGTTCGGGCTGTAAAAACTACGTGAATACAAGATATTTGAAAATTATCTACGAACTGTGCCCTCGAGCAGCTCCCTCAGAAGGTGAACCGTGGGGTCCTGGCCTCCCATTTGGAGCCTACTCGAAAACACATTTGCTGCTTGTTAGCAGATTAACAGATGAGACAGAGGGGAGTTAAACACGGCCAAGGTGTGAGAAGTAATTATAGGCTGCTGCATCAGGCTGGGAATAAGAAAAGCCTGTGTTAAGTGCCTGCCCTGAGAGGTGATCCCCATCTGTACTGCAGCAGAAGAGGCAGAGCTGGGCCCGGTTTTATCTGGAGGAGTTCATCTGAATCTCGTGGAGTATCTGCACTGAGCAGTGCTCACACTGACTGCTCTCTCATCAGCTCCACTTCCTCAAACTCCCCTTTTTGGGAGGCAAAATGTACAGACAAGGGCAGCCAGAGCTGCTGGAAATACGAGTTCAAATTATAAATAATAATCCCCACCCATTTACAATCAAGAGTGAAGTTGCCCCACTCTTCAAGCATATGAAATAAAAAAAATTAAAAAAAATCTGAAGCCTTGAGGCTTTGGAATGATTATGAGCAAGAGGAGGGGGCTCTGCTGCACGCCCAGAACAGCCTGGCAGGATTTCCTGGGGAATCAGAAACAAACATCTGTGGGGAGCAGGGTCCAGCTGTGCTCCTTGCCCCTCCCTGGTGCTGTGCTGAGCAGCAGCCCTGGCTCTGGCTCTGTGAAATCCAGGGGCCAGCAGGGTCAGGGGCTTGGCACATCCACCCTGGGGTGATGCTCCTGTGATCTCCAGGGTCCCCGGGCACCCAGCACTGCTCCTGCACAAATAACAGTCACTAATGGAATATGATGGGCCCCACTACTGTTAATTCCATTATTTACTGACTGGGACAGAATTTGGTTCTTGTGCCTCTTGGTGCAAGCGCTCACCAGGATCAGGAGTGTCTGTGCAGGCAGAAATGCTGAACAGAAACTCCTCATCTGCTTTGAAGCTGCACCAAGATCTGCACAAACTGCAGAGAAATGAGAGCTCATTCCCTCTGGGGCTGCTTCTTCCCTGAGCCACTCCTCTGGCTCCTCAGAGACAAAGCTCTAACGAAGGATCTGTGCACCAAAGGAGATCAGAAATAGAAGAAAACAGAGTATTTTTCTTTCTTTTGAACACCCCAACCTCAGCAGCATTTCAGTGAGGAGAGAACCACTGCTGCCAGGAGTTTAGCAGCAGCCAGAGGTCAGGGCTCATGCATTTTTGGAGTTGAGGGCTGGTTCTTTATGCATGCATGCAGGAGTCTGTGTAGGGACAGACAGTCCTCAGGGACAAAACTCAAGCACTCTGTATAAGATAAAAGTTACAGCTGCAGTTTACTGTAAAGAGCCCTGCTAAGAGCTGCACAGCCCAGAGTAGGACAAGGAGTGAGAGGGGATTAGAGAAAGAGCAACGGGATAAAAGGGTGAGGGGGTAAGAGAAGAGGGAGAAAGGAAGAGCAAGAGAAAGAAGAGGTGTTAGAGGTAAGAGAGAGAGTAAAGAGAGGAAGAAGAAGAGAGAAAGAGAGGAAGAGAAGAGAAGAGAAAGATTTCCCTTTTACAATACAATAAATCTTCTTCCATTATGAATATTCTAATTTCCACTAACCAATGTAACACAAGATACAAATTCTGTAGCATTTACATACAGCCTATAGGAATCCTTACCATACATTACCATAATGTGTTACACTTTAAACTCTAAAAACTACTCTTTGGACCCTAGCAAGTCTTTTCTGACCTTTGGACTTGCTCTCCAGCAGAAGACCACAGGGCAGCTGCACTGCTCCCATCCGTGTCACAGACCTGGCTCCTAGCAGGAGGAATTCCCAGGCAGGAATCCCACCCTTCTAATTTATCAAAATATTGCCCCAAGATTGAGGTGCTTGGAAATACCCAGCCAAGCAGCCCAGCATTGCTTGGCAGGAGGAAAATTATCCAGCCAGGAAGGGAAAGGGAACCAGCCCTGCACACAGAGTTCAAACAGAGCCTGCTGAGCTTTTCTCCTCCAGCCCTGGAGTTTATTGAAGTGTGACTTGCTGGTATATTCATATTCACCATCAGATTCAGGGCTTTTTTTAGCTCCCTGCAATCTTTTTCTCTAGGCATCGGAAATTTAATTTTAAAATTCGATTTGTGTAACGCACGCCGTGGTCTGGAGTATCTGTGCTCAAAATCCATCTGCCTGTGGAAATCATTACAGGTGTAGGAGCTGAGTAAAGGTGCAAACTGCACGTCTGGATTTCAGTCTGGTTTCACTGCCAGGATCTCTGCTCCTGCTCTACAAAACCCACTTGCAGGAAAACACCCCAGAAGTACAGCGAGGTACAGGAAGAGAGTGAGTGCAGAACACAAATAAACAAATGAGCTGTGACCTGATGGCAACGTTTAGATCCAGGAGTTAATTGCAATCTGTCAGGAGACCAACACAAGGACCCAGAGGTGTGGGCTGGGTTTGACAAGGAAAGGACATTTTGGGTTTTTTGTGACTGCTCTTGTCCTGTCCAGCCCTGAGCTGAGGAAGCAATCTGACTAATTAAAGTGCAAATCTGTGCAATTATAGACGGCAAAGGCATGGCTGGGGAATAATCAAATTAGCTTTTTCTTACCCATTCATAAAGTCCTCAGTGTAACTGTGCAGGGCTGCTCAGAGTTGCACGTAGGAAGGTGAAGATTTCCAGACACAAAGAGCACAAAGGGCTCCCCCCACCCTGCCCAGGAAATGTGCCTGAACTGCTCAGGGCTTTTTCTTCTCGGGGATTTTTTGCCTGCTTTAAGGGGGACTGCTGTTGGAAAACAACAGTGAGCACAGCAACAGTATGATCAAGCATTAAACACAAACTCCAGGGAGGATGGAAGAGGAGGAACAGGGCAGATTTTGCCTGAGAAGTTAAATGCAGCTGCATTGATCCACCCAGCAGCCACAGCTCAGAGGCTGCTTTGTGCATTTCAGATTTCAGCTTGACAAAAATCTCCAAATCCTCAGCAGCAGGCTTAAGGGACTTGATCCATGTGTCAAATCCCCAAACTAAGCAGCACCCTGATAGGGCTCAGTCATCCTGAAGAGCACAGGAGGTGGCTGCTGCCACCCCAGAGGGCAAAGGCAGATTTGGAAAGAATGACTTTAAAAAGTTTTCTCTTGTTCTGAGCTCCCTCCTCTGCTCTGTGCAATGACATCAGACACATCAGAAGCACCAGGATTTTTGGGCACAGCAGTGAGTGACTGCTGCTCTCTGGACCAAAGGACCCAGCCCTGGCTCCTGGGCAGAGGCTGCAGCCCACCCCAAGCTGTGCCTGACCCTGCCACCCTCCAGCAGCCAGAGCATTTCTGGGCTCCTGCCACCATCCCTTTGCTTCTCTGAAGCAGCTCTTTGGGGCTTTGGGCTGGAATTTCTGGTTTTATCCTCACATAGCTCAATGCACAGCAGCAGCAGAGCAGTAGAAACCATGATGTGCCAAAGGAACTCGAGTAATTTAAAGTGCCAAGCAAACCCTCCCCTCTGGTGCAGGCCTCTGCTCCCAGGTCCCACAGACCAGCAAACAGAACAGGCTGGTTTACATTTGTCATTCCCCTCCTCAACTTCCCATTTTAATTAACTTCTCAGTCTTTAACCACCCCAGTGCTTGTGCATTGACAGGAGAGGCAGAATCACTTCTCACAGCAAACAGAGTTTTGCAGATGAGCCAAATCCTTTCAGAGCTCTCAGCACATGGCCAGTGGTTTGTTTTTATACCTGAGTTCTCAGAATCGTGGTAGGAAATTTCATGCTGCACAAAGCTGCTTATCAGCATCAAAAGAACTGAATTAAGATGGTTGGGAGAGGGGAAAAAAAAGAAAAAGGATTTTTCAAGTGATGCTTATGTTCCAGCGAAGGAGCATCAGAGGGTTTGCTTTTCAACTTCAGGAGAGACTGTTCCCCCTTTCTGGCCCTTTGAAGTGCAGAGTCTCAAAAGCTGTGCAGGGATAACTTTGTGTTTGTACACAAAGAGCTGCCAGGGAAAGTTTATAGCAGCAATCTGCAGCTCCTGCAGGATCCTCAGCACAGGAGCATTAATAAACATTAAAGAGGAGCATCTTTCTAATTAAGAGTGGGAGAGCCTGGCAGATGAGGTCAGTCCCCAGATGGGGTTGAAGGGCAGTGTAAGCATGAGAGAATAAATTCAACCCAAAGGTCATCTATATGGATTAAATGATCTGAACAGTCAATTCCAGAGCCATCTTCTGCAATTTATATTTAATTAAAAATAGAAACACTATAAAGTTTAGCTTTTAACCAGCAAAATTATTTCATGTCCCATAAAACCTTTAACTACAGGACCATGCACAGAGCAGGCTGCTGTGGCTGAGGGCACTCCAAGGGCAGGTAAAACACCTGGAATCTGCTCCCAGAGACCAGGGACAGCATTCAGCAGCTGAAGGGTTCTTTCCTCTACATTCCACTGAGAATTAAATGCAATTTCCAACCAAAAATTTACCCAAACACACAATGGATTGCGGGAGTCTCTGTGTTGGGACAGACGGTCGTCAGGGACAAAACTCATGGGCTCTAAAAGTTCCTGTGACATTTATTGTAAGAGTGAAAGTACAGAGAGTCCTGCTGAGTGTTGCCAGCTGCAGCACAGAGCAGGACAAGGAGTGAGAGGGGGTTAGAAAAAGAGCAATGGGATGAGAGGGTGATGGGGTAAGAGAAGAGGGAGAGAGGAAGAGGAAGAGCACGAGAGCGATTTCCCATTTACAATACAATAAATCTTCCTTCTATGATGAATATTCTAATTTCCACTAACCAATGTAACACAAGATACAAATTCTGTAGCATTTACACACAGCCTATAGGAATCCTTACATTACCATAGTGTGTTACACTTTAAACCCTAAAACCTACTCTTTGGGCCCTGGCAGGGTCGTTCTCTGACCTTTGGACTTGCTCTCCAGCAGAAGGCATTGTTCTGTCAAGAGGGGATTACCCCTAGCTGGCTATTCCATTGTTTCATGGTAATTCAGTAACTGAGGTTTTCCTGTTTCATCTTCCCCAACAATGGATGTCCCATGGTCAGCAGCAATTCCAGGTTTCAGAGGGGAGGGGATGGAGAAGAGGCCCTGGGGGTGGCTCAGGTTCACTCTGCAGATCCCCAGAGCCAGCCTGGCCCCTCTGAGCCCTCCTCCTGTGCCAGGGGCTGCAGGACAGCCCAGAGCAGCCTGGAACAACCCAGAACAGCTCAGAACAGAACAGAACAACAGAACAGCTCAGAACAGAAGAGCAAAACAGAACAGAACAGCTCAGAGCAGCCCAGTTCAGCTCCTACAGAACCTGTGCTGTCTGTTCACTTTGCATCTCTCCTCAAAGTGCCTCCAGCACTTGTTTGGTGGGATTTGGAGTATTCTGTCTCCTCTGACTTTGCTGGCCCAGAACTAGGCCACCAAGAGTCACCAGAGGAATGTTTGCTCTTCAGCACTCGAGTCCTGTGTAACCTACTTCTGAGTGCTCAACCTGCCCCTCCAGAAAGGAGCTGCAAAGGAGGTTCAGGCTCATCACGTGAATTCTCACCTTTGGAGAGCACAAGGAAAAGTCACTTTGTTTCTGCAAGGTCCTTTCACCAGGCTGAATTTGGAGGGCTTTGGGCCTGGTTCCCAAATCTGTCACCCATTCCCTGCTTGGTTTCCAAAGGCTCACACTCTCCAAGCTTCAGTGCCCTGGAAGTGGAGATAACACTGACTTGTTTTCACATGAGCTGGAGATATTTTCTGCAGTGCTATGAAAATAAGAAGTATTCCAGTTCAAAGACTTGTTTTTGCTTCCCTCAAAGTCAACCATGAAATTCCCTCTATTTCAGCAGTGCAGGATCACTGGGGTTTTCTCTGAATGCCTGATGGAGCTTCCTCCCTTTATTCCTGGGACCTGGGGTCCTGCTGGTTATTTTTACTGATTACAGGAGATTTGCTGTTATTTTCAGGGGTGCAGAGGTGCAAGTGAAAATCTCCACAGGTCTGATTGCCTGGAGCTCTTTGCCTCCCTCCCTTTTGAACATCCTGGGAGCTCTGACCTTCCCCAGGCAGATTTTCTGCTTCACCCCCAGCTTTGCTCAGGGAGACTTCTCAGAGGAGTCTTTGCCACTCCAGTGCTCATTCCCTGGCTTTGGGAAGCTGCTGCTAAACCTCTCTGAACCTGCAGCAGCAGCTGGGTAATCCCCTGTGTGAGAATCCTCAGCATTCACAGGAGCATCCGTCCATCCATCCATCCATCCCTCCCTCCAGCAGGAAAAGGCAATCAGCTTTCCTGAGATTCCAATAAGGCAGCACAATTAATCTCTTCACTCCTTACCCAGCCCTGCTGCATATAGAAATTAAATTAGCAGCCATATGTGGATATATGTTTGTATAAACACACAGGTATGTGAAATACCCCCTGAACTGATTGGCTCCTCTGATCTGGAGATAGAAGATAAGAGGTGCAACTGCTGAAAATCTCAGAAAACAACACATTCTCCCCCATGTGACCCAGGGATGATTCCCATGCAATCACATGCATGTAAAAAAAAAAAAAGAACCAACCTTTCAAGTATCTGGTATTTTTGTTACTAACTCTGGTTTGGAAACAACTGCCTGGTGTTACTGCTGAAATATGTCAGAGCTGTTAAATGCTTGTATAAATAATAAATGGGAGGGCTTGTACTCGGACTGAGGTCTCTCTGCATCACAGACAGGGTTCTGTTTTATTAATAACAACTTGAAAAGCACTGTGAAGTAGGAAATGGCTCCTGTGCAGGATTTTTCCCCTGGTTCACAGCCCAGAGGGGTCTCTGCATCACTTCACCCCCTGAGTTCTGTCCTTTGGGGAGGGTGAATCAGCACCAAAGGATCCCAACCCCTCTGCTGGGCCATCTTCACATCCAGGGCCACAGTTCTGCAAAGGCACAGGGATAAAACCACCAGCACAGAGCAGAGCACCCCAGCACAGAAATATCAATTACAGCAACACAACAGAACACCCCAGCACAGAAATATCACTGAGAATAAAAACAGAGCACCCCAGAGCAGGAATATCACTGAGAATAAAAACAGAGCACCTCAGAACAGAAATATCAAATAGAACAACACAACAAAGCACCTCAGAACAGAAATATCAATGAGAATAAAAACAGAGCACCCCAGAGCAGGAATATCAATTACAACAACACAACAGAGCACCCCAGAACAAAAATAACAATTACAGCAACACAACAGAGCACCCCAGCACAGAAATAATGTCACTTGGAGCACAGAAATGTCACTTGGAGCACAGAAACTTCACTCACTGCAGCACCAAGGCCAGAGGCTGAGCCTGCTCCAGTCCCTTTCTGTAAATCTAAACCCCTTCCTGTGGCTGCCAGACAGCTCATGAATAGAAATGCACTCTGAAAATTGCCCAGCTGAAGGCCAGCCCTTAGTTATCTACTGAGTTTGTTACGTGTGAAAAATGACTGAAAGTCAAAGTGGAGCATTGGCTTGCCCAGAGGAGCTTACAGGAATCTGCATCTGAAAGAGCAGAGAGCCAGCGCTGTGGGCAGCAAAGAACTCCCCACAGGGGAGAGGAGCTGCAGGACAAACCCACCCCAAACACTGCTCTGCACAAACAGGCACCCAGCAGGAATGAGGGGATGTCAAATTAAGCTGAGGTGAACCTTCTGGGGAAATTCAAGGCAAATTAACTGCAGAGTGTTTGCTTTTACCTATTTCTCCCTGTTTATTTGGTAAATGCTTATGAGCAAACTCCACGTTTAATGAGGAAGAAAGCACTGATGAAAAGACACGATTTTTTTTTTTTTTTTAACATCTTTAATCTGAATTCCTGCTGGTGCTGCACATTCTCCCAATAGAGTGCTTGCAGGTGATGAGGTTACTCTGCAGTTTTTTACTGATTACATCCCAGACCAAATCAAATACAGGAGATATAGATATAGATGATATAGATATAAATATAGATATAGATAGATAGATATACACAGAGTAAAGATATAGATATACTGTATAATTTTATTATGTATTATGTATTATGTATAATATATAATATATAATATATAATATATTATATATAATATATAACATATAACATATAATATGTTATATATTGTATATTATATATTATATATTATACATTGTTATATCATTTACATGATATAATTTATATTATTATATATTCTTATATATTTATTATTATTTTTATATATATGCTTTGTATATAGATCTATTCACAGTATATATATACATATATATATATAGGTATACAGTAAAAATTTCCAGACCAACACAGAACCTGGAGGGGCTGGAGAGGAGCAGCCCCTGCAGGGTGAGAGCGTCCAGGGGCTGCCAAATAATTCTGGTGCTGGAGCCCTCTGTCTGCAGGCTTCTGCTTTAAATTTAACCAGGGGCTCACTGAAAGCTTGGGGCAGAGGAAAAGTCACCCTGTCCTGACAGGAGAAACATCTCAGGGCTCTGTGCAGGCCCTGAGCAGCCAGGTAACCACAGCAGCTGATATCAGCACTGATAAATTTAGACACTTCTTATATAAGACAAAGGGACATTCAGGTCGCTGATTTTTTAGGAAGATGTTCTCATTGATTTCCAATAGGAAATTCTGATCTTAAACATTGTATAAAATGGCATTTTGATGTTATTAATGCCACGTACTGAATGATATGAATGCTTGATCTAAGTGTAAATAATGATGATGGAAAGAGTGGCTGGACACTGCCAGTGCAAAGAGCAGAGCCCTTTAGAAAAGAGCAGGAGGAAACTCTGGGGACCAGGGCAGGGCAGGGCTGCTCCTCACCTGGAGGGGAGCCAGGAGCAGAAGAGAGATGCCCAAGGTGACAGGAAGGGCCACCAGTGCCACCCCAGAGCCCCAGGAAACCTCCAGGCACAGGGGAAGGAATGGTCTAACCCAAAGCTGCCCTTGGGCTGAGATCCCCTGCTAGAAATGACAAATGAAGGACGAACATGTGAAGTTTATCAACTGAATGAATCTTAAAATAAAAGGATTTGGGAGCACTGGCATGATCTCAGTGCTTACATCAGGCACAAGCTGTGCATATCTTCATATCACAGCCACGGGTAGGAAAACAAACTGGATTACCAGGGCTTAGTGCTTAAGCAGTGTGTTCCACAGCAAGGCAAGGAACTTTGGCTGCTCTGGCATTACAGATGAGATTTAGACAGGACAGAGAAAAGACAAGGATCAGACTGTTTTCCTGTTCAAAGCACAGCCATTATACTAAATAAATAAAATTTAAATCACAAAACCTTCCCGGCTCGCACTGATAAATCCCAGCAAGGCTCTGTCAAGTCACCCTGAGTTTCACCCTCATTTTCCTGACAGGACCCCAAACCTGCCCCTGAGATAAAATTACAGGAATAAGGCTCGTTTTACTGGGAAAACCTGCTTCCATTCAAATCTAAACCCACCCATTCATTTTAACAGGGAATGATTTCATTTCAGAAACAAAAACAGCGAGAGAATTCCCTCCCAGCAGAGCAGCAGGGGCAGCCAGGATTCACTGCCCAGCTCCTGCAGCAGCCACAACAAGCACAGGGGGTTATAAAGGTCAGAAACCCCAAAACCCAACCCTGAGGAACAAACAGCTGCAGCTGCACAAATGTCTGACCCCAGCCCCCTGTCTGGGATGTATTTTGAGGCCCCCAAACCATTCTGGGGCTCTATCCTGAATTTGGGGAAGCACTTCTGTTCTGCCTGTCTTCCTCGAAGTGAGGAAAAGGTGATTCCCCTAAGAGCTGCTCAAATGGGAGATATTTTTAGAAGGAGGTTTTTGATCTAGCACTGGATAAAAGAGGGTTTAGACTTGCAGGGGCTTAACTGCCCCCAGGACACAGAATGTGCCAAAATCAGAGGAAATCCTATGCTGAATCCAGCAGCTTAAAGCTCAGGCACTGCTTTGCCTAAAGCAGGAAGAGTGAGAGATCTGGTTTGGTTCCCATTTATTCCCATTAGTTCTTCTCCCAGGTAAGAAGCCACAGGGCAAGAGGAAACAGCCTCGGGTTTTGCCAGGGGAGGGTCAGGTTGGACTGCAGGGGAAAGGGCAGGCCAGGACAGGGGTGGGGTCACCTTCCCTGGAGGTGTTTAAAGGTGTGGGTGTGGGTCTGGAGTACAGGGTTAGTCTGGAGTACAGGGATTAGACAGGGACAGGGATAGGACAGGACAGGGACAGGGACAGGACAGGGACAGGGACAGGAGCTCATCACCTGCCAGGTGCAGGGCAGGACACACTGGAGCCCCTGGACTCTGGCATCCCTCTTTTCTCCACAGCAAACACAAGAACAAAAAAATTCCTGCAGCAGCCCTGGGCTCTGGCTGTTTGTTTTAGGGGTTTTATGTCTTGCTCTGACTTGGGTTTTGCTGGCTGTTTATTCCAAAATCACCTTGGGAAATGGGGAAATGAGGCTGCTGCATGTCAGTGCCAGAGATTAATTGCAGTGAAGGGTCTGTGGTGGCTGCAGGAGGATGGGCAGTCAGGGATTGCCACAGAATGCAGCCACAGGCAGCTGTTCTATCAGGCATCGAGTCAGGCTCAGCTCAGGGAAAAGCTCAACTGCCTAAGGTGCACAAACACCAGGGAGGAAAGGAGACCTCAGCAATCCCACCTTACTCTGGGGCAGATGTGGGGGTTGGTTGTTGGACAGTCTCTGGACAGACTCAGGAGTTACTATTTTCTGTTCTTCAGATTTGTATTTTATTATAAGGGCTGTGGGTGTAAGAGAGAGTGTAGAGCATGGAGAGTGATAAGAGCAAGGGGGTAAGAGAGCTTAGAGAGATTTCCCATTTACAATCCAATAAGTATTCTTCTATGATGAATATTCTAATTTCCATTAACCAGTCTAATACAATATACTAATTTCCTAATATTTGCATGCAACCTATAGGAACTACTAAATTACCATGTTTTATGGCTTTCTTATCTGTAACCCTTATCTTCAGACCTTTCCTGCCAGGCTTGGGACAGGATGTCTGTTGGCTCTTTGGTATTTGTGGCATTTGGTATCATCTAAACAAAGGAAGAGGCCTCAAACCTTCACATAACTATTTTCAGTGTCTATGTCAAAGATTGCCAACATCTCTATTTCATCTATTGTTCCAGAACTACTTGCTAGGCTCTCATAAGATTTTTCTATTCCCTCCCCAACAGACACCTGAGAGGAAATACACCTGAGGGGGAAAGGGGATGTGTCACAGCAGAGTGGGAATGGAGTAACAGACGATGGTTTAAATCTCAGATTGTGCCAGTGATGATGAAAAAATCCTCCAGGACGGGGAAGGAATTAGAAAATAAAACCTGCTGATGGGGAAGCTGTGAATTTCCCAGCTGTACAGGCTGTGATGGGAAGGGCCAGGCAGGGATTTTGGACTAGACAAAAGATTTACTGGTGGAAGCTGCAGAATGGGAATTTCATGGTCGTGAAAAACAAACCACACAACTGAGGGATTCGTTTTCTTATGAAATACTCACGAATGTGCATAAAAATCTCACTGCTTGACTGCAAAAGTACAAAGAGCAGGGCCTGAGGTGTCCAGAGAGACAAGAGGCAGCATTCAGCTGGGCCTGAGCTGCAGATCTGTGATTTATTCTGATAATCTGCTGCTGGTCATGCAGTGCTCACACACACAGAGAAACTGCAGCAGGGAAGGGCAGAAAACAAGTTTTGACTGGTGACATTTAAGGTGACACTATCCATCACTGGCAAACTTTGACAACTCTGCCTAATTTTTGCTGAGAATGATAAAACACTCCAACAAAGAAGAAAATAACAGGGACTCAGGCAGGGCTATTTTTCTTCTTGATTTTCTTTCTATTTGAAAGGAAAATCCTGTTAAATCTGAGGTGGTTTTAATCAAATACAGACAAAGGAAATTGAAGTTTTCACAAACCAGCCTGTATTTTCAATTGGCTGTTGTTACTTTCACTTAAAAAGTTTGTGGTTTCAATTGTTTTATTTCCTAACAAAAGTCCAAAACATTCCAAGCAAGGCTGACACGTGTGAGCACAGTCCTTTAGCCAATCTCTGAAAAAACTCTGAAATAGAATAAAACATCCAACCAGCTCCAGACCCAGAGCACTTCCCTGGAGGTGTGGATCTGGCAGCACGGGGTGGATTTTATTTCTTACTCAGAAAAATTAACAAAGGCAGCGAGGCTCCAGCACTGCAGAGGGAGAGGTCTTAAATCCTGGTGAGATCTCGGGGAATCCCTGGTGAGATCTCGGGGTCTGGAACCCCTGGGTGAGATCTCAGGGTCTGGTGCCCCCTCCCAGCTTTTTTTTGGGTCTCCTGTTCAGCCCCTGACTCTGCCTTGGCTGACGTGAGCCAAGCCCAGAGTGGGTTTTGGAGCCCACAGAGCATCTCTGGGCAGATTTGCAGAATTAAAGAGGTGTGTAAAGATGCAAATAGCATTATTCCCGCACCAGTGCCTCGGTGATCCCTCTCAGGAGCTCAATTACCTCTGCAAATGGAGCCCTGCCTGCTGGGATTGTGCTGGCAGAGCTGGGATGGAGCAGAAGCAGCAGGATGTGCCCAAGGAGCTCCAGCAGCCCAGGAGAGGGGATTTGAACAGGGGCCGCAGGGGCAGGGCACAGGGAATGGCTCCCTGGGGGAGTCTCTGTGTCGGGACAGACGGTCCTCAGGGACAAAACTCAAGCTAAAAGTTCCTGTGACATGTATTGTAAGAGTGAAAGTACAGAGAGTCCTGCTGAGTGTTGCCAGCTGCAGCACAGAGCAGGACAAGGAGTGAGAGGGGGTTAGAGAAAGAGCAATGGAGTAAGAGGGCGAGGGGGTAAGAGAAGAGGGAAAGAGGAAGAGGAAGAGCAAGAGAGCGATTTCCCGTTTGCAATACAATAAATCTTCTTCCATGATGAATATTCTAATTTCCACTAACCAATGTAATACAAGATACAAATTCTGTAGCATTTACACACAGCCTATAGGAATCCTTACATTACCATAGTGTGTTACACTTTAAACTCTAAAAACTGCTCTTTGGGCCCTGGCAGGTCTTTTTTGACCTTTGAACTTGCTCTGCAGCAGAAGGCATTGTTCTGTCAAGAGGGGATTACCCCCAGCTGGCCATCCTATTGTCTCATAGTTATTCAGTAACTGAGGCTTTCCTGTTTCATCTTCCCCAACATCTCCCACCAGGGCTGGGTGGGATTTTGGGAAGGAATTCCGGCAGGGGCTGGGCTGGAATTGCCAGAGCAGCTGTGGCTGCCCCTGGGTCCCTGGCAGTGCCCAGGCCAGGCTGGATGGGTTTGGGGTCACCTGGGACAGTCCCTGCCATGGCTGGGGTGGCTCTGGATGGGGTTTGGGGTCCCTCCCACCCCAGTCCATTCCCTGACCCCCTGAAATCCTGCAGCCCCCCCCCAGTTCTCACTGCCCTGTGCCTGGAGGAAAGCTCAGCCTCTGCTCCCAAACCCTCCCAGCCCTAAGGAGAGCCCCAGAGCCCCCAGCCCTGCCCACATCACAGCATCTGCAGCACCACCTGGGATTTCACTGCAGCCCTGCTGAGCCCTCCTGATCTCAGTAATTTCCTGGGCACACAGAGCCAGCCCAGCCCCTTGTTTGAGCTCCTGCACTGACATTTGGCCCATTATTAACAGGATTTGTCCCTCACATTTCCAGTCTGCACTCCAAGTTCCTGCAGAGCTCACTGCAGCCCCTCCTGCCCCTGGAATACAGATTTTATTGGCAATGCAGCCAAAAATTCTCAATTCCTTTCATCTGTCACCATCTGATGATAAATGTCACATTTTCCCTTGGAAGGGACAGAAGTAAATACTCAGGGAATATGAAGACCTTGGATTGCATTTTACACCTCAGGAAAGGGAAATTTTAATCAGCTCTGTCCCAAACTAAAGGAATTTCCCTGGCACTGGAGTGCAGTGAGTTCCCAAAATCAGGATTCAGAGAAATCCTGGTGGAGGGACTTGCTCAGGAGCTCAGCCCCCAGAGAGGCTGGACAGGAGATCCAGGCACTGCCTGGCTTTTCTCGGCATCATAATTGCATTTCTTGCCTCTCTAGATATTAATTATTGCATATTGAGCCTCCAGTGCATCTTCAGTCCTGTACAGACTGTGGGATGTGGAATACTCTGTTACAAATACTCCATTACAGCTCACTCCCTTTTCTTCCAGTCACTCCTTCCACTTCTTTGAAACTGATTACAAGTTCAACTTTTCCAGAGTCTGAAGCTTTCAAAAAGCCAATTCTTAAAAAGCTAATTAGTTCCCCATAGGCCCTTTTCTTTTTTTTTTTTTTTTTTTGACTCAGTAAATATTTCTGAGATTGCTTTTTGTACAATCAGTGTTAGCAACTCATTAAAATGCACAGTATGTGGATCATTTGGAATGTGACATGGCTCAGCATGGACACTCAAGCTGCTTAAAAGGACAGAAAAGAAAAAGATGAGGATAAAATGAAAGCAAAAACCCAGCATTTCCTTGAAGCTGACACCACAGTTAAGGATTTAAGACAGGGCAGGGAGCCTTCAGCCCTGCTATTAGGAGAAAAGACTAATTGCTCAATGCACTGCCTGCCCTCTCCAGCCTGTGTTCTCCAAAAAGATTCCTTTTACAGAGAGTTAAGATGCCAAAAAAAAAAAAAAAATTAGAGAGGATTGTCTGAGCAGGTAATTGTGTAAGGTTTTCACTCCAAGTAATATGAGGATTCTTCTTGAATTAATAATGAATGAAGTAATTTAAAAGGCCTTTAGTGTGTGCAGCCAGAAATAAATAATGCCTTAATCTGGGACATTTTATTTTCCATTAAAACAAACACTTTTTAAAGAGTGGGCATTACTGAGCAGCTCAGTTGCTCTCGTGCCAGATGCCAGAATCAGATGGACAATAATGCTCAGGACTTTTTCCTCATATTCCAAGCATGTTCTTGATGGTTGTGGAGAGCAGGGAGGTTGGGAGTTTTACTTTGGGTCACAAGGAGGAATTCCAGCTGCAGGAATGCCAGGGTGCTGCTCCCTGAATCCCAAAATTCAATTACAGGAATGCCTGGGTGCTGCTCCCTGAATCCCAAAATTCCAGCTGCAGGAATCCCTGGGTGCTGCTCCCTGAATCCCAAAATTCCAATTACAGGAATGCCTGGGTGCTGCTCCCTGAATCCCAAAATTCCAGCTGCAGGAATCCCTGGGTGCTGCTCCCTGAATCCCAAAATTCCAATTACAGGAATGCCTGGGTGCTGCTCCCTGAATCCCAAAATTCCAATTGCAGGAATGCCTGGGTGCTGCTCCCCGAATCCCAAAATTCCAGCTGCAGGAATGCCAGGGTGCTTAAATTAAGTCTGGGGTGGTTTTTTTGTGTGGAGGAAGTAAGGTGAGTCTTCCTCACCCTGAACTCTGGACCTTTTCCATCAATGACAATACAAATCATTTCTGGGGACAGTCTGATTTTCCCAAAGAATGGGTTTCTGGTTGCATTGTCTGTTCCTGTGGGTCACTCACAGTTTTGTCTTTTCCCATTGCAAGCACAGCTGAGCAAACACGAAATGACAGACACCAATTATTGAAGTTTCAGATAACTACCCCAAGCCTGGTTTTCCTTCTAACTTTGAATTGTTTTCAGCCAGATCTATCTATCCATTTGCTTTTTAATTAATCCTAGTAAATAACAAACTTTTAACTAAAATGCTGATTTTTCTAAGGTCAGTGTTTCATCCCACGAGCTCCTTGCAGGGATGTGAGCAGGATCCTCCCAGGCCCCACTGCAATCCCTGCAAAGGCTCTGATGACTTTCCTTCCTGCTCCCTTTCATGAATGGTAATAGGGAACACTTGATTAGAAGCCTTTCATCATTTTAGGACTAGGGGCTTTAGCTTTCTGACCTACTTTTCTTGCCAATGAAATTCCATTTTTAGTTTCAACTCAAGGTCTGAATGTTACCCAAATTCAGACCATCTGTTTTAGCTGCCTACAGGCTGAGAAGTTGATCCAAGCCAGGAGGGAGAAATGGAACCAGTGTGTGAATATATTGAGTATTCTCCACCCTTTGCATATTAAATAACCTATTTAATTTGTGTCTGAGGCCACACAGACACTCCTGTTTCCTTGGGCAGGGCCTGCTGTGGCTGTAAGGGATATTCCTGCCACCAGTTGCTCCCAGGTCACCTTTTCTGTACAGCTGGAGGAACGAGCAGCCTGCAAGGACTCCAACAC
This sequence comes from Luscinia megarhynchos, assembly GCA_034336665.1. NCBI lineage: Eukaryota > Metazoa > Chordata > Aves > Passeriformes > Muscicapidae > Luscinia > Luscinia megarhynchos. Next base: position 6,608,367 of record CM067588.1, on the reverse strand, counting down.
CTCATCCCTTGATCTGGCTTGGGTGAGGGCTGGTACAGGCTGCCCTGGGAAATCCAGCAGGAATAACTCTCCTCTCTTCCTAATTCTCACCATTGTGGAAGCAACACAACTTGCTTCTCCTCAGAGGACAATTCTGAATCGCCTCTGTCCTTTTATCACAGGAAACTCAGTAAGAAATACAGAATTTATAAACCAGAACAATATCAAAAAGGCAACTTTACCTGGAAAATCCCTGCTAAGCAACTGCTGACCACGGCTTTAGTAAAAATCAAAGTGAATCCAAGTGCTGAAGATAAGCTGCAGCTGCTGCTAGGGCTGATGGGCATCTCCAGCCCTCATCCCTCACAGCTGGGCTGAGGATGGAAATGCAGGAGAATTTCCAGAGCATCCGTGAAAACATTAGCAAATGAATTATGCCAGAGAAAAAGAAAACAGTAGTGTGAAACCGTGCCAGACCTGGCAGTTGAATACCCAGCTGGGGAGCTGCCCAGCTCCAAACAAGGCAGAAAATAAGTATATTTAATGTAAAAGAATCCTAGCATGAAATAGGCTCTGCACTTCCCTGGCCACGGCTGATTTACTGCTCAGGGCTGGCGTCTGACAGCCTGGTGCAGATTCTGCTGGCTCTGGGTGCAGCAGCAGCCCCAGCCCAGTCTGGGAGCCTGAAGCACAGCTGGACACCCCTGGGGACACTGCAGGTCAGAGAGGGCTCAGAACATGCCTGGTCACTGCAGGCCGTGAGTAAATGGCTTTTAAAGGGCCCTGGGTGGCAGAGCAGCACAGGTGAGATCTGGGGGCTGTTCCTGCAGGGTGGGTGGGGAATGATGAATTAAACCCCAAAGCAAGAGGCAGGCAGCCCAGCCCCTGGCAGAGCTGGTCACTCCCTGCTCTGCCATCCGTGCAGAGCCCAGGCAGGGATCAGCAGAGCTGGGATCACTGGGATCACACAATCCTAATTTCACTGGGGCCCAAAGCAGCACCAGCAGGATGACTCTGGACGTGCACCTGTGAAAGGAGGGACAGGAGCTGTCAGGAGGGACAGGAGCTGTGCAATAGTCCCAGTCTGGCAACGCCACTGAACCCTGCAGATGGATTTTAGCCACTTTCCTCCCCCTGGTGTGAACCACAGCCTTGAGAGTGAATTACTTGGAGAATAAAGAGGGATCTCGCACCTGGAAAGCGACATGCTAATTCCACGCTTTGTTCCAGCTCCTGTGCAAAAGCCTTTCAAACCCTGGTCTATTGTACAGCACATAATGATATTATTCTGTCCCTATTGTCCTAAAAGCAGACAGCAAAATCTCCTTTTGCCTCTCCTGTGCAGGGCAAAAGGTTAGAGAGATAAAGAGCTCCCAAAGAGCTGCTAATGCAGGGAGACGCACAAACACTGACTGGGGAGGGCACTGGGTGTGTTCCAGCACCAGGAGCCACTTCAGCTTTCCCTGGGTGTGACACCCACGGGGGTTTGCAGCTCTGGGCAGCCAAAGCACAGCCTGGCCTGGGGATGGATGGATGGATGGATGGATGGATGGATGGATGGATGGATGGATGGATGGATGGATGGATGGATGGATGGATGGATGGATGGATGGATGGATGGATGATGGATGGATGGATGGATGGATGGATGGATGGATGGATGGATGGATGGATGGATGGATGATGGATGGATGGATGGATGGATGGATGGATGGATGATGGATGGATGGATGGATGGATGGATGGATGGATGGATGGTGGATGGATGGATGGTGGATGGATGGATGGTGGATGGATGGATGGATGGATGGATGGATGGATGGATGGATGGATGGATGGATGGATGATGGATGGATGGTGGATGGATGGATGGATGATGGATGGATGGATGGATGGATGGATGGATGGATGGATGGATGGATGGATGGATGGATGGATGGATGGATGGATGGATGATGGATGGATGGTGGATGGATGGATGGTGGATGGATGGATGGATGGATGGTGGATGGATGGATGGATGATGGATGGATGGTGGATGGATGGATGATGGATGGATGGATGGATGGATGGATGGATGGATGGATGGATGGATGGATGGATGGATGGATGGATGATGGATGATGGATGATGGATGAATGAACCACTGTCCTCTGGCACCTCCCCAGAGCTCCAGGGACACCAGGGTCGCTGCACACCCTGGGCAGGGCTGCAGGCCTGCAGGTGATGCTCTGCTGCTGGGATGGAAGGTGCTGCCCCCCACCCTGCTCCTGGGGACCCAGAGCTGCTGGAACGAGCCCAAGGAGGCTGCTGCAGTTGATCCATCCCATGGCTGGGATCTCAGGGCTGGGAGTGCTCACCTGAGGAGAGGAGGCTCCAGGGACACCTCAGAGCCCCTTCCCTGCCTAAAGAAACCCAGGGACTCAACAGCTCCCTGCAGTTTACACCAGCAGCCCCTGGCAGCCCTGTGCCTCATCCAGGATGAAAAGTTGGCACAATTAAAAGGCTGCTGGGAAGAGCAAAGCTCAGCACAGCGCTGTCACCCTGCCTGCTGCTGTCCCTGTGCCTGAGATCCTGCAGCTTTTCCTGCAGCTGCTGTTTCCAGGGCTGGGGATGTGCAGACATCATCAGACGCTGCCAGGGCTATTTTTAGATGAGTCATTTGATGAGCTCCTCGGCACCTTATTTATTGCTGTCTCCAGCTGGGGGCCTGAGCAGTGCCCAGACACCTCTGTGGCTAAAACCAGGGACCTCTGTGTGATCACCCTTCTCTGCTGGCAGGGAGAAAAACAACAGCACATTATGTTGTCAGAACTAATAGCTGTTAATTAGGGTGAGTGACACACGACCCCTTTTCCAGCTGAAGAGCACAGAAGTCACAGGAGAAATAAAAAGTAGAAAATAAAAAAGTTGAAGTCCTGCATGCAGTGTTTTCCAGTCTAAAGGGTCACCACTTAAATGTCATTTTCTGAGTTGTTTTTTTTCCCTGGTTTGCCTGTTTGGGGATTTAGCTGAAGTTTATGTTGGGGAACCAAGGTACAGAAAGTTGCAGCGATTTCCTGGAGGTCACAATAAAAAATCCTATGGAACTCACAGCTCAAACACCCCCTTAGACCCTCTGAATGTTAATCACTACCCAACTCCTCTCTCTTCTCGCTGCTCTAGTGAGATTATTGATGAATTGCTTAAAATGCACTTTCTGCAGAAGTTTCTTAGATGACAAGTTGCCTTGTACTAAACAAATTAATGGGAAAGCTGAGTTCTCCCATTCCAGTCTGGGGAAAAGAAGTTTTGGGTTTGAAATGCCTAATTAGTACTAACTGAAATCCAACAGCTGAGTTTATTTGGCACTGCACCTGATATAAACACGCCACAGGGCCATCAGTACCTTGTGGTGGCACCAGCACAGAAATAGTTCCCTCTCAATTAATATTGCAGGAGCTGGGGATGGCAGTAGAGGAGCAGAGCAATTCCAGCCCCAAATCCCAAATCCCAATCCCAAAGTGCCAGGAGTGAGGGGGGACAGGAGCCCAGCTGGGTTTGCTCTGACACACAGAGCTGAGATATGCCCAAAGCTCTTTTTGGGAGGGAATAGCAAAATCTTATGAGAGCCTAGCAAGTAGTTCTGGAACAATAGATGAAATAGAGATGTTGGCAATCTTTGACATAGACACTGAAAATAGTTATGTGAAGGTTTGAGGCCTCTTCCTTTGTTTAGATGATACCAAATGCCACAAATACCAAAGAGCCAACAGACATCCTGTCCCAAGCCTGGCAGGAAAGGTCTGAAGATAAGGGTTACAACCATAAAACATGGTAATTTAGTAGTTCCTATAGGTTGCATGCAAATATTAGGAAATTAGTATATGGTATTACATTGGTTAATGGAAATTAGAATATTCGTCATAGAAGAATACTTATTGCAGCATAAACAGGAAATCTCTCTAAGATCTCTCTTACCCCCTTGCTCTTATCTCTTACTCTCTTACTCCCCATGATCTACACTCTCTCTTACACCCACGCCCTTATAATAAAATACAAACCTGAAGAACAGAAAATAGTAACTCCTGAGTCTGTCCAGAGACCGTCCAACCAACAATCCACCCCCACAGCTCTGGGCTGACAGTTCCAGGCCAGGGGCAGCCCAGGGAGGCCAGAGACGTTCCCAGGCAGCAGAGCCAGGGGAGGAGGGCAGGGATGCCCCAGGGGTCCTGTGGTGGCACCGAGTGACACCGAGCCAGTGTCACCCTGTCCCACTGCACAGCTCCTCACTGCAGCTCCTCCAGTGCTGAAAGTGAACTTCACCTCCCCACACAGCCCTTCCTGCTCCAAGGGTTTGATCTTCCCTCGTGGTGTTTCAAAGCCCCTTCTCTAAAGCATCAAGTAATGAGGTAACTCTCAGTCTGCGTGTAAGAACAAAACTCCCTGAGACAGACTCTGAGCCAGACACTCATTATTATACTCTGCAAATGCACAGAAGGGCTTTTTCTCCGTGCTCCGGGTCACTGAGATCATGTTTGAGGCATATGATTAATTTTCAGCCTTATTGTGTTAAGGGCCAGCAGGAGAAAAGTGAGATTTTTTTTTTCAGACCAGTGTTAAATGAGGTAGAAGAACTTGTCACTTAGCAAGAGCTTAGAGATGATCTTTGCATAAAGCAGCAGCTAAAAAGTTAATAGACATGAAGAGCAATCTATTGATTTGAGGTGTTTGAGGGGTTTTGATGTGGGTAAAGTCACATTGGTGTAAGTAAGTCTTGGCTAATGGTGCCTGAAGATTTAACATGCAAGAGTCCTGCTCTTGTTCAGCCCCTCATACCAACAAGCTCCTGCATGGGGACAAGAAATTCAGCTGATTAACAAAAAAAAAAGGTGTTTTGAAATGTTTGTTTTTCCTCTTGGATGTAAATTATTCTTAGCTTAACTCTCTTCCCCTCAAGGCTCTTTGTTGGTCACAGACTGACATCAAATGTAAAAATACAGCCTCAGTTGTAATAAATTATTTCCCTTTTCAACATTTGCTGCACCAAGCACCAGAACATCTCAAAGACAACAACAGAAATCCCCAAAACCATCTGGTAGCAACTGGGGCTTCTCTAGATTTCTGTTTTCAGATTTTCTCCAGAGCAGGGGGGCTCCAGCCCTCAGAGCATCTCCACAACCTCCCCTGCCCTTGCTCCAGCAGCTCCACATGCTCTTTATGCAGCACAAATTACAGCACAAGATTCTTGGGTCCAGCCCAAGGCAGAGCTTTGTGTGAATGTTTTTCAGCTGGTCTCATATCCCTGAGAATTCACCTTTTACTGAATGCAGACTTGAACAATCCCCCAAATTTCTGGCTGTGCAGATGGCAGGGAAACTGCTGGGGTTTGAAATGGAAGTGTAAATCAGTCCTCATTTGCACCTGGATGGCAGGGAATGAAAATCCATGAACCTGCCCCAGCAGGGCAGAGCTCGGAGCTCCGGGGTCACCTGCAGGGAGAAGTGGCAGCAGGAGGAGAGGGATGGGAATTGGAACACCCAGGAGAGGAATGGGAATGGAAACACCCGGGAAAGAAATGGGAATGGAAACACCCGGGAAAGAGATGAGAACTGAAATATCCAGGAAAGGGATGGGAACTGAAATACCCAGGAAAGAGATGGGAATTGGAAACACCCAGCAGTGCCTGAGCAGCACAGAGCTCCTGCCTCTCCGGGGCCAGCGAGGCTGCCAGGCAGAGCAAGGTGGCCATGCCCAGTTTGGTGTCCCCATGCCCAGTTTGGTGTGGCCATGCCCAGTTTGGTGTGGCCATCGGGTGACCAGCTCTGGTGTGGCGCTGTGCCCCTGACAGTGGCTGTCTGGCAGTGGCGCATGCCCCTGGCTGTGGCGCTGTCCCCAGCAGTGGCACGCAGTGGCGCTGTCCCCAGTTGTGGCGCGTCCCCGCATGGCCCCGGCAGTGGTGCTGTCCCCTGGCAGTGGCCCTGTCCCCCGGGCAGTGCACCATCCCCGCAGTTCCCAGGAGTGGCACTGTCCCCGGCAGTGGCATCCCCTGGCAGTGGCTGTCCCCTGGCAGTGGCGCTGTCCCCTGGCAGTGTCACCATCCCCTGGCAGTGGCGCTGTCCCCTGGCAGTGGCTGTCCCCTGGCAGTGTCACCGTCCCCTGGCAGTGGCGCCGTCCCCTGGCAGTGGCGCTGTCCCCTGGCAGTGGCGCTGTCCCCTGGCAGTGTCACCATCCCCTGGCAGTGGCGCCGCGCTGCCGGTGCAGGTCCCGCCGGCCGTGTCTGACGGAGCCCCGCCTGTCTGTGCCGCAGGTACGGGGACATGGTGCCCAAGACCATCGCGGGGAAGATCTTCGGCTCCATCTGCTCGCTCAGCGGGGTGCTGGTGATCGCGCTGCCCGTGCCCGTCATCGTCTCCAACTTCAGCCGCATCTACCACCAGAACCAGCGCGCCGACAAGCGCCGGGCGCAGAAGGTGGGAGAGAGACCCCATCCTGCCGTGCCTCCTGTCACCTCCTGTCCCCTCCTCTCCCCTCCATCCCCTCCTTTCCCCTCCTGTCCCTCTCCATCCCCTCCTGTCACCCTCCTGTCCCCTTCTGTCCTCTCCATCCCCTCCTGTCCCCTCCTGTCCCCTCCCATCCTCTTCTGTCCCTCCTGTCCCCTCCTGTCCCTCCCGTCCCTCCTGTCCCCTCCTGTCCTCCATCCTCCTGTCCCCTCCTGTCACCTCCATCCCCACCTGTCCCTCCTGTCACCCCCATCCCCTCCATCCCCTCCTGTCACCTCCTGTTCCCTCCTGTCACCTCCATCCCCACCTGTCCCCTCCTGTCACTTCCTGTCACTTCCCATCCCCTCCTGTCACCTCCTGTCACCTCCTGTCCCTCCTGTCCCCTCCATTGCCCTCCTGTCACCTTCTGTCCCCTCCTGTCACCTCCTGTCCCTCCTGGGCCAGGGGACACTGGGGCACTGCCACCCTCACACCTGTGCAGCCACCCTCACACAATCCCCCTGAACCATCCCCACACCAAAACCTGCCCGTGCCCCCAGGGAAGGGACACAGGACAGGCAGAACCCCCCAGCACCAGAAAAGCACAAACAGCTCCGGGAGGAGCCCAAGCTCTCACCTGCCACGGTACCGATGGGAACCCACTGCCCTGCTGTCCCCCAAAACAAAACACACGCCCCAAAACAGAACCAGCTATGGCACAGGAGCTCCTGCCTGGCTTTTCTCCAGGACTTGTGGTCTGGAAAGCCATTGCTGCCAAATTTCAGGTGCAGAACCCCCCTCCAGGTGTTGTAATGCTCTGATGAATCCAACACTGAGCCACATTTCACATCAGGCTCATGTGGAAACCTCACAAAGGCTGGATGGATCCCTGGACAAAATTTTCCTTCTGTATGTCATAAAATTACACCCCGATAATCGCTTATCTAACACATTTCTAGCACAAGGAAAATAGACTCATAACATCCCACAAAATTTCAGCCCTGGTTGACCCAAAGCCTGACCAGGATAATTTATACATCCCACCTTGGAAACACAAGTGTGCTCCATCAAAGCTGCACCCCCAAAGTCCTCACTCCTGCACACACTGTTATTTTTGGTGTTATTACTCACCTTTCCCCCATACTCTGAAATAAATGTGTGGCTGTGTGCACAGGAGCTCCTCAGTCATCCCCAGCAGCTGTTTATCCTTTGGCTCCTGTTGTCTCTCTGTAGTTTCTAACACACCCATCCAGCCACAGGCACTTATCAGCACACAGACCCCTCCAAGCTGTGACTGCAACACTGGCAGTACACAAAAGCCCCTGGAAACGTGAGGGGATTACTGGATATTCCAAATTCTGAGTGGTTTTTGCCAGTGGAAGCTCACTGAGTCACTATGAGAGCATAACAGATTTACTGTAGCTCTATTCCAATCTGCTAAATTACACCACAGCCAGAATCAGGTTTTTACAACAACTGCAAACCAAAGGCCTGAGGTTCTTGTTCTCCCTGTGGAACGCTGTCTGCCAGAAATTCAAGACTCAGGGGACCTGATGGAGAACAGGAGTAGAGAAAAGTGTTATTTCTGCTCCAGGCAAGCATCTGGGCCGTGCCTCCTGCTTGCATCTCAGGGAGCTGACAGCAGAGAGCTCCGATACAAGGCCCACAAAACCACAACATCTGGCAGCCAAAACACAGCAGGGGAGCAGCAGGGATGGTGCAGGAATCAGCTGCAGCCCCAGGCAGCACTGGGCTCTACAAACTGCTGGGCTCTGCAAGCCAGGGGAGGCGTTTGTTCCATCAGGCACAGCAGGTAAAACAGGGTACAGGTGAGGCAAACCCTCCCTGCTCTGCAGCAGCTGGCAGAGGTGCAGAGGGGACCAGAGCATCCTGTCTGTGACCCTGCAGGGTGAGCTGCCCTCAGGGTTTGGGATCTCACCTGGGACAGGAGCAGGTGAGGTGTCAAAGCTGGGCAAGGACGGGGTGCTCAGGAGGGGCTCGTGGGGACAGTGTCCCACAGTGTCAGCCCATTCCAGGAGCTCAGGGCTTTGAGAGGAAGAACTTGTTCAGCACCAGAACAGAGACAGAAGCTGCTGCCCAGCCCAGCCCAGGCACAAAGCCAGGACAGGCAAGCCTTGGGCCATAATAACAAATATGGGCCAATAACAACCCTGGGTCACCTCCAGAGGCCCCAGAACCGGCTGCAGGTGTGCCCAGCCCCTCCCTGCAGGCAGCAATCCAAGGTTTCTCCCTCTGATCCAGCTTCTCCTTCCCTTCCCTGGCCTGTGATCCACCTGGAAACAGGGAACAGTCCCACACCTCTGATGCCAATGTGATTGATTGCAGCTTCTATAAAGGCTTGCTGTATTGACACACACAGTGTATAATTTCCCCCCATTTGAATTTCTAATTCCCTTGATATTGGTGGAATTTCTCAGTTAAGAAACTTTTCTCAAGTCATAAGTGTGAGTAATTTTCACATGATCAGCGCTGCATGAATACTAAAAAGCAGGGGGGAGAGAGAGGCACATTAGTGGCAGTCCCTCAGAGATGGTCAGGATGCACAGAGGGAGGCTCAGGACCTGCTTTGGTACCACTCTTGTTCCAGCACCATCCCACACTGAACTGACTCCTCAGAAACTGCCCAAACTCTGCCCCCATCTCATTAAAGTTACAAAGACGTTTGCAAGGCTTTTTCAGGAAGGTTGGAAAACTCTCCTTTCTCTCTCAGCCCTTGAATATGAAGAACCCCCAGCAGAAGCTCCTTATAACAGAATTTGGGAGGCAGCTCTGAATCCACCCAGTGCCTTCCTTTAGCACTCCAGGAGCTCAGTGAAAGATTGCTCTCTTTGAATTGAAGAGCAGTTTCTTGGGCATGTGTCAGGATAAAAACTCTGAAAGTTCTGTTTAGTTCGAGAATCAAAACTTTTACAGTGTACAGGTAGATTCCAAGACAAGGCTACAGACCTTATGAATTTTTTTTTATATGAACTCAGATGAGATTTTCCCAGTGACAAATAAAAAGGCAGCTCTGGCTGGGTTGACATTCCCATTTGAAGGGTGGAGCCTCCAGCCCTGGGGTTCTGCACCAGGAGAGCCCAGCCCAGCCCGGGTCCCTCTGGCCCTGCTGAGCTCAGTCCCAACTTTTCCAGCTCCTGAGGGGGCTCTGGTCTAGCAGGAAGAGGTATTTCAGTAACGTGAATAAAATACCAGGAGGTGGCTGTTACTCATCAGCATCTATTCTTCAGCTAACTGAGGAGAAATGTTCCTTAAAAAGAAAAAAAAAAAACCCCACCAAACACAAAACCCAACCACCGGTGATCTAATCACTTTAAAGATAAATTAGTCTTTGCCAAACCTGTACTGTGAGACAATTAATTACAAGGAGATCTGGCAAATCTTAATTCATTGTGCTGTGGCATCAGATTCTGTCCTCTGGCATGCAGCAAGAGCAGGTCAGCGTGGATGGAAGACAAATTGATCATTTGTGACAAGGTTCATTTTGGTAAAACTGTTGTGTTTTTTTCCTTCCCCAGCGACTTTTTTTTTTTCTCCTCCTCCTTTTTTTTTGACTGATGTGCTAAGAATAGACCTTCCTGACTTTGAAACGCTGCTGTTCCTCAGTGAATGTCACAGCCTCGGATTTAAAAGAGAATGTGACACTTAAAGGGCTTGACAATAGAAGGAGTTTGTAATTCAGATGATGCTGGAGGAGCCCCTGAGCTGTGCTGGGCTTGCAGCAGGGAGGGGAAGGAGGCAGGAGCTGCTGCTGGGGGGGCACAACACCTCCCACTCCTCCACCCCGGCAAGGAAAGGCAGAAGAGCTGCTGGCAGCTCTGAAGTGCTGCTCCTTTGGCAGGGGGAAGGAGAGCAGCTCACTGCAGGGGCTGGGAAGGGCCCCACAGCCGGTCCTTGTCCCCAGCAGGGCTGAAGGGCTGGGGGGACACGGGGGACAAATCCAGCAGGGCTGCTCTGGATCTCAGCTCGGGAGAGGCTCAGGGGCAGCCCCTCAAAGCGAGGCACCCACAAACTCGGGGGAAATGGAAACGCTTGGTGCTGTGGGGATAAGGAAAGCCCAGCCCTGCTCGGGTGCTCGGGTGCGTTTGCCCTGGAATGTTGGGGTTGCTGAAGGGGCTGGGGCTCTGCTGATCCGGGGATTGGCACTTCACGCCGAGGCTGCCAAAAAACAGACCTGGGAAATCACAGGGCTTGCTTTCAGACCGCAGTAAATGTGCTTCTGACACTGCAGCCTCTCAGGGTGCTCAGTTCATTCCGTCCATTGCCCGGTGCCCTTTGGCTCCCTGAGAACAAGCAGTGTCCTGCAAAAAGCCTTGAGGCAGACTTCTCATTCCCCCCTGCAAGCCTCCAGGAGAGAGCCAAACACGGATTTAGGCAAGGACTACCCAGGACAGAACGGTTTTGGAGAGCTGCTCCCACATAAAACTCTAATACCAGGCTGCAAACTGTGCCAGGCTGTGAGAGCAGAGGGGAAAACTGGCGAGGACTCACTGTCTGGGGATGAATGAAAGCATCAATCATAGCCCCAGCAGCAGAGCCGGGGATGCAGGGAGGGGATTCCATCTCCCAGCCGAGCACGAGATGCTCCAGTGTTGCCTTGAAAAGGATCACAGAGCAGCAGAAAAACAGCAACAGGACACTCTCGTGCTTGGTGCAGGAAAGAGCAAGAAGGAGCAATTTATTAAATGAAGCCATTGCCTTAAATAAGGCAAAAAATACAAACAGGTCACTGGTCAGAGACAGAGACACCTCTTCTCCCTGGCTGTCTCAGGGACCCTGCAGGTGTTTGTCTCTGCTATGATTCTTTCTCTTGGGTTTACAATAAAGAAAAAGGCTCTAGCCTGGGAAAAATCCTGGCTGAGGCTGAGAAAGTTTCATGGCCCGAGAAAAATACTCAGAACTTGAGAAAAAGGCCTGGCAGCTTTTGGCCAGCCCACACTGCAGAGGGGCTGCAGCCAAAGGGAGGCAGAGCAGGGACCCCAGTGGGTGCAAGCAGCCAGTCCCAGAGCTGGGGCAGAGCAGGGTGCTGGGGAGGCTCAGCCTGCTCTGTGTCATCCCCTCCCCACGAGCAGCAGCCCACACAGCTGCCAATAACCAGCCCATCACAGTAATTGATTTGCTGCAGAGCAGGGGAGGCAGCTTTGAGATGTTCTGCTTTGCAGCTGACACCCCGGATTTCGGAGGTGGGTTAGTGAAGTTCAGTGTGGAAATGAAGGGCCAGGAAAAGTGACTGGAGCTGTGTGAGGAGGGCTCAGTGACAGAACATGAGTCAGTGCCAGCAGGGGATGGGGCTGGGAACTTAGGGGGAGAGAGAAACAATGAGGTTAAAACTGGAGCTGGCTGACATTTAAAGAACATGGTTTTTTTCAACCAGAATGAATCTGTGTGGAATATGTTTTTGTTGTTGTTGATATTTAACAGTCTTTGACAGGAGAAAAAAACCCTTTTTTATTATTTTTTTAAAAGATATTTCATTTTTGCTGGGCTAGGCACCTCTTTCTCTGTTTGTGACATCCCTTAATAGAGTTCAGGGGAAAAAAAACCCAAAACAAATAAGCCAACCAGGAATCCTGCCTCTTTTCTTTCATATCATCGAGGAAAGCAAAATAACATTTTCCATCAGTTCAGTTATTCCAAACTCCCTGAGCCCCAAATGGTGTAAGACAAGGAGCTGTCTCCTCTGAAAGGAAGAGCTGAAATCAGTCAGCTCCACTTTATGGGCTCAGCCTCCCAAACAAGCCCCTCCATCCTGACCCTGTGCTGGGCACCACCCGAGCCAGTCCCTCCCTCCTGCTTTAATTAGTGCTCATCCATCAGGGCTGGAAATGTGGCACCACATCAAACTGCTAATTCCTGTTAATTAGGGGTGTGAGCGGGGTGAGGGGTGTGATGGACGTGAGCTCTGGACAGGCAGGTAAATCACAGGCAGCAGCTGCTCATCACACCTGGCTTCAGGTGCTGCCTTAGCCTGGGCTGATGGAGAGCAGCATCTCTGCTCATGATGCAGAAAAGTGTGAGAGCCTTTCCTCGAGATTTTGTTAAGTAATAAGTTTCTAGACAAGTTGTGACACCCTGAATAACACCCCATAGCAATTCCAGTTATCCCAGATTATTCCCGCTACAACTGGGCAGATCTTTAACTAAATCCTTGGAGCAATTCTGACCCAAGCTCTAAAAATCTGTCCCAGCATTAATTACTACAAAAAAGTGTATGCAGGAATTTGTTTTGTTCTCATTCCAAGAAGGGAGAGACAAGGGAAGAGAGGTGGTTTTGTCACTCAGCTGGGCTGGTAGCTGGGAGCTTCAGCAGAGAGGCAGTTTGAGATTCAGCCAAGTTGCAGCAACTGCACCAAACATAATTCAACTGAGGTAAAAGTGTCCCCAGAGTCAGTCCTTACCCAGCCAGGGTCTGGCTGTAACCCTCACTGGGTGGGTGAATGCACAGACAACACACGGGCTGGAAATGAGAAGGAATTTTCTAAACAGAAGAAAGAATTTCTGAAACAAACGTCCTGCAGGAGTAAGAGCTTCACTAAATCTGAGCCAGAGCTTGTTAAGCTCAAGATGAGAATGCACAAAAAGAAGTTTAGAGCAGGAGAGGACCAGGCCCATCCTGCCAGTTTTGCATATTGTGACCCTTTGAGAACTCCCTGTTTAATCAGGATATCTGTGACTGGTAGGGGCCCAGATCCATTAAACTCCATATTCTGTGCATTGTTCTATAAATAGCCAGAAACATGATGTTCCTCAGAGTTGGAAAAGATTAAACGATAAAGTTCATTGGAAATGAAGTTCTGTTGCTTTAATGGTGCCAAGGGTAAGGTAGCATTAAAAGGAGAGGCACAGAGGAGGAGAGGGGAATCTTTCATCTCTGGAAAGTAATGAAGAGGCCCAAAATAAGATCAAGGTCTGGCTGTAAGTGGTTCTGTCAAATTATATAGGAATATAATGAGTTCTACACTGCCTCATTTCCATATGCAGCTCTATAAGATCTCCCCCAAAGCAAAAGTGACAGAATATTTGAACTTGGCTCAGAGGCCATTCAATGGAAAGGTTTGAAAGAAGAAAAATCCTAAAGTGCATACTTTGTTTCTTAGGGGGGAAAAAAAGGAGGTTAAAAGGAGAAGAAGAAGTTCTCTGAGATCCTGCAGTGTCACAGCCCGAGGTGTCCCCCAGCCCTGAGCTCAGCTCTGAGCACACACAGGGGTTTGAGCCCAGCTCTTTCCATGGGAGGCTGCAGGAGCTGTTCTGAGAGGTTTCCATGGCTGTTTATTCTCCCTCATCTCAGGATTGCTCTGCCCAGCTCACAGCTCTGCTCGCCAGACGTCCAGGGCAGAATCTGCCTGGCAGAGGCAGCACTGATCTTTTATACTCTAAATTACCTACTGGCGATTTACAATTATTTTCCAATACAATTCAGTCTATAACATGGTCCAGCTGTGTTCACACCCAATGTGACAGTGCCAGCATGTCACCCAGCATGGATGGCACGGAGCAGAAGGAGGAAGAGGTATCCACACCCCAAATTCTCCATCTTGGCCACGTGTCTCTCATCACAAACATTCTAGAAATCTGCTAATTCTACATTCTAACAGTCTAATTTACACTCTGTTTATTGTTGCAGCTTGCATTTCTTCTCTCAGTGTTGGCAAATTGTTCCAAGGAGCTGAATCAGCCCCTGAGACACCTGGGGCTCACTCGAGGGTCTTTGGGGACCCTGCCAGGGGGTGTTGAACCTCCCAGGGCAGCCAGAGGAGCACTCTGGGCTCCCACACTGCAGCAGTGCTGTGCTCTCTTTAACTCTACAATCTGCTCGTCACCTTTCCCATCTTCCAGAACCAGCCACGTTCTTCCCATCTAGAATTTAAATTCCAAACCCCAAACAAGCAACAGACGCAGACAAAAGCAGGAGAATCAAGCACTGGCTGAATGGCTGTGATATTTCACCTTGAGGGAAAAAAAAACCAAAAACAGATCCAAAACACTCTGCTGGTGACTCTGGAGAGCAGCTGCATTTCAGCCTTAAAAGCCCAGTAGTGCTTGCAGAGCAGAACATCTGGAAAGCTGAGTTTGTCTGGCAAATATGGAATTGTGTCATGGGTTGTAGCTTAATAGTTTTTTATGTCACATAAATCAAGAGTGAGCGTTATCTCCATAAGAACTGGATGAAAATCATTAATAAATAATAATTAGCTGTTTCCTGAGCCTGCCATCTGGTAAGCATTTCTCCCAGCCAGCAGCTCCTGCTCCCTGCACTTCTCCAAAAAGCAGCAAGATGAGCTCAGGCTCTTCTCTCTTCCCTTTGGGAAGTGCAGACACCCAGGACGCTGCAGCCTCCCCACCTGGGCAGGTCTGCACTGCCCTTCCTGCCTGCTCTGAGCCCCCAGCTCCCGAAATCAGCAAAGCCAGCAGCCCCTGAGCCCTTCCTTCCATCCTGCACGTGGGCTCCAAGATAACCAAATTCATCATCCTAACCTGTAAGTGGCTGTCATTAGTATTATTATTTTCATCATACAAATTATCTTCCAGATTAGGTCATATGCATTTTGAGATCCTGTGGTTTCCTAGCAACTCCTCTCCCCATCTCCAGCAGACACCGTGTGCCGCTTGCTTTTCCTTTTTTAGCCTCCTGTGCAGGGGTTATTTCAGTAGCAGTGATCTCAGGCCCTGCTGACCTTTAGTCTGTCACATTTGGGGGAGAAGGTGCACAAGACAACCATCCCCCAAAAAATGACATTTTCAGCCTCCCCTTGCCCATCATCTGTGCCCAGACCAGGAGTGCTGAGCTCTGCAGGACAAAAACCTGCCCACATCTGGTAAAAACTGGCAGCATTTGGGAGATCTTAAACCTTTCTTTAGTGTCAGCCTTGATCAAAGTGCCAGAGCCCAGAGAGGCACAGGACAGGCCCCTGTCACCAGGCAGAGACACTTCCCAAATAATTCACGTTTGCACACAGGAAAATATCCACAGGAAAACCTGAGCTGTGGTTTTAGAGTTGTTTCTAGTCCAACGGAGGAAACAGTCTGGAGAGCCCAACCAATTTTAGGCACCAATTTTAATTAACTCCTCTAGCTGAGTTAATCAAGGTATCCACCAGATTTAACCCCGATGGGGCTGGGCATGGTGACAATCCCAGCCAGTCCTTTGTGTGAGCAGAGCAGGACTGACTTCTGTCCTGCCCCACTGACACTTTTTAAAATAACAACGTCTGCTCTGAACTACAAAAGCTGTGGGGCTTAATTATTTAGATAGCAAGTGGCCCTGTTTCAAAAGGAAAAGGGAGCAGAGCTCAGAACCGTCTCCACTCCACATGGAGTACAGCTATTAATATTTGATCCCCTGCTAGCCTGGAGGAAAGGGAATAATGCTCATTACACCAGCCTGAGACTGAATCCACTCTGACAATTGACTGGACTGAGGATGAGGATGAACCTTTCCTGCAGTGAGGTAAGCTGGGCACTGGCAAAGGAGCACAGAGAGAAATGGGAATCTGCAGTGGTGACCATCAGAGCATCCCTGGAAAAAGCAGCACTGCACCCAAAATCCACTGCTGGGTAGAGGAGAGGGATCACTGTGAGGAGCAAGGAACAGACACAAAGGCTTGTGGTTAGAAGGAACAGGTTAATGGAAATGTGTGGGACTCTGTGTCGGGATGGAATAAAAGACTCTGCTGGGAGCTGCCCCAGGACAAAAAGAGATAAAAGGGGGGAGAGAGAGAGGGAGAAGAGGGAGAAGAGAAGGAAGAGAGCGATTTCCCCTTTACAATACAATAAATCTTCTTCCATGATGAATATTCTAATTTCCACTAACCAATGTAACACAAATACAAATTCTGTAGCATTTACATACAGCCTGTAGCAATCCTTATATTAGCATAGTGTGTTACATTTTAAACTCTAAGATCTAATTTTTGGGCCCTGGCAAGTCTTTCTGTGCCCTTTGGAGTTGCTCTCTGGCAGAGGGCATTGTTCTATCAAGAGGGGATTGCCTTCAGGGGCCATCCCATTGTTTCATGGTAATTCAGTAACTAAGGCCTGGCATCTCAAAAGTGGCTTTCATTTCACTCTCGTTCATGGTTTCAGACTCTGGGAATTCATATTTGCAAGATTTCTCTGTTTCACCTTTCCCAACAGAAATGTGATTGTCAGGGACAGAGGGACAGTGCCATGTCCCTGGGGAATGAAATATTGCTCAGTCCCACGGCTCCCATCCCAGGGGTTTTGGTCCAGCCCTTTCCAGGGCCAGGAGCAACACAGCAGCAGGGAAAGGCTGCAAAGAAGAAGTGAGGAGCCCATTTCCCTTCTCGTGTCCTCAGGCTGTGCCTTGCCCCGTCCCAGGCCCAGCACTGAGATCTCACTCTCACTGAGCAGGAGGCTCAGAACTAAAATGGGACAAGGGAATCTAGGTGAGGAATGGAAAATAAAGCCAATTTCAGATGGCCCCATTCTGGGGGGCTCATAAGAAGACCTATTTTCCAGACTGGTCATAGTCTGTGTCACCCAGTTAAAGCTGCAAACTTTACCCTGTGCCTGGGAAATCATCTGCTTGAGGTTAAACAAATATTTCAAATATTTCCAATACTGGAAATACACACACCTGGACAAGTTTGGAGCTGCTGAAATGGCTCCACTCTCTGGACCCACTGCAGATTTTTGCCTCCTGCCTTTCCTCTCCCTACAGCACTTCCCTGTTAGCACCTCTAATTAGAAGGGAAAATCACGAGCTCCATGTTATTTAAGGGATTATGCAGCATTTTAAACCACAGCACAATGTAATTATTTTTTAATAGCTGCAGCTATTTCATGTATTTACTTTTAATGGTGTTTGAGTCATAAATTAACAGTAGAAAAGAGAAAAAAAAAGGCAAATCACTCAAAAGAGAAGCAGGCAGGGATTGAAAAGAAAAACTAAAATGCTAAAAGAAATTATTAGAAATAATCAAAAGGGAAGAGGTTTGTGTCCCAGCCTCACCCCATTGTTTGTGTCCCAGCCTCACCCCATTGTTTGTGTCCTTCACCCCATTGTTTGTGTCCCTCACCCCATTGTTTGTGTCCCTCACCCCATTGTTTGTGTCCCTCACCCCCATTGTCTGTGTCCCAGCCTCACCCCATTGTTTGTGTCCCAGCCCTCACCCCATTGTTTGTGTCCCAGCCCTCACCCCATTGTTTGTGTCCCAGCCTCACCCCATTGTTTGTGTCCCAGCCTCACCCCATTGTTTGTGTCCCTCACCCCATTGTTTGTGTCCCAGCCCTCACCCCATTGTTTCCTATTGTTTCCCATCCCTAACCCCACTGCTTCTCATTATTTCCCCCATCCCTAACCCCATCCTTAATCCCATTTTCCCACTGTTTCCCATCCCTAACCCTGTTGGTTTGTGTCCCCATCTCTCACCCCATTATCCCCCATCCCTCACCCCATTATTCTCTCTCACACCATATTTCCATCTCTCCCCCCATTATCCCTCTCCCCCCATTATCCCTCTCCCCATTATTCTCTCTCCCCCATTATCCCTCTCCCCCATCATTTCCCCTCTCCCCCATCATTTCCCCTCTCCCCCCATCATCCCTCTCTCCCCCGTTATTTCCCCTCTCCCCCCATCATTTCCCCTCTTCCCCCATCATTTCCCCTCTCCCCCCATCATTTCCCCTCTCCCCCCATCATTTCCCCTCTCCCCCATCATTTCCCCTCTCCCCCATCATTTCCCTCTCCCCCCCATCCTTTCCCCTCTCCCCCCATCCTTTCCCCTCTCACCCCATTTCCCCTCTCTCCCCGCAGAAGGCGCGCCTGGCGCGGATCCGCGTGGCCAAGACCGGCAGCTCCAACGCGTACCTGCACAGCAAACGCAACGGGCTCCTCAACGAGGCGCTGGAGCTCACGGTGAGTCACACCCGCGCGGAATTCACATTCAAAACTGCCTTTTGGACCGCTGCTCTCCGGCCTTTCGAATTGCCAGGCGAGCTCAGCAACATCACCCAGCCCGTCATCCCCAGGAGCTCCTCACTCCTCCTGTCAACAGGAACTCACTGCCAAAAGCGCTCGGGGAAGAGCAGCTGACACACCAGTGCCTAAGTCCAAAAGGCAAGAGGCTGGGAGAAATATTTGGCTGAATGGGTTCATTTTCTGGCACTTGCCCAAAAAGAAGTGGGAAAATTATCATTTTGGCTACAAAGCTGCAGTAGGTACAAGAAGGAAAACAAAAACATTTCTAAAGAGGTTCTGGAGGATTTATTTTTTTTTTTTTTGCCCATTAATAACTAAATGTAGATCTATAGGAGCTCCTGCAGCAGGTTTTCACAAGGTTTCCTGGCTGTAACTTCCTCCCTGGTGGGCTCACAGCTCTAAATCACAGAAGCCCAGAAGGACTTGGGCCAGAACCAAGACCCAACAGGACTCTCCCTCCCCAGGCAGCGACACTAATTAATTACAGAACTGCAGAGAGCTCTTCCCTGCAGGTGCACATGGCCACTTTAACTCCACGAGGCAGGACTTTACATCCTTTCATTTCATGGCAGAGCCACAAACCCTTCTGAAGAGTACAGAATGTGAATGACAGCGAGTCTAGGCAGCCAAATTTTTTAAGCTGTGAAAACATAAAGGAGCGTGGTGTGTGTAGCTGCTGTAACAGGCACCAGAACATTATCTCCATCCTGTGCATGTTTGTCAGTCAGATTAGTGTCAAACTGCTTCCCTGCCCAGGTACAAGCCCTGTTTGACACCTTGCCCAGGGATGGGCTGCACGTGGCAGAGCCACAGGGCAGCAATTCCAGCTGAATCCTGCAGCCACCAGCACAGCTCTCTGCCAGCCCCAGATCCCACAGCCCCAGACCCCAAAACCCCCAGACCCCCAAAAACCCCCAGACCCCACAGCCCCCAGACCCCAAAACCCCCAGACCCCACAGCCCCCAGATCCCACAGCCCCCCGGACCCCCAAAACTCCCCAGATCCCTCAGCCCCAGATCCCTCAGCCCCAGACCCCCAGCCCCAGACCCCACAGCCCCCAGACCCCCAAAAACCCCCAGATCCCACAGCCCCCAGACCCCACAGCCCCGTTTTTGGGCACCCAGCACTGGTGTGCCACTGGAGGGGTCACTGAGCAGGGACACCCAGCCCTGCCAAACCCAGCACTGCAAACCCAGCAGTGCTCAGGATCCCAGAACACCCCTGAGCACCAGCACGAGCTGATGAACCAGCAGGAACCACCTTCCCAGGAGCAGCACCTCCAGTGGAGCCTCCCAGCAGGGGAAGAAAGGCAAAAAAAGGATTCTTCAAGCACAGCAGCAGGAAGAGCTCAGCTCCAGGACCTGTGCTCCACAAACACGAGGGTTTCTGCCATTTTCCATCCACACACGAAGCACTCAGCCTGTTTCCTTCTCATATAGAGATTTTTTTAGTGGGCTTTGTGTCAAAAGTGCTCGAGGGATGGTGAGATCCTTCCCATGGCAGCAGCCTACATATCCTCTTAGCACTAATCTCCTTGTACAGCTGAAATTCCCTTTTAGCTGCAGTGCCAGGAGGTAATATCCCAGGATATGGATAACCCAGGATATGGATATCCCAGGAAGCTGGGATACTCAGGCTGGGAGCTCTGGTGCCTCTTCACAAACCCCAGATAAGCACTGGGCAGGGCCAGTCCAGCCCCTGCACCAGCTCACCAGGGCCCACTGATGGAGCACTGAAAGTGGAAGAATTTTGGATTTCAGAACTGCACCGTGTGCTGCAGCCTCCCCCAGGCAGCCAGCAGTTCACTGAAAGTCTTCCAAGAGCAAACTGGATGGAAACTGGCACCAGATCCTTGCAAACCTGGCTCAGAGAGCAGAGCTCTCCTTCCCCCAGCAGCTCTCCCAAACTCCTCTGCTGAAGACCCAGATTTTGTTTGCCTGCAGTGACTCAGGGAGCATCTGCAGGATCCCTCTCCTCGGCCCTGCTCCCAAAATGCCAAGTGCCTGGGATGCTCAGGGTGATCAGCAGCCCTGCAGACCTGCCCCTGCTTTCCACCTGGGGTGGCCTCAGGGGGCTCCTGCTCTTTGCTGCTCAAGAAAAGCCCCAAAGAAGAGAGGGCACAAATCCCATTCCTGGCCCCTGAGCCTTGAGCCCTTTCCCCAGGGCTGCTGTGGGTGGGAGGCAGAGGGAGAGGCTGGGCTGAGCTCCAACACAACCTGCCTTGGCTCCCAGGTCCCATTTCCATTTCCTCCCAGGCAGATCCTCACAAAAAGACAGTTTGCAATATGTGCTCTCCCTCTCTCTTTCCCCAGTGTTTTAGTGCAGCATCATCTCTGCTTCAGGGCTGCCAAGGACCTCCATGGGAAATATTCCAACCCAGACTTGAGTGGAGTCAGTCATCTCAGCAGGACCTGCTGCATGTGTTACCTCACCAGGAGGATTGTTAATAAGAAAAATGGAACTGCTTTTTTCCCTTTTTTTTGGGCCACTTCTAGAAATACATCTGGGAATGTTCATCCTCCAAAACAACAGCAACAAAAAAAAATCCATAACCTGCCTTAGATGCGTTCCCACAGGAATCTATTAATTCTGTGTTCAGGAAGTCAGCTCCCTCAATGTGCCACTTCAGCAGAGTTTTGGCACCTGTCAGAGTTATTCCCTCACCTGAGGCTCACAGAGCAGCCTGGGAGTGGCAGCAGAGCAGGGGTGTGTGCAAACTGTGCTTTAACCACAGCTGAACCTGTGCTGGGCACGATGCTCTTCCCTCTCCTGAGCCGTGCACATCCATTTTCACTTCCAGATTTTATTCCAGAAGGCACCAGGCCCCGTTTCTGAGGCACTGGAAACACCTTACACCACCTGGCTGCTGCTTTAGTGCACCTCAGGGGGACAGAGCTCACCCTAAAGGCACTCCACAGACTGAGGGTGAAATCACAGCAGTTTCAGCTCAAGCAGCACTAAGAGAATATCCTCAAACCCTAAATATTAATAGTGTCCAATATTATCCTTAAATCCTAAAAATTAACAGTGTCCAATATTATCCTCAAACCCTAAATATTAAGTGTCCAACATTATCCTTAAACCCTAAAAATTGACAGTGCCTAATATCATCTTTAAACCCTGAAAATTTACAGTGCCTAATATCATCCTTAAATCCTGAATATTGACAGTGCCTAACACCATCCTCCAACCCTAAATATTAACAGTGCCTAATATCATCCTCAAACCCTAAATATTAACAGTGCCTAATATTACCCTTAAACTCTTAAAATTAGCAGTGCCTAATATTATCCCTAAACCCTAAATGTTAACAGTGCCTAATATCATCCTTAAATCCTAAAAATTGACAGTGCCTAATATCATCCTCAAACCCTAAATATTAACAGTGCCTAATATCATCCTTAAATCCTAAATATTGACGATGCCTAATATTACCCTTAAACTCTTAAAATTAGCAGTGCCCTAATATTATCCTTAAATCCTAAATATGAACAGTGTCTAGTATCATCCTCAACCCTAAAATATTAACAGTGTCTAATGTCATCCTCAAACCCTAAAAATTAACAGTGCCTAGTATTATCCTCAAACCCTAGATATTAATATTAATATAAATATTAATAATATAAATATTTATATATTTCAGTATTTCCTCCCTGGCTGTGAACACCGAGAAACGCTCAGGGCTTGGATGCAATCTGAGTCCACTTGGGTGGACAAGTGAAATCATTAAGAAAAAACCTGAGGAAAGTTCTGAGAGTCAGGAGGAAAAGCTGGGAGCTGGCAGCAGTGAATTGTCTCCACCGCTGAGACAATTCCGGCTGTTTGCTCTCCTGCTCTCACACCCCTTTGGGTTTGTTCCCCTCCCCTTTCTGTGCCTTTTCAGGGATCCACCGAGGAGGAGCAGCACATGACGAAAGGCACCTCGTTAATCGAAAGCCAACACCACCATCTGCTGCACTGCCTGGAGAAAACAACCGTAAGTGCCAGCCCAGCCCAGCCCAGCCCTGCCCAGCCCTGCCCAGCCCTGCCCAGCGGTGTCACCGGGCGCGGGGGGACCCTGCCACACCCTGCCAGGCTGCGCTCGGCCGGGCGCCCCAAACAGCCTGCAGCGGGTGAAAGGCACTTCTGCCTCACTGCCTTTGAAATAACAGCAGCAATTCCTGTGCAGAGGGTGGAAATGGGATTTCTGCTGCCCTCAGCCCCCTGCCCCTGCCCCGAGGCAGCAGCAGCTCCTCAGGCGAGTCCGCCCGAGCACGCAGGCATTGCACGGGGGAGGGGGTCCTGGCAGGGAGAATTTCCATTTCCTCAGTGCTGCTGAAGAGACTCAGAGTGCATGTCCCTGTGCTGTCAGTCACACATCACTGTGTGTCAGTCAGATGTCGCTGTGTGTCAGTCACATCACTGTGTGTCAGTGACACGTCACTGTGTGTGTCAGTCACACATCACTGAGTGTCAGTCACATCACTGTGTGTGTCAGTCACACGTCACCATGTGTGTCAGTCACATCAGTGTGAGTCAGTCACACGTCACTGTGTGTCAGTCACACACTCTGTCAGTCGCACGTCACCGTGTGTGTCAGTCACACGTCATGAGTGTATCAGTCACACATCACTCTGTGTCAGTCACACGTCACCGTGTGTGTCAGTCACGTCACCGTGTGTCGCACATCACAGTGTGTCAGTCACACCTCACTGTGTGTGTCAGTCACACGTCACTGTGTGTGTCAGTCATATCACTGTGCGTGTCACACATCATCGTGTCAGTCACACCTCACTGTGTGTGTCACGCATCACTGTGTCAGTCACATCACTGTGTGTGTCAGTCACACCTCACTCTGTGTGTCAGTCACACGTCACTGTGTGTCAGTCACACCTCACTGTGTGTGTCAGTCACACGTCACTGAGTGTGTCAGTCACACGTCACTGTGTCAGTCACACGTCACTGTGTGTGTCAGTCACATCACTATGTGTGTCAGTCACACCTCACTGTGTGTGTCAGTCACACGTCACTCCCTGTCACGGTGCTGGGCTCACTGAGGGTCAGTTCTGCTGCCTTGGGAGGAGGAGGATGCTGGGGGCTCCAAACCACACCTGGTCACCAAACCAGCCACACCCAGTCACCAAATAAACCATACCCGGTCACCAAATAAACCACACCCAGTCACCAAATAAACCACACCCAGTCACCAAATAAACCACACCCAGTCACCAAACCACACCTGGTCACCAAATAAACCATACCTGGTGACCAAACCGACCACACCCGGTCACCAAACCACACCAGGTCACCAAACCACACTTGGTCACCAAACCACACCTGGTCACCTCACCTGGTCACCAGTGCCCAAGGCTGGAGACGGACCCTTCAGCCCAGAGGGGTGAGCCCTGCCCGGGGTTTAAAGGCTGCTCACCTTCACTCACCTCTGGCTGCAAGGGCAGCTGCTTTGTCTCAGAGCCCCCCGGCAGTTTGTACAGCAGGACTTTTCTCTCTGCACCCTGCAAGGGTGACAGCGAGTTTCAGTTTGCATTGCTGGCTGATTGTGCATGCACAGGGCTCTGGGAACATTTCAGATATTTATTTGATACATATGTTTTGCTTCCAGGTTTGTATAAAAGGTTCTGCAGTAAAGGAACACATTATCTATACCATAATTCATTCTAGGGAGAATATTGAAATATTCATGCCTTTTTCTATCTGCATCCATCATCAAATGTACTTTTGATTTCTGACTTGCAAGGGTTTCTTCTAGCAAATCACCTTCACTTCCATAGTTTGGCTTGTGCTGGAGCAGCACCACTGGGGCCTCAGAGATACACTGGGAGAAGCTGAGTAATTCATGGCAGTGACCTGAGCCAAGGAGCTCTAAGGGCCCTGAACTGATTCTTCCGTGTCAATGACTACTGGATTTGTTATACAACTCATCCTGCCTTTATTTCAATGTTACATTACCAGCAGATATTTCACAACCTGACTCGTCAGTTTAAAACTTTCTGCCTAAAACCTCCAGCATTTCAGTATGACCCATATTGCACAAAAGCACTTCCATTTGAAAACGTGAACACATTTTTTGGCTGAAGCTGCCAGCCCTGCCTGCGGGCTTGAGAAGGGCTCACAGAAATTCTGACCTGCAGGGGCAGCTGAGCATCCCTGGGGCTGCAGCAGTTGCTCCATCACTGGTGTAACTGGCCAAAGAGTGTCCTAATTAGTGGGTGTGGTGTCCTAATTAGTGGGCGTGGCGCCCTGGCTGTGCCACCCCAGCCATGACCAAAGCCTGACCCTTGCAGCTCACAAACCTGCTCAGACAAGGAGCGGCAGGGATTGAAAATGTTCCTCCTTTTCAGCAAACAATGGCAAAAATAACAGCAACACTTGGAGTTTGATTAGAACTCAGAAGGACAATCTGCACAATGGGGTTTTCATGGTTTTCAGCCAGTTATTGCCACGGTGCAGCACCAAACCACACAGCAGGTTTAGATCCTGCTCTGCAGTTATCAAAAAAGTTCCATGGGTTTGTCTGGAGATCCTGGTACTTCACATAATCTATTCAAACACCCTGAGACAGAGAATTCAAATGGCAGTAAAAGCGCTTTTAAACACTGAAGAGTCATTTTGTGAGCAAGTTGCAGGAATGGAATGAGGAATGTACCATGGTTGCAAGCTTGTTTCAATGGGCAACTCACCTTTCCTGAAAGCAGGCAGAGGATTCTCCAAGGCCGTTATTTATTGGCCGGCTCTCTGGGTTGTGCTGGCACACACTTCCAGCTGAGTGGCTGTGAATGGTCACAAATCTGCTGTGTCAGATGACAAAGTGACCCTGGAGTACTTGGAGCTGCCACAACAGAGATTACTTTGTCATATTCCCACAGCAGATGGAGTTTGTTCAAACCAAAGGAGGTTTTTTCCTCTCCCAGATCGAGTCTGGACATTCACATGCTGTGTTTTCTCCGAGTGCTGAGTGCCTTGAACCCAGTCCTTCAACCCAAACCCTTCTTCTGTGTTTTCACAGAGTTTGATCAAACCCCACAATCCATTGGTGACACAACAGCAAAACAATCCCAGTCTGTGATTTGTGAACCAGCGGCTGAATTTTTGTCTTTGCCTTTGGCTCTCAGAAGATCAAAGCAATGAAGTTGTTCTGGGTTTTGTTCTGTTTCCATGAACAAATTCAGAAGCTGAATTGTCAGAAGGGTTCTGGTTGAGGGGCCTGAGGGAAGGTTCTGTTGCCCATTCAAACCTGAGCAGGAATGCTGAGGCCAGAGATGCGGTGCTGGGACTAAACTGAATGCTGGAATGGACAATGAATTGTGTTTTTATCTTCTGTTGGCATGTTGTCCTGTAGGGATTGTCCTATCTTGTGGATGATCCCCTGTTATCTGTACGAACTTCCACCATCAAGGTACTCGCTGTTCGGTTCGATCTGTGTTCTCTGTGCTCTCTGTGGCGTGTCTGGACGGTGTTTGCTCACTCCTCCTCCTGCTCCTGTCCCGGGCACTTCGTGCACGTGGCTCCCCTTGGCTTCCCAGTGCTCCTGTTCCCTGTGAGGTGCTCCCTGTTCTGTCAGGTCTGGTGGCTGCCTGCAGCATGCTTGCTTTTGTTTCCCATCTTTCCTGAAGCTGACAGGGACTGGATGAAGTCTGTTCACTCTACCCGGGTGTGCATAGCCACTCATGGGAGTTCTTTCTTTCAGGAATTCTTGTTCCTTAGCACAAAAGCTCTTTACAGATTCAGCTTTCTGAATTTCCTCCCCCCTGAGCAGTTCCCCCTCTTCACTGCCCTGTTTATCCCCCCCAGCTCATGCACTGCAGGGATGCTTTGAACCCATTGACTTCTATGGGCTGGTGATAAAATAAAAATAAAATACCCAAATAAAATACAGTCCTGTCCCCGGGCATAAAGGAGCATGAACTCCTTTTGGCTGTCATAACCATGCGGCATTCCAGACTTTTTGAGACCACTCTGGAATGCAGAAATTCAAACCCCGTGGGTCTGAGCCCAGCAGTTACCACCTCAGACCGCGTGAGCGAGGCAGCAGTGACGCTTTTCTCACTGCAGCAGCTCCTGTTGAACTCAGGGGAGCAAAACCCCCCGGTTGCCGGAGGGCAGGGTCGTTTCCCAGCGGGGGCCCGCCCGGCTCAGCCCCGCGGGCGCTCAGAGCCGCTCCCGGCGCGGGGCCGCCCGCCCGGCTCGGCACTCACCGCCCGCTTCCCCCGCAGAACCACGAGTTCATCGACGAGCAGCTGTTCGAGCAGAACTGCATGGAGAGCTCCCTGCAGAACTACCCCTCGTCGCGGAGCCCGTCGCTGTCCAGCCACGCGGGGCTCAGCACGTCGTGCTGCTCGCGGCGCCACAAGAAGAGCTCGCACCTGCCCAACTCCAGCGTGCCGGCCACGCGGCTGCGGAGCATGCAGGAGCTCAGCACCATCCACATCCAGTGCGGCGAGCAGCCCTCGCTCACCGCCAGGTGCGGGGCGGGGCGCGGGGCGGGGCGCGGGGCGGGGCCGGCTGTGCCGGGTGTGCCAGGTGTGCCCAGGTGTGCCCAGGTGTGCTCGGGTGTGCCCGGGTGTGCCAGGTGTGCCCAGGTGTGCCCACTGCAGGGCTGGCGGGGCTGTGCCAGGTGTGCCCGGGTGTGCTCAGGTGTGCCCAGGTGTGCCTGGTGTGCCCGGGTGTGCCCAGGTGTGCCCGGGTGTGCCAGGTGTGCCCAGGTGTGCCTGGTGTGCCCAGGTGTGCCGGGTGTGCCCAGGTGTGCCCAGGTGTGCCCGGGTGTGCCCGGGTGTGCCCGGGTGTGCCAGGTGTGCCCGAGTGTGCCCAATGCAGGGCTGGCGGGGCTGTGACAGGTGTGCCCAGGTGTGCCAGGTGTGCCCAGGTGTGCCCGGGCGTGCCCTCACACAAAGGGGACCTTTGTCTCCCTCCCATTAATGACCAGCTGCTGGCTCCTGGGAAGAGCCAGACCCAGTCCGGACCGCAGAGCAGCTCGGGGGTGGATTCAGGAAAAGGGGGGACTCTCCCCGAGGGCACAGGTGGGGCACAGGGCAGGCTCCCCGGGGAATGGCACCTTGGCAAAACCAGCCGAAGCTGTTGGAGAGCTCACGTGGTCCCCCGGGGACACTCCACGATTTTCATTGTCCAAAAGTCTAAATTGCCACTCTAAGCATCACTGGGAAGCAAACGAGGAATTTCACAATGGTGTCTTAGTAGCTGTGCCCTAAAAAGCCATAAAGGACACAAGTGAAGTGTCCCTTAATAGAAAATGTTTAAAATTTCATTTTATACATAAATTGCCGAAAAAGAATCATTTATTCACCATATAATTCCTGCAAATATTAAATTACTTTCTAAATCCCCCTCAGCCCATTAAGCTTTTTGTGCACCAGGGCTGGTTTTGAATCCCATTCCTCTTCTCCCCACTCCTATCAGAGGGATGTGGAAAGCGAAACAAAGCTGCCTCTAGGGCAGCAAGCGATTACCTTGTGCCAGAAGGGCATTTCAGAGCATGAATTATGAATGAGCAAGCACAAAACACGTCCCCAGCTATTTCAGTTTCAATATGACAATATTTTAAACCAGCACCTGAAGCAGTAATTCAGGGGAATGTCAACTGTTCTGGGTGCTAAATCAGATGCCGGTGATATTTTAAATGTCAACACTTATTTCGCTTGCTTACCAAACTGGGCATGGATGGAGAGATTAAAAAAACTTCTCGGTTATTTCTCACAAGCAGCTGGGTGTGGTGGCTGCCACCGGCAGGAGCCGCAGCCCTGGGGCTGCCCCACGCCCAGCTCGTGGCCAGGGTTTTGTTCCTGGGTGTTTGAGGGCTCAGAAACCATCCTCTGGTGAGTCACTCCGCGGAACAGCAGCGGCAGCTTCCCCACTGGGAGCTTTGCATTCTGAAAGGACAGGCCTGGGGTGGAAAATGAACACGTTGGGCTGGTAATAGCAGACTCCTGTAGCTGTGCAGATGCACAGAAATCAACCTATCATTTTCCCTCTGTAATTAATTATAGGATGCAATTGATGCAGATCTAATAAGAATGCTCCCAGCTGTCACATCCTTGAAAGTGCTGCAGAGAGAAATAAAATAGAAAAGATCAAGGGACGGTGAATATGAAAGAGGTATTTGAAATGCAAGAAAGACAACATCTTTCTCAGAAAGAGCTACCTGTGCTCTCAAAAGATGCGCTACACAGGCCAGTGTGTTTAGACGTCCTTTTAAATAAACTGGAATTATGCAAGAAGGAAATGGAGACAGAGCAATTTGCCCCGTGAAAAGCTGTCTCCTAACCAGGGGGAGCATTACCCGAGCTTGGTGTAATCCGTGCAGACGTAAGTGGTGCCTACAGGAACAGAGGGGTTGTTTAAGTGCAGCCTTCGACTATTTCAGCTGAATGAGAGCCTGATTAAGAACCACAACCATTCCCGTCCTTCCCATTCTGAGAAACAAGCCAAGCACTAAATTTGTTTTGCAGTCGTTCCAGCCTCAACATGAAGTCAGACGACGGGCTGAGACCGAACTGCAAAGCGGCGCAGATCACCACGGCCATCATCAGCATCCCCACGCCGCCGGCGCTGACCCCCGAGGGCGAGAGCCGGCCCGGCCCGGGCAGCCCCGGCCCCGCCGCGCTGCCCAACATCGTCAAGGTGTCCGCCTTGTAGCGGGGCCGGGCCGGGGCGGCACCGGGCACCGGCACCGGGCACCGGCACCGGGCACCGAGCCCGAGAACCGAGCCCGAGAACCGAGCGGGACCGGCCCGGGCCCAGAGCCCGAGCCCGTCCAGAGCGGCACCGGGCACCGGCACGAGCCCCGAGCGGGACCAGCCCGAGCCCCGAGTCCGTGCGGAGCGGCACCGGGCACCGAGCCCGTTCCCCGGCGCCGCTCCGTGCTGCCGAGCGGGACCGGCCCGGGTTGGACCAGCGGGACCAGCGAGACCGGCCCGAGCGGGACCGGCCCGGGTTGGACCAGCTCGAGCCGGACCAGCCCGAATTGGACCGGCCCGAGCCGGAATTTGGACCAGCCCGAATCGGGACCAGCCCGAGCCGGAATTGGGACCAGCCCGAGTTGGACCGGCCCGAATCGGACCAGTGGGACCAGCCCGAATCGGGACCAGCCCGAATTGGGACCAGCCCGAGCCGGACCAGCGGGACCAGCCCGAGCGGGACCAGCCCAAATTGGGACCAGCCCAAATTGGGACCAGCCCGAGTTGGACCAGCCCGAGCCGGACCAGCCCGAGCCGGACCAGCGGGACCAGCCCGAGCCAGACCAGCCCAAATTGGGACCAGCCCGGAGTTGGGACCAGCCCGAGCCGGAATTGGGACCAGCCCGAATTGGGACCAGCCCGAATTGGGACCAGCCCGAACTGGGACCAGCCCGAGCGGGACCAGCCCGAGCCGGACCCGCGGGAGCAGCGCACGGGCCGGGGCCGAGCGGGGCTGCAGGGGCAGAGCCTGCGGGGACAGACTGGAGCCCGGGCCGGGGCAGCAGCTCCCGCAGCGCTGCGGGGAGGAACCGCCGCGGCTGCAGAGCGGCACCGGGAATCTAACACTGTGTATCGCAGCACCTTTTTAAAGGTTTTTAATGGATAATATTTATTCATGAGGAAATGACTGACGAGGTGAAAAACAATGGATTTTGCGATTTTTTTTTTCTTCATGGAGGAGAACCTTTAAACCAACCAAAAATTTCACTTTTTTTTTTTTTTTTTCTTTTATAGGAAAAGATTTAGACAAAAGAAGCCACCTGTCACAGCAGTCCCTGCATCACTCTGTGCGTGTGTGTGTGAGTGCAGAGCCCTCGAGGGCAGGGTGGTGCCCGCAGGAGCCCAGGTGTGCCAGCGCCCAGGTGTGCACACCCACCCACACACACACCTCCCACCCCGATGCCATCCCCAATTTAGACTATTTTGTATCCCCCCTTCAGGTCAATACAGTGCAATTGCATACAGTGTGTTTGTCTGCTAATTATCGTCTGTGGAAACATATTTGTGGAGAAAAACAACAACAACAACAAAAAAAAGAAGACAGGCTTTAGTAGGGTTTTAGTCCCACCTGGGTATCTGCTTTCTATTTTTGTTATCACTTACTTGTTAGAGTGTGACTAGACTACAGTTCTGTATTTTTAAAAAGGAAAAAAAAATAGTAGGATTCTTTTTTAATACTGTACACACAAATGGCAAAGAATGAAAGCACTGAACTCAACTGCATCAAGCGTTCCTGAGTCTAACTGAGGTTCCTTGTAATGTATGCCCATGCTTTTTACCTTTTGGTTTCTATAGAGAAATTCCTTTGCTAGCACTGGACGTATAACCCATTGTAAATAGTAGCCAAATGATGTCTGGATTTATACTTGATAATAATTAACCCCAGAGCCAAATATCTTGCATGGACAGAGAGGTATTTGGCTTTTTCACAGTCTTAGGGCTCCAGTTGTCCCATCCATGGCTTCTGGGCTGCATTGATTCTGGGGATAGACAAGGTCAGAGTTCCAGTTCTCCACAGGATCTGCCTGAGCAGGGGGAGCAGGACTGGAGTCGGGAGAACATTTGCTGATGTGTGGTACAGACAGCATCTTCTATTCCCAGTTCTACTCTTGCTTTGGGAAAAGTCTAACCCTGAGCTAACAGCTAACCAAAAACTGCAGAACACTGTGTGGTACTGCCAGGTGCCTCATCCCAGGGCTGAGCCAGGCTCAGGGCTGCCACCTCCTCCTGGGGCCTCTCTGGGAAGGATTCAGAGGGAAACTCACGGCCCTGAAGCTGATTCCCCTGGCAGGAGGAGACTCCTCCCTGCCTCTGTGCCCTCCTGGAGCCCCCCAGTGCCAGGGGAGGCACGAAGGGCAGAGCAGGAGCATCCCCCTTCCCTGTCCCTGTCTGGCTGATCCCCGAGGTGATGCACACCCCCAGAGCCCGGGGGGCAGGGGAGGCACCCCCCACCCTGAGCAGAGATTTGCCAAGGGCAGAGAGAGCTCCAGGAGCAGCTCAGAGGGTGCCTGAGGCTGGCTCAGCAGTGGGATGATGTTCTTTTCTAACATCTGTCACACCCTCTCCCAATGTGATGTTTGTATTTGCACATATGCACACACATGTAACTAACTGCAGACACGTACATGTATAGCTAATTAACGCTGATTGCACAGAGCTGCACCCTGCTTAGGCAGCACTCCTGTGGGAGTGAGTGATGGCTGATGCATTGACCCAACACCCTAAATCCTACAACACCCCGCAGCTGTAGGGCTGTGGCTGAGCCTCCAGTAGCTGCACCAGCTTCCATTTATCCCAGTGCTGTAATATGTTACCCAAAACTATGTTTAGTCCTGTTTTAAAAGATTAAAGTGCTCTGCCTTGTGCTGCTTCCTGTAGGAAGTTATACTGCAGTTAATCTTACCATCACTGAGCTTTTTTTTCTCGATGTTTTAATTTAACTATTGCTTTATTTTCATTAACTGTCATCATCTGAGCACCCCTGCCCTTCTAGATCAGAGGCCCTGCTCTCCACCACTTGCCACCTTTGCAGCCTCATCTCCCCTGGCACAGAGTGAGGGTGAAATGGCCCCGTGCTCACAGGGGCAGGAATAAAAACCACCAGGAGTCAGGGGCTCCACGTGGGTTCTTGGTGCTGCCTTTCTCATTCCTGGTGTAGTGTGGAGTGCTGAACAAGGCACTGCCCACCCCTGTGTCTGTGAGCAGCCTTGTCCAAGCACTGCTGGGGCTTTTCATCACTGTCAGTCAGACTTCCTGGAAAAGAGAGTGAAACATTCCATTTCAAGGGTTGACAAGAAGGAGGAAATCCAGTTCCAGGAGTTTCTGGCTGGCTGCTCGGGCTCTGATTGCCACAGCCTGTTTTCCTCCACAAAACAGGAATTGTTGTCCTGGCTGGGGAGCCACAGCTGTGCCTGTGCCATGAGTCAGCTCCTCAGCACAGGTTCTTGGGGATAAAAACCCAGAATTGGGGAAGTCTGAGCCTGTAGGAGCAGGGCTGAGAATCTTTTTAATGGAGACATTAGCTCCCTTCATCCTCTGAAATCACCCAATTGAAGCTTCTGAAAGCACCTGGAACAGGGATCCACCCCCAAGGACAGGGATCCATCCCACAGGGACAGGACAGGGATCCATCCCACAGGGATCCATCCCACAGGGATCCATCCCCAAGGACAGGGATCCATCAGGAGCAGAAGACGCCAAGGCACTCCTGAGAATCCCTCAGCAGAATTTCTCCTGCAGGACTCCTTGCCTCCAGT
Source organism: Luscinia megarhynchos (assembly GCA_034336665.1). Classification (NCBI taxonomy): domain Eukaryota; kingdom Metazoa; phylum Chordata; class Aves; order Passeriformes; family Muscicapidae; genus Luscinia; species Luscinia megarhynchos. Next base: position 6,575,741 of record CM067588.1, on the reverse strand, counting down.
GCTCCCAGTGCTGCCCTGCCTGCCCAGCACCCCAAACCCTTCCTGGGGCACTCGTGCCCCTGAGCCCACCCAGAACCAGCAGCTGGCCCTGCCCAGCCAGGACAGCGACAGGGACAGCAACAGGGACAGGAACAGCCCCAGGGACAGGAACAGGTACAGGGACAGGAACAGCCCCAGGAACAGGGACAGGAACAGGGACAGGGACAGGAACAGCCCCAGGAACAGCCCCAGGAACAGGGACAGCCTCAGGAACAGCCCCTGGAACAGGAACAGAGACAGCAACAGGGACAGGGACAGGCTCTGGGAACAGCCCCAGGAGCATCCGTGCTATTCTGGCACTTCAGCTCAAAGCTTCCCCCTCCTCTCATTCCATGGGACACTTTATACTTTTAGAAAAGTTCCTTTAAAAGTGATAAAAACAGATTCTTTGCACACAAAGCAAGTGGAAGGGCATTATTTTTTCAGATTTTCCTAAAGCAATATTAAAAACATCAAAGGAGCGACTCCTTTTTCTGAGCATTTTATTTCCTTTCCAAAGCTTTTTCTGAAGGAAAAATATTTTCACGGATTTTCAGCCTATTCTGTCAATCGATTTCCTCTCTTCTCACCTGGCATTGAGCTGCTAAAAGGATTCACACCCCGCTGAAAAATCCCTTTCACACCCAGGCTTTGACTTCCCTCTACTCTTTCCAAAGCCATCTTTTGCTTTCCTTTTCCTTAAAGACAACCTAAGTAACACACATGGCTTTAGGGTGGAGTAAAGCTCATGGATAATTCAAAATACATCTTTCTTTAATTGGCCAGAAAGACCAGATTTAATCAATGCCACTTGTTTAACCTAAACCTGTTGCTAATTCAGCTGCACCCAGCATTTGTCATTCCAGTCCAGACCAGCTTCAGGTGTGTGCATGAAAACCAGATTAATACCAGCTAAAGAATGCAAATTTCCTTCAAGATTTTGCTTTTTTAAGCAAAGAGGTTTCAAACATGTCACATCTTACATGTACTGTAAAGAAAATCCAGGAAATTAAAAATCACATTTAATTTATTGTTGCAGCATCCCTTGGACTCTGTAATGTTTTAATCTGTTGGACCAAGGCAGAGTCACCAAGTCAGCACTTGTGGAGAGCTGGTGGACATCAACGGCTTTGAACTGCAAACTGAATTCTGCTTTTAAAATAGGTGAATAAAACACCTTTTCCACATCATCCACCCACCCAGTCTATCTCAGTATTTTGTTTTAGAACACTTGTTTTCCTCCAGCTCTCGGAGCCAGCTGCAGTAGATCCATGGGTTTAGGGCCCAGGTGTTCTGGCTTTGTGCTTGCCAGGAACACTCCGTGGTGATGTCTGAAGCTCTGGGGGAAGGGGAACACCAGGAGCTGAGCCCCCAGCCTGGGCCCTGCCCCGGGCAGTCACTGAGCCATTCCCCTCCCTGAGCCCCACGCTGCAGAGCAGCCCCGAGCACAGCCCCAGCCCCGGGATGCAGAGCCAGAGCTGCTGCTGCCAGGGCAGGGCCTGTGCCAGCTCTGTCCCTCTGTGTCCTGTGTCCCTCCCTCGTGGGGGGAGCTGTGTCCTGTGTCCCCACGCCCCTGCCCCCTGTCCCACCACCCCTGGCAGCTCCAGGGGCTCCTCGGACCACCCGAGTCTCTAAAATGGTGTCATGGTCTATTTTTGATAAACCATTCCAATGCAATGGTGTTTTCTTTAGGAGTTCTGTGTTATAAGAAGCTCTCAACCTTATTATTTTCTATTTTCATACTTTAAAATGGGCTTTGCTTTCCAAATGTCAGAGGACAGATATGAAATGTACTGGACACAACTGCAGGTAGCTTCATTTGAGAACAACTTTCTAGAAGAACCGAGTTTCCTGTTGTCTTCTTTTGGAATTGTAGTGCATATGTTGAAACTTGTATATCATTTACAGTATTGAGTCTTGTGCCACTGCTGTACCTGATGTATCCAACCCGGATTAAACAGAGTATGTGCCACAAACTCCTGCAGCAGCCTGGCAGTTCTTCCAAAATCCTTCTGGGAGCTTCTCTTGGACAACTTTGGGGTTGACCTAGGCCACTCCAGTTTAAACACTAATTAACTCTTCCCCAATTAGCAGAGGAATCAGGGAGATGTCGACAGGACAGCAGTGATGCAGACACTCAAGTGCATCTCTTGCAGTGTCCTGTCTGTGAATGGTAAGAGATGCAAAAATCAATCTTGGAAACAAACTCCTGCTGTCTTGGCTTTTCCAGCCACACAAAGGGGATCCCCTCCCTGGAGTCATTTGTTCCACGTTTGTGGAACAAAGCACAGATTGAAAAACTTTCACAATTAGTGCAGAGGCAAGCCAGGGTCAGCACCTGAGTCAGCCAGCACTCCCATCTTTTCCTGCCCCAGGACAGCTCTGTACAAGCCAAACAGTAAATATCAATTAGTTCTAGCACTAATAGGTAATTCCTTCTCTAATTAAAGTATTCCTGTAAGTGTGGGAGGTCTGATACTGTTGCACCCAGAGGGACAGACCAATTATGATTGCTGCACATTTTATACATAATTAAACCCTCTTCCACACAGCTTGCTGCACACCTTGCTATAGAAATGTTATTTATGCAGTGTTAATTAACTGGATTTAAATTAGCAATACAGGCATTGAGATGCTCACTTCACTGGGATATAATCAGTGCCTGGTTTACCAGAATTAGGGAAATGGGATGATCACCAACTTTGAGGGAATTCAGCTCCACCAGGAGTCCCAGCAGGAGGGAGGGCAGGCCTGGCTCAGGTGCTGGGGCTGGCCCTGCATCCCTGAGGGGTCCCAGGCTGGGCAGGGGAAGGTGTCCCTGCCATGGCAGGGGTGGGGCTGGCTGAGCTTTAAGGTCCCTTCCCACCCAAACCCCTCTGGGATTCCATGGAACACAACTGGGATTGTTCTGTATTTTGACATTTCTTATGTAGGAATGGCTGCCTTTCATCTTCCTTTTTTTTTTTTTTTTTTTTTTTACTTTGGATTGTAAAGATTCCAAATGAGCACCCAGCTGTCTTTGTTTTCCTTTTATTAACAAATTGTAACACCACCACTGGACCTGTGTAAAACATTCAGACACAGCTGCTTAGAAACAGACACCATTCTTCTTCATCTCAAACAACATCTGCCTCGTGTCAGTGTCCTCTGAGCAGCACAGACCTGTCCTGGGCCCAGCCATCAATGAGACATCAGTGAGGCATCAGGACATCAATCCCCATCCTTCAGCAGCTCCTGCAGGTAGACTGAGTTCCTGTGGCACTGGCTGAAGTGCCAGTAGCTCCTGCTGTACTCAGCCACTGCTGTGTAGTAGCTCTGCCAGGCCTGGCAGTAACTCCTCCAGGAGAGCTCAGGGCTCCAGCCCTGGCAGGCAGCATCACCCCAGGAGCTGCAGCTCTGCTCCTCCTCACTTCTGCTCCTGGCAGGGCTGGGGAATTGATGGTTCTGCCTTTTCTTGTGTTTAGCATTTTGTTTCAGGACTTTCTTTTTCCCTTCACTTGGCCTTGGGGCGTGGGATGGCCCCCGAGGCCTCTCTGGTGAGGGACAGGAACCTGCAGGGTGCTGCCCCTGCTGTGCTGGGGGCTCACTTGGCTCCTGGCTGTCTGAAAACACCTCAGAGCAGTTGGCCCTGCTGCTGCAGGAAGCCCTGGAGCTGTGTGAGCCCTCACTGTCAGCAGACAGCTCCCTGACTGCTGCTGCCTCTGGCTGCTGCTCCATCTCCTCCCACGCCACATCCCCATTCCTGGGCAGCCCACCTTGCTCTCCTGGGCCTGAGGAACTTCTTAAAATCTCCACCTCTCTCTCTGACCCTTCTTTAATGAAATAATCATAGTCTTCCACAAAATCTGAGAAGCTCCAGGGATTGGTGAGTTGGTTTTTGAAAGAAGACAAGCATGGAATTTTGGGAAGATTTTTCTTTAAGGCCTCCTCATCTGGAGCCTGAGTGCTGTGCTGTCCATCCATCCTGGAGATGGGTTTGACTTGATTCCTCTGTTCTGTGTGACAGCTGGAACTTTGGGGGGCTCCACTGTTTTTCCCTACATTTGCAGCATTTGTGCACTTTTTTACCTGCTTTTGCTTTGGAGTCTTTTTTGGCCTTTCTACAGAAGAATTATCCCTTGGAGGATCAGAGGGAGCCTGAGCAATGTCTGAAAAGCCATTCTGGGCAGGCTGCAGCACTGCTGGCTCTGCTTTAGGGCACTCAGTGTCACAATTCACCCCAGGAGCCAGTGGTGTTGCAGGTTTAACTTCCACCTCCCCATCTTCAAACTGCTCCATCATTCCAGGAGGGATTGGCTCTGCACAGGAGAGAAACAAGCAGCCCCTCAACCAAGTGCATCCTTCCCTCTGCAGCCCACAGAGGACCCAGGTGAAGCTTCTCCAGATTGCATCAAGTGAGGGCCACAAACCAACCCCTTCAGCTCCTGGGAGAGTTTAGAGAGCCAGGACATTTCCTTCATGGAAGGCATCAAGGGCTGCTCAACACAAACCACACTACATCACTTGTCAGGAGCAGAGTGTGAGGAATGTGGGCTAAAAGCAAAGCAGCCCCAGCAGAGAAGCCCCACATCAGCCCCCCCGGGCTGCTCTGACAGGAAACCAGCAGGCCCAGCTGCACCCCCAGCACAGAGCCCACCTGGCAGAGGAAGAAGCTGCAGGTTGCACTTCTGAGCAATTCTCATCATGGTGTTCTCCTCCTCCCCACGGCAGCAGTAGGTGACAGCCAGCCCCAGGGTGCCTGTGGGACAGAGCAGGGTGAAATGGCAGCAGGGCCAGGGCTGGCAGCAGGGCCAGCAGGACCAGCAGAGCTGCAGCTTCAGTAGCCCCAGGGCTGACCCATCCCTGTCCCCATCCCTGTCCTGTCTCTGTCCCCATCCTTGTTCCATTCCCATCCCTGTCCCCACCTCTGTCCCATCCCATCCCTGTCCCTGTCCCCATGCCTGTCTCTGTCCCCATCCCCATCCCTGTCCCTGTCCCCATCTCTGTCCCATCCCTGTCCTGTCCCCATTCCTGTCCCATCCCCATCCCCATCTCATCCCTGTCCCCATCCCTGTCCCTGTCTCCATCCCCATCCCTGTCCCCATCTCTGTCCCATCACCATCCCTGTCTGTCCCCATCCCTGTCCCCTGCCCCCCATCCCTGTCCTGTCTCTGTCTCCATCCCTGTCCCTGTCCCTGTGCTTGTCCCTGTCCTGTCCCATCCCCATCCCTGTCCCATCCCACCCCTGTCCCTGTCCCATCCCTGTCCCATCCCACCCCTGTCCCTGTCCTCATCCCCATCCCCATCCCCATCCCACCCCTGTTCCTGTCCCATCCCTGTCCCCATCCCCTGTCCCACCCCCATCCCTGTCCCACCCCTGTCCCTGTCCCACCCATCCCCGCCCCTCCCACCGAAGCGCCCCGCCCTCCCGATGCGGTGCATGTAGGTCTCCCAGTCCAGGGGCACGTCCAGGTTGATGACCAAGTTCACCTTCTCAGCATCAATGCCACGAGATGTCTGCAGGAGGGAGGAGGAGGAAAGGGCACTGAGAGCTGAGTCACTGCACAGTCCCTGCCCCAAGCCCCCCAGTCACCCCTGGCACTCCCAGCTTTGAGCTGCACAGCCACAGGCACACTGCAAACTGGGCTGGGCTGGATGGGCCCCAAAAGCATCCCTCATTGCAGCCCCTGCCCTGGGCAGGCACAGGAGCAACTGGGGTGGTTTCTAAGCTGCACAGTGAAAATAAATCACAGTCCAGGGTGCTTTATCTGCACATTTATGTTACCCCAGTTCCAAGCCACATCCAACTCTCTGAAGTGACTTTATGTACAATATTCCTGCTTGCTGTAAAATTTGCAGAGCAATTAATAAATTTGAAATAGAACCTGTAAAAAGCTGGTTTGAAAGCAGTAAAAGCTCACCAAGTCTGTGGAAATCAGAACTCTGCAGTGGAATTGCTTTAATTTAGCCATGGCATCAAGTCGCTGGCTTTGATTCATGTTGCCTAGGAAGATAAAAATTAGAAAAAGGTGACATTTCTCTTTTTATGCCCCTCACATTCTAGAAAACACTGCTTTGTATCATCAGAAAAATAAGTCAGAAACTTCCAGAAACCTCAGTTCAAATGAGTAAAGAAAGAACAATCAAAACTGGAAAAGTCAGATCACTCATGGCCAAAAAAATTCTTTTCCTTGTAGATTGAGTCTTGACCTATGGAGATTCAAATGCTATTCTGAGCCTTTAACCAGAGGCCCTGCAAGGCAAGATTTAAGTTATATATTCCTACTTTAGGTCACATTTATGCACAATTTCAGTGGAATCACAAAACTGTGGCTGGTTTACCTGCAATGCACTCGGCAGGGAAGCCTCTGGATGTCAGGACTTCAGCCAGATGTTGAGCCCTGAGGGAACACACACACTGAGAACTGGAAATAAAACCCCAGGCTAACAACACTGCTGGTTCTTAGGCTATTCTCTACAGCCAAGGACTGCATTCTGATGTTTCCAGTATCTCCCACTGCATTCCTCAGGCTGTATTTCAGACCTGAACTTTGCAGGCTGCTCTGAGACCTCACAGGTCCCAGGAATTTATCCACATGCACAGAAATTTACCCATGGCTGCACATTGCAACCACTGCTTTCAAACAAGCTCTGTCCAGGTGTTATTCCAAACTTGTTACCTGCTGTGCAAATTTGAGAAGACTAAGGCTTGGTTGAAAGGAATCTTGCTGAACAGCTCCTGCAGGTGCTGGGTTTTTTCCTCAAAGGTTTTATGTGGGAGGGGATGGGAATTCACAATTTTGTAGTACTGCTTCAGCCCTGAGCAGGAAACCAAAACAAGAGATTAGGGGTTGCCATAAAAACATGCACAGAGTTCTGTAAACACGTGATACTGCAGCTGAAGGGAAACTGCAAACAAACACACACAGAAGAACCTCCAGGAGAAGCTTTTCTTAAAAGGCTGAAATTTTTTGAATGGATAGAATTTTAAACATTTTAAAAATACAGAATCACAATCTGATGTGAGTTGGAAAGGCCTTTAAAGACCTTCTCATTGCCCTTCAAGATTCACTACATTCACATTAACTACAGTCACTTCATCCAACCAACACTGGGAATCAATATTCATAAACTGAACAACTCAGGGGAGAAATCACAAAAACCAAGCATGCTAAAGGCACATGCTGTGGTTTGGTGGCCACTGCTGCTGCCCTGTGCTTACCAAGGAGGCTGGGGTCCGTGGGGTTCAGCCTGACAAACGTGGGCTCCCTCATGTACCTGCTGAGAGCAGCAGCCAAGGACTCGGGGTAGGTGGCTGAAACTGCCAACATCTGCTTGTTGGCAGGCAGGGAGGAGTAGATCCAGCTGGGAGACACAAGCACAGCAATTACTGCCCAGAGGCACCCCAGGCAGGCTGACAGGAGAGAAGGGCTCTGCCTTACTTGATCTGCTCCTGGAAGCTGCCCTCCTCCAGCAGCTTGTCTGCCTCGTCCAGCACGAAGAGCCTGATGCTGCCTGTGCTCAGGTAGTCCAGCTCTATCAGCTGCTTGATCCTCCCTGCAGGGAGGGAAGGGAAACAGCTCCACAAAACCGAACTGGAGCTGTGAGTGACAGCACAGCTCCCCCTGCCGCAGTCACTGCCGCGCAGAGCCAAAGCCAGCGCAGCCCCTCCTACCTGGGGAGCCCACGGCAATGTGGCATTTCCTCAGCCTGCTCCTGTCCTGGCTCAGCGGGGTGCCCCCGATGAACACGTGGCACTCCAAGCCCTCCATGTGCACCCCGATGCTGGTGATGACCGCGTGGATCTGCACAGCGATCTCCCTGGTGGGAGCCAGGATCAGGATCTGGGCAGGGGTGAAACGGGAGAGCAGAGCTGCAGGGTGGTGCTGGCAGTGAGTGATAATTGATACATGATTCCTGTTAGCCACAGGAGGTTTGGAGTCTGTATAAACCAGAATACTTAAAATAAGAAAAGAACATGGACCTAGATAAAGGGAAATATATGATTAAACCCACTCTATTTAAATCCCCCTGTTATGAATTTTGTATATTGAATATTGTATACCAGTTTGTAAAAGAAAAAAAGAGGCATTTTCCATAGTCTGAAAGGTTTTTTTGCAGAATCAGATTTCCTGCCTTTTGTGGGATCAATCACAGACTATCTGCTAAAGATCATTTCCCACTTCTGCTGTTTTTTATCCACCAAGACCAGATGGGTACACGACCAATTGTCCCACGGCAGTTTGGAAGTTTCTCTGACCACCACTGCTCACCTTGCAGAATTACTACAACAAAACAATAACAACTATTGATCACTACAAGGAAAACCATGCTATAAACAGGGAGCTGCAAACCGAGGTGGGTGGGATGGGCAGTGGGTGACCCCTCACGTTTTCCCCAGTGCTGCTTGCTCTGTCTGTACAAAACAAACCAATCGAAATTTTGCTGGATATCGAGACTTTGTTTCTCACTTCTAACACGCGGTTTATGAGCCCCACAGAAAATGACTAGAGAAAATGAGCAGTGTAATGTTCACTGGGCAAAGTGCTTTACTTGTACCCTCTGTGGGCCGGTTTGAAATCGTGGGTTTATGAATATCAGCTTTTATCAGGGCCCTGCAGAGGCTCTGGGCTTGCAGCTGCCATTCACCGCAAGGGGGTTTGGAAATCTCCACAGCGGTTCTCCTGTACGAGCACACACACTGCGGCATTATTCCTACAGCGCTCTGTCTGTATAAACCAAACCCGTCTGTATTTGGTGAATATCGAGGCTGATTCTCGCTCCAGCAGCGGTGCCTGGCGGATCTCACCCGCACACAGCGCTTCTCACCTGCGTGGCCGGGCTCTCCAGCAGCACGGCCTCCAGCGCGATGCTGGCGAACACGCATGTCTTGCCGGTGCCGGACTTGGCCTGCACGATCAGATCTGCAAGGAGCGGCCGTCAGCGCCCGAGCGGCGCGGGGAGCCCGGCGCGCCCGCCCGCCCGCTCACCCAGCCCGCAGCGCCCCAGCGGGATCGCCTTCAGCTGCACCGGCGAGGGCCGCTGGAAGCCGGCCGCCTGCAGCCCCGCCAGCACCGGCGGCGACAGCAGCAGGGAGCCGAAGTCGGCGGGGCCGCCGGGCAGCAGCACGTCCCGCGTGCGGAACCGGCCCGCCGCCTCCCTGGGCGCCGCCATCTTGGCGGGGAGAGAGCGGGAACTCTCGCGAGAGCCGCGCCCAGCGCGCGGGGCGGAGCCGCCGCCAGGGGGCGCCAAAGGGGAAAATGGCGGCGGCTCCGCCTCAGGGAGGGACGGGCCGAGCCCAGCCCTGCGAGCTCGGGTGGAGCGGGGAACAGCCGGGAACGGGCGCTGAGTGCCGCTGCTGCGGCTGCACCGACACCCAGGAGCCTCTCCCTGGGCCGGGAACGGGCGCTGAGTGCCGCTGCTGCGGCTGCACAGACACCCAGGAGCCTCCCCTGGGCCGGGAACGGGCGCTGAGTGCCGCTGCTGCGGCTGCACCGACACCCCCAAACCTCCCCTGGGGCTGCACAGACACCCCCAAACCTGCCCTGGGGCTGCACAGACACCCCCAAACCTCCCTGAGAGCCACTGCTGGGGCTGCACAGACACCCCCAAACCTGCCCTGAGAACCCCTGCTGGGGCTGCACAGACACCCCCAAACCTCCCTGAGAGCCGCTGGGGCTGCACAGACACCCCCAAACCTCCCTGAGCTTGCTCTGCCTGTACAAAACAAACCAATCGAAATTTTGCTGGATATCGAGACTTTGTTTCTCACTTCTAACACGCGGTTTATGAGCCCACAGAAAATGACTAGAGAAAATGAGCAGTGAAATGTTCACTGGGCAAAGTGCTTTACTTGTACCCTCTGTAGGGCCGGTTTGAAATCGTGGGTTTATGAATATCAGCTTTTATCAGGGCCCTGCAGAGGCTCTGGGCTTGCAGCTGCCATTCACCGCAAGGGGTTTGGAAATCTCCACAGCAGTTCTCCTGTACGAGCACACACACTGTGGCATTATTCCTACAGCGCCTGGCAGCCAAAATGAATTCTAATGGCCTTGGTGTGTCACAGGCCTTTGGAATTCCCCACCTCCATATTCCCGATGGGGAGAAAAGTCTGTCACATTCTATTCAATTTTTTTTTTAAATTATTATTATTATATTTCCCTATGAATTTCTGAGTACCAAACACTTAACCCTGCAGTTGAGTTTGGGGAGCTCCCCTCCACCAAGGGGAACACACCAGGTGTGCCTCAGAGCACAGCAACAGGATCTACAGGCATTCTGCTGTCCCAATTATTTTTTAATTTTTAAGTGGATATTCTCATTGGTCCTCAAGGGGAAAGAGTCTCCAACATGAGGTAATTGTCTCTGGATAAATCTGGGAAAGGAGACAGACAAAGACACCTGGACATAACAAACATTTGATTAAACAGAGCCTTTCATAACCCTTTTAAATTGATGTGATTTGAAGAGACAAGAAAGAGCAGAGGAGGGACTGTTCCCAGGGGGGAAGGGCAGTGAGGAGGTGACAGAACAGCCCCCAAAAGCCATTGCAGAACAGCTCCTCTCTCTGCTTCTCTCACTTATTCCTGTTCTCCCAAGGTTTCATGCAAGGTGATCTGGAGACAGACACCACCCTGTGTGGTGCATTCATGAGACTCAGACACAGAGATGCTGTTTGTTATTTCATTTTCCTCCAGACAGACTCCAAAGCAGCTCCCTGTGTGTCAGACACCCTTGGCAGATCTGTCCCTCTGCTGCTGCTTTTGGCTGTGTCACACTGATCCTGGCTCCTGCAGCTCTGCCAGTCCACCCGTGAAAGGTTTTGTTTAACCCTCATGCTTGTGGTAAATCTGACCTGCTCCTGCTCCTCACCCTGTTCTGAGCTCTGTGCAAGTGCTCTGCTGTGCCATGAGTCACAGCTCAAACTGGAATCTTCTCCCTTCAGGCCTTGCTTTACCTCAGTGAATTCCCTGTGTCGAGCTTCAGCCCTGCCAGGAGGAATCTGCAGCTCTGCCGTGGCATGGCTCTGCTTTTGCCAAAGGAATGTTCCTGCTCAGAGCAGCCTTTGGAAATCTTGACATTTCATCTGCATGTTCTGCAGGCAGAGAAAGTCCTGGGAAAGGATTTAGGTTAGTAAAAGAAGCAGATGAGACATCCTTCAGAGCTGGAGTGTTACTGAAATAACAGGTTCTTTTGAAGGAATATAAACTCTCTAGCTTGGGGTCATAAAAATCCTTGAGGTTTTAGGATGTAGAAAACCCCTGCAAGGGAAAATTCTTCCTCCCACATACACTGAGAGCGTGTTTTATTCCTCCAAGAAAGTGCTCACCACATTTTTGTCCCTGCTAGAAAGTGCATGTCACATTTGATTTTAATTCCATGCTGGACTCATTTCCCCTGAATCTGTGCATCAGCTTTAGGTAAATGATGTTCTCAGACACTCAGAGTGATGCTGCTGGTGCTCAAGCTCAGGTGGGCACTATTTCAGACTATTCCAGCCCAACACCTGCAATACCAGGACTTAGTACTTGTACTAGATATTCCCACAAATGGATCCATCTTGTTATAAATCTACTCTTCATTTCCAGCACTTCAGTTCTTGTTGTGACTCTTTGAAATACTGAGGTAAAATGCTCGTGGATAATTTGTGTTGGCTTCCAGAGCTGCTGGGTTGTGTCTATTTTAAGAATATATTCATTATAGATTTGGACATTGCTACTGCAAGCAGGCACCAGCCTTGCCTTATTCCTTTGCCTTCAAAGGATTTGTCTTTCAGATCTGACAAGGCATGGAATAATTCAGAGCAAATCTGGTTTACATAATATTTGTAGAATATTTTGAAGGTGAGATAATCTCATCCTCCTCTCCCAGATGTTTTCAGATTAGGACAGGGAAGTTTCTCTGTTCTCTGCAGCACGTGTGAGTCACTCTTTGGAGTGTGGAACGTGTTTGTGTTTGCAGTGCCATGGAAACTGCTTGTTCTGTGTGCAGGAGAGCCAGGGCAGTGAAAGGGCCACTGAGCCCAGCAGAGACAGTGGCTGCACACTCACCACGAGACTGACTGAGCCCCCTGCACGGCAAAGCCACCACGTTTTGGGAGCAGCAGGATCTTCTCCATTGTTTTAGCTACTGACAAGCTGTGGGTTCTTCCCAGCCAGGCTGGTGCGTGGAGCTGTCACAAATAATGATGAGGAGGAGGATGGTGATGTCTTACATCCATCTAGGGCTCATTTCAGTGCCTCCCCTGTGGAGTGGATCTGGTTCCTTGTCAGGCACATCCTTGACAAGGATCAGAGAGAGCTGCCCAGGGTTCAGATGGAATCTCAGTCCTCGGGGAGGCACGGGGCAGCTGCAGAGGGAAGCAAGCAGAGCCAAGGGCTGGGGTCAGAGCAGCCACTTCAGCTCTGCAGGGAGAAATGCCAGCACCCCACTCCTGTTGTTCTCCTCCAGACAAACAAACATCATCCCAGTTTAATCTGAGACACCAAGATTGGCTAAATGATTTTTTTCGGCTCGTGTGAGCAGGATCTGGGTCAGGACAAGGCAGCGAGCCGAGAGGAGATGCAGGAGTTGTCAGCACAGGCAGCAGTGGCTGCACAAGGAGCTGCCCTGGCACTTTCTCCTGGCCTTGGAGCAGTGGCAGGAGCTGGAGTTTGGCCAGAGCAGCGTTAAAAGTTTTTATTTTGAGGATGGGGCATGTCAGAGCTTTATAAACACCACAAATGCAGAGACTGTATTGAACTGAATTAGACCTAATGGAAGAAACAGTCGGATTTTCAGTGGTATTTTTATCTCTTTATGCACAAATATAAAACCAGGCGAAGTTCTGCCATTATAGCCTTACCTGCCATGGCTGGGTGTTTCTGCCCCAGTGGGTTTGAACAAGGATGGATGCAATTCAGGTCACGCTGCAGCTGAAGTGGGAGGAAATTCTGAAAGGTTTGAGAAAATTCAGCGATAACCACGCGTGTTAGCTCAGCAAAGAGCCTGGAGAAAGCAGATCAATGAACTGAAAGAGAATGAGAGGAGCCTTCAGCTGGGAGGGGATGGATGTTCCCTCAATCAGGCAGTTCACAGAAGTGGAATACTCCACTCTGAAGGAGTATTCTAATTTTTGCCCAAGGATCTCAGTTTTAATCCTGAAATAAACCATGTCGCTCTCTGCTTGAGGGTGTTTTATTCTTGGCTCTGTATTTTCTCCGAGATCTGATTTTCCACTGCACTGCACCATCTGCTCGTGGTTTGCACCAGGACTGGGGGGAAGGAGTGCAGGGCCTGGCATGAGGTGTCAGTGCTGCTTTGAACCAGTTGTCTACACGCAGGAGAAAAATGCTGCTTAGTAAGGAAATCCTACTGAGAAAATAGTTCAGACTTTTTCTCTTCTCTTGCAACTTCCCACGAGTTTGGAGCAGATGAATATTCTGGTCTTTCCTTTATTCTGTGCTCATGAACTCCTTTATCAGTCTCCTGGGACAGGAGCAGCCCTGGAGGCTGGAAAATGGATCAAAGAGATGTCCTCAGCAGAAGCCAAACAGAGCCTAGAAACTCTTCCTGATCATCTCCAGCAGGTCAGAGTTTGGTGCCTTGCAGGAGGCACAGGAGCTTGCAGCACCTGCCTTGGGCACGTGCAGGTGGCCTCCTGAATCCTTGGAATGTGCTGAGGGTAAAACGTGGTGTAAGGTAAACGTGGTGTAAGTTAATCATGGTGTAAGGTAAAAAATGGTGAAAGGTAAACATGGTGTAAGGTAAAAAATGGTGTAAGGTAAAAAATGGTGTAAGGTAAAAAATGGTGTAAGGTAAAGCATGGTGTAAGGTAAAATATGGTGTAAGGTAAAAATATGGTGTAAGGTAAAATATGGTGAAAGGTAAAACATGGTGTAAGGTAAACATGGTGTAAGGTAAAAAATGGTGTAAGGTAAAGCATGGTGTAAGGTAAACATGGTGTAAGGTAAAACGTGGTATAAATTCAGTTTGATCCTTCCCAGAACCATCAGCAGCAGTCAGAGGTGGAGGCCCCAGTGAAATCCAGGAGTGGGGCAGAGCAGAGCCCGGTGCTGAGCTGGCCCTTGTCCCCACGGGTGGAACTGCAGGGCCTGGGCCGTGCCCGGGGCTCACCTGGGGCCATCCCAGCCCCCCCCTGCTGCCTGCTCCCCCTGCCATATGCTGGGATGGGCTTGCACACCCACACCCACCCCAGCCCCTGCGAGCAGCCAGCTGGCCAACGAGTCCTGCCAGATTTCAGGGCAAACATCACTGGGCTGGCTGGGACTAAGAGACAGTGCAGACTGGCAAGAACCCACTGACACCGTGGCACAGCCTGTTGGGAGTGATGCACTTTCTGATAAGGACATCTCTTTAATAAATTCATATCCTTCCTCCTCTGCATTTGACACAGCCTGGAAGAGAAATGCTGAACAGATGGGAGATGGGAACCCTGAAATGAGCAAAGAGACGGGAAATTCTGACCCAAAATAACAGAGATGCTGGAAGGATCAATAAACATTAACTCCAAACACATGGGAAAGGGCAGCTCGCAAATTTCCCCTTTCAATTGGGCTTTGACACAAAGGTCAGCTCTTAAAAACACCGAAGCTGATTTCTATAAACAAGCAAACAAACCAAATCCTATTACCTTCCATAAAAAATGTTTTCCTCCAAAAAATAAAGACCTGGAGAGGCAGGTCTGACAATTGTAAAATTTATGTGAAAAAAAAAAAAAATTACATTTTTAACCCCAAATTTGAAAGCACAAAGTAGTATTTCTCCTCCTATCAAGTTCTTTAGCACTGCAGAGGAACTCAGACAAACCTTGTTAAATTATCGTGGGGGACTGAGCATTTACCATCTAAACAACACATTTTGAAATAAGATGAGAATGAAAAGAAACGCTCAAAACTTCGAACCCGTTCAAACTCAGGGCAGTTATGAGCTCTGACGATCCAAAAGTGTTTGTGTTTTTTTTCCCTGCTCGCCTGCCCATCTGTTTGGTGTCCCGCGGTGAGAGGCAATATTGGAGGTTGCTGATCTGAGATAAAAGAATCCTGGGCTTGGACCCGACATTTCCAGACAGCGAGGGGAAACTTGTGAAAAGAAACGCGCTGGAACACTTCAACACCTGCGCCTGCTGTCCCTGACACAGGTACCGGCACGGGCGGCTCAGTGCGTGTCCCTGTCCCATCCCTGTCCCATCCCTGTCCCATCCCCGTGGTGCGGCCACCCGAGCCCGCGGCGGGCACACAGCCGCCACCGCAGCTGGGGGGCTTTGCAATTTCTCCCGATTAAAGCCATGTGGGTTAATCCGCGCTTTTGGTGCGGGGGTCCGCGACTGCACAGCGAACTAAAACACCAACTTCTGCCGGGAGCGGGGCCCGGGAGGAGCGGGGCCGGCTCGGGAGGAGCTGGGCTCCCGGGAGGAGCGGGGCTGGCTCAGGAGGAGCGGGGCCGGCTCGGGAGGAGCGGGGCCGGCCCGGGAGGAGCGGGGCCGGCCCGGGAGGAGCGGGGCCGGCCCGGGAGGAGCTGGGCTCGCTCAGGAGGAGCTGGGCTCGCCCGGGAGGAGCGGGGCTGGCTCAGGAGGAGCGGGGCTGGCTCAGGAGGAGCTGGGCTCGCCGGGGAGGAGCGGGGCCGGCCCGGGAGGAGCGGGGCTGGCTCAGGAGGAGCGGGGCTCGCCCGGGAGGAGCGGGGCCGGCCCGGGAGGAGCGGGGCTGGCTCAGGAGGAGCTGGGCTCGCCGGGGAGGAGCGGGGCCGGCCCGGGAGGAGCGCTCGCCGCCTCCAGCAGCGCAGCGGGCTCGGGGCCGGGCGGGGATGCGCTGCCCCCGCCCCAACGCCGCACACGCGGCTCCGCTGCCGCCGCCGCGCGGACCGACAGGCGCCGGGCACGCACCGGGCACCGGCCGGCCCCGGCCAGCCCCTCTCCCCTCCCCTCCCGCCCCTCCCCGCCCGCGGCGGGGCCGTGCCGAGCCGGGCCATGGAGCAGCACCTGCGGCGCCTGCGGCAGGAGCTGGTGAGCGCCGGGGGTCGGGACGGCGGCGGCACCGGGGGGACGGAGCGGCGGGGGGGCTCCGGGAGCGGGGCAGGTCCGGGCTTGGATCGGGGCAGGTCCGGGCTTGGATCGGGGCAGGTCCGAGTTTGGGTCGGGGCAGGTCCCGGTTATGGGTCGGGGCAGATCCCGGTTTTGGGTCGGGCCAGGTCCCGGTTTTGGGTCGGGGCAGGTCCCGCCGCTCCCATCCCCGTCTGTCTGTCTGTCTGTCTGTCTGTCTGTCTGTCTATGGGAGAGACCCCGGGGGGGCGTGCGGGGCTTTAGGGACCGGCTGTCAGCCCAGGTCAGAAATCAGAGAAGCAGCCCAGAGAAGGATCGGAACAACTTCTGGGAATTGTAAAGGCAGCGCTGGCACCGCCGGTACCGGTGGAAACACTTCTTGAATAGCAAAGCCTTTGTCAGGAGCGAGCGGGGCTCTCGCCCTGCTGCCGCTCCTGCTCGGGTGACCTCGGTCCGGCGCTTGCCGGGGCTTGTCCAGCAGCCCCAGGCTCCGCTGGGGCTCCGGGGCGGCCTGGGCCGGCCTGGGACCGGGAGCTGATCCTTCCCGAAAGAGGCTCCCAGTGGGTCAGAGTCTGCCTGATCCTGATAAATAGATAATGAGAACAAAAGGGGAAGACGCGGCAGAGCGAGAGCGGGTGGGTGAAGTTTCTGGATGGGAGAAGCTCCCGGTTTGGGCTGGAGAGGAGCTGGATTCCAGCTGGGGCCGAGCTCCCTGGGTCCTGTTCAGTCCCTGCATTGTAGGAAGGGTTCCAGCTGTGCCTGGGGCAGGAAGGGTTCCAGCTGTGCCCGGGGTTTGGTTCCAGCTGTGCCCATGGGGTTTGGTTCCAGTGTGCCCATGGCAGGGTTCCAGCTGTGCCCAGGGCAGGGTTCCAGCTGTGCCCGGGGCAGGAAGGGTTCCAGCTGTGCCCAGGGCAGGGTTCCAGCTGTGCCCAGGGCAGGGTTCCAGCTGTGCCCGGGGTTTGGTTCCAGTTGAGCCCAGGGCAGGAAGGGTTCCAGCTGTGCCTGGGGTTTGTTTCCAGCTGTGCCCGGGGCAGGAGCAGCACTGCAGAGCCCCCTGCTCCCCCAGACCCTGCTGTCCTGTGAACCACGGCTGGGGCTGTGCCTTTTACCCCCAATAAAAGTGGCAGCAGTGCCCTTTATCCCTGCTGGCGTTCCCAGTGCTTCCCAGCAAACACAGGAGCTGAAAGACAAACTCAGACAAAGGGAAATGGGAGTCACTGGTGTGCTGTGCACTGAGTGTGATGAATGAAATGCAAACTGCAAACGGGACATCTACAGAATAATCTGAGAGGAGCTGAAAATGTGACTGAGTCAGAAGTGAGATGGGAGGGAGTAACTTCAGATGAACATACTAAGAATAAGGTTCTTAAATCAATGTTTTGTCTTCTAACCAAATCACTTCTGTTATCTGAGCAATGTTTTTGTAGAGGAGCCTAAACACTGCACCTCTGAGTCTAAAACATGCCTGTTGTGTGGTGCAGAATGTAACTTCTGAAAGGTCAATATATTCAACAGAAAGGCAGATCCTTCATGTAATGTGAAAGCCAGGAAAAAAAAATAAATGAGAAAATCCTGGCGTTGTTCAGTCCTTGCTATAATGCAGGAATTTATTTTTTTCAATTGTAGAAATGCAAGTTTTTAGTACATTAACAAGCCATGACTTAGCCTGGCATAAATCTGAGTGAGTGCTTGGCTTGAGGAGCAGGGAGGGGCACTTGTCCCTTCAGCTGGGCGAGCTGTGCCTCGGCCGGCAGCAGCCTGGCTCTCCACACGTTTGCTCTTCACCACTCACATTCGTTCCCCCTCCGGGTTTTTGCTATTCAGACTATGAAACTTCCTTTTGGCACGGGTTCCCCGGGGATCCCAGGCAGTTGTGAGCAGCAGGGCCGGGGTCACCTCTCCAGCCGAGCCAGCTGCAGGCTGGGGGAGAGAGGAGCAAGTGAAACAGCCCCCAGTGCTGTCCTGAGCAGTAGCAGCTTGGAAAAATCACCCCTGTCCCTGCAGCCTGGAATTAAAATAGATTAATGTTTCTGCAAAGAGCAGTGAGCAGCTCAGGGGACAGCTGGGCCCATCTGCAGCTCTGGGAGCTGGAGCTGCTGCTCTGGCCCTGCCCTGGGCGCACCAGGCACGGCTGGGGGTAGGAGAAGGAACTAAACTGATCCCTGAGTGTCAGACTGGGCACCTTTCCCTTGGGAATCATGGAATTCCGGGGGGAAAGGCATCACCTGGAGCACTGGGCCGGTGAGCCAGCTGAGAGGGGCACGGGAGCCCAGCCCTGAGCACCCCTGAGGACTTTGGGGCACGCCAGGCTGGCTCTGCTCCCCTCTGTGGGGAGGCTTTAGGGCTGCTCAGTGCACGTGGCAGGGCCAGAGACTGTCCCATCTCAGTTTAATTTGTCTCAGTGCAAGCAGCCTCTGGCTCGGTAAACCAGACTTTTGGCGGGTTTTGAGGAGGGGATTTTCTCCAAAAGCAGTGGATGTTGGCCCAGCTCCCAGTTCCCAAGGAAGGGTTATCTTCCCGTGCAACTCAATCCCCCAGCAGTGTCAGATAGGAGGATTCCAGCTCTGTTTTCCCTTTCCCTTGCTTTGTTTATTAAAGACATATTTAAATATTTAATTGCTGGTGTGCTTGGCTGGGGCAGCAAGCTCTGGGTGTGCTGACCCTGCTCTCCCATTTCCCTCTGGGAAAGCTGTGCCAGGGCTCCAGGGTGTCTCTGACCCCTTTCAGTCAGAGGCAGAGCTGTGCTGCTGCAGCCCTGCCTGCCTTGTTGGCTGATCCCTTCTGGCATGTGTGCAGCCCTTTGATGGGAATTCATTCAGAAGCTTCCACGTGCAGATGCTGGGCAGCCTCAGCTGACACAGCCATTGGTGCTGGGGCCCGGCCAGCCCTGCACCCCAGTCCTGCTGCAGGGGTGGTTCAGAGCCTGCTCTGCCCTGGGAGCCCTGGGGTTGTGGACACTCCGTGGGGCAGCTCTGGTGCTGGACTGAGCTGTGCTCCTGCCCTGCTGGCGCTTGTCCCTCAGTGGCAGCTGTGAAATGTGCCCCAGAGTCTGGAATGTGCCACTCATGCAGTTAATCCCCAGCCTCAGAGCCCGTTTGGGATGTGCAGGGGCAGAGCTGTGCTGCTCCCAGTGCCAGGGCTCAGCTCTCACAGGAATTGTCTCTCAGGATGGGCAGGGAGGAGTTTTGTGTGCCCACAGTGCCCACAGACACAGCTCAGCTCGCTCTGATAGCAGCAGCATCACCCCTGCTCGGGCTGGGGGCTCCTGCACTTGAATAAATCTTTGTTTTCTGCCTGGGGCTGGGGATCCGTGGGCAGATGGAGCTGGCTCGTTGGGCTTGTGAGGGGGCACAGCCACCTCAGCTGTGTCTGTCAGAGCAATCCAGGACATTTCTGGGGCTGCTGTTGCTTTCTTCTGCGAGGAAAAGTGTTTAAGTCACTGCTCTGATTTCAACTTTTAATGTTCTCCCTGCACATTTGTCATAAATTCATCAAATTACTGAGTTGGATAGAGCCTGACTCCCTTCTTACATTAATTTATGTCCTGGTAGACAATGTTTCTTGCTATGAATATCCTGCAGGAATAGAACATTTGGTTTGAGTGAAAAATACAGCCAATTATTTTTACTCTTTGTCTCACCCTGGGTCCTGTTCTGGTGACTGTGTCGGGCTCTGTGCTTTCATTCCTGCTCCCTCGGGGTGCTCTGGTGTCCCCAGGCCCAGCAGTGGCAGCAGCCCAGGTCCCTTTCTGGGTGACTTGGGCTGGGCAGTGCTGGAGCTGGGTGGCTCCCACAGGATCCCTGCTGCTCCTGAGGGCAGGTGCAGGGCAGTGGCTTGGCAGCAGATTCCTGTCATGGATTTCTGGGGAGAGGGGGCAGTCACAGCTTTGTCCTCTGGGTTATTTCCAGAGCAGTCACCTAAAGAGGAGGATGGGTTTTTTCAGACTCCCAGCCACACATAACCAGGGAGGGGAAGGAGCAGATTCCCAGGGCAGAGAGCTGACACTTTGAACCATCATCTCCAGGGGTCTGTGGTCTCTCTCACCCTTGGCTTGTGAGCAAGAGTCTGAGCATTGCAGTTATTTTTGGCCCATTCTTATCCTGGTTGAGGAGAATTGATTTTTCTGATTTGTTTTTAGAGGCAGGGAGCGTTGGGAAGCACAGACAATGTCCCTGCAGTGGAAGGAAGGGGGGATAATGGAGTGGTGTGAGCCACTCGTGTCAACACCTGCTCAGGATCTATTGAAATTGTTGTGGGGGGGAGTCTCTGCTTCAGTTTCAGCATCCTTCCTCCTCCAGATGAGCTGTGAGCTCACAGCATCCTCCTGCACACCCAACAAACCCTGGGAGCTGACAGAGACACTTGGAATTGTAGTGATAAAATGCCAGGGCTGAAGGACAGCTGCAGGCCTTTGGTGTTTTTTAGGGGAAGGCAGAGACAGGTGGGAATGGAGCTGGGAGCTGCTCAGTGTGAGCTGTGCCTCAAAGCTGTGCCCAGCTCTGCTCAGCCTTGGTGGGGATTAATCCAGTTAGTGACCCAGAGGAAAACACAGAGGCAATATGGTCAGCTCAGCAGTTCTAAAATCATTTCAGTCTCTATTATGTCATCTGCTCTAAATACCAATTGTTTGGTGCTGCCTCTGTTGCCCATCAGAACTATTATTAAGAACTATTTGCCATTTGTTCTTTCCTGTCCTCTCAGCAATAACTTCCTCTCTGTGCAGTGCTTTTGCCTCAGAGCTGGACATCTGTCTTCCTCCTCACGAAAACACACTCAGGCTCTCCTGCCCAGCTCTGGGTCCCCTTTAGGGGCGGGGAGAAGTGAGGGGGGAAATCTCCTGATCTGCAGCTCTGGGCTGAATCTGATGGATGGCAGTGACTGCTGGAGGGGGTCCTTGGACAGATCCTGATTTCCCAACTGTGTGAGGCTGCTGTGGGTTATTTGGGGAGGGAGGAGACTGTGGAAAGGGTGACTCCAGAGCAATGGTGCAAAACCCACCCTGTGTATGAGCTCTGGCAGCTTTTTGTTTGGTTCCCCCACGCTGGACATTCCCTGATGAATTTGGAAGTGGAATTTTGAATTTTGCTCTCTGGTTTTCAGAGCTCTGGCAGCTTTTTGTTTGTTCCCCCATGCTGGATGTTCCCTGATGAATTTGGAAGTGGAATTTTGAATTTTGCACTCTGGTTTTCAGAGCTCTGGCAGCTTTTTGTTTGGTTCCCCCATGCTGGATGTTCCCTGATGAATTTGGAAGTGGAATTTTGAATTTTGCTCTCTGGTTTTCAGAGCTCTGGCAGCTTTTTGTTTGGTTCCCCCATGCTGGACACTCCCTGATGAGCATCTGGAAGTGGAATTTTGAATTTTGCACTCTGGTTTTCAGTGCCTGGGGGGTGTGTGGGTTTGAAGGAGCTTCGCTCTGGAGCAGCACTGGGGCAGAGCTGCCTGGCCCACACCTGAGCCAGGTAATTGCTCAGTGCTGGGGGAGGGAACCTCTCCCATCCCAGCCCAGTCCCATCCTGGAGGGGGCACAGCCCTGTGAGCACTTGCCTTGCTCCCAAAGGCATGAGTTGGCTTGTGCAGAATTAGACAAGAGATTTTTCCATGCCAGTTTTTAGGGATTGCAAAAGTTTTGGGAACAGTGAGATCCAGTTTGAGGCATCTGATCCTTAACTGGGTTACAGGGACAGATTTGGGTATCTGCACGTTGTCAGGGTTCTGAGAGGGGTTTTTTTGGAAGCAGAGAAGCCAAAGAACCACTTTTGTTGATCTTTGGGGCTGTCTGGGGATCTCTGGGGCTCTCTGGGGATCTCTGGGGATCTTTGTTGATCTCTGGGGATATCTGGGGATCTTTGTTGATCTCTGGGGATCTCTGGGGATATCTGGGAATTTCTGGGGATCTTTGTTGATCTTTGGGGCTCTTTGTTGGGGCTCTCTGGGGATCTCTGGACCTCTTTGTTGATCTCTGGGGCTCTGTGCCAGTTCACACTCCTTTGCAGTTCAGCTCATCACACATTTGAGTTCCTCCTGCACGGTGTGTGGCCAGGAGCCAGTGAGGGCACAGGGCTGTCCCCTCAGCCCGGGTCCCATCACCCCCAGCCGTGCATCCATTCCATTCCCAGCCTGCTGCATCCTCTGCAGAATCCCTTTTCTCCTCTCAGACCGGGTGGTTCAGCCTGACCCTGTGCCAGGGGGGTTCTCTCTCTCCTCTGGGCACTGCTCCTTTTTCTGGAGGGTCAGAGCAGCCAGTGTGAGCTTGGCAGGGAGGAGAAGTTCCTGTTCCCTCCAGAATTTTCTTTCCAAGGTGAGCACAGGTAATTGCAGGTGGGTGGAATCCAAGCCCTGCAGGCTGCTTGGTCACCAGGCAGTGACTTCACCTTGGGCTGGGCTCCCCTCACTCTCCATTCTGGAAAAGACTGAGCAGATTCCACAAAGAGCAAGAGATAAAGCAGGGGGGGCTGGTTTGCTTCGTTTTTGTCACAGCAGGGTTTGCCAGCAGATAAAAAATCTCAGGGTGTTGAAAACTCAGTGGCTGCAGGAGGGACTCAGCCCAGTGAGTGCTGGGGAGGATGAGGACTTGACAGGAAGGTGCCACAGAAATTTTATGTATAACAGAAAAATCTTTGCATGCAGAATCTGAAGAAGGAATAGAAATGATAGCAAGTTTTGACACAAAAGAAAAGAATTGCTGAGCCAGTCTTGCTGAATAACTGAGAAGGCAAAGAGCAAGTGAGTTGGAAGGGGCTTTTATGACCCTAAGCAAAAAATAAATCCATCTCAAACAAAAAGTGTTTTTACCAAGCAAGAAAATTTTCACAGACAATGCCGTGTTGTGAGTAAAAAAAAAAAAAAAAATCCCTCAAAAATTTCCACTACAAAAAAACTAAAAAGCAGCTTCTAGCTTAAACTGTAGCATACTAACTTTTAGGTAATTAAAAAATTGTGACATAAATATAGTAATGTTGGTAGTTAAAATAAGCTGTTAATTAGTTGTAATGTAATAAAATGCACCAAAAAATAAAATACAGTGTTTTGTGGCATGAATAGAACAGGCTCAGGATGCACAGCTTGCCCATGGCCAGCAGCTCCAGGCCCACCCACAACCACAGCTGCTGGAACCTCGTCTGTGCAATTAGCAGCATCTTAAAACCTGGCTGTGCAGAGTCCCTGCATGCAGCCCTCCCAGGAGAGAGCACCCCTCTCCTGCCCAGCCCCTCAGCTCCCCGGGCTGCTGCTTTTGGCAGCTCCAGCTCCTTTGTTCAGGTTTGGTGCTCAGGTTTGTTCCTGCCCGTGAGGAGCCAGCCCAGCGCTGCCAGCCCGGCCCAGGAAGGGTTAATTCTCCCTGGGTCTGAGCCCGGCAGGGCTGAGCCATCCTGGCACCTCAGGGAGGGAACAGCAGCAGGGCAGGTGCCCAGGGTGGTGCCAGGGCTGGCAGAGCCCGGCCCAGCCCATTTCAGCCCAGCCCAGCCCATTCCAGTCCAGCCCATTCCAGTCCAGTCCAGCCCAGCCCAGCCCATCCCAGCCCATCCCATCCCATCCCAGCCCATTCCAGCCCATTCCAGCCCATTCCATCCCATCCCATTCCAGCCCATTCCAGCCCATTCCAGCCCATTCCATTCCAGCCCAGCGCTGCCAGCCCGGCCCAGGAAGGGTTAATTCTCCCTGGGTGTCAGCCCGGCAGGGCTGAGCCATCCTGGCACCTCAGGGAGGGAACAGGAGCAGGGCAGGTGCCCAGGGTGGTGCCAGGGCTGGCGGAGCCCGGCCCAGCCCATTTCAGCCCAGCCCAGCCCATTCCATTCCATTCCATCCCATCCCATCCCATCCCATCCCATCCCAGCCCATCCCAGCCCATTCCAGTCCAGTCCAGCCCAGCCCATCCCAGCCCATCCCAGCCCATTCCATCCCAGCCCATTCCAGTCCATTCCATTCCAGCCCATCCCAGCCCATCCCAGCCCAGCCCAGTCCAGTCCAGCCCAGCCCATCCCAGCCCATCCCAGCCCATTCCATCCCAGCCCATTCCAGTCCATTCCATTCCAGCCCATCCCAGCCCATTCCATCCCAGCCCATTCCAGTCCAGCCCAGCCCAGCCCAGCCCATTCCAGTCCATCCCAGCCCAGCCCATCCCAGCCCAGCCCGGCCCCCTGCGCTCCCCACGGCGCGATTACTGCCCGGGCGGATCTGGTGGGAGGTGGCCAATGAGGGGCCAAGCTCCTCCAAATCCAGCTTTTCCCAAAGCCCCGGATCACACAGAGTGCCAGTAACGAGGGGTCAGGAGGAGCAGCATGACAGCAGGTCTGGGGGTGAGCTGGCAGCTCTGAGCACCTGCCTGGGCGGGAGGCAGGAGCTGGGACGTTGTGCACGTCTGCAGAGGCTGAGCTGGGACAGGTCTGCACCTCTCCAGCAGCACTCTGTGCGCTGCTGCTCAGAAATGGGCAGTGGAACCAGAGCTGAGCCACATTTTCTGTCTGTAGCTGTGTGCTCATTCCGGGTGACAAACAAATTTCTTAGAGAAGAGCTCTGAGAAGTGACAGTAACTGCTGGTGAGTTTGGGTGCAGGTTCTGGGGTTTGGGATGGGGATTTGTGGTCAGAAGCTGTTGAGCACTTTCTGGAGAGCTGGGTTGTCACAGTTTGCTGGTGGCTGCTCTTTTCTCGCTGCTCAGCTCCACGTACAGGGATGGAAAAGGAGCAAGAGATCGAACCAGCTTAGTTAACATGAAGGAGATGTAGAAAACAAAGCTTGGTAATGTAAAGCTGAACATGAGAAAAAAGAAAAAGCTGTCTTTTTTCACTCTGATCTTGTACAAGAAGTGGTGATGAGCCTTTGGAGGTGCTGGTGGCAGCGTGGGCTGAGGCTTCCCTGCACAGGATAATCTGTTCTGCAAACCCCAGCCCAGCCTGCAGCCCCTGCTGTGCCTCCCCTCTGCTGCTGAAATAGAAAAAGTGGCAGCTGCTGGCAAGTGGAGCCCATTTGCTGCTCTGGGAACATGATCCAGATCCTGCCCGAGACAGAGAAAGCAACAGAGAGAAAGAGAAGGGGGAGTTCTGGAGAATTCCTTGCTTATTTTAAGCCTGGTGTGGGAAGCTCAGTCTTTGTAGTGAGGTTCAGGGATGAAGCAGAGCTGCTCCTAAAGGTCCTGGCCTGGGAATGAAAGAATTCCTGCTTGAATGTGAGTAACCCTGGAGTTTGTTTTGGTTGTTCTGTGCAGAATGTCTTTGATTGTCCTCTAGTGAGAGGTTCCTGTGCTGAAGAGATACAACAATTTAATTCTTCCTGGGGTTTATTTTTAATCTACTTGAGCACTTCAGGTGAAGAAGGAAGGCTCTGTTCTGGCTCCTGATTTCAGCTGGTCACAGGGCACAACAGACTCAACAGCACAAGAATATTCTGAAAGTGGTGGCAGCCAAACCCATTCATAATTCTGCACTTGGGCTTCTGCCAAGCAATTAAGGGGAGCCCAAACTCTTTATTTTTGTTGTCAGGTCAAACATTCCACGTCTGCCAGCTCCTCTTATTCCTAGAGGGACACTCCTGGAGAAACCTAAGGAAAATGAGAGTGCTGGTGGCTGAGGTGGATGCAGTGCAGGCAGGATGGGTGGCAGGAGTGGCCAGCAGGGAGGGGATGGCCCAGGAGGCTGCTGAGCCCTGCTGGGGACTGTGACAGTGCCACTGCCCTGGGGACAGTGACACTGTCCTGCCCTGGGGACAGTGACACTGACAGTGCTGCTGTCCTGGGGACACTGACAGTGCCACTGTACTGCCCTGGGGCCGCTGTCCCTGTCCCTGACCCACTGTGCTGTTCTGGGGACACTGTCACTGTCCCCTGTCCCTGTCCCTGACCTGCTGTGCTGTCCCTGTCCCTGTCCCCTCCCTGACCCTGCTCTCTCCGCAGCTCTCCATGAGGGCGGTGGGTGACGGGCTGACCCAGCAGATGAACTCCATGATGGGTGCCCTGCAGGAGCTGAAGCTGCTGCAGCTGCAGACGGCGCTGGAGCAGCTGGAGCTGTCGGGGCAGCGGGGCCCCGCGGGGCCGGGCGGGGGACGCGCGGACACGGGACACACGGACAGACACACAGACACGGGACACATGGGCAGACACATGGACACAG
Organism: Luscinia megarhynchos; assembly: GCA_034336665.1. Taxonomy (NCBI): domain Eukaryota; kingdom Metazoa; phylum Chordata; class Aves; order Passeriformes; family Muscicapidae; genus Luscinia; species Luscinia megarhynchos. Next base: position 6,549,606 of record CM067588.1, on the reverse strand, counting down.
GACACACAGACAGACACACGGACTGGGGACACACGGGCTGGGGACACACGGGCTGGGGACACACAGACAGACACACGGACACAGGACACATGGACACAGGACACATGGACACAGGACACACGGACACGGGACACATGGACAGACACACACGGACACGGGACACACAGACAGGGCACACACAGCCCCAGGAGCCAGACAGGGGACACATGGACTGGAGAGGACACATGGATGTGGGACACACGGACAGACACACGGACTGCGCACACACAGACAGGGGACACAGGGACTGGGGACACACAGCCCCAGAGCCGGGCGGAGGACACACAGACATGGGACACACGGACGGGGGACACACGAACTGGGGAAGACACGTGGACATGGGACATAGGGACAGACACAGGGACTGGGGACACACGGACATGGGACACACAGACACGGGCACACGCGGACAGGGCACACACAGACTGGAGAGGACACATGGACACGGGACACACAGACAGACACACGGGCTGGGGACACACGGATGGACACACAGACAGACACACGGACACAGGACAAACGGACATGGGACACACAGATACAGGACACACAGACAGACACACGGGCTGGGGACACACGAACACGGGACACACGGACACAGGACAGACAGACACGGGACACACGGCCGGGCCGGAGCCAGGGCCCGCTCAGGGACGCTGCCCCGCGCCGTGGCCGCCCCGTTTGCCCCGCCCCAGGAGCGAGCGGCCCGGGCAGGAACCGCGTCCCGGACGAGCCCCCGCAGTGCCCCCGGAGCGCCCGCGCTGCGACGGCCACGACTGGACATCGGCGCTGATGTCGCAGAGCAGGACCCGGCAGCCGCTGGTGCTGGGCGACAACGTCTTCGCGGACCTGGTGGGGAACTGGCTGGACCTGCCCGAGCTGGAGAAGAAGGGGGACAGGAGCGAGGCGTCCCTGGGCTCCAGCAGGTCCCAGGAGCTCTGCAGGAAATTCTCCCTCACCGCCAACATCTTCAAGAAGTTCCTGAGGAGCGTCCGGCCGGACCGGGAGCGGCTGCTGAAGGAGAAACCCTGCTGGCTTCCCCCCGAGGACAAACACATCTCCAAGAGGCCCACGAAGATCAGCAAGCTGAAGGGCAGGTTCTACCTGCCCCTGCACGGGGCTCTGCAGGGCCAGGGCAGCAGGGCAGAGCCCCCCGGGGCTGAGCCCCCCGGGAAAGGTCCAGGACCCCAGGGACTTCGGCCAGGCGGGGTTCGACATCAACACGGCCGTGTGGGTGTGAGCCTGCCCTGCCTCCCGGAGAACAGAGCCCTGCTCAGGGACAGGGGAGCTCTGAGCTCTGCACAGGGACAGAGAGCCCTGCCCAGGGACAGGAGCCCTGCCTCCTGGAGAGCAGAGCCCTGCTCAGGGACAGGAGAGCCCTGCCCAGGGACAGGGGAGCTCTGAGCTCTGCACAGGGACAGAGAGCCCTGCACAGGGACAGGAGAGCCCTGCACAGGGACAGGGAGCCCTGCACAGGGACAGGAGCTCTACACAGGGACAGGAGCCCTGCACAGGGACAGGAGAGCCCTGCACAGGGACAGGAGAGCCCTGCCTCCTGGAGAGCAGAGCCCTGCACAGGGACAGGGGAGCTCTAAGCTCTGCACAGGGACAGGAGCTCTGCACAGGGACAGAGAGCCCTGCCCAGGGACAGGAGCCCTGCCCAGGGACAGGAGCCCTGCACAGGGACAGGGAGCCCTGCACAGGGACAGGAGCTCTACACAGGGACAGGAGCCCTGCACAGGGACAGGAGAGCCCTGCACAGGGACAGGAGAGCCCTGCCTCCCGGAGAGCAGAGCCCTGCACAGGGACAGGGGAGCTCTGAGCTCTGCATAGGGACAGGAGCCCTGCACAGGGACAGGAGCCCTGCCCAGGGACAGGAGCCCTGCCCAGGGACAGAGCCCTGCACAGGGACAGGAGAGCTCTGCACAGGGACAGGAGCCCTGCACAGGGACAGGAGCCCTGCCCAGGGACAGGGGAGCCCTGCCCAGCATCCTGCACACAGAGATCTCTGCAGAGCTCCAGGAACTGCCTGAGCACTGCCCAGGACCTCTGGGGACAGATCCTGGCAAAAATAACAGGAATCCTCAGCAGCTTTGGGTGGGTGGTGCCACAGTGAGCAGCTGCTGGTGCCAGGGCCATCCCATCACCTCCAGCTCAAAGCCCACGGTGTGCATGTGTGTGTATGAGTGTGCAAATATATATATATATATATAGTTTTGTTAAAAAATCTATTCCTGCTTGTGTGCACTTGAACCTGAGTTGTAAACCAGGCATTGTACCTGAAGCACTTGTTATTTAAATGGAAAAGAAATAAGTTTGAATTTATGAGACTTGAACAATTGCTGAGGGAGGGGCAATCCCCCAGTTTGGGGGGCTCCCCTTGGGCTGCATCCCTGGGGCTCTCCCTCCCCTCCCAGTTAAACCAGGGCTCCCCACAGGGTTTGTGGCCTGGGGGTCTCGCTGCCTTTGCCCCTCTCCCCTCCCCTTGTCCCTGTGCATCACTCCAGGCACAGTGCTGAAGTTCCTTGTTGGATTTTCACCAGATGCAAAGTTCAATCCCCATTTCTTGCTCTGTTCCCTGTTGCTGTTGTACAAACCTCGTCTCCACTGAACCAAGTTCTCCAGTGTCTGACTCTCCAAGAGTTTCCAATAAAGTCACTCTGTGGGACACCCCGGGTCTCTTCTCTCACCCTGGGGGTTTTCTGGCTGCTCCCAGCTGGGATCAGGCACTTCGGGCAGCAGCCAGGAGAGATTCCATCCCAGGAGAGGTTGTGGATCAGGGCAGGGCTGCAGCCCCAGCACGGGCAGAGGGACAAAGGTTTGGGGGAGAAAGTGCCCAGGGGAGAGCCCCAGAGCCAGCAGGGCCCTGGCACAGGGATCACCCCCATTCCCAGGGATCACAGGGGTCACCCCCATTCCCAGGGATCTCCCCCATTCCCAGGGATCACAGGGGTCACCCCCATTCCCAAAGATCTCCCCCATTCCCAGGGGTCACCCCCATTCCCAGGGGTCACCCCCATTCCCAAAGATCACCCCCATTCCCACGGGATCTCCCCCATTCCCAGGGGACACCCCCATTCCCAAGGATCTCCCCCCCATTCCCAGGGATCACCCCCATTCCCAGGGGTCTCCCCCATTCCCAAAGATCTCCCCCATTCCCAAGGATCTCCCCCATTCCCAGGGGTCTCATTCCCAGGGGTCTCCCCATTCAGGGTCTCCTCCATTCCCAGGGGTCACCCCCATTCCCAGGGATCACAGGGATCACCCCCATTCCCAAGGATCTCCCCCATTCCCAAAGATCTCCCCCATTCCCAGGGGTCACCCCCCATTCCCAAGGATCTCCCCCATTCCTCCCCAGCCCAGCCCAGCCCAGAGCAGGAACCCCTGAGCACACAGGGGGTGGGGGATCCTTCATCTGTTCCTTTTCCAAGGCTCCAGCTCCCCAGCAGGGCCCTTGGACGGACAGCTGAGCAAATGCCCAACGTGGTTTGAAATTCTCTCTGCCTGTCCATGTATCTTCAAAGGATGTTTTGCATTAAAATAGGATTTTCCAGGGTGCTTGCAGTGGCAAATCCAGTGTGGTCCAGGCTTCAAACGCTTGAAAAGAGAGAGAAAATGTAGCTGAGTCTCATAGTTCTTAAGAGAAAAAAAATATTTAATAAATATTCTCTGTAGACATTCAAATAATAAAGGATATCACCCAAGCCAGACATCCTCCCTAATTTAGTCTTCAGAGTAGGATCTGCTAATAGATCAGAGCTGGGTTTGTGAATTACCATTTCACTTCTCCAGGGACTTTTCCTGAAATTATAATGGCTTTTGCTCCTCTTTTTTTGCTTCATGAAACTGCCACGAAATTGTTCTCCATTATTGAGTGTGAGCCCCACCTAATTAGCAGAGTGACGGTGCCTAACGAGGCCCTGGCTGGTTCTGCCTGGCTGGTCCCAAAGACGGGACAGCAATGACAGGAGCAGCCTCCCCAGCAACTTTCCTGGGCATTTGGAAGTGGAATATAAAAATTAAAATATTCCGATAAAAATATAAAAAATAAAATATTCCAATACAAATATAAAAATTAAAATATTCCGGTATAAAAATTAAAAAATTCCAATAAAATATAGAAGTTAAAATATTCCAATACAAATATAGAAAATAAAATATTCCAGTATAAAAATATAAAAATTAAAATATTTCAATTAAAAAAAAAGATATTCCAATATAAAACCATTGGAATTCTCAGCCCAGTCTCACCAGCGCTGGGTGAGCAGCACATCCCAGAGTTTGCCGAGCCCTGGCTCAGTGCAGAGGGAGGATTTGGCTCCCACCAGCAGGAGCTGCTGCCCGGGCTCCCCCTGCCTGCCCCACCCGGCTCTCTGGCCAGATGGCTCCAGAAGCTCCCAAACGTGCCTCTAATTAACGAGCCTTGATTTGCAAAACCGTTCTCACAGCTTATTGTGCTGGCAGCGATCGGGGGCTGGTTGGGCTGCTGGAGAAAAGGGGACAGGGCTGGGCTGCTGCAGTGACTGCAGTGTCACACTGCCCGCGACAGGGGACAGGGGACACCAGCACAGGGGGACAGGGGGGCACAAGGTCATGGAGACATGGGGACACAAGGACATGGGGACAGGGGGATGTGGGGACAGGGGGACGCAAGGACATGGGGACAGGGGGACAGGGGGACACAAGGACATGAGGATAGGGAGACATGGGGACAGGGGCACACAAGGACAGGGGGACATGGGGATAGGGGAACACAAGGATATGGGGACATGGGGACACAAGGACAGGGGGACATGGGGATATGGGGACAGGGGGACAGGGGGACATGGGGGCACAAGGTCATTGGGACAGGGGACATGGGGACATGGGGATAGGGGGACACAAGGACATGGGGACACAAGGACAGGGGCACATGGGGACACAAGGACATGGGGACACAAGGACCTGGGGACACAAGGACATGGGGGACATGGGGATAAGGGGACACAAGGATATGGGGACATGGGGACACAAGGACAGGGGGACATGGGGATAGGGAGGACATGGGGACAGGGGGACAGGGGGACATGGGGATATGGGGACAGGCGCACATGGGGACACAAGGACATGGGGACAGGGGGACACAAGGACCTGGGGACAGGGGGACACGGGGACCTGGCGCCTGCTCTCCTGAGAGCAGCCCAGAGCAGCCCCGGGGTTCCTTCCCCGCCCAGGCTCAGGCTGGGGGTGCTGCTCCCCGGGGCTGGCCCAGCTGCAGCTCCCCCGAGGCACCAGCTCAGAGCTGCTCCCCTTCCTCCCCTTCCTCCCCTTCCTCCCCTCCCCTCCTCCTCCTCCTCCTCCTCCCCCCGCCGTCCCGGGGCCGCCAGCCCGGCGTTCGTGCGCAGCTCCTGCCCCGCGGGTGCTCATGCCGATGCTCTGGAAACGATTCGTGCTCGGCTCTGTGCTGAGTTTCCTGCGCCCTGGACCGAGCCCTGCTTGGCAAACAGAAAAAAACTGGCTCGTCTGGGTCTGAGGTGCGAGGGGAACTCTCCGTGTGCTGCTTACCTGGTTTGAACGCGTCGCTGATGTCACCGTGGGATGCTCGGAGCTTTGCATGGAGCACGCGCCCTAAAGAGGCAAATAGCACAGATATTCCTGCAAGAAATTCTTATTTGTTCCCAAGAGGAATGGGAGAAACATTCTATCTGCAGCTACAGTGTTGGGAAATTCTCTGGAGGGAAATGCGGCCGGGAAATTGGGATAAAAGGGAGGCTGCGTCCCCCAAAACTCTGAGACACCCCAGGGGAATGCCCTCGGCCTCTCCCTTTATTGGGATAAAGCAAAAGGACTCCTCTGTCTCCTTTTTGGACACAAACCTCGGGTGTTTGTGGGTTATTTTCCTTACACCCAGCGCCACGAATCACAGTCCCTGCCGCTGGTGGCTCCAAAAAACGCTCCAGACCCAGCCCTGCCCGTTAACGGGTCTGTTAAACAGTTGCACGTGGTTTGGCCAAATTGCACTTGTTTGCTTTCTTCGCTGTCTTTTGTAAGTTCCCCCGCTTAATTAGGATGCAAGCAATCCCAGAGGAATGTTTAATTAATATCATAAAGCAACAATGGGATGATTAAGCAAGTCTGGGCAGCTGCTCTTTATACCCAGGACGTGTGGCACTTGTTGGGGGCAGCGTGTCGAGGAAGAGCCGTTGCAGGGCCCTGGCTGCAGTTGGATTGCTTGTTTTAATCGTCTGCTCTTCTCCTCTTTGTGCTCGCTCAGGCAGAGCCAGAGGAGCTGGGGCTCAGCTCCGCCTCTTGCTCAGTTTAATTACAGTGAGAGCTTTGAGGCAGGAGCTCTGCAGGGCTGCTCAGAGCAAACCTGGGGCAGCGAGTGCCCCAAAACCGAGCCAGGAGGGGAGTTTGGGGCAGGAGAACATCCCAGAGGATGTGAAATTGCTCCTCAAACCTCAGCGATGCTCTCACCCCCCCGTGCCTCCCTGGGGCTGGTTTTTAGGGCATTTCCCATTTGGAAATGATTTCTCTGCAGCTTTCAGAAGCCTGTGCACAACCTGAAGTAATTGTATTTGCCTTGGGTTGAACTCTTTTGGCATTTTCTAAAAATAAACACTCGGTTTCTTCTCCTTCCCGTGGAGCTGCCTCTGCTGGGAGCAGAACCAAGCAAACTGGTAAAAAAATCGAGTGGGAAATCCAACAGCAGAGCCCCGAGCCTGTCAGGACTGTGCAGCTCCCAGCAGACAGTGACAAATCCATTGCTGTGTGCCAGGGGGGTCTGGGCTGGGGGCTGTCCCTCCCTCCCTGAGCCCCATCCCTGCCCTGACCCCCAAATCTGCTGCTGGCAGCTCGGGGGGAGAGCCCAGGAGCCTCTTCCCTCCCGCCCAGGAGCAGCTCTTGCTCTGACTCGTCCCGAGTGCCTCACTCACCACCTCACACTTACTCAATGATTAAAGCTTATCTCTCACCGAATCCTCCTCAGTCAAGCCCTGATTGTTTCAGAAGGAAAGGCCAGAGCTGCCTGCTGGCTGCTAATCAGCCTCTGCTCCAGGGAGGGACACCCGAGCTCGCAGGGCAGCAAAGGCAGTCCTGGGATGGGATGGGGTGGGATGGGGTGGGATGGGGATGGGATGGGATTTGGGATGGGATGGGATGGGATGGGATGGGATGGGATGGGATGGGATGGGATTTGGGATGGGATGGGGATGGGGATGGGGATGGGGATGGGGATGGGGATGGGGATGGGGATGGGGATGGGGATGGGGATGGGGATGGGGATGGGGATGGGGATGGGATGGGATGGGATGGGATGGGGATGGGGATGGGGATGGGGATGGGGATGGGATTTGGGATGGGATTTGGGATGGGATGGGATGGGATGGGGGATGGGATGGGATGGGATGGGATGAGATGGGGATGGGGATGGGGCTGGATCTGGCCAGTGTCGGGTCTCCTCGTTTCAAACATCATTTATCATTATCCTGCAGGGGCTCCTGTGCAGCCATATTTAACACCATAAACTGCTTCAAATCAAATGATTCCTGCTGTGAGTTTAAGCTGCGCTGGCACAGCAGATCGGCGTTTCTGATCCCCACGCTCACCGGGCTGGGTGCAGCCCCAAACAGAGCTCCACAAAGCCCCAGTGTCCCGGGCAGGGAGCCGCTCCCAGCCCGTCAATTCGGCCTTTGTGGGGCGGTTTTGGGGCGGGTCTGGCAGCTGGGCCGGGCTGGGCACAGCTCCCCTCCCTGCACAAGGCGCTCCTTGTGCCCGCAGCTCGGCGCTGGAGCATCGCTGCCTCCGGGGGCATTTCGGGCAGGTCCGAGCTCGGCTGGGGCAGCAGAGCCGCCGGGCTCCGGGCTCCGGGCATCTCCGGCTCCAGCACCTCCAGCGCGGCTCCTCACGCGGCCAAAATCTCTGGCAAGGGATTTCAGCTTCCCCGGGGCTGCTCCCTCCGGAGAGCATCCTGCGGGGGTGAGGGACAGAGCAGCCAGGACAGCCGGACACCGGGGCCGGTGCCTCAGGTTCCTCGGGTGCAGCTCCCTGCAAAGGGAGCACAAAGGTGGCTCAGCCCTGGGATGACACACGAAGCGTTTCCCATTTCTCTGGAGTCGGGAGGTGACAGAGCAGAGCTCAGCCCAGCAGCAGAGCTGTGCCAGGGCTGCCGGCAGCCTGCAGCATTGGCTAATTAGCACTGGCTAATGAGCCTTGGCTGGGGGCTACTGAGCCCAGAGCCCCCAGGTCCTGCTCCTCTCCCTCCTGCTGAGCAGGGTTTGTCTCCAAATTTGGGAGTTTCCTTCCAGGAGGAAACACAGAGCAATGACCAGCTGCTGCAGGGAAACCAGGGCCAGATCCCAGCAAAGTGTTCCTGTGCTCGCTGCCTTCAAAGGCAGCCTGGCACTTCTGGGAGGTTTTTCTTTTCCCCTTCCTTTAGGACATTCTGCAGTACGCGTGCAGAACCCAGAGAGGACCAAGCACGGACATTTCTGTGCGACACAGAGCCCGGCTCGGGCAGGACAGCAGCTATGCTGCTCAAACCCATTAAAGAACTACTTCCTTTTTTTTGTTTGTTTTGTTTTTTTTTTTAATCCAGGGGGAAGAGGAGCGCCTTGCGGGAGGGCAGAGGGAGAGGAGAGGGGCGCGGCCCGGGCGATCTCCGGAACTGGAGCGGGCCCGAGGAGCCCTGCGCCGCTCCCACACTCCCATCTAGCGGCGAGCGCGGCACGGGGCGCGCCCCGCCCGCCGCACCCTCCCATCCCCATCCTCCTCATCATCACCATCCCCATCCTCATCTTCATCCTCATCCCCATCCTCATCTTCATCCTCGTCATCCTCATCTTCATACCCATCCTCATCTTCATCCTCATCCCCATCCTCATCTTCATCCTCATCTTCATCCTCATCCCCATCCTCATCTTCATCCCCATCCTCATCCCCATCTTCATCCTCATCCTCATCTGCATCCTCATCTTCATCCTCATCCTTATCCCCATCCTCACCTTCATCCTCATCCTCACCCTCCATCCCCATCTTCATCCCCATCTTCATCCTCATCCTTATCCCCATCCCCATCCTCATCTTCATCCTCATCTTCATCCTCCATCTTCATCTTCATCCTCATCCCCATCCCCATCCTCATCTTCATCCTCATCTTCATCCTCATCCCCATCTTCACCTTCATCCTCATCCCAATCCTCATCCCCATCTTCATCTTCATCCTCATCTTCATCCTCCTCCTTACCCTCCATCCCCATCCTCATCTTCATCTTCATCCTCATCCTCATCCCCACCCTCACCCTCATCCCATCCCCATCTGCCCCCCACTCTGCACCCCACTTTTTACGAGGGACACCTACCACTCACTGAAATTACTTTATCACGAAAGTATTTTCACATTTCCTGGGGATGACCAACCTGCCAGCAGGTGCAGAGCTGCAGAGGTGGCTCCAGAGCAGCAGCCAAATCACCGGCAGCCCTTGTCCTGCAGCAGGCAGATGTTGCCACAGATCCAGATGTTTGCATCCAGTCTTGTCTGGGCTGCATTTGCAGACTGGGATCTCTGAAATTCAACAGCTGCATCAGGAACAGAGTTTTAGGAAAACTTTACAAAAACTGCCCCCCTGGTCTGCAGTGACCTCTGCAGTGGGTGCAGAGCGTGTCCCACTCCATCCCCCCGAACCCGCAGGACAGGCCTGGGCTGAGACTTCCCCTGGAACATTTCTGTCCTCACCTCCTCAGAAGGGAGGCAGCCCCAATCTCCTCACATCCTGCCCCTTGGAACTGGCATTAAAAAACAAACGCCAGGAACAAACCCAAAATGAAACAAAAACCCTTCAGCTGATCAGGGACCACCAGCCAAACCTGGGTTAGAAACAGGATCATCCTCCAAGTCAGACTTGGGATGTGCACAGCAGTCACTGGCAGAGGAAATAACTGCAGCAATGCAGATTTTTAAAAGCCAAGAGAAAACACAAGTTCTGCTGTCCTTTGGGAGGGGAACATTAAATAGAGGGGGAGCAGGATGGGGTAGGGGCACCTCAACAGAGCCCCTGAGCCACCAGGGTGGGAGAGGGCTGGAAACGGGAACAAAAACACAGAAACAAAAATGAAAATGTACTAAAATTTAATCATTCATAAAAGCTGTAATTTAATCTGTGACAGTAAAACACAAGAAGCAATATTAGAGTTGGTTTAGTATATTATATATTTTTGCTTTTAAAGCCATAGAAATCAGTTATCCCAGTTTTTTTCCTATAAAAGACCCATTTTTCCAAAGCATTATGCACAAACATTTTTAATTAGAATACAATGGCAGAATGAAAATAATGATGTTCCATAACTTTTAAATATAAAATGAAGTCAATGACTCAAAAAGTTATTTGTTGCAGTGAGTTCAAAGGGAAATTTTGGATAATATATATCTATAGTTATAGATATAAAATATAACAATGGAACATTTTTAGTGCTTGATGGGGAGAAATTATGATAAAATGGTCAATATGAATTTTAATTATAGTAGCAATCTCTAACATTTGAAATGCATCCATGCTCCTTGGGATAATCATATGCTAGAGTCAATTATATTTATTTTCACATCTGTTAATTGCTATTGCAAAGGAGGAGGAATATTGGCTTAAATTTCCAAGAGATATACACAGAGCAACTGCATTTTCCAGGGACTGTGTGCAAACCATTTTCAGATCTAAATTCTTCCCAGTATATAAAAAACAGGAGAAGCTTCTTCTGATATGTTTCTCATTTCCATAAGGTTTGAAGTTGGGAATGCTGGCACTTTCCACTGAGGCAACAGTTCTTCATTCCTGCAATCTGGAGGAGGAAACAGAGCACAGTGAAGGTGCTGGAGGGAATTTCCCTGTGCTGGGGAGAGCTGTGCCCAGAGCTGCTGCTCCCAGAGCCCAGGGCTGGCTCCAGGAGCAGGGGCTGTACAGAGGGGCTGTGTTTTATCAGGGCCACACAGCAGTGCCAGGAAAGTGCCACAGACTGACAGCAGCAGTGCCCAGGGGCTCTGGGACCAGCATTTCATCTTTTGGGATCTGCATTTTGGGTGAGACAGAGACAGGCACAGCCCTGTGGCACTGCCTCAGGGGAGCTGGGCTGGGGGAGAGGAGCTGCAGCCCTGCAGCCCAGGGCACGCCAGGAGCTGCACTGCAGGGATGTGCAGAGCACTGCAACTCTGGGAGGGAGCACAGGGCAGGGATCCCCTCCTCTCCTGGGGAGGCCACGTTCCAGCTGGCTGAGCACAGGCACCACCTGAGCAATGGGAAAAGCCACTCCAGGCCCTGCAGGGTCATTTCCTGGAGGCACAGCTGGCCCAGAGCCCTGCAGGAGCCTCAGCCCTGCACTGCAGAGCTGCCCTGACCCTCCGGAGCCACCCCTGGGCTGCCCAGGCCACGGCTGCAGGGATTTCAGGCTGCCAGGCTCCCCTGGCCCCAGGAATTCAGCCCTGGGGGTTCCTGAGGCTGCCAGCTTGTCCCTGGCTGCTCTGCTGCTCCCCACAGCACAGAGCTCTGCTGGCCCAGGAGCCCCCGGGGTGACAAAGGCAGGGGCAGAGCTGGGCATCACCCAGGGCCCCTCTGTCCCCAGATGGGGACATTTCTGCCCCAAACCTGGAGCTGCAGAGCTGCTGCTTCCTGCCAGCAGCAGGACAGAGCAGCTGTGAGCACACACAGCTCCCTGCCAAGATACACAGGAAGATTATTTATAGCTGTGTCCAGCCCTGGCGTGGCTTTTTGGTTGGGTTTGTTTTTGGGATTTTTTGTGTGTGCTTTGGTTTGGTTTTCTTGTTTGTTTGTTTTCTCTGGTGGGCAGCTTTTTCTTTCTGTGCCACTGTAACCCATGTCCCACCCAAAGCCGTTTGTAATTGTCCCCAGAGCACAGGGACAGCAGGGGCAGCAGTGACAACATCATCAGAGGGTGAAGAGGAAGGAACAGTGAGCCCTGGTGGCTCAGAGCTCGGTGCCACAGGCCAGAGGGAGAACCCAGAGGAGTCAAAAGGAAATTCCTGCCCAGCAGAGGGAAGGGGCTGTGACAGGAGCTGCTGTGCCCAGGTAGGACTCAGGCACCTCTTACCTGGCTCAGAGCTGCTGCATGATGGGAGTCTAAAGCAGCAGACATGATTTCTTTTTAGGCTTCTTCTTTTCCACTGGTGTTTTTCTATTTATCTGTCTGACCAGGTCATAAAAGATCTGCAAAGGAAAAACACAAGCTGAAAAATCCAAGTGATAAAACACAGGCTGTCAAAACTGAGGCAGGCTGGGGAGCTGACAACTCTTTCCTGGTGGCTGCAGTTGTGTAAATTCAATTAAACTGCTTGAATTTATGAAATGTTCCTCAAGCAGCTGCTTATGGAAGAAGAAACCCAAAGCTCCCCTCAGTGTGCAGAACACAAGGGAGCTGGAAACTCAGTTTATCAGCAGCAAGGCCTTCAGAAGAGCAGGGCAGTGAAATGGCAACAATTCCCTTGCTTTGGAGAAGTGGGAGAAAACTGGGATTAACAAAGGGTTTTTTAAGACAGGCACGATGCCCTCAAGGATCACCTTGCCAGGGCTGGGGTGTGCCCAGAGCAGCCCCTGTCCCTGCCCTGAACTCTGGCATTTCCACCAGGGACACTGCAGAGCTTTGGGAGCCCTGCTGCTGGGAGCTGTTTTCCCAGCAAGACTCAACCCATTTATAGCAAAATGAGCTTTGCAAAAATGCTTGGAGCATTGAGGAGAAATATTTCAACCTTCAGAGGGCTCCACCCTTGTCCTTGTTTATTTTTTCCCCTTCCTGGAGTGGCTGACAGCTCGCAAATTCTTGTTGATTCCAAAGAAATTCAGAAGACAAAAGAAACAGTTTATAACACACTGTAACAACTGAAATTTAAGATTTTCCTTTCTCGTAAATTAGATTATTTAGGTGCTGGTACTGACTGTGAGTACAGACATCTGCAACAAGGTTTCAGGACTGGCACCATCCCTAAAACCGGTCAGTGTGCTGCAGGAGCACCTCGGGGTCAGCAGGAGGACACCTGATTCACTCTGGATTAAAAGCTTATTACCTGAAAGGTTTGATTCACAGTCAGCAAATGCATGCAGGAATTTACCACCCTTTACCTAAATTTAGAAACTCCAAAAGCAGTGAGAAAGCAAAGAATGCAAATGCTTCCCCAGGCCAGGAGGCAGCAGGACACACTCCCAGTGCACTGAGCTGCTCACTCACAGCTTCTCTCTTTGGTTTCCTCAGCTTTTGTACTTCCCACAACTAGGAAATATCAACTGGCAGGAAACCAGAAACTCATCTCCCAGATCAGCACATTCCTGTGTCTGCTGTGACCCACTGAGGCTGCAGAGCTGGGACAGGGAGAGCAGGTTGCAGGTGAGGGATGGGGATGAGGGATGGGGATGAGGGATGGGGATGGGGGGTCCCACCAGGCTGTGCCCCCCCCGAACCCCCTCCCACGGGCTGGGGCCCCTCTGCCTGCACCCCAGAGCCTCCCTGGGATCTGAGCTGCTCCTTGCTTCAGCCCCAGCCTTAGCCCAGCTCAGACACACACACAGAGCCCTGCAGCAGCCTGAGCTCTGCAGCCAGGCTGGTCCCAGCTCAGAGGCTGCAGCTCCCTTCCCTCTCCACAGCCCATCCTGCTGGCTGCCAGGCCAGGATCCTGCTGCTCCTGCTTATCTCACCCCCTGAAGGCTCCCACTTATCTGCTGGCAGCAGCCCAGCCCTGCTGCAGGGGCACCTCAGCTCCTGTGCCTGCAAACTTGGCCTCTGGCACAGGCAGATAATTCCAGCACAGAATAAAACCCTGGGGCCTGATGTGGAGCAGAGCAGAAGGAGCCCTGAGCAAAGGGGCTCAGTTAAACTTGGCTTTAACTCAGACCTGGGTTTGGGCACGGTTTTAGCCAGCTAACAAAGGGCTCTGCAGCCAGAAATGCAAGTGCTTCAGAGCAGCACCACTCAAGAGAAGGGGTACAGGGGCACCCCCCAGGTCTGCAATGGCAGCAGTCATCCTGCAGAATGTTCTCCCAGATAAAGCTGATCTGAGCCAAGGGGCAGCCCAGCACCCTCTGCCCTCCATGGCCCGCGGAGAGGCACAGGAACACCCACCTGGGAGTGCAGCCTGCCTCGGCAGAGAAGGGGAGCACAGCCCCTTCAAGCAGGCAGAAACACCCAAATACACTTTGTATACACTTTATATACACTTTATATACACTTCATATACCTAAATACACAGAAAGTACCTGAATGCATTTTATATACCTTAATACACAGAAAATATCTAAACACACTTTATACACTTTTTATACCTAAATACCCAAATACACAGAAAATATCTAAATATACTTCGTACACTTTATATACCTAAATATCTAAATACCCAGAAAGTACCTGAATACACTTTATATACCTAAATACCCAAATACACAGAAAGTACCTGAATACACTCTATACACTTTATATACCTAAATACCTAAATACACATAAAATACCTGAATACACTTTATATGCCTAAATACCTAAATACACAGAAAATATCTAAATATACTTTATACACTTTATATACCCAAATACACAGAAAGTACCTGAATACACTTTACACACTTTATATACCTAAATACACAGAAAATACCTAAGTACCTGAATACACTTTACACACTTTATATACCTAAATACACAGAAAATCTCTAAGTCTACTTTACACACTTTATATACCCAAATACCCAGGAAGCACCTGCACACCTTGGCCAGGCTGAGCCCAGGACCATGCTGAATGCCCCCAGGGCACACACACGTGCTGGTTTAGTGTCCCATTCATGCTGGGCAGACACACAGCAGGTGGCACTTACCTCATTTACGTTGATTTTTGACTTTGCAGACGATTCTAGAAAGGCACAGTTACACCACTGTCGTGCTAAGTTCTGCCCCTGCTCCTTGCCCACCACTCGTTCTTCCTCCAGGTCACATTTATTGCCAACCAGAATCATGGGAACCTGCAGAGGGGCAGGCAGGAGCAGAGATCCATCAGAGGGTCATGTGCAGAGAGCTCTGTGCTGCTGTGCCTCCCAGAGGAGGGGAAATGCAGTGGGGGAAATGCAGTATATAGAAAATGCAATATGGAAAGTGCAGTATATGGAAAATGCAATATGGAAAATGCACTGTGGAAAGTGCAATATATGGAAAATGCAATATGGAAAATGCAGTATATAGAAAATGCAATATGGAAAATGCAGTGTGGAAAGTGCAGTATATGGGAAATGCAATGTGGAAAATGCAGTATATAGAAAATGCAATATGGAAAATGCACTGTGGAAAGTACAGTATATGGAAAATGCAATATGGAAAATGCAGTATATGGGAAATGCAGTGGGGGAAATGCAGTATATGGGAAATGCAATATGGAAAATGCACTGTGGGGAAATGCAGTATATGGGAAATGCAATGTGGAAAATGCACTGTGGAAAATGCACTGTGGAAAGTGCAATATATGGAAAATGCAGTATATGGAAAATGCAATATGGAAAATGCAGTGGAAAGTGCAGTATATGGGAAAATGCAATATGGAAAATGCAGTGTGGAAATGCAGTATATGGGAAATGCAGTATATGGGAAATGCAGTATATGGGAAATGCAGTATATAGAAAATGCAACACAGAAAATGCAATATGGAAAATGCATTGTGGAAAATGCATTGTGGAAAATGCATTATGGAAAATGCATGTGGAAAATGCATGTGGAAAATGCAGTATATAGGAAATGCAATATATGTAAAATGCAATATAGGAAATGCAGCCTGGAAAATGCAATATGAAAAATGCAGTATATGGGAAATGCAATATGGAAAGTGCAGTATATGGGAAATGCAGCCTGGAAAATGCAAACCAGTGAGGGCCAGCAGACAATGAGGAAGGGGCAGCTGCCCCTCTGCAGTGCCTGGCACAGCTGGGACCCTCCAGGATGCCCCAGACCAGGTACAAAAGGAGTCCCAGCCCAGTTCTGAGCTGGGAGAACCCTTGCAGCCCAAAGCACTCTGGCATTCTGCACCAACACAGAGCACCCAAAACCTCTCCTGGCAAGGCCCAGGCACCCCAGGTGCCGCCTGCTCCTGGCCAGAGCAGCCCAGTGCCACAGCCCAGCTCCATTTCCTGCTCCCTCCCTCTGAAAAGCAGAAAAACCCTGCAGAGCTGCTGCTAGGGGTGTGCACCTGCTGCATCTCCTCACACATTTCATTCCTTCAGCAGAAATCCAGCCCTTCCCAGCTGGAAAAGAAATCACTGCCTGCTTCACTGGGGAATTCACAACACACTGTGTGCTTTTAATCCACTGCAGGGTTAGCATCTGTGGCCTCTTCCTGACACAGCTACACTCAAGATTAATTTTTGTCTTTTAAACTCACAGCCCATGCCCATTAGAAAATGATCATATTTTTATTTTTGAGACATAAGTGTTCCTTATTATATCAAGAACCTGAAGTCACAGTACAGATGAAGCAAATGCAAAAAAAGCTCATTTGAAATCAGATCTACAGGATATTTACAACTCTATCAGCCTAGATATTGCATATATCCTGCTCTTTACAAATTTTCTAGGTAGTTAAAATTTTCTCATACTGAAACTTGCAAATGTTTTTAGTATGTTCAGCAAAAATCTAAAGTGTATGAAGATGTGAAAGAACAGGCAAAAAGGGATCCTGAGATGAGTAAGCAGTACAGGTTTGAAAGACATGAAACTGTGTAAGGTTATTTCAGAAAGTTTTAATGGTTTATCCAAAAGTGGAGTTTGGTGAGCAACTACCTTTGATCATTTACTGTTAGGTGCAGAAGATTGGAATTTAAATTCTTCCAGATAGGCAGAATGTAATTTATGGATTGGGACTTTAGACATGTTCTGATATGAAGACAGAAAGGAGACATTTCCTAACAGCAAAATGTGGCTTAGACCTTCAAAAGGTTCTCAAGCTTGGATTCAACAGGCAGCACACAAAGCAAAGAAATGCACTTGAGCAGTGCAATCCAAGTGTGTGCTGAGGGATGACCCTGCCCAGCTCAGGGCACAAATGCTCCAGCACAGGATTTACCCCACTAATCCTGCCTCAAGCAAAAGCACTTCTGCATCACCAGAAGCTCAGCCTGTCAAAGCAAGGAGGGGCCCAGGGCCACTGCAGCCTGTGCCACCTTCTGCCAAACCCAACTCCCCACAGCTCTCCTCTCCTTGTGTTAAAAAGGGTTTTAAACAAGCAAAACAACAACCCCAGACTCCATCAGGCCCTTCATGGGTTTACTTCAGTACTGTGTGAGCTCCTTGGTGACAGATTTTGCTGAGGAGCTGCTCCAGGGCTGCAGAGAATTCCTGGAAAACCTTTGAGTCCCACTTCCCCCCCACATCTGGAATAACCCCTGTCAGTCTGCAGAGCCACCAGGAACATCCTTACTGCTGTTCTTCCTTAACTTGGAGGGAAATAAAGCACAGCTACAGCACAGAGAAAGAAGAAAGTGCAAATCCTGGAAAGGAGTTAAAGGAGGAAAAGTTAAGTGATGTTTTCAATCAACTCCCATCATTTCAAAGATTGTGGCTTCCACAATGGAAAATGGGAACCTTTTCCAGGACATGGGAAAATCTGGTTGTGTGGTGCCCCTCAGCAGGTGCTGTGCCTCAAACAACAACCCTGGAAACTCAAATACCCAAGGACATTCCTTGAAAGAAGCTTTGTGTGTAAACATGCAGGCATCTGAGAGCAAACACTCCTGCAGCATCCACAGAAATAACCCAACATTTTGCACTCACGTCTTCAGTGTCCTTGACCCGTAGGATCTGTTCCCGCAGGTCCTGGAGGTCGTTGAACGTGGACTGTGCTGTTATAGAATAAACTAGTGCAAACCCCTGCCCATTCTTCATGTACAGATCCCTCATGGCTGTGAACTGCTCCTGCAAGCAGAGAGGTTTGAACTCCTCAGCTGGGGAATGCAGCTGATGAGCAGCTCCAAAGGAATACTTCTGTTGTACTGGAGACAAGAATACAGTGCCACAGATTTCCATATTCACCCCTCCCAGACACCCACTGAAGCATGGAAATTGAATAATAGCATTAACACTCTCTTTCTCTTTGTTGTTTTTTTCCCCCTTAATAAAGGGCTTCTTTAAGAAACGAGGAAAAATGAAGAGCAGCAATAAAACCATCTCTACAGACACTGAAATGCCAGGGCAGGCTGGAGCTGCCTCTGCCCCAGCAGGGACAGAACTTCCACCAGACCCACACAGCAACAATTCCTGCTGCTGCTGCTGAGAGCTCCCAGCACCTTCCCAATGAAAACAACTTCCAGGGAGCAGCAGCTGCCCGGGATGTGCTGCCAGCCCCAGAGGTTTGTGTGCTGGGGGCTGGGGGACAGGGCACAGCCAAGGGAGCCAGCCCAGCCCTGAGGGACAGGCAGAGCCTCCCCCTGGCAGGGGCAGTGCCAGGGAGGTGCCAGGGAGGCTCTGCAGGGCTTGTCAGGAGCTCCCCACACAGTGATGGCACCTGCTGGGAGCAGCCCCTGTGCCTGGCATGGCTGCAGCCCGTGTCCTTGCATTCTGGCCACTTGCAAAGCTCATGTTTAAAATCCTCCCAGAGCAGAATGCTGATGTGAGGGGTGGCACAGGAGGCACCAACCTCTGTGGCCACTGGGACAGAGCTCACTGGGCCACTGGCACTCACCACATGGGTTTGGGTTATTAAAATCCCTCCATGAGAATTACTGCAGCTGGGTTATTGCTTTGGCTGGGCAGGATCAGCATTCCTAACAAAGCAACTCCACAGCAATTAGATAAAGAAATGCCACTTACTGTCCCTGCTGTGTCGAGGATCTCCAGCATACACTGCTGACAGTCTACTTCCACTTGCTGGGGAGAGAGGAACAAAGAGCTCAGAGCCAGTTATGGAGAGAGGGAACAACCCAGTTCACGGGGAGAGAGAGAACAAACAGCTCAGAACCAGTTATGGGGAGAGGGGAACAACCCAGTTATGGAGAGAGGGAACAAAGAGCTCAGAGCCAGTTATGGGGAGAGAGGAACAACCCAGTTCATGGGGAGAGAGAGAACAAACAGCTCAAACCCAATTCATGGGGAGAGGGAACAACCCAGTTATGGGGAGAGGGAACAAAGAGCTCAGAGCCAGTTATGGGGAGAGAGGAAAAACCCAGTTCATGGGGAGTGAGGGAACAACCCAATTATGGGGAGAGAGGAACAACCCAATTATGGGGAGAGGGATCAAACAGCTCAGACCCAATTCATGGGGAGAGAGGGAACAACCCAGTTATGGGCAGAGGGAACAGAGAGCTCAGAGCAGCTCATGGTCTGCAGGGGGACAGGCAGGGGAGCCCCAGCTCAGTGTGGCTGCAGCACCAGGGGCTCTGGGCAGACAGCACTGCATGCCCAGGGCTGCAGCACTGCTGCTGCAGGATTAATCCCACCCCAAGCCAGGCATTTGGGTCAGCTCACGTGCTCCAGGACTCCCTTCATTAGCAAGGCTTAAATGAGCAGCTCACTGTAAACATCTCAACTTAAGTGAGATTGTAAATATCTCAACTTAATCCACTCTTACAAATCAAAGCACCTTAAAACTTTATTTTTTTCTTTGCTGCTGGGGGAGAAGGAATAAGGAAGAGAAGAAAATGCAAAATATTTCAGGATCCTCACAGTGAGACTTTGCAAACCTTCCACTCACTGAGAAACATCTTGGATCTAAAGAGGGTAATTCCAGGAAAGTCAAATAAATTTAACAGCAGAACTCACGCCACAATTTAATTTAATTATCACAGGCACAAATGTCACAAGTTTTCAGTGCATGTTTTGGTGCCTTTAATGCTGGTGACATTTCTGCTAATCCGTGAAACAATGGGTCACTTGACATGCAGCCAGGGAAGAAAGCAGCTCTGTGCCTGGCATTATGCAACAGCTCAGGGATCCTGCAGGGACTTCTGCTCAATCCCAGCCCTGCACGCTCTCTGTGGCACTTGGGGGGAAATAAAAACCATGCTCTTTTACCTTTCTGTATGAATCTTCTATTGTTGGGTCATATTTTTCAACAAAAATTCCCTGAACGAACTGTACGGTCTGGGGAGGAAGGAAAGGAGAAAAAAACCTCAGTGAGCTGAACACAACCAGAAACATTCACCAAGAAGCACTTTAGGAAAAAGTAACAACAGTAAAATTGCTCTGCTGTTAAAAATCCAATACTGAGGACTGGAGAAAAAGACACAACATTTTGAAAATAAAATTTTTTTTCTGTTAAAATCATCTAATTTAAGCATGTTCTCAAAAGTTTTTTGCACATCAACTGTTTGCTTGCTTGTTTCAGAAAAGATGATACCCTCAAAAATGCCTTCACTCCACTGCCTGTGACTTTAGAAGGATAAAAAAAATCACCAAATATGGAAGACTTGAGATTTCAGCAGAAGCACTGGCAACCTGTGCACCCTGGAAAATCCACATTTCAGTCCAAATGAGCCCAGAGCTGCCCCTGCAGGGCAGGGAGGGCAGCCTGGGGAGCCTCCAGCCCTCCCTGAGCTGGGGAGGGGGAAAAGGGGAAAAAGGGGAAAAAGGGAAAGGGAAAAAGGGGAAGGCTCCCTCCCACACCCACAGCACATCTCAGCACCTCCCACCCACTGGCACCATCCTGGCACCCACTCTGTGCCCTGGCTCCTGCTCCTGCTCCCTTTTCACCCCCAATAATTTGCAGTAAAACAGCTCAGCAGTGTCTGAAGGTTTGGGTGATGCTTGCAAAACAAGGTGGGGTTGGTTTGTGAAACTGAGCTCACCAAACACACCAAATATCTTTTTCCAGCTGAGCCTTTCACGAGTTTCATACACAGATTTTGCAGGTTTGTGAGGAAAGTCTGAGCAGCCACAACTGCCTCATTCCAAAGTGGTTCTGTATCACTAAATAAATTCATTTTACACTCTAATGAAGGAGGTTTTTGATTCTCCAGGATTTCCCTGTGACACTGCACAGGTGTCCCAGTCTGAGAGCCAGAGCTGGGGGTTCCAGCTGTGCTTTGGGATGATTTCTGAATTCCAGCACGGGCAGGTGAGCACAGGCTCAGACACCAGCACTGCCACATCTGTCCCACATCTGTGCCAGAATCACACATCAGCACTGCCACATCTGTCCCCACATCTGTCCCCTCTGGGTGGAAGGATCTGACTAACCCCTGCTGACAGGTAACTCTCAATCTCTGAGGGACTTTATTTTCATTTATTACAAGTGAAAAGAGAGGGAGAAGCCACAAATCCGGGGGTGGTTTTGGGTTATGTGTAGCTCCAAGACTTTCAGAAGTTTCCCTCTCTTGGGGTTGTGCAGCCCAACTTCAGTTTCCAGTTCTCTCTAAGACTTTGCAGCACTGGGCACCCCTGTAAATTGTGTCACTCCAGAAGAGTTTGAGCCTCAGAAATGGGATAAAACTGCTGCACGGGAAACAAAAGTTGCTAAACAACTGTGGCTTTACAACTGTGAAGGTTTCCTGCTGCTCCACCACTGCTGGCAGCAGCACTGGGCTGGCAGAGAAGAGTTAAAACAAGGAGGAGGATGTGCAGTGGAACAAGCCCATGTTGTCATCTGCACCAGAGCAAACAGAGCTGGGAATGAACACCAGGCTCTTTGTTGCACAGGTCAGTTTGTACAGATGGAAGAATGAAATTTAAAGTGACCCCTCATGTTATTTCAAATCCCACCTTGTAATCTCTCCTTGCTAATGCTTGTAAATAAGTGCACAGGCTCTTTGAAAGCTGAGTATTACCCACTCCTAGATTAATTGGCACTCACTGTGTGCTCCTGTAAACATCATGGCTCCATGCTGCATATGAATTACAAATATGCTGATTTAACACCAAGGCTGTCAAAAAGAATTTAACTTTTGTTCACCAGACTATTTGAATATTTGCATTTCAGCTGTTAAAAAGGTCAGTGATGGTGCTGACTCAGACTTCACATCACAAAGAAGGAAATTCAAGTATGTCAGATGCTGAGTAACTTTTATTTACAGCATACTACTAAGTGTCCCATTTCACCTAGTGAGTCTTTCAGTGTTACATAAGAAAACTACATAAGATAATCAGGGAAGTGCTGGTGGAAAAAGCAATACAGATTGCTCAAATTGCTGTGGAAGAACAGAGCTGGTAAAAAAATTACACCTTGTAAACATCCTGTAGTGATTAGGAAGGGAGTGCTGAGAGAATGCATCAAATGTGATGCACAGCTGAATAACCTCTCCTCCTGCTCACCAGGATTGTGCAGGTGATTTACCAGGATTGTGACCTGGCTCTAGCAGCAGAACAAACAAGGAGGCAGCACAGGAAAGGCTGCTGAGCCATTATCATGTCTGTGACAAGGAGCACTGCAGCTCCTTGCTGTTGATAACTTCACACTTGACCATTCTTTGCCTCTCTGCTGGAGTGGTGAGTGATAAATGGGTGACACAAGGGTCTCTCACAGTGCTCTGCTATCAACCCTGCTGTGTAAACCTCTCCTCAGGAACAAGACAGGCACTTAAGGAGAGCCAAGTGTCACCAGCCTGCTCCTCCCTCCCTGCACAGGCTGCAGGTGGATGCCCAGGCTGCAGCTCTGAGCCCAGGTGCTCAAGGGGATGGAAAGCACTGAGCCTTGGAGGTGTGCAAGGCTGAGCCCCCGGGTCTGTGACTGATTCCAGCCAGGCTTCTCTTGCTGTGCCACTGCTGGCTGGGGTTTAATACTCACCCAGAAATTCAGCCATGTACAAGACAGCCATGCAGGAAGCAGACATGACACACTAATTACCAGCAATTAATCACCTCTCCCAAACCATGGCACCCCTCCACTCAGCAGTGTCACAGTGGCTACATGGAAGTCCTGGCATGTAGTAGAAGTCACACAAAACCCCCAAAGCATCAGTAACTGGGTCTGCAGTGAGGCAGGCAGGTTGGAGGGCTGGGTATGGTCAGAGCTGCTTCCCCAAACTCACCAGAGCAGACTTGCCCACACCTCCTGAACCAAGGACCACCAGCTTGTACTCACGCATGGTGTGGTCTGTCCAGAGAGCAACGACCTGCAGGGCAGGAGAAAGGCACAGTTAGGCAGAGCTGGGACTCTCCTGGAAGGAGCAGTTCAAACACAGAGCTGGGACTATCCTGGAAGCTGCAGTTAAACACAGAGCTGGGACTATCCTGGAAGCTTCATTTAAACAGAGCTAGGACTATCCTGGAAGCTGCAGCTGAACACAGACCTGGGACCCTGTCCTGGAAGCTGCAGTTAAACACAGAGCTGGGACCCTCCTGGAAGCTGCAGCTGAACACAGAGCTGGGACCCTCCTGGAAGCTGCAGCTCAACACAGACCTGGGACCCTGTCCTGGAAGCTGCAGTTCAAACACAGAGCTGGGACTCTCCTGGAAGCTGCAGTTCAAACACAGAGCTGGGACTCTCCTGGAAGGAGCAGTTCAAACACAGAGCTGGGACTCTCCTGGAAGGAGCAGTTCAAACACAGAGCTGGGGACTCTCCTGGAAGCAGCAGCACTCCCCCTTCACCCAATCCTCCCGAAAATGAGAACCCTTTTATTGACAGCTCTGGGTTTCATTTTTCCACCTGAGCAGCCAGGGTGAAAAGGCCACTGCAGCAGCCCCAGTTACAGGAAATGGCCAGAGCTGATGCTGGCAGTGCTCAGAGAGGAAGAGGAGGGACCATGGCACACGCACAGAGCCTGTCCCAGCTGCGCCGGGCACCACGAGCTGTCACTGCCTGTCCTCTGGCACGGGCCAGAGCATGGCACAAGGAAATTAGATCAGAAAGAAGCAAGTCAAGAGGTTTCCTTCTGGCCTCCACCCCCAGCAGGGCAGGATTTGGGTCAGAGCTTTCTCTCTGGAAAAGGTCAGGCCCAGCAGCCGCTGCCAAGCAGGCTCTGCTCTGCCTTTTTATGGAAATCTCGCGACTCCCTCGAGCCACTACGCAGCACCAGAAAACTTCTCCTTCTCCTCGAGATTCCCTGACAAATAAGGCAAATGACAGCGCTGGTGATAAACACTTCCCTGGGTGTTTACACGAGCAGCCAGGCTGGGCTGTCCCAAACAATGAGCTCAGCACGATCCCCCTTCCGCAGGCAGCGCTTCCTTCCCAAGTAAGGCCGGGCAGCTCCCTGCCCCGAGCACTGCTCAGCTGCCACGGGGCTCCTGGGCTCCCTGCTGCAGCCCTGGGAATGAAAACGCCTTTCCAGGAGTCTCATGGAGAAATGCATCACCTTGGCTGCCTGAACAAGCCCGTGAAGAACAGGGGGGGTTTTATTTATTGTATTTTTAGCTTTGCAATGTGGGCAGCTCCCTGACAGTCTGTGTCTCAAGGTTATGTCATCATTAAATGGGGACAGGGTCTCTTCTGTCGTTTGGACTCCCAAGGGGAAGATGTGAAACAGAGTCAAGAGGAACCCAATGTGCTGCTGCTCCCCAGCTGAACTGGGACCTGCTGCTCAACGGGAGCTGGGACCCTCCCCAAACACCCCCCCAGCCTCACCCTGCTTCATGGGCTTAAACAAAAATCTGAAAATCCCACGTGCTGCTGGAGAGAAACACACAAATTTCTGTGTTTGGCTTAGCACAGTTTGAACTCATTTTTAAGCCAGACTAACAGACATAAAGGACTTGCCTGTGGGGAGGCTCTCTGCCCTCAGCCAAGCCCTGGGCAGGCTCAGGCAATCAGTGCAGCCCATCATTTTAAGCACCTGGAGGAGGCTTTTCTTCAGCTCTTGAAGCCCATGTGAGCTCAGTTGCCTAACTGCAAATTGTGAAACCGAGTCACACTGAAAGGGGGTTTCCAGAAACTGCCAAAAGCAGAGCAGGCAATGTCTGTGCACTCTAGGACACTGACAACAGTTCTGGCCAAATTCTGGGAACTGGAAGCTCTTCTGCTTCACCATTTCCCTGAGAAGTAACATTCACTTCCTTTCTTTCAAAAATCATTATTTTGAATGGGAAGGAGAGGGGAATTCCAATTTACAATTATTTTCCCCTTGATAATCACTAGAAATTAAAAGGTCGTGCATTTTTTATAAAGTATAAATGCAACTTATTGATCCAGTCTGTCTTCATTTTCCTACAGTCCCACAGTCAGTTCCACTGAAGAAAACCCAGAAAGCAATCAAGTTAAGGGTTAAATTTAGCTGTGAACTATTTCACTTCTTATTTATAGTAGAAAATACTTGTGGGAAAGTTTTAAGCTGGGAGCAGTACAAGACTAACTTCTCATTTCTTCTCTACAGTATTTGCTGATTTTTTTTTTTCAGGTGCAACAGGAAACCAGATCCTGAAAGGCACGAGCCTTATTACTGCAAACCCCACATGCCTTAATTATCTTGTAGCTCTTTCACAAGTATGTTAATGTTATCTGTTTATACAACATGAATAGAGTGCTCAAGAAATTACTATGCTGCATCCCAGCCAACTTTTCATTTGGCAACTGTTGAAGCCCACCTAAATACA
The DNA here is from genome assembly GCA_034336665.1 of Luscinia megarhynchos. NCBI lineage: Eukaryota > Metazoa > Chordata > Aves > Passeriformes > Muscicapidae > Luscinia > Luscinia megarhynchos. The sequence continues at coordinate 6,524,114 of CM067588.1, read as the reverse complement.
GTCAGACACAGCAGCATTCATTTCCATCCAGAGCTCTCTGGGGCAGAGTCACATGCTGTGAAGCAACGGCTCCATTTCCAAATGGAATTAAATTATGGGTGTTAAGTGTTCCTTCAGAGTCAAGGGGAGAGTATGATCACTGAAGAGTGTAAGAAAAATTCACTGGAAATGTTGTGAAACTGGTCTCATTAGTTCTGATTGCTTGGTGCAAAGCTAAAGCAAAAGCTGAGTGTGTCCTTGCTGCTGGCTCCCTTTTCCCAGACAGGGCACAGAGTCAGCCCAGCACTGCCCTGAGCTGCAGCTCCCTGGCCTCTCCAGCACTCTCCAAAGCACCTGCATCACCTCCAGGGCAATGAATCACATGTTCTTCCACCTGTAACCACAATAAAACTGCTTCTACACCATCAAACTCCTGATACACGGGAATCCATCTGTGTTCTGTATCCTTTAACAGCAGCATCTCTTCTCTGCTGCTGGAAGGGACACTCACCCATCCTCAGCAGCAGCCCCAGGCTGCACAGACAGGAAAATGGACCAGATGGAGAGGTGAGAAAAGGTGCAGGGTGTTGGTGCCAACAGCCACAGGCAGTGCAGCACAGGATCCCTGAGAAGGGCCAGAGGTGGAGGCCAGCACAGCTGAGGCTCTGAGCTGGAACGTGGCTCCCACTCACCTGCACCTTTGCTCTGCAGGAGTCACCCTCTCCCTCCTGCAGCCCAGGGGCTGAATCAGGGCAGGAAGGGGCAAAACTCCAGGGGATCTCCCCAGCAGCTGGGCAGAGGCTGGGGCAGGTGGTGGGGACACGGGCCGAGGCCCTTCAGGACAGAAACCTGATGCAAAAACCAGCTGCTTCTGCTACAGAAGTTTCAGTAGCTCATCGAGAAGTTTGTAATTTGGGTGGTGGGGAGAGAGAAGCACGAACCAAAATAAGCAAACACAGCACTGAAAGGGAGGGAGTGCAAGAACTTCACTTATCAACTACCCACTCCAGTGTTCATAGAAATTGCATTTAAAATATGATGAGAACACTAAAAACTCTTACCTTGGCATAAAAGATCTCTCATCAGTGTTAGCAGCTCTACTGAAGGTTCTTCCAGGCTCCCCACAAGGAACTGAAAAAAAGAATTAAAAAAAGAGTAAATAGTTTTTCAAGTTTCAGCATTTGCAAAGCATCTGTGTAGTGCTTCAGCCAAACCACCCTGGAGTTCTCCTCCCTAGAACACTCCAAGGAAGACTTCACTTAGGAAAGGCACACTCAAACTAACCATGTCTGAGGTTGCATCAAGTTCACAATTAATTTTAGAAGATCAAAACTTAGTAGAGAAAGCACTACCACAAAGAGAGGAGAAAGATTTAGAGCAGCCCATCCTGCTGATGTCACTTATCTGCCCCCAGCCAGCACTGCCATGCTAAAATCCAACACCTACACAATTATTTATCAGGTTTGCAGCAGGGGTGCAGGAACGAGATGAGCTTTAAGGTTCCTTCCAACCCAAACCATTCTGGGATTCTGTGTCAGTCCTGGAGAGCAGAACAAGCCCCAGCAGCCCCATCCCTGCCCCAGGAACTGCTGCCTGCCCAAGAGCTCCAGAAGCTCTGACACGTCCCTGAGCAGCAGCAGCACTGACACCTCAGACAGAAATCACAGCACTGGCTACACCCTGCTGCTCTGACAGGCAAAGGCTCCTGTCTCCTGCAGGTTCAGCACTTCATCTGTTCTTTTTAAGGGATGAAAAAAAGAATCAATTGCTCCTCTGGAATCATAGGAAGTTTAAATGAAAACCCACTATGCTGGTTTTTTGAAAACGTTTCTTTTTAGCAGCTCTGGAGTCACCGTGGAGTCACAGTCTGTTTCAAAACAGATAATGGAAGCTCTCATAATCCTTGTCAAGTATTTTTCCAAGTGTAAGAGGAAGTGAGCAGAGAGGGCAGGACGGGATATGGGAAGGAGTTCTCCCTGGGAGGTGGGCAGGGCTGGCACAGCTGTGGCTGCCCCGGATCCCGGCAGTGCCCAGGCCAGGCTGGGCAGCCTGGGGCACTGGGAGGTGTCCCTGCCACGGCAGGGGCGGCTCTGGACGGGCTCTGAGGCCCCTTCCCACCCAAACCACTCCTGATTTTTCGTGGAGGTGCTGCCAGTGCCACGGCTCAGCAGCACTCACAGCCAGAAGCACAGAGCTGAAATGAGGGTGAGAGAACAGGAACTGAGAGAAGCGAGGCACAGGGTGAGCAGCACAGAAATCTCAGCAGCAGCTCCCAGAGACAATGCCAGGTGCCTCTGGAGGTGCACGGCCAGCCTGGGGGGCTGCTCTCTGCTCTTCCCCAGAAGGGGGAAGCTGTCCCCGGCCGAGAGGGGAGAGGCAGGGAGCAGGGAGCACTCACCTGGCTTCAAGGAGGGAAAAAAGAGAGCAACTCCTCGCCTGCTCATCACTGACACCTCCCTCTCTGCTCTCACCAGCAGAACCAGGAACACTGAACGTTTCCAGGGAAGAGCAGTGTCAGCACTGTGCACATCTGGAGAGAGGCACAGATGTCTCTGAACTCCTGCACCTCCACTCCAGGCTGCCTGTGCCACTCCTGTGGCCGTGCCCTTCCCAGTCCCAAATGAGAGGCAGATTCCTGGGATGCTGCAGCCACACGTCCTGGTTATTTTTATCCTGGCAGTTAAATACTGAATCGTGGCTACTATAAACAAACCCGTTTAATTTTCAACTTGTAAATGCTCCCCGTGCCAGTTTTTTTTCAGTTACTATAAACTAGGCCACGGAAAGGGGTGGATTTTCTTTTTTTAAAGTGTCAACTAAACATTGCTCAACACTCTACCAAAATCCCTCCATTACTCAGAGCCCTGTTGGCAAAACAAACCCAAACCCAGCACTTCTGCAAGGGGAAGATTTACAGCGATCAAACCACACTTAAACTGACAGATTCCCTCCACAGCAGAAACAGAGAATCCAAACAAACAGAGAGAATGATGCAGCAGCACAGGCTGGAATCACCAGGATCTCCCCTGGCTTGGAGCAGCCCAGGCACCATCCCTGCCCTGCCCCAGGACAGCTCCACTCAGCACCTGCTCCTCATTTGTTCTACACCGTGTTCAGGGATGTTCCATTACTCAATGCAGTGGAAAGCACGTGAAACACTTCCCTAATGCTCCTCCAAGCTGTCATCAATTACACAATGGTTGCAGGGATGTGCATCCCAAATGAGAGGGGTTTGGCTGGAAATCCCTCAGCCCGTGAGCAGACACCTGAACAGCAGAGGCAAACACTCATACATTAATTACCCTGCTAGCAAGGAGTCTGTCTCATTAATAAAAACCTGCCATGGACTCACTTGCTCACAAAACGAGCCCCTTCTCCAAGGCAGCCACACTCCCTGGCTTCAGGGCACAGGGGAAACCTCCTCCACCTTTCCTGAGGCCACCAACACCAGAAAAATGAGAGCACAGAGAAAAACAAAAGGCTAAAAGACCAGACTAAGCAGAAAGCAGGAGTTCAGTGTGACTTCAGAAGTACAGTTTGACAAACTTCCGTTCACAGACTCTGCACCTCATTATCACTGCGGTATCTGACACCAGAGTGTGCTTCAGATATTTACATTACATAAAAACATAACATTTTAAAATTTGTCCCAGGAATATCAGCCTCAGTTTTTGTAATTTTAACACCAAAATCATTGTCATTTCCACTGACTGCTTTCAGCATCGCATCAAATACCAATCAAGGCAACAAATGTGTAATTAGCTATGCACAAGGATGAGTCACGACCCCACTGCATTCCTGATGCTGGAACACACACGCTGTCCCTTGTCCAAACCATCAGTAATCCAAGCCTAAATACATTTTCCTTTCGTTTTTCAGGTAGCAAATAACCCCCAAAAGACACAGCCAAGAAGCACACACAGAAAATAAAGCTGGTGACAAGCCCAAAAGCAAACAGCTGTGTGAGAGCACAGGAGAACAACACCGGCCAGAGGTGTCATCTGAAGAGCTCCATCACAACAGGCAGGAGCAGCCTTCAAATCCTGCATCCCTTCCCAAAAGCTGCTGGCCCAGCCTCCTCACAGCCACATCCCCATCACGACTTTCTGCACCACTCTGCTCCTGAGCCAGGGCCAAGGCCACAGGAGCCTGGGCAAAGAGTAAAGTCCTGCAGCAACAGCTCCTTCCGACTTGTGCTGAGCTGGAGCTTCCAGCAAACTGGCTGCAGCCCACACAAACAAGGCAGAGAAATGGACTTCTCAGAAAACAGCAATAATTCTGCCACTGGAAATAGTAATTTTGTGCACAAACACTCTGGGACTGATCCTCCTCAGCCTGTAATCTTTTGTGCAATCAGCTTCACGCTGAACCTGCAATTTGAAATAACATAATGTTAACTTCTATGGAGGTGCTGCCTAATTATTCACTGGAAATCGTTTTGCTACAGAAGCTCTCCAGGCAAGGAAGCAGGCTCTGGGCAGCAAAGCCTGCCGTGCTGAAACGGCTAATTTCTGTTTTGTCCCATTGGTCTGCACTTGCAGCAAGTTGCTAGGGACATGTGCCAGCCAGACAAAGGCAGGGGAAAGGAAGCCAGCAGCACAACTCAAAGAGCAGCACACACTGCATCCCCAAATTAGAACAAAGCTCTACGTCAGGGCTGGAGCTGGCAGCCTCCCCTCGGGCCGGACTGCGGCACTGGGAGCGCCCACGGAGCCCGAGCTGCGGCGGGCACGGGCACGGGCTGGGCACGGGCACGGGCTGGGCACGGGCTGGGGCAGGACACGGGCTGGGCACGGGCTGGGCACGGGCTGGGCATGGACATGGACACGGGCTGGACACGGGCTGGACACGGGCTGGACACGGACACGGGCTGGGCACGGGCTGGACATGGACATGGACACGGGCTGGACACGGGCCGACACGGACACGGGCTGGGCACGGGCTGGGCACGGGCTGGACATGGACATGGACACGGGCTGGACACGGGCATGGACCTGGGCACGGGCTGGGGACGGGCATGGACATGGACACGGGCTGGACACGGGCTGGGCACGGGCTGGACATGGACATGGACACGGAGCTGGGCACGGGCCGGACACGGACACGGGCTGGGCACGGGCACGGGCTGGACACGGGCTGGACACGGGCTGGACATGGGCATGGACACGGGCTGGGCACGGGCACGGGCTGGGCACGGGCTGGACACGGGCTGGACACGGGCTGGGGCAGGACACAGACACGGGCAGGACATGGGCATAGGCAGGACACGCAGGACACAGGCACGGGCTGGACACAGGCACGGGCAGGACAGGCAGGACACAGGTTGGACATGGGCACGGGCTGGACATGGACAGGACACAGACATGGGCAGGACATGGGCACAGGCTGGACATGGGCATAGGCAGGACATGGGCAAGACACAGACATGGGCAGGATACAGGCAGGACACGGGCAAACGCAGGACATGAGCACGGGCTGGACACGGGCAGGACACGGACACGGGCAGGACAGAGACATGGCAGGACAGGCAGGGCATGGGCAGGACACAGACACAGGCAGGACATGGTCACAGGCAGGACACAGAGCTGAGCACACCCATCCAGGCTCAGCACAGCCCTGCAGGACACACAGCTCAGCACAGCCATGCAGGACACACAGCTGAGCACAGCCATACAGGACACAGAGCTGAGCACAGCCATGCAGGCTCAGCACAGCCCTGCAGGACACACAGCTGAGCACAGCCATACAGGACACAGAGCTGAGCACAGCCATGCAGGCTCAGCACAGCCCTGCAGGACACACAGCTCAGCACAGCCCTGCAGGACACACAGCTCAGCACAGCCATGCAGGACAGGACACAGAGCTGAGCACAGCCATAGGACACAGAGCTGAGCACAGCCATGCAGGCTCAGCACAGCCCTCTGCAGGACACACAGCTCAGCACAGCCATCCAGGCTCAGCACAGCCCTGCAGGACACACAGCTCAGCACAGCCCTGCAGGACACACAGCTCAGCACAGCCATGCAGGACAGGACACAGAGCTGAGCACAGCCATGCAGGCTCAGCACAGCCCTGCAGGACACACAGCTCAGCACAGCCATGCAGGACACACAGCTGAGCACAGCCATGCAGGACACACAGCTGAGCACAGCCCTGCAGGACACACAGCTCAGCACAGCCATCCAGGCTCAGCACAGCCCTGCAGGACACACAGCTGAGCACAGCCATGCAGGACAGGACACACAGCTGAGCACAGGCATCCAGGACACAGAGCTGAGCACAGCCATCCAGGCTCAGCACAGCCCTGCAGGACACACAGCTCAGCACAGCCAGGGCAGGACACTCTGCTCAATCACAAAAATCTGACACCTTTGGTTGGAGGGACTGTGAGCTCACAGCTCCTCCCAAGCCACACCACCGCATTCGCCATTTCTCCTTTTCCCTTCTAGCCCTACTGGAGTAGTTCAGCAGAGACCATTCACAGGAGTTCTCCACGGCTTTTTTTTGGAAGAAAAAATGAAAAAATCCACTTCCTTTCCCCCCTCCTCATCAGCCAAACACGTAAACACTAAAGGGCATCGCCATTAGGCGCAGCAGCCATTCAGGGCACTTCCTCCATTTGCTGCCTATCACATCCACAACTTACCACGGATTTTTAAGCCCTATAAAGTTTTTCATTCCTCTCCATTTGCTTTAGTGGAAAAAATATCTTGACCTTTTATAAAACAGATTAAATTCTAGGCAGACCCGAGGAGACTCAATCGCAGCAAAAGACCAACTCCATTCCACCCGGTAGGAATAACTTGCTGTGCTGATAGTAGCTTGGCAACGTTCGCCACTATTCTTCCTGGTTTATATAATTAAGAGTAAATAAGTGACATGAGGTAGATAGATTGCCACTGAAATTTCACCTTGCACTTTAATGATTTCATTTCTGCAGTATTAGTGACCAGACATTGGTCATAAAGCCCAGGTTGAGCTTACTCAGTCTCCAGTGTAAAAAATTTACTGGAGAGACAGAGCTTGCAGGTCACTAAGGGTTATGTGAAACTTCTCAATGATATTGGAGAGGTTTAAACTGCTCTTCCCATGTATTTCAAGCTGCCATTGGGTAGGTTAGGACTAGGTATTGGGAAGAAAGTCTTTGCTCAAAGGGTTGTGAAGTCCTGGGATCCCTGAAGGGTCCAAGGCCAGGCTGGAGCACCCCAGGACAGGGGAAGGTGCCCATGGCAGGGGTGACACTGGATCAGCTTGAAGGTCCTTCCAACCCAAACCACCCCACGATTCTAGGATTGATAAACCCACCACTAATACCAAGCCTGAAGCACGGGGCACATCCCAGCTCTTCAGGAGACCGGGCTGACTGACAAACTCCAGAAAACACCGAGATTCTTTACATCTGCCTGGCACAGCTGCACCAACCTGTGTGTGTGTGTGTGCTTGCAGCCTGGATGCGACCTGCAGCCCGTTCCAAAGGTCAGCTCTGCACGAGCAGCCCCGAGATCGTCACTCGCCTGGTGCGCAGCCACCGAGCCCCAAACGCCTCCCTGAACAGCCATCCCAGAATGAACACCGGCCATATGGCCGCTTATTCATACTACATTTGTTTATCGGTTCAAATAAACCCCCCACAGCAGGGTAATGAGGACTTAACACAGCCCGCAGCGGATGTGTTCTAGTGCTGCCAATAGGACTGCACCTCCTGAAAGCTTTTCACGGCAGATTTCAAGGCTTGATAGGAACCTGAATAGCAGTAAGTGCACAGAATTAACTCCAAACAGAGGGGAAAGTAACAGTTTCATTAGGTTTCGCAAAGAAATTAAGTTATTTAATGTGGTGCTTAATCCTCCAGTATTTAGCTCAGCCCTTTAAAGCTGCTTCCTGGAACCTTGGGGCAGAGTGGGGGTGGAAACTGAATTTTCTTCTACAGCAAAACTGAAACTTTCTTCTGTGTGAAGGTTTTAACTGAAGGAATATTCACAGAGTTATTAACACTTCAGTGCCAGAGCGAGTGCTTGGAGGCCAGCGGGGCTCTAACCAAACCCCTGCCAGCCCTGGCCTCTGCACCAGGGCTCCTCTGAAGTTTTTAATCCTCCTGAACCTGCTTAAAAGGGCAAAACTCCTTTGACAATTCATCCTGGAATTTCCTCCATGGCGAATAAAAGGTGGCACTAAAGGAAACAGCGCTGAGAGTTTAATCAGTTTTATAGGAGCCATTTCGGTATTTATAGGTCAAGCTTGATTACAACCAAAATAGACAATTCTGGAGCTGCCTGCTCAGAGCAGCCAGGGCAGGGCAGGGCAGCTGGAGCCCTGCTGGCAGGGCTCACACGGAAGGGAGGACACATCCTCCAGCCCTGCCCCTGCACACAGCAGCTCAAAATGGATTGTTTTCAACATGTGCCTTTGCAATGATAAGACACAGGGCAAAAGGAAAAAAGTCATCTGTCCCACGTTAGTATGTGAATTTGTCAAACACAGGGCCTGGGGACAGGGGGTGCTGCTCTGGGACCTGGGAACACAGCACACCTCATTCCAGCGCTCACTGCCACCTCCCACAATTTCTGTGCCTTCCCCGTGGTCAGGAACCTTCCCACCGAAGTTAAAACTCCCTGAAAAAACATCTGCTTTTAAATCTGCAAATACAGCACCAGCCCGACCCATGCCCTCAGCACAGTACAACCATCACTGGTTTTAAAAAGTTCCTAAATCTGCTTCAGCTTCTGCACATAGAGGTGCAGTGGATGTGAAGCTGGCATGGAAAGGACAGGGGAAGTTACAGCACTGCAGGCACAACTTCATTCTTCTGACACCTGCCAAGCCACCCAGCCCACGTCTGCTCTGGTGCTGAATGGATTTTGTGTTTATGACAAGGGCTTGGGCAAACAGTTCCTTTAACAGAGACTGCAAAGTGAAATTGCAGAGAAATTACTGAAATTACAGAGAAAAGGACAAGACCCACTTTCTCAGAATCACACCACCCAGGAAAGTGCCCTGGAGCATTACAACATCTGTTTGATCATTTCAAATGGGATTCCTGAAAAAGCTCTGACTGCATTCTAGTGATCAATACTCCAATTCACACAGCAGGGCAAAGCCACAATAATACTGTAACCTCCACAACTTCATAAGTGATCTGATGAGTTAAAAGCCCTAAATGCATAAATATTTCATGAGAAAGGCTGTCTGGAACCACTTCAGTCTGTATCTTTAATCTTAACGCTATTTTCAGCTACAGTCAGTGTTATAATCTAATGCAGAAAGCAACAGTTGGCTAAATTTATTTCATCTTCACCCATATTTACTTCATAAATCCATCAGGATTTCTGTTCTTCAGTACACGTTACTCAGCACAGGACTAACAAACCCATCAAGATGTGCCGGAATGAGACTATTACACAAAAAAAGAATTGCACCAGAAATAGCCTCACCCAGTGAACTATGAGTTACTTTTAACTACCACGTGGTGAGTGGCACATAAAAAGATGTTATTCTGCCTGTCAGCTGTCTGTAATGAAAGTTTTCCTCTTCTCAGCTGCCCCTCCCTACGACTCCAAGTTTATTTGCATGAGAGAAAAGAATATTACATAAAAATCCAACATTAAAGGCACTGCAAGCAACAGATCCAGCTCCTCCCACGCCCTCCGAGCTTTCCAGACTAAGGGTCTATTTCCAGCTGAAGCTGGGAGAAATGCCTGATTCCCCCCGGATTCTCCCCTGGACAGGACCCTGCAGCAGGAGCAGCCCCAGCTCAGAGCCATCACTGCACTGCCCTGGGCTCACACGCAATACCCTGATTTAAACATGACAAGTTCACATTTTTTCAGTATTACAACACTGCAGAACACAACATCATTGACTCCAACAAATATCTCGACTAAAAAAAAAAAAAAAAAACCCCAAACATTCCAGCCAGCCTTGACTCTGCAGTCACTGACAAGTGAAATGCAAGTGTCTGTTTTCTGCAATGCTCCAGCAAGCAGCAGTTATGCAACACAGCCCATTGACAAACAGCTCCCAGTTGCAGTGCATTCCCAAAAAGCAGGGCTTGACAAAGCAGCAATCACCTACTACAGAAACGCTCATCCTGCTCCTTACATTGAACACATTTTGCCTCACTGAAGTGATGAATAAAGATTTGTTTCAGCCCCAACACAGCCACTGCTGTGGGCACATCCAGGCCTCTTGCTTCAGTGCCCCAGATGGATTTCAGTGTTTTCCATCTTATCAATATTCAAAATAAATAACAAACCACAATGCCTGGGGCCACCTGCCCAACAGGACTGCCACTGCCTGGCTGCCCATACTTTAAATTAAACAAAGTCCAAAAGGTGAAAGAGCCAAGACAACCACTGCAGCCAGGGGCTGTGAGCAGCCCAGAGATTCCTTTTTGGCTGTTTGTCCTGTCACTGCTTCTTCTCGTGCAGGGTCAGACTTCCCCCTCAGATTGATGGTTTTGTTCATCAAAATAAAGTAACCAGCAGTTTTCAAAGCATACCAAGTCTGCTTTTGTCAGCATCTGGATTTCTCAACCGAACAAAACCCCAACTGAGCCTTTACCTGGGTTCAGGTGAAGCCACTGCAGCTGCAGTGCAAGTGCCTGGTCAGGTACAGCAGGTATTTCCCAACTCCCAATACCTGCCTGAGCACTCACACAGGGAGCAGAGCACACATCAAAACATCCAGGCACCGTCTTCATGTGGCCAGGCCGGGCTCAGCAGAGCCACCCGACCTGCTCCAGCAGCTGCAGGGTGAGACAGAGCCCCAGCCCTGCCCGGGGCTCTGCTGCCACAGGAGACACACACAGGCACTCTGAGCTCACCTGCAGCCAGGTGTGCTGCTCTGAGCACAGCCTGCCAGTGCAGCAGGTACAGACCCCAGACAGGAGATCCACACGGGTTCTGCAGTCCCATTTCCTCCCACAGCACTGCAATCCCAGCCTGAACACTGATTTCTGATCAGGAATGTAAGGCTCAGTGCTCCTCCTTGACACCACCCTTCTTCCCACAGCCTCCTCATCTCAATATCGTTACATGGGTTATTCTCCACAACCTTAATTATTGCAGCATTTGCAAGGGAAGCAGTGAACTCTCAGTAACCAGCTCCCTTTGCAGATCAAAACTTGTTTCATAGCAAACCTGGGAGAGAAATGGCACCAGAGTGCAGCACAAAGTGCTTCAGAGTAAAAACCAGCTACCAAGAGCTGAGCAGGCCCAGGTGTGTCCTGACTGATGCTCTGCTGTCACTGGGTCCCTTCTCTCCAGAGGGGAGCTCAGAAAACAGGCATTAATTAACCAAATTATGCTATCACAGGAAATAACAGGAAGCCTCTGATAATGAGCCACTTAGCTGCAAAGGGTTTCAGTCAGACATGTCAAACCAGCTCACAGAGGATGTCAACAGTCAGCAGCAACAAGCACAGGCAGTTAACACCAACCAGCAGAGACCCTCAATTTGTCACAACAGAAAGGCAGCTCCATGGAACTCCCAGGAATGCAGGCTGCTCCTTGCAAATTACACCCTGGTACCTCTGAGGACAGAGAGCAAATGTCACCTGCTTGGTGAAATTCTGGCAGGCAGAAGAAGCCCCAGGTCACGTTCTTCCCTCTGTCACAGGCACAGCAGAGGCACCAGCTCAGCCCTGCTGCAGCCCAGGGCTGAGGGACACTGCCCTGGCTCAGGTGTGTCAGCAGCTGCAACTTCTGCTTCTCTCCACTCCTTCCCTCCACCAGCAGTGGGACTGCCACAATTCAGGTGTATTTTCATCACACCTGCTTTAATCCTCTCTCTTCTGTTCAACAGGTCTCCAGCTTACCAACACTGATGGTTTTCTTCACTCTAACGTTCATGCTGGAGACTGAACTGCATCAGCTGGATTCCCACTTGGTTCCTGCTTCCAAGAGTTTCTGAATGCTCAGCAATAAAGGTTCAGCAGTGGGAAATGAGAGTTCAGTCTCTGCCTTGCCTTCCTCACCTCTCAGGGGGTGAGAAACTCACTGCTGCCCTGAGCTGCAGCAGCCAACCAGTCTGGGGAATTGTCACCCACAAAAACTGGGCCTCCCTCCTGCCACCCATCCCTGCTCAGGGAGCACTGGCACAAACATCTCCATAACCTGATGCTCTGTTTCACCATTTCCACTAACTGAAACCTCCTGAGCTTGACTCTACCTTCCAGGACCTGCAGGGAGCCCATGGGAAGGATGGAGAGGGACTCTTTACATCTCACACAAGTTTTGACATCTGAGCAAGACAGGCTGGACCAGGTAAGAGAGCTCAGCAAGATGAACAGTTCTTTTAGAAAACTTTGGGACATCCTTACTTATCTCTGCCATTAGGTGTCATGTTTCCAGCAACAGCAACTTTCCTAAAGTGCAAACACAAATGCCTACAGGAAAATCTGACCCTGGGATTTAGAAGCACCCTTTTAAGAAGACACTTCCATTCAATTTCTGTTTAATTTCCAATTAACTACTAAATAAAAGAGTAAAAGAAAATCAGTAAGTACTTCAGAGCTCAACATAAAATGAACTAAGGCTATACTTTAACCATCATCCTCACTACCTCATCTTGAAAAAGCAACCAAACACCCCCTCCCCCAAATCAAGGCAAAAAAATCCAAACACCACCCCAGGACCTGACCAAGTTTTAAAAGTCGTGTCTCCCTTGAATCTGCTTCTGCAGAATTAAATACACAAAGTTATAAGAAATGACTGATGTTCAACATTAACGTGGCTCATCAGAAATTAAAAGAAAGTGATAAAATAGGAAGTCTCCCATATTACCCTAAAACCCAAAAGTTTTGATCAGGATCCGCAGCCAGAGCCAGCTGAGTTGATTTTGGCAAGGTTGAAAGTACCACTGGATCAAGGATAATTCTGAACTTCAAACAGCTACACACAAAAAACACTTCAAATATAAAGCCTAAAGGTTTGAACTTGTGTATGTTCAAAAGATTCTCTTTGTTTTCCCTAGGAAAACGGATAACACGCTGCTGTTGTCAGAGCATTAGGATTCCTCTGGAGGACGATTTTGAAGCCTGCAAAGCTGCACAGAAGCAATCTGTTCTCTAAACACCGAGCACAAGTTCACAGTGCCACCGACACGCTGTGCACGTGCAGGCCATGGGGAAAAGCCCTGCAATGTAAAGTACAAACAAATGCTTCGAGTTGTTTATGCCCAGCACGATGATTCAATATACAATTAAAACTTTAGTGTTCAAGTGCATCCACATGCTACACTCCTGCCATTTAATTACTTTTCAGTTTTTTTCAGAACAGTCCTCGGACAGGCTGAGCAGCCACGAAATGTATCACTAATACACTATGTCTGTATATCTGCAGTATAAACTGTCCCCATGCTCTGAGTAAACACCAGTCTGCAAATAAAAGCATGAACCTGTCACTGCACTTGTGCTGTGCGAGCAGGGCAGGAGATCCTCTCAAAACCTCCAGCAAAGCTCCTTACCCTAAATCCAGGCAGGCAGGACACGTGAAGGCAGCCAGGCTCCCTCGGCCCCACGCTCCTGGGCATCCCACACACAGCTGGGAGCTGGACCCGCTCTGGAGGGCAGAGCTCTGCCCCTGGCAGGCTGAGCAGCACACACCGCACATGAAAACAGAGTATTTTTAGAAGCCGTGCGAGCACAGCGCTTCCTGCCGACTCCACCTTGAAGAACGACAGACGCTCTGCCACCCTCCACGCCAAAAGCAGCATTTCACACCTTCTGCTACCTGCCACAACACAGAGAGGCGAGGGACAATCTGCCCAGAACGGCAAGTGACAATTCCCCAGCTTGTGACTTGGCACTGACAACTTCTGCTGGAATATGTTGCCAGTCTTCACTCACGTCAATAAATCGATGCTTTTTTTCCTGCCACAGGGATGAACAGAACATTAAGTGTTTTTATTTATGACACTGATTTTCTCCATAGCAACTGGATGTGAACATGGCATTCCCATCTTAATGAAGTCACTATAGCAACGTGATCATGATGTCAGAATAATCAGCATTTCTTTCTTGTGAAACACATCATTTCTGTGAATTCACAAAGTTGCAGAAATCACAAAAGCAAGAGTGCTCCATCTGGAACTTCCCTTTAACTTGCCTGGTTTTGGATAACTTCTCATTAAAGGCACAGAGTTTGCTAACGTGCCATTCTCTGTTTCCCCAAGCTTCATCCATTACTCCCTGAAAGTCTCACAAATTCCCACACCACAGCCGAGGATCCACGACACCAGGGAGAATTACTGACACACCATTGCAGCACGAAAAAGCAACGACACGAACCACAACAGTGAAACATTTCACAGCAGACAGGCACTGCCAGCTGAACAGCCGCCTTCCTCAACTCTTCCCATAATCTGGTGTCTCCTTATGGGGAGCAGCAAACTACTCAGAGAGAATTACAGCAGAAATCACTGAGTGCAGATACAGTACTCCGAAGGCAGACAGGCGTTTTCTAGTCAAACAACTATTTTAAGAAATATTATCTCTCCTGTTAAGCTACTGAAAGGAAAAAGACCCAGAGTTTTCATGGTTTGCCCTTCCTGTTTGCAGCTCTTTCCAAGCTGTGAGCAAAGCAAGACCCAGTTCCAGCTCTGTGTCAGTCGGAATTGAGTCTGTGTCCAAACCCCAACCCTCCCACTGAGGAAGCTTCACAGGAATCCCTGCACCAAAGCCACACGCTCTGCACCTCGAATATCACAGGCAAAGTCACCAACTAACGAGAAGTATCGAAACACCAAAGTTTCCCTGCACAGAGAACCGTTTCTCTTTAAAGCAGTTGAAGGAAGTGCAAGAAAGCTTTTCAGAGCAGAGGTGGTCTGAGACAGCGAGCCCTTGGGAGTGGGGGATGAGGATGGGCCAGAGGATGAGGATGGGCCAGAGGATGAGGATGGGCCAGCCCGTGGCTCCACGTGGCTCACCAGGGAATCCCCCTTGGCTTGTCCCCTCTGCCCAAACCTCCTGCTGCCCATCCGGGCTGGCAAAGCAGAGCAGCTCGTGGAGCCTGTGCCCTGTCCTGGCATCCCCTGTGCCCCATCCTGCTATGCCCTGTCCCTTATCCTGCCATCCCCTGTGCCCTGTCCTGTTATCCCCCCGACCTGCTATCCCCTGTCCCTTATCCTGCCATCCCCTGTGGCCCTACCCTGCTATCCCCTCTGTCCTATCCTGCCCTGTCCCCTGTCCTTCCACCGCCTGTGTCCTATCCTGCCATCTCCTGCCCCCTAGCCTGCCATCCCCCGTGCCAGCCCACCCTCCGTGCCTCCAGCCCCGCTGTCCCCCGGGGCGCACACCTGACCCCGCCAGCACCGCAACAGTTCCGCCTATCTGCGAGCCCGGCCGGCACAGCCCGCCCGGTGCCGCTCCAGCTGGATGAGATGTCCGGCGGGGCAGGACGAGAACGGGGCCGGGTTGGGGCCGGGCCGGGCCGGGCCGCCCGCCCTCGCTGCCGGCAGCGCCCGGCGCGGCCCCGCTGACACCGCCCGGCCCCGCCGGACTGCGGGCCGGCCCCTGCCCCGCTCCGCCCGCCCGCGGCCTCGCCAGGCCCCGCCGGGACAGCCGGAGCCGCCGCTCCCCCGCCGCTCTCCCGCCGCTCCCCGGCCCGGCCCCGCCGCGCTCCCCGCTCACCGCCGCCCCCGCGCCGCCCCCGCCGCCGCTCGCTGCCCCGGAGCGGGCTCGGGGCTCGGGGCTCGGCTCCTCCCGCCGCTGCCGCTGCTCCTGCTCCTGCCGCTGCTGCTGCTCTGCGCGGCGGCGGCGCCGCGTCCGCTCCGCCCTGCGCGGCCGCGGCCCGGGGAGGAGCCACGGCGGGCGGGGACGGACGGGCCGGCAAAAGTTCCGGGAGGGCCGGGGCAGGTGCGGGATCCGGCCGGGGGTGTTCGTGTGGGGAATGGGTACACCCAGCGGGGTTTGTCCGTGTGGGGAATGGGTACATCCAGCCGGGATCCGGCTGGGGGTGTTCGTGTGGGGAATGGGTACATCCAGCAGAGCAGCTCCGTGTGGGGAGTGGGTACATCCAGCGGGGTCTGTCCGTGTGGGGAGTGGGTACACCCAGCGGGGCTGTTCCTGCGGGCAATGGGTACACCCAGCGGGGTCTGTTCTCTGTGGGCACTGGGGGCATGCACCCAGCGGGGCTGTCTCTGTGGGCAATGGGTACACCCAGCGGGGCTGTTCCTGCGGGCAATGGGTACACCCAGCGGGGCTGTCTCTGTGGGCAATGGGTACACCCAGCGGGGCTGTTCCTGTGGGCAATGGGTACACCCAGCGGGGTCTGTCTCTGCGGGCAGTGGGTACACCCGGCGGGCCCGGGCCCCTCTGGAGCGGGTCCAGGCTCGGGAGCGGAGCTGGGAAGGGGCTGGAGCACCGGGAGCGGCTGGAAAGAGGCTCAGCCTGGAGAAAACGGGGACCAGGGGCGATTTCTCTGCACAGCTCCCCGACAGAAGGGACAGCCGGGGGGATTTGTGTCTCATGCCAGCGAGCACGGACAGGAGGAGCGGGCTCAGGGAGGGAATTTCCCCTCGGGCAGCTCGCAGGCTGAGCTGTTTCCATGCGGAGGTGACCGATGCTGCCCTGTCACACCGCCCAGGTCACCGGGAGGTCCCCGAGCACTGCGCACCGCAGCACCTTCTCCCCCGGAGAAGCTTTCCTGGAAACACAGCACTTCAGTGGGTGTGCGGGTTCGCTTGTTTCTTTAGAAAAGCGCCGAAATAAAGAACTGTGACATTGCGGTGAAATACACACGAAACCAACAAGAAACAGACAAAACGCGGGAGAAGAAAACAGCAAAGTCCGGAGGGTGTTTTTGTCCCCGAGGGTTTGTAAGGGAAGCAGCCACACAGGGAGATCAGGTCAGAAATCCAGCACAGGGAGAGCTCTTCAATAGCCCCAACTTCAGTGTAATTCAGCTCTAAACTGCACACTCCAGAAAAGTTAATGTCAACAGTCAATAAATTTCAGGGACTTGCTTTCCTCGTTAAGGATGTATAAACTCCCCAGGAGGAGCTGCAGCTCCTTCCACGGCTGCAATGCCTCCGTGGAAGGCAGAGGGATCCATCGTGTTTCCCAGCGCTGTCGCCTCCTGCACAGCGTGCAGCCTCTGGCCCTGGGGAGATGCAGAGCACGGTGCCAGGAGCAGCACTTCACCCACGGGCCTCCCCACACTCCTCTATCTCCTCTTGCACAACTTCAGGGACACGAGCACAGTTGTTGAGGTCTGAGGCTACAGCAGCAATATTTTAGCAGTCATGCTGCCTTTCATCCAGAAGTCCAATAAAAATGCTAAATGTTATTTGTCTGGCTGCAGAGATGAGAAAACAAAGGTTAAATGATTTATCTGAAATGCCCAGCAGGTGAGCAACCAGGAGACACACGGAGCTCAGTCCCCACTCCCCCTGTGGAACTGAGACTGCTCCAGCTCTCCCTCTCACAGCCCTGTGTGTGCAGCAGAAACAAACACACGGCGCAGAATTTTGCTTCCAGGTACAACTTGTGGCTGCTGATACCGATCTGCAAATCCCTGCTTTCATGGCTTGAGAGGTGTCTCCTTGCCTGGGGACCACCGTGCTGGGAGCGAGCAGGTGAGTCACTGCTGCCTTTGGATGGCTGGAGGCAGGGCCGAGCCAGCGCAGGATTTCCACACTTTCTGTCTCTGCAGGGAGGGCTTGGCAGCCTCGGCACCGAGAGGCTCAGTCGGGACACTCGGGGTGGCAAAAGCACCTGCCTTGAAGGATGCTCAGCACTCGTGGTTGAGCAACTTGTTTCTTCAGAGTACAAACGTTATCGTGAAATCTGTGACCTTAGGAAGTTACTCAGTGTTTAAAAACACGAGGCTGTGGCTGGAAAACAGGCGGGGACAGAATACCAGCAGTAACTTCTGGTTAAAAGCTGTGCCGAGACATTTCTGTGGGCAGAAACTGTGAGGGATGCAGCTCCTTTACCAGGCTCAGTGTACGTGGAAATGTTTGAGCATTCTGTAAGGCTTTGCCCCAAATTTCCTTTGAAATTAAAGCTTTAGCAAACTTTGCCCCAAATATCAACTGCAGCTTTTCCCAGTGAGCACTGACTGGAGAGTTTTGTTGTCTCCAAGGAATCACACACAGATCTGTTCCATGGCTTGTGGACCATCTCCCAAGTTTCAGAGCAATGAGGGCCTGGCTCAGCGAGACAGAGCTCCTGTTTGCTGTGTTCTGGAAGGGTGACTTCTCCCCCATTTTCTGCAGGTTGGGGTGGAAGCTGATAACATTTATTGCTGAGTCAGGCTTTGCAAGTACGTGAAATTAGATCTGGATGAATGTGGAGCCGGTTATGAAATGATTAGAAGAGGAGAAGCAGGTCCAAGTTCAGCTGGAACCAGAGGCACTTTTCCTGGTGACTGCAGCAGGGAATAAATCTGGTCTCTGTTTCTCCCAGCCCCAAACCCTTCAGGCAGGCACATGCAGCTGTTTCAGGCCGTGCTGCTGCTCCTTTTCTCTGGTGCAGCACAGGATTGCTCCTCAGCAAACCCAATTTCTCAGCAAGGTGTTACCTCCCATGTCTGTTCCTCAGTGCCTTTCCCCAGTTCTAACAAATCTCATTATTCCAGGGAGGTCTCCAGGGACTGGCACCTGCCTGAGGGGTGGAACCTGACAGCCCCAAACCAGGGGTTTCCACTCCACACCAGCTCAGCACCAGCATGAGGTTATGAGGCAAAGAGAATCGATTCTCTGCATCCTGTCACACACAGGACACAGCCCAGGAAATCAGTGACCCCTCACACTGCAGTTTTATTAAAAAAGGTGTAATTTATCACAGCCCATCTATTTATACAAAACAGGAGCTGCCACAATAACTTCTTTCCCGAGCTCTTCAGTCTAAACCCATTCAAATTAAATTACACCAAGATTTCACTCCCATTTTCCTGCTATATGGCAGCAGTTAAAGACTGAAAGGAAAACACTTATTTATCCCAGAACCTGCAACAGGATTGCAATTTTTCACCTGCTTTTGCAGCTGAGTTGCAGAGGTTGCACTGAGTCTTCCACAGGCAAATTAATATGAAGGAGAATCCCTCAGGACTGCTTTTATTCCAAAATAATAATTGCCCAATTGGATAAATCTTCACAAGTTCAGCTGATGTAAATACATAGCTGAGGCCCATTTGCTGATCTAATGAAATTCAGAAACAATTTGTGATTGCATAATGACCTTGGATTGCTGGCTGATAGAATCAGAGGGCTGGAGAGTAAATGAAAGTGGGTTTGACACCATGCAGGCTAATAACAGGTTATCCTTTTGCTCTGGCTGCCAGAAGGCAAGGTGCTGACTGCAGCCTGCTCCTGTCCTCAGTGCCTGGACCTAAACTGCACGAGGAAGGAACTGGTGCTCTCTAAACTTACAATAATCATTCTTTAAACCCTACTCAAGGGAGAATCAAGAAAAAAATGCTCATTCCAAAGATCTCAACACAAGCCTTTGAAGTGCAAGCACAATATTTTCTTTACAGATGAGATTGCAGTGTATCATTATGAATAATGACTTAATGATGTAATTAACAGTGAGCAGCCACATGGCTGCCAGCAGCTGCCCTGGCTGAGGGTCACAGCTCCCACCTCACCTCCCACGCTGTCCTTGCAGGACATAAAGGATGGTTTAGCTCAGCCCACTGTGCCCTGAGCCTGCTCCCAGAGCAGACAGGACCAGATTCCCCAAAACCCCCTCCCTGCTCCCACTGCAGGCCTGGTTAGTTTGTGCCCACTGTCTGGCTGGGTGAAGCTGCTGGGTAATTAGGCAGATGAGCCTGGAGCTGTGGGATCTGGGGAGGGATGGCTGATCCCAGGGAGAGCTCTGCCAAAGCTCCAGCAGGTTTTGGACTGGCTTTGCCATGCACTGCAGCCCTGAAGTCACTGGAAACCACAGCAGAGGCTGGTCCCAGGGCAAACACAGAGGGGTTCTCCAGGTTTGACCCTAGGGATGTGAGCACGGGGCTGCAGAAAGGGTGAGCAGGCAGGAACAAAACAAAAACACCTGGGCTTTCCTCCTGTGTGCCTGTCACTCTGAAAGGGACAGGGGATGGGAGATTCTCATGCAGCTTCCCAAACATTTCCCTGTTTGTGAGTGTGCCAGAAAAGCCTGGAGCCAGTCTGGTATCAGCAGTTCTGCAGGGTCAGGAGAAAGGCAGAGACTGGTGGGGGTTTCTGGTTCAAGGGTTTTATAAATACCATCAGAGGCTGTGAAAGTCTCTGGGGAAGGAAGCACAAGTCCCACTTCCCGTGCTCAGCTCAGCAGGGAGCTGCCATGGTCGTGCTCAGGGATTCCCACCTTGCAGCCCAACTGCAGCACAGTGGGCTGCTCCCACTCTTTGCTTTCTGCAAGCAAGAATTTCCTTGTCCAAAGCTGCAGCAGCCTGGAATTTCCTACCAGAGGGGAAGGATGGGATGCTTGGGTGGCGGTCTGACCCAGCAGCTCCTCATTCTGAGACATTTGTAGGATACATCCAAAATCCCCTGGGTAGGGATGGGTGGCACCTGCACAGAGACCCCCATGACACAGCCCAGGGCCTGGCTCTGCCCTCACTAACCCCATCCCAGTCTGCAGTGTGGCTTGGGCAAAGCTGCTGGGTTTGACAGGGAAAAGCCAAAGCAGAGGGGACTGGAGCCCCCAGACCCCTGCACAGCCACAGGGACAGACCCAGGCTCAAGCAGGAAAAACTGGGGCAGCAGAGCTCGGCACAGGCAGGAACAAGTGCTATTCTTTCAGCTGACAAACTGTGCTCACTGTTCAAAGGCAGCTGCAACCACACGTTTTTCTATTTCCCAACCTCTTCCTGTGCAGCCCAGCACTCGCCCTCCCCGTGGCCGGGCGGTGCCTCCTCCAGCTCTGGGTACCAACCTCCTCCTCCACTGCCAGCTGCTTTCACCCATTTCTAGGGCAGCTGCAGCTGCCATTTTCCTACTTCTATTTTGTAAAAGCCAGGCAGAAGAGTATGGGGAAGTGGGGGAAAGGAAAGAAAAAAAACAAAGATAAAATGAAAGTTAAAATATAACTGCAGGAGGAAGTCAGAGACATCCTTTGACTGGAGGTTTGGTGGAACCCACACAGTGAGAAAAACATTGCCTTGAAATGAAATGTCATACACATTGAAATTGAGAGAATATCTAATTCAGCAAGTACTTCTTCTCATGTTTCCTTTCCTGGGGTTAAAACACTTGTTTTCTTTAAACAGTCACACAATGACTGTATTGTAGCCAAGGGGCAAGTTTTGATGAGCAGGTAAAAGTGCCAATCCAGGTATTTGTCAGCTTCTGGAAGCCCTGTAAGATCCACGGAGTTTCTCCATTACCTGTCCGTGATTCAGCCATGATTCATGAATAAATTGTCCCAGTTGACAGCTGGTTCCATCCAGGGTCAGTACCAGAGATCAGACACTCCTTGCAGGCCCAGGGCGGCAGGACAGGCTTTAGAGACCCAGTGAGGTAATAACCTACACCTGGAGGTGTGTGCTGCCAGTTACTGCTGCTCCTAACAGGAGCTGATCATGGCCCAGCCCTGGAGACCCCCCAGCAGCTGCCGGGCTGAGCAGGAGCTTGTCCTGCTGCAGCTGTGTCAGGAGGGGCAGCTCCTCTGCTGCCCTGATCGCTGCCCCGCTGTCACTGCCAGCACAGTAACGCTCAGACTTTTGACAGCACTCTTTGTTTTCTGATTGCTGCCTGAACACAAGGGAATGAGCCTGGCTCTGAGCCTCTTGCTTGGGAAGAGCAGGTATTTTCCTCTGGGAAGGCTGGATAGAGCAAAGGCAATGCTGCCGGGGGGAGCAGGAGCAGCCGTGTGTCCCCGCACCGCCCCCGGCTCCGCTCGGGCGGTGTCACCGCCTGAGCCCCGCTCTGCGCCCAGCTGTCCCCTCCTCAGCCGATCGTGAGTCACTTCCAGCCCTGCTCTGACTCAGGAGCTCCGGCTGGAAGTGCCTGAGAAAGGCCTGGCTGTCCTGAGTCTGCCAGCCGGGCAGGGCAGCAGTGCCAGGGCCGGGAGTCACCCTGGGACACCCTCAGCTCTGCTCTCTGCACCCAGGGATCCCCACAGGCTGGGCTGGCTGTGTGGCCCAGCCACATCCCCAAAACACTCGGGTGTGCTTTGCTTCCCAACACTTCCCTCTGTTGCCCTTTGGAAAGAAAGCGTTTGCATAAATAGCAGCAGATGTGTTTGAGAGCAGCTCTCTCCCAGCCCGAGCGTGGCCGTGGAGGGAGCAGAGATAAAACTCTCCCATCTGATGTGAGAAATGCACAGATGGGTTTGCCAGGAGCAGCCAGCCCGGGCAGGAAGGATTGAGGCTCAGGGACTGAATTTGTCTCAGCATTCACGGCAGGGACTGGGGGAAAACTGAACCAGAGGCAGCACAGAGCTCAGCCCAGCAGCGACCTGGGCAGGGGCACAGACTGCAGCTGTGCAGCCACCTCCAGCTGTGGCTTCCCCTGCCACGGGGGGGATGTGGGGCTGAGTCCCCAGAGCCGCCCCTGCTGTGGGAGGGCAGGGATGGAGCTCCCAGGGCTTTGCCCGCAGGAACAACGTGCCAGGGATGAGGGATTTATCTCCCAGACCTCACTGTTACCCCAAACAGACACAAAGAGTGCCAGGAGCTGCTGTCCCTTTTGACAAACCAGGGTGGCACCATGGGGGCTGATCCTTAAGGTTACCTGAGCACAGAAATCTCCTCTTGCCAGAGCTCTCGGAGCGCTCGGTGGCTGGTTTGGCTGCCGGGGCTGAGTGCTGTGGCGCGGAGCTGCATTCCAGCCTGAGGGGCTGCTGGCAGCGCCGGCCCAGCCCGGCAGCTCCTGCCTCTCTCTGCTCCTGCTCCATCCCTGGGCAGCGTGAGGAGCAGCTCAGCCCTGGCTCCAGCCCTTCCCACTGCCCTGCAGCCCGGCAGGGAGCAGGGGCTGCTCTCTGCTCTGCTGGCACCTTCCACCACCTTCCACGCACCTCTGGGGGCTCTGGGTGTCCTGGGCATCGGTCACTGCTTCCCCCTGCCAGCCCTGCCCTGCCCATTCCCAGTCCCCATTCCCATTCCCATTCCCATTCCCATTCCCAGCCTATTCCCATTCCCATTCCCAATCCCATTCCCATTCCCCATTCCCATTCCCCATTCCCATTCCCCATTCCCCATTCCCATTCCCCATTCCCATTCCCCCATTCCCATTCCCATTCCCCATTCCCATTCCCCATTCCCCATTCCCATTCCCATTCCCCCATTCCCATTCCCCATTCCCCCATTCCCATTCCCCATTCCCATTCCCCATTCCCATTCCCATTCCCCCATTCCCATTCCCCATTCCCATTCCCCCATTCCCATTCCCCCATTCCCATTCCCAGCCCATTCCCCATTCCCATTCCCAGCCCATTTCCCATTCCCATTCCCATTCCCATTCCCATTCCCATTCCCAACCCATTCCCCATTCCCCATTCCCCATTCCCATTCCCACTCCCATTCCCATTCCCATTCCCAGCCCATGCCCTCGCTCAGGTTAAATTCCTTCCACTGCAGTGTTGTGATTCTTTCAGACAAATCTTAGGGGCAAACTCCAGATACATCACTGTGAGGCTCCAAAATCTGCAGCGACTATTTCAGAATCTTTTATTTCCCCCCAGAATCCTGGCAATAAATGTCATTAACAAAGCAGTTTCCTACAGCAAGGAGAGCTCTCTGTGTGTTTTGTTGTAAAGAAAAATAAATTCCTTGTTTTCATTAAGGAACCAAAAAAATGTCTGTGAGTTAATTGTAGAACAAAAGAGGCCTTGATTTCTGCCATGCTTCATGGAAAAGGTTGGATCCAAATATACATACATTAAAAATAAAAAGGTATAAACAATGCTTCCTTCCTAAAGAGCTTCCCTGGCAGACCTGGAGCCCGGCTGCCTCCAGCTCACCTTCCTGTTGGTGGGGCTGAGATCCAGGCACACTCAGGCACCTCAGGACCACTTCCCTGGAAAACGGTTTGTTTTCATCCATCCTTGATCAAAGAAGGGCCCAAAGGTTTTCCTTCCTGCTCGGCACCTTTGTGTGTGGCTGCCCTTGGTTCTGTGGGAGCTGAGCCTCCCTCCTGCCCTGCTGCAGGGCAAAGCCTGAGCTCCTGCCTGAGGAGTCTCCTTAGCCCTGAGATCACCTCAGCAGGACGTGCTGTGGTGTAGATCCTGATTTTCCCAAAGCCACCGATGAGAGATTGCAGGAGACAGTTTTTCAGAGGTTCCAAGGATTGTTGATTGTTCCTTGTCTCAGGCACTCTCTGCCCGGCTCACAGCTCTGCCCAGCCGGGCACCCAGGATGGAATCTGCCTGCTGAGGGCAGGGCTGATCTCACACAGTCTGAATTACCTGCTGAATGTTTGTAACAACTTTCCAATGCAATACAGTCTTGTTAAACAGTCCAGCTCTGACCCATCCAATGTGACAGTGCCAGCATGTCACCCAGCATGGATGGCACGGAGCAGAAGGAGGAAGAGGATCCACACCCCAAATTCTCCATCTTGGCCACGTGTCCCTTATCACAAACATTCCCAAAAGTCTATTTATCTACGTCCTAACAACCTAATTTACATTTTACTAATTTTGGTGGCTTGTTTCCATTCCCTCTGTGTTGGTAATTTCCCCCAGGGGTTTGAATTCACCAGGGTCTCACTCAGGGGTCTTTGGGACCCCCAAGGAGGCCAGGGGCACACCCTGGGCTCCCACACTGCAGAGCCCAGAGGCACCAGGCAGCTCTGGAACCACCTGAGCGTGGGGTTTGGGACCACTCCCCTCTGAGGTTTGGAGCCATCAGCTCCTTCCCCCTCCCCAAGGGCTTCCATTTGTTCATTTGGAATCGCTGCTCCTTGGGGAAGCCTCTGCTTGCCCCTCAGAGGATTAGGGCAGCCACGGGAGCAAATCCCTCTGTTCACCACACCCTGGCAAAGCTGCAGGACAGAAATCCTGTTAAGCCATTGGGGCCACTCCGAGCTTACCCAGACAGAAACGGCAGCACTATAAATAAGATCTTGGTTTGATTAGGGAAATAAAGGCAGGAAAAAAGCACTTAAAAGATATCCAGAGGAAATATAAGCTTCACCCCCCCAGTCATGCTGACAATGATGAATTAGCCCACGAATGCCAGTCAGAGAGTGAGTCATGATTCATAAATAAATTACAGCAAGATATTCATAGAGTATCCTGAGCTGGGAGGGATCCACAAGGATCATCAATCCACCTCCTGGCCCTGCACAGGATAACCCAAAATCTTAGGAATCATCTTGGTAATATTCATGTAATCTGGGACATTTGTAGCCTGAGATGCCACTAAACATTCAAAATTCAGAATATCAGTGACCCCGAGTCAAGCACATCTATTGATTGTGGCTGATAGAGCCACTCATCTCTGGCAGTGTCCACTCAACCTTTGCTGGAGAGAAGTGACTTGGAGCAGCTGCTCGAGGGGTTTTACACCTGAGGCCAGGCAGGGCAGGGCAGTGCTGCTGCCTGGGCAGGTGTCCCCTCCTGAGGATGCTCATCAGGCAGATAATGGCACTTTCCTCCCTTTCTTTTCACAGCTCTTGCACTGCTTTGCATTTCAATAATTTGCTAGTGTTCAAAAAGAAGAGCTGGGAAGGGAGCTCAGGCCTTGGCTTTGCTCTTTCACCCCGTCCTGCCTCCCCCAGCCTTGCTGAGGCAAAATTATCAGTGGAAGAGTTTATAAAATGTCAAAACAGTTTCTCTCCTGTCAGCCAGACAATTTGTGTAAATAGAGCCTCTCTAAAGAACCTCCTGCCAGCTCCAGCCTCCCTTTCATCTCCCCAGGATTTATTGTTTGCCATTTTCATGGAATTTTAAAACAGTCTCTAATGAAGAGCGAGGATGGAGAGTTCTGAGCTGTGCAGAGGGGGATCCTGGACCTGCTGTCACCTCAGAGAGGCTGTGAGACACAAACTGAGCTGATTTCCTCCTCACACACCGGGGCTGGCTCTGCAGCAAGCTGGGAAAGCAGCTCTGGGGATAAAATATTCCAAAAGGATTCATTTCCCCGTGAGCCAGGGTGAATCCGCTCAGCCCAGGGCAGGAAGAACTGGATAACCCGGGCCTGGAGCTCCAGGGCTGGCAGGGAGAGCCCCAGTGCCATCCAGCTGTGCCAGCTGCACAGCCACACCCAAAAACCTGCCCAAAGCTCCAGCAATGTTGGGAGAAATGTCAGATTTGTGTTTGCAAAGGAGCTCTGGATCTGCTGGCAGATAAAACCAGAGAAAAGAAACAATGGGAGGGATTCCACTGATTGATGCATGGAAAAAGAGATTTGCCTTCACAAACTGTAGGTTTGCTGATAAATGAAATATTGGAAAGATGAAAGGAGCAATGGGGGAAAACCATGAATTCTATAAGAGTTAAAAATTAAAAGGGAGGGTTGTACATTGGAGGGGAATGTCAGGAGTCAGGTGTCTGGGAAGTCTGTGCCTCTCAAGTACCTCAGGCAGTGGGGAAAGAGAGAGGGAAATGTGGCATGGACAGGGATGGCATGGGAAGGGATTCCATGGGCAGAGATGCCACAGCCAGGGATGCCACAGCCAGGGATGCCAAGGGCAGGGATGCCAAGGGCAGGGATGCCAAGGGCACAGATGCCAAGGGCACAGATGCCATCCCCATACAAGGAGCAGCTGCTGCAGGAGCTTTACCGAGCCCAGGACTTACAAGGGCCAAAGCTCCTCCCAGGGCAGCTGCAGGAGCTGCAGCTGCTGGGGCAGGGCAGGGCAGCCCCCGGCACTGTCCCTGCCCAGCAGGACAGTTTTGGGGCTGTCCCACCCCGCCCGTCCGGGGCAGGGAGCAGGGACAGGCCGTGCCACTCGCTGCTGCCCTGCCGGGCTGGGGCCGTGCCTGGGGCTCTGCTGGGGCTGCCTGCGGGGCACAGGGCAGCCAAGGGCCCGGGCACCTCGGCTGGCAGCCCCAGCACCCTGCGGGGCACAGGGCAGCCAAGGGCCGGGCACCTCGGCTGGCAGCCCCAGCACCCTGCGGGGCACAGGGCAGCCAAGGGCCGGGCACCTCTGCTGGCAGCCCCAGCACCCTGCGGGGCTCCAGGAGAGCCGAGCCCAGCACGGGGCTCAGCGATCGGCGTGCCGAGGGGAAGAGGAGCTTTCCAGGTCTGGTTCTCCTCTGACAATTTGCTCCTGACAGCAGCTGAAATCATCTTTGGAACCAGCTCTGCATTGTAAGGACAGTGAACTTTGCCTCAGCACAGCTGTGTGTGTGCCACAGGAGGGGTTTCTTCAGCTTTCGGCATCTGTGAGAAATGCCAGCGGTGCTTTTCCAACATCACTGTGCCCCCACTGGAGGGGCAGCTGAAAAAATCCCAAATGTGGAGTTTCAGAGGGAAACCAGAAGGGTCCTGCTCCTGTCCAGCCCTTCCCAGCTCTGTGTGGACCAGATTAACCCTTCTTTTACCATGGATGGGGAAACTGAGGCACAGTGACAGGACACTGTCCCCCCCAGGCTCCAGCCTCTCATTCTGGTAATTCAGCAGCCCACAGTCACCCTGTCACACCAGATGTGATTCTGCTCCACACTCACATCCTCTCTGCCTTGCTTTCACTTCCTTCCCAGGCAGGGAAGAGCCAGGACAGAACTCACTTGGTTTATGACTCGCTTGGGGCTTTTCCCTACAAACATTAAACTTTGAAATCCAGAAAAAATCTCCTCCACGCCCGCCGGCACAGGAGCAGGAGCTGTGGGATGGAAGGAAGGGGGGACACTGCTGTGTGACAGGCTGGGGACACCGGAGCAGCCTGGGCTGGCCCTGCCCTGCCCTCCCCGCGTGTTTTACAGCCCCACCACAGCATAGCAGACGTGGCTGTTGTTGACTCACACGATAAGATCATTGCTGTGGGATTTACTTTTTTTCTCTGTGTGTCATTTAGAAATAATTTTTTTTCTAGCAAATTTGTTCTCCTCTCCCTCCACCCCCAAGTGAAAAGGGAATCTGTGCTCCGAGCGCAGCTGAGATTGCAGAGACCTTCCCTTCCTGATCCTTATCTCACCAGGATGTAGGAGGATCCCCCGGGAGAAGCTGGGAGCGTTTCTCCGGAGCCATCCAAGGAACGAGCCGAGTGCAGCCTTTAAATGGCAAAACCATCAGGAGCCCGGGGATCCCAAAGCCTTTAACCCCCTCCGGCTGTGCCATCCCCGGCTCCGGCCCACCCTGCCCGGCCCGGGCTGCTCCTCGCTCCATAGCGGATCTGCAAATGCTCCTTGGAATCCCGATGGGCACCACAGCCCGGGCTGCGCTCGCACCGCCTCTGCCTTTACAACTCGTTTCTGTCTCCTTATCCTCTTCTGATTTGATTGGGAATTCATTTTTCCCCAAGTCAGGTCCCTTTTCCCCACGCTGGTAACGGCACAGTGACCTCTCCCTGTCCTTATCTCCACTCAGGAGCCTTTTAGTTTTTGATGCAGCTCCTTTCCAAACCCTGAGCTGCCTGAGTTGTGACACTGACTGAAGAGATTAACTGGACTGATAAGTGGCAGCTTCGCAGTCAACTGCTGTTGACATTTTTGAAAGAGGAACCTGTAAAACTATTTCTGTGAAGTTGCTGCTAGGAAGGACTGTGGGAGCTTTCCCTCGTTGTCCTTCCCAGCAGCTTCCCAAGGCACTGGGCTGGAGGGGTGCGGTGAGCTGGTGCTGAGCTGCTGCAGCTGCTGATGCCTGCGAGGAGCTGGGGCATGGGATAGCAGAGGCGTGGTCGTGGGGAGCTGCCGGGGCAGCAGCAGCATCGCTGCGGATCCGCACGGGCCGCGGTGCCCGCATCGCCCGCGCGGCCCCGGCAGCGCGATGCCGAACAGCAGCCTGGCCCTGGGCAGCCTGCACGGGCTCTACATCGGCACCGAGTGCCTGGTGGCCCTGCTGGCCACGCTGGGCAACGCGCTGGTGATGTGGGCGGTGCGGCTGCAGGCGCACAGCCCCACGCTGCTCTTCATCGCCTCGCTGGCGCTGGCCGACGCCGCCGTGGGGCTGCTGGTGGTGCCGCTGGCCGTGGTGGTGAGCCTGGGCATGGCCATGGCCGCCTACGGCTGCCTCTTCCTCTGCTGCCTGCTGCTGGTGTTCACCAACGCCTCCATCCTGTCCCTGCTGGCCATCGCCATCGACAGGTACCTGCGCGTCAGGCTGCCCACCAGGTGAGCCCGGCGCCTGTGCCCGAATCCTCTCTGTCCTCTGCCCAGCTCCCCTTTGGCCTTCCCTCTGCCCAAATCCTCTCTGACCTCTGCCCAGCACCCCTCTGGCCTTGCCTCTGCCTTCCCGCTGCCCAGCTCCTCTCTGTCCTCTGCCCAACACTCTGGCCTTCCCTCTGCCCAGCTCCTCTTTGACCTTCCTTCTGCCCAACACTCTGACCTTTCCTCGGCCCAGCTCCTCTGACCTTCCCTCTGCCCAACTCCTCTCTGACCTTCCTTCTGCCCAACTCCTCTCTGACCTTCCCTCTGCCCAACTCCTCTCTGACCTTCCCTCTGCCCAACTCCTCTCTGACCTTCCCTCTGCCCAACTCCTCTCTGACCTTCCCTCTGTCCAAATCCTCTCTGTCCTCTGCCCAGCTCCCCTCTGACCTTCCCGCTGCCCAGCTCCTCTCTGACCCTTCCTCTGCCCAACTCCGCTCTGTCCTCTGCCCAGCTCCTCTCTGGCCTTTCCTCACCTCCCTCTGTGCCCCCAAGCCCACCTGAGATGAGCTTTCCAGAGGCTCAGGGAGCTCTCGAGCAGCTCGGTGCTCTCAGGGGTTATCGCTGATCAGAATTTGGTCACAGGATGCGTCTGTGGGCAAATTGAATTTTCAGCACTTTGGTTAGTTGCACAGGATGCTGAGTGTGTTATAGGGTTTTTTTGGTCTCTGAGCTTCTCTTTTAAATAAAATTCCTTTTAGTATTTGCTGAAAATACAAAAACAGTCACAAACTTACTAACAGTTAACTGAAGTCACTCACTGTTTGCATTTAAATGAAAATACACAAGCTAGAAAAGCAAAGCATAGCCCCAAGCAGCCAAGAAATCATATTTTATAATGGGAAAGGTCCTATGAAGCTGAAGAATGAATTTTAGCCCTACAAGTGGCACAAACCAAATAAAAAGAGGAAGGTACACCCAAGGAAGCCAAGAAATAAGATAGGACTGACAACATTGCAGCAAAGCAATATCCTGGCAAGAGGAGAACTAAGATCATAATGAAACAAGAAATAAAATAGATTAAACATCCAATTTTAAACAGGGTAAACTTAAGCACAGTTCTTACTGATGCAGCAAAGCAACTGTTACAATGGAAGAACTGGGGCTTGTCCCAGGATAAAATTTGGTTTCCCCACAAAAAAAAGTTAATGCTTCGTTTTCTAGCAATGATCCTGCAGCACCGAACAGGCAAATTCGTCCTTAACCACCTGAAAACGCTTCTCTTTAACACGACTGGGATTTCTTCCCCTGCAGATATAAAACAATCACCACCGCGAGGAGGGTGTGGTGCGCCCTGGGGCTGTGCTGGGCTCTGTCCCTGCTGGCAGGGCTGGTGCCCATGCTGGGCTGGAACCGGGCCGGCCCCAGCCCCCTGCGGTGCCACTTCACGGCCGTCATCAGCATGGATTTCATGGTCTACTTCTGCTTCCTCACCTGGACCCTGCTGCCGCTGCTCGTCATGTGCGCCCTGTACGCCGAGATCTTCTGCATCATCCACACCAAGCTCAGCCCGGGCAGTGGGAGAGGGGCTGGGGCTTTCTACGGCCAGGAGTCCAAGACAGCCAAGTCTCTTGCACTTGTTCTCTTCCTGTTTGCAATCTCCTGGCTGCCTCTGTGCATCATCAACTGCGTTTCCTATTTCTACCCCGAGTCTCAGATCCCCCCGTATTTGATTTACCTGGCAATCCTTTTATCCCATGCCAATTCTGCCATGAACCCCATTATCTATGCCTACAAGATAAAGAAGTTCAAAACCACGTACCTTTTCATTTTAAAGACCTACATCCTGTGCAAAAAGCCAGACCCAGCTCTTACAGAGCAAACAACAGACCCACAGTCATAAATAAAGGTACCAGAGCATGGATAAAGCACCTGGCTTTGCTAAGAAACTCTTGGGAAACTGCAGGACCTGTGGATCTCTAAAGCTGTATGTGAAGATGTCTCTTTATGTAATATAATTTCTGCACACAGAAGATGGACGTTTTGTCTAGTTGGGGTTTTTTAACATGGTTGAGTTGATTGAAAACCAGGATGTGTTCTTTGCTGTTCATAATCCAGCAGCTCACAAGCTCACTGACTGTTCTCACTCCATTTGTCTTGTCTGTCCATTCAGAATAAACTTGACTCTGCTTCAGCCAGTGTTGTCACATTTTCATAGTAACAATAAACAGTAGATGGATTTTACATTATTTTGGCCTGCTGAGTCTTCCCATGACAATCAAACAAACCTGCCCAGTTTCAGTCATTCCTGCCTGGGACGGCACAAGCTGCAGTCATTGTTACACCACAGCTCACACAGCCCTTGCTTAGGGAACGTGGGTCAAACTGAGAAGAGGTTGTTAATGGCCAGGCTCTTTTTTTCTCCATTTTCAAATAATGGAAGTGGTCTAGAAAAAGCAGAAAAGGGAAGGCATCATTCTGTTCCTCACTTAGAGTGTTGGCATCTGCTCCTCTAGCTGAGATCAGGCATCTCATTTCTTATCTGAGGTAACCCTTGTCCCAGCCAAAGCTCTGCCCTGCTCACAGCTCAGCTCTATCAATAACCAAGCCAGAGGAAACCACTGCACAAAATATCAGAAGAATATCAGAACTTGCTGCAGGCTCTCCTGTGGGCATTGATGGACCCGATTGCCTTCAGCAGAAAAACGGGTCCCACCTAACGAGCAGCAAGTTCTTTGTCAGAATGCTGCACAGGGAGCTCTGCTGATGTGTTTGGACAAAGTGAGGGAAGAGGAGCAGCACTGCAGCAAACTCCTGGCAGGCTGCCTGGCAAACTCCAAGGGAATGAGGCACCAGGATGTGGAGGAAGAACAGAGAGGTGTGAGGGCAAAGCAGAGCACCCCGGGCAGACCCCAGCCCACAGCAGGGAGGGAGGGACAGGCTCCCCCTGTTTTCTCTGTTAAACAGAGCTTGAAGGAACTGCCTCGACTGAGGTGAGAGCAGAGAACAGCAAAGCAAAAGCCACAACAAAAGTTGTTCTGCTGACTCTGTGAAAGTCTTGTGGCCAAACCAACGACACCAAATTGCAGAGCACCAGAGCGTCTGGTGACACTTCCCAGTGTCCCCGGGGTGGCAGGAGGAGGAGGAGAAGGAGGCAGGAGGAGAAAGGAGGAGAAGGGAGGAGAAGGGAGGAGAAGGGAGGAGAAGGGAGGAGAAGGGAGGAGAAGGGAGGAGAAGGGAGGAGAAGGGAGGAGAAGGGAGGAGAAGGGAGGAGAAGGGAGGGAGAAAGGGAGGAGAAAGGAGGAGAAAGGGAGGAGAAAGGGAGGAGAAAGGGAGGAGAAAGGGAGGAGAAAGGAGGAGAAAGGAGGAGAAAGGGAGGAGAAAGGAGGAGAAAGGAGGAGAAGGGAGGAGAAGGGAGGAGAAGGGAGGAGAAGGGAGGAGAAAGGGAGGAGAAAGGGAGGAGAAGGAGGAGAAGGAGTGGCGGGGCAGGGCGCCCGGCCCGCTCCGTCCCCGGCCGGGTGCTGCCCTCCGGCGGCTCCTCCCGCCCCGCTCCGGCGCCGCCGCCGCTGAGACCGTCCCCACCTGTGACCACGGAACGGTTTTCACACCGCGCTCACATTACAGCAGCGGGTAGTAACACGTGAATGAACATTTCCAGAGATTCTGGCTGTCACGCTCTGATTGTGCATTTCTTTCATGGGACCCAACCGGGACGCAGAGATTTGCATACAAACATTTCATTATCATCACTTCAATAACAGAAAATTACTAAGCAGAGCACTTGGCAATAAAAAAAAATACAATATAAAATGTTAGAGTTGGTGACAGAAAAGGGAAACACAAGGGCAGAGACTGGATAGATGCAGAGAAACATTTTCATTTCTCAATTCTCTCTGGTAGCTCTCACAAACGGAAACTTCACAAGGGCAGGGAGATTTCTACAGATGAGGAAATCCTGTAGAGCAACTCTCCCTTTGCCCACACTGGGGGCAGCCAGTTGGGAACAGGAGGCAGCTTCCAGTCACAACTGCACAAGGAGCTGTGTCACAGAGGGCACGGGGGCATTCCCATGGGGAAACATCCTCGTGGCTTTTGATGTCCAGAAAGTGGGAACGTTTTTATTTCAGTTGGGAACATTTCATATTTCACCCTCATCACACAGGCAGTGATGTCCTGCCCCGCTGGAAGACCAGAGTGCTGTAGGTCACTTCATTCTGGGGATGTGAGAGAAGCCACAGGCATTAGAGTGCAGCTCAGCAGGAATTTCCCACCTCAGTCTGTCCCCAGCACCACACACAGCCTGGCCCTGCAAGGTGCTAAATGCTGCCTCATCCCACTGCTCCGTCTGGCCCAGGGCTCTGGGCCCAGTCTCCTTCAGGGGCTTCCAGAGAATTAATGTCACAGAGGAAACCTGCCCTTTAAAAAGATTTCTCCTAACCTGCCCAGTCAGTGGTTTAGTTAAGCCCCAGAACTCCTGAAGTTCTTTGTCAAAAGAACTGCTGAGTAACAGTCGAGTCTCAAAGGTGACTCTTCTGCCTCCCACCCCAAATTAATATTTACCACCCTGTCAAGAATGTGGGATATCTCATAAAGCATTAGAAATACAGTTGTGACATTTACCTGGGTGTTCCTAAGAAATTCCTCAGCTGCCACCTGGGAGAAAGTTTCCTCTTGTAAATTTTGGTGGGATTTTTTATAACCTAGGAAGGAAAGGGAGGCCAGTCTGAGCTGTTTGCAGTGCAAGAGAGGCTGGAGAGGGGTGGCTGATGGGTGAAAGGGACTGAGGAATTCAGTGTGGCCACAACTGAGAAAAGCCCACAACCAAAAAAAAAAACAAACCCCACAACCCATCAGTGGCAAAGTGAATTTTTTTCCTGAGAGCACAGCTGGGGTGATTCATGAGGAGTTGCTGCCAAGGATGAGCTGTTCATCAGCACAGTTATTCAAGGCAGACATTACTTGAGCCACTCTCAGTAACTTCTGCAGTCACCATCACTTGCTGCTATGCCCTTGACTGTGTCACTCACTTTTCCTGAAGAGGAAGATGATGGCAAAAACCAGGACAGTCAGGAGGATGCCAGAGATGAAGGCCAAGGACATGTACAGTATTTCATGGCTGTTGACACACAGAAAATCCTGTCAGAATTCCTGGTTTCAACAGAGGGATTGAAACATCAGTAGTGCTCAAACTCACCAAACTTCATGGAGTGTAATATTCATCCCCCAGATTAACATGTGTGTATCTGCACTGAGCATCTCTAGGAATCACCATCCAGTGCATGGACTAAGGAATTCTAACCAAATTTAAACCCCCCAAGATTTAAATATGTGATATATAAGCCTTCCTTTGCAGAAGGAGGCTGCAGTCTCAGGGAACTCTGGGTTTGAAATCAGGAAAAAAAAAGGTGCAGCATTTACTTATCAATCCAGCATTTGACTTCTGCAGCTCTGAAATCAGCTGTAGTGGTGTGGGCAGTGCTGGGGACAGTGCTGGGGACAGTGGTAGTAGTGGAAATGGTCACTGGTGCAACTGCAACAGAAACATAAAATAACCACATTTCTCCTACAAGCAACTAGAACCACACAGGGGGCTGTGTCTGTACAGTCTGTCTGAAAGTAGAACCAGCAGACAGGAAAATTCTGCTGCTCAGATGATGTCTGCAGCCATGCAGTTCTTCCCCAAACACCCCCCGTGCTCAGCTTCCCCCACAGCAGCCCCTGGGCCAGCACATCACCTCAGCCAGCAGCACTGCAGCCAAGGAAATTCCTTAAAAAATTAATATAATACAATACAATACAATACAATACAATAAATACAATACAATACAATATAATAATAATAATAAAATACCTGTAGTTGATTTTGAGGAAAGGCTTCCCATTCTCTCAGAGCATTAACTGACAGAAAGAGAAGCTGAAAGAAAGGGAAAAGAGTTGTATTTATACAGATATACACATCAGCAAAACAAACCTGCCATCCTCTTCTAACTCAAAAGACTTGATTTAGTTTTTATCCATTTCTTGGAAATTTTTAAAAGTGGCACAAAGCCACTCAAACCTGGCAGCTCCTCAGCATGAACCCCTTCCAGTGTCTGGTTCCTGAGCACAGGAGGTCACTGCTCCCTGATGGGCACGGTGCCTTCTCACCCACAAAATGCAGGATATTTAATATACTAAAAGCACCTCCAGGATGGTTTTTGCAGCAGCTAAAACACTGTGAGCATTTTCATAAGCAGCAGCAGCTTTGAAAAGTTCCTTCCTTGATGTGTTTGAGTTAAATCGACTTTTCCCACCAAAACAGGAACAGCAACTTCTCAAATTTGGGCGTGGAATCTTAGAGATAAGGATTCTTACATTCTACTACAAAACCCCTACACTGGCATTTCTCACCACATGCTTTGCAAACTGTGGATTGTGAATAATGTGAAAATATTACAACATGAAAACAAACACCCTGTTCTCTGCTGCTGCCACTTTTCCCACTGCATCCCATTGTTGCCACATTCCAGAGGAGTCAAACCATGAAACCTCCCAGTTTCCCACAGCAAACCTCACAGGGTGCTGTGCTTGCAATAATGAAAGAAGCAAGAAACGATCCAGCTCCATCTTACCTCCCACCATGGAAGTGCTGCTGGAAAACTCCCCAGGTATCAGCACACCAGTTTAACCACTTGCTTTGTGAGAAGCATCTGTCACACCAGTTCAAAGCTCAGACGTGGGCTTACACAATTGTGGAAGTTAAGCAACTTCACTTTTTCATTATTTAAATTGACAAGAAACAGGAAACCATGAAAGACACCTGCATTCTCTGGAACTGTTGGTCTAAAAAAAGTAAGGCAGCTTCAGCTCAGGTTCCTGCCTCTAGAGAACACCATGGTGGTGAGCTGATGTACTGAGGTGTAAGGAAACTGTTTAACCCCACTGAGCAATGGGATTGCAGGCACCCCACTGCCCACTTGGCTTTAAGGACCACACAAATGACATCTCAGCACACACAGGAGTTCATTCCTGTCTGTGCTTTGCTGGGATTTTTAACAAATTCCTTCAGGGAAAAGCTTTCTATAGAAAGAAAGTGAAGAGACTTATGCAAGTTCAGAGAATCTCCTCTGGAATAAATTTACTCATTTCCCTATTTCAAACTGAGCACTGACCACTGACACAGTCAGCTGAGGACAAGTTTTTCACGAGTCTTTGACACGTTTCCTGCCCTTTCCCAGAACCCAAAGCCTTTCAACGCTGCACGAGGCTTTATGGGTAAAGGGAGTTTACTCAGAGCCCTCCAAGCACAGGGTGGGAGCACAAATCAGCCTGGTTTTAGAAGGTGTGTACCAGGACAGCCAGTATCTGGGGTTGCTGTCACTCAGAATTCTACCTCAGGGATCAGTTTCAGCACCAGAACTCTCTCTGTAAATTCTGTATCCTTAGAAGTGTTCATGACCAGGGAATCCAACAGGATCTCACACACTGTGGTTTCAACTCATCCCCCACCAGCTGCAGTGGTTGGTGTGACCATCCACTGACTTCAGACACAAACAGACAGGGACTGTTGCTAGTGAACGACAGCAGAGGGTTTTTTTGCCTGTTTAATGATATTTTAGAGTCACAGAGTTTCCAAGAGGAGCTCTTGGGAGGTGGCAGGGGGCTCAGGCTGCTCCCACGGCTGCGTGGGCGCTCTTGGACAGCGCCTTCAGGTCCAGGATGCACTTGGCAATGCTCTCCTTCTGCTGCAAGAGACAGGAAACAGCCTTCAGGAGCCATTCACCACACAGAACACACACCCAAGGGTGTTTTAGAGAAACCTTTCTAGACCTCTAAGTTACTGATTCAGGGGGATGCACAGATTCAAGGAATCCCAGAAGGTTTGGTTGGAAGGGACCTCAAAGCTCATCCAGTCCCAGCCCTGGCCAAGGTTACCCACCAGCTCGTGAGCCAGGACCCCTGAACAGCAAATCTTTGTGCAGCTGAAAAGCAAAGCAGGAAAGGCCCAGCAAGTACCTGCTGAGGTGTGATGCTCTGAACAACACTCTTCTCCACCCACTGGATCATGTGGTCCTGCTCCTTCTGCCGTTTCAGGGTCTGCATGGCCACCTGGTAGTCCAGCCTCTTCTTCACCTCGCTGTACACCAGCAGCAGCCGCTCCCGGTAGTTGGCTTCCAGCAGCATGGCAATGTTGTTCTGCTCAGAGAGACCAGGGGCTCGTGGCTGGCAGCAGAACAGGCTCTGGGCAGGGTGCCAGAGCCCAGCAGGGAAACCCTGCACTCAGCAGCAGCAATGCTGCCCTGCACTCAGCCCAGCAGTGCTGCCCTGCCCTCAGCCCAGCAGGGCTCCCTGCCCTCAGCCCAGCAGTGCTCCCTGCCCTCAGCCCAGCAGTGCTCCCTGCCCTCAGCCCAGCAGTGCTGCCCTGCCCTCAGCCCAGCAGGGCTCCCTGCCCTCAGCCCAGCAGTGCTCCCTGCCCTCAGCCCAGCAGTGCTCCCTGCCCTCAGCCCAGCAGTGCTGCTCCCTGCTCTCAGCCCAGCAGGGCTCCCCTGCCCTCAGCCCAGCAGGGCTCCCTGCTCTCAGCCCAGCAGTGCTGCCCCTGCCCTCAGCCCAGCAGGGCTCCCTGCCCTCAGCCCAGCAGGGCTCCCTGCCCTCAGCCCAGCAGTGCTGCCCTGCCCTCAGCCCAGCAGTGCTGCCCTGCCCTCAGCCCAGCAGTGCTGCCCTGCTCTCAGCCCAGCAGTGCTGCCCTGCCCTCAGCCCAGCAGTGCTGCCCTGCCCTCAGCCCAGCAGTGCTGCCCTGCCCTCAGCCCAGCAGTGCTCCCTGCCCTCAGCCCAGCAGTGCTCCCTGCCCTCAGCCCAGCAGGGCTCCCTGCCCTCAGCCCAGCAGGGCTCCCTGCCCTCAGCCCAGCAGTGCTCCCTGCCCTCAGCCCAGCAGTGCTCCCTGCCCTCAGCCCAGCAGGGCTCCCTGCCCTCAGCCCAGCAGTGCTGCCCTGCCCCTCAGCCCAGCAGTGCTCCCTGCTCTCAGCCCAGCAGTGCTCCCTGCCCTCAGCCCAGCAGGGCTCCCTGCCCCTCAGCCCAGCAGTGCTGCCCTGCTCTCAGCCCAGCAGTGCTGCCCTGCCCTCAGCCCAGCAGTGCTGCCCTGCCCTCAGCCCAGCAGTGCTCCCTGCTCTCAGCCCAGCAGTGCTGCTCCCTGCCCTCAGCCCAGCAGCAGTGCTGTCCTGCTCCCAGCCCAGCAGGGCTCCCTGCTCTCAGCCCAGCAGGGCTCCCTGCCCTCAGCCCAGCAGTGCTGCCCTGCTCCCAGCCCAGCAGTGCTGCCCTGCCCTCAGCCCAGCAGCAGTGCTGCCCTGCCCTCAGCCCAGCAGTGCTGCCCTGCTCTCAGCCCAGCAGTGCTCCCTGCCTCAGCCCAGCAGGGCTCCCTGCCCTCAGCCCAGCAGTGCTCCCTGCCCTCAGCCCAGCAGTGCTGCCCTGCCCTCAGCCCAGCAGTGCTGCTGCCCTGCCCTCCCTCAGCCCAGCAGGGCTCCCTGCCCTCAGCCCAGCAGTGCTCCCTGCCCTCAGCCCAGCAGTGCTGCCCTGCCCTCAGCCCAGCAGGGCTCCCTGCCCTCAGCCCAGCATTGCTGCCCTGCCCTCAGCCCAGCAGGGCTTCCTGCCCTCAGCCCAGCAGTGCTGCCCTGCTCTCAGCCCAGCAGTGCTGCCCTGCACTCAGCCCAGCAGGGCTCCCTGCCCTCAGCCCAGCAGGGCTCCCTGCCCTCAGCCCAGCAGTGCTGCCCTGCCCTCAGCCCAGCAGTGCTGCCCTGCCCTCAGCCCAGCAGGGCTCCCTGCCCTCAGCCCAGCAGGGCTCCCTGCCCTCAGCCCAGCAGTGCTCCCTGCCCTCAGCCCAGCAGTGCTCCCTGCCCTCAGCCCAGCAGTGCTGCCCTGCCCTCAGCCCAGCAGGGCTCCCTGCCCTCAGCCCAGCAGGGCTCCCTGCCCTCAGCCCAGCAGTGCTGCCCTGCCCTCAGCCCAGCAGTGCTCCCTGCTCTCAGCCCAGCAGTGCTGCCCTGCCCTCAGCCCAGCAGGGCTCCCTGCCCTCAGCCCAGCAGGGCTCCCTGCCCTCAGCCCAGCAGTGCTCCCTGCCCTCAGCCCAGCAGCATTGCTGCCTGCCCTCAGCCCAGCAGGGCTCCCTGCCCTCAGCCCAGCAGCATTGCTGCCCTGCCCTCAGCCCAGCAGCAGTGCTCCCTGCCCTCAGCCCAGCAGGGCTCCCTGCTCACCCTCTTGGCATCAAAGAGGTAGCTGCGCCCCTCTGCCCTCCACTGCTCCTTCTTCTCCTCCTCGATGGCTGTCTGCAGCGCCTGCATGGACTCGTTCTTCAAGGCCAGAGCTGAGGCCATTTTCTCCTGCAAGAAGGAAAGAACTCCACAATTCAGAATCTCACAGGTGCAAGGAAAACAAACGAGCTGCAACAAATCCTGAAATGCTGCATGAAGCTGTGAGAAGTGTCTGTGTGAACTGCCCTGTGCCAGGGCTGAGATTGTGGCACCAGAGCAGAATGAGGGCTCACAGTCAGTCATGGAGTCCCAGGCTGCTGTAGGCTGGCAGGGAACTTCAATCCCACCCAATCCCACCCCCTGCCACTGCAGGAACACCCTCCCCTGCCCCAGGCTGCTCCAAGCCCAAATGTCCCACCTGGCTCTGGGCACTCCTGGGCAGCCTCTGCCTCTCCACCCTCACAGGGAAGAATTCCTTCCCAACATCCCCTCTGACCCTGCCCTCTGCCAGTCTGAATCCATTTGTGCTTTCAC
This sequence comes from Luscinia megarhynchos, assembly GCA_034336665.1. Lineage (NCBI taxonomy): Eukaryota > Metazoa > Chordata > Aves > Passeriformes > Muscicapidae > Luscinia > Luscinia megarhynchos. Next base: position 6,484,265 of record CM067588.1, on the reverse strand, counting down.
AAAACCACTCCTTACTAATGACTGCAAAAGCAAACTGCAGCTCCCTTCGTTACCTCGTTAAGTTTGTCAGCAAAAGCTGCCACACTAGGCCCAAACTTCTTGATGCCATAAATGATGACTGAGAGGATGCAGGCAGCTGCTGCTGTCTCGTGGTTAACAACGTAGATCTCCTTGGAAAGCAGGTACAGCAGGAGGCCAGTGCCCAACATGTAGGGCCCTACAGAAGAAATAAAACATTACAAGGCTCAACAAACTCAAGCACCTAAGAGGGAGCTCCTTTAAAGGCTCACAAGCTCAGGAAGAAGTGTTGTATTTCACCAGGACAAAAAGCACAGCCACAATTCCACCTGGGAAAGGTGACACAAGGAATCTCACTAGAAGCAGCAGCAGCTTGCACCTGACATGGGACCTGCTGCTTCTGCTCATTCACAAACATGTTGAATTCCCTGTTAAAACGTTTTAAGGACCAACAGGCAATTAAGTCTTTTTATAAAATCAAGCTCATAGAATTCTTTCAACCATTAGGTGTGTAACTTCAGAGCCAGGAGTCCTGCATTGGCTTGCTCTGCACAACCTACACATGCAAAATATTCGTTTTCAATAACACTTTACCTTTTCAGCAGCCAGAACTGGTGAACAGAACCAGCATAGGATAAAATGGTAAAAGTCTATATTAACCTGTAACTCCTGTTTTAGGGTAGAGAAACTGGAAAAACTCCTCAGGGATCAAACCATGACGAACTTCTCCTCCCTTCTCAGGCAGAGGTGGCACAGGAGCCAAACTCTGCTGAGTTGTGTGTAGTGGTCTGGTGGTGTGCAACACCCTGTGAACAAGGAGAACATTTCAATTATTACTCTTATTAAAAAACAGACAGAAATAATCCGCCAAACCACCCTTAGATGAGGCTCAAACGCATTTCCAATACAATAAACAGCCAAGCAAGGGCAGGGCCCGCTCCGGGGGAAGCCGTCCCTGCCCGTGGCCGCCGCTGAAATCGATGAACTTTGCGGTCCGTGCAACTCAAACCGCGGTCCGAAGGACACACCTCCTTCCGGGACGTGGGCGGGACTAGATAACCTCCACAAGTTCTTCCCACCGTCCCTATTCCATACTGCCACAGCATCAATGAGAAAATAAAAAAATAAACCCCAGAATCAGGCGCAAATGGCGGCGGTTCCCCCGGTACTCACCCCACGGCGACGGGCGGCGGCAGCGCCCTCAGCGCGGCGGGGGCTGAGGGACGAGAGGGAAGAGCGCGTCAGGGCAGAGCTCGGCGCGCACCCCGCAGCCACCCCGCTCCCCCGCAGCCCCTCCCCGCTCACCGGCGCGCAGCACGAGGCGGGACAGCATGGCGGGGCAGGAAAGCGCGAGGCGCGGAGCCGAGTCCGCTCGGGGCCTTGTCCCGCTCGGGGCCTTGTCCCGCTCGGTCACCGCCGCCGCCGCCGGGCGCTGAGATGGCGGCGCGCTCTCGCGAGAGCGCGGGGAGGCGGGCGCGGCGCGGGCGCTCTCGCGAGAGGACGCGGCGCGGGAGGCACGTGGGGGCGCCGCCGGCCGCGCCGCCGCCGCCATGGAGGAGCCGCTGCCGCCGCCGCCGCCGCTGCCGCTGCCGCTGCCCCAGGCGGCCCCGCCGCCCGCCCCGCCCGGCCCCGCGCTCTCGGAGGATGGGAAACCCGCGGTGGAGGCCGGCCCCGAGTGGAACATCCCGCCCAGCGCGCCCGCCTGCATGGAGCGGCACCTGGAGCGCGCGCGTTACCGCGCAGGTAGCGGCGCGGCGGCGCGGCGGGGCCCGGGCGCGGCGGGCGCTCCCCGCGCCTTCCCCGCGCCTCCCGCCTGTCTCTCCCGCAGACGGGGCCCTGCTGCTCGGCGCCTCGGGGCTGAACGGGCGCTGCTGGACCGGCTCGCTGTGGGTGTTCGCCGAGCCCCGGCGCGCCCCCAGCGAGGGCTTCTGCACCGCCGGCGTGCAGACCGAGGCGGGGGTCGCCGACCTGTGCTGGCTGGCGGACAGGGGCATCCTGGTGGCTTCCGACTCCGGTGAGCGACGGGATGTCCGCGTCCTTCCCTGGGGTGTCCCCTGTCCCCGTCCCCGCCTCCTCCCTGCTGAGCCGGGTGTCCCCTGATCCCCCAGGTGCGGTGGAGCTCTGGGAGCTGGAGGAGAAGGAGAGCCTGATCGTGAACAAGTTCTGTAAATACGAGCACGATGACATCGTGACGTCGGTGTGCGTGCTGGCTGGCAGCAGCCGGGCTGTCAGCGGGGGCAGGGATTGCTGGTGAGTGTCCCCAGCCCGGCCGCCGCGTGCCCGGGCTGCGCTGGGCGCTCACTGCTCCCTCTTGTCCCCAGCGTCAAGGTCTGGGACATCCCGGAGCAAACGGTGCTGCACTCCTACAGAGGTGGGTGCCAGCCTTCTCTCTCCTTTTTATAAACCCCTCTGCATCCCATTCTCACCTTTTCCCCCGAGCCCTTGTCTGGCTCCCTCAAGCTCAGGCTGTCCTAAGGACTTGTGGCCATGGTTGGATTGGGCACTCCTCACTTTGGTAGGAAGCAGCTGGCTGCTGCTGCTGCTGAGCAAAGTTATCCCGGGTCTGGGCATAACTGCTGAGCTGCTGAGCCTCCGGAGGCCCCTGGGAATTCGGGGGAGAGCTGGATACAATCTTTGAGGCTGTTTATCCTTTGTGCTTTTGGTAGCTCACTCCGACGCAGTGACATGTGTGGCTTCCTGTCCTGGTAAGGACACTGTGTTCCTGTCCTGTGCTGAGGTAAAGCTCACTCCATTGTCTAAATCTACCCCGTTAAAACAAGATTTAACTTTAGCTATTTGCAGTTTAATGCACTTAGAAACCACCTCTTGTGCTGCAGCCTGTGTTATTGCATTGTTCTAGTCTGATAAATTTATAATCCATTTACCAAGCTGAGTCCTACAGGTTTGTATCAAATTTTGGGAACTCCTAGTTCAGTCCTGGGGGCTGACTGAAGGCTGCACTTAATGACAGCATCATTTTAACCCAGAGGAAAAGGCAGGGCCATTTTGCCTGTGAGTTAGCAGTGAATCTGAATTTATGCCACGAAGAAATTGTAAATTTGTTCTCATTCCTTTTGGATTTATAGGACAACAGAATTTTACTCTGGGACACCCGATGCCCCAAACCAGCTACCCGAATTGGTATGTCTCTGTGTGCAGTCACTGCTTCTGCATGAGTTTGTGTTGGAAGAAACAAATTACTTTATGCCTGACTTCTTACTCCAAACCTAGTGAGTGATGTGCCTGTTAAAACCTGAGGAGGTCTAACACTGTCACAGAAGTGCAATGAGCTTGTCTTGATGCAGTAGTAGTGCTAGGTGAGATGATGAGGAGTGTCTCTGTGCTGCTCCTTCCACACTCAGCCCCGTTCTTCCCTCTCAGTTTGCAGTGCCTGTAATTACCTCCCTACCTCAGTCTTGTGGCATCCACAGAAAAGTGACATCTTTGTCTTGGGTAAGAATCTGATTCTCACCTGGCACATCAAGGTTGTTACTTTCACAGGACAGTTTTTGCTGGTAATTTCAATCTCCCTCTGTCCCAGGTGATGAAAGTGGAAGAGTTGCACTGGTGGACACAAAGAATCCTGACTCTGCCCTCAGAGCTGATGTGCACTCCCAGCGCATCACAGGCTTTGCTTTCTCTGCACACAGGTACTGACTGAATCTGAACAGAACATGGGGCTGCATCCCTTCAAAGCCTTAGTTAATTTTGAGTAAAACCTATGAGAGTGCCAGTTTTGGGGGTAGCAGAGAATAGAGTAAACCAAGTAACATCTCACTTCTGATGTGTGAATGTCCACGACAAAAATTCAGCAGTTCCAGAATTACTGACCCACACACCATGGGGGATTTTCTAATTAAGGAATGATCACTTGCTTTCAGACTCTAATGGAATATTCCCACTCAGAGTAGTGGGTCCCTGCCAAATGCTGATAAAAACATTTTTGGAAGATTTTTGTGAGTTAATTCGTTGTACTGGGTCAGGATCACTAAGAATCTTGCTGTTCACAAGTTTATGTGTAAAAATTCTTGTGTTTGCTGGTTCTAACTGTGCTGTCATCTCTCTCTAGCTCTCCCTTACTGGCTTCCATCAGTGAAGACTGTTCAGTTGCTGTTCTTGACTCAGACCTCTCAGAGGTGTAAGTACAGACAGAATGTACTCACTGCTGCTTTATTCTTGTCTTCTCGAGTTAGTTGTTAGTACACAGGATGGTTTGGGGTGGAAGGGACCTTAGGGATCATTCATCCCACCCCTGCCATGGCAGGACACCTTCCACTATCCCAGGTGGCTCCAAGCCCTGTCCAGCCTGGCCTTGGACACTTCCAGGGATGGAGCAGCCACAGCTCCTCTGGGCACCCTGGAGGTGCAAATGTTCCTAACCAGAGGAGCATCATCCTAACAAGGCAGCAGTTAGGGATGGCCAAGCCCACGTGCTGTGTGCTGATGGGGTGTTGGTGTTTTCCAGGTTCAGAAACCGTTCTCATCGAGACTTTGTAAAAGGCTTGTCCTGGTCTCCTTCAGATGATGCCTTGCTCACTACAGTTGGATGGGATCATCAGGTTATACATCACACTGTTCCCCTCCCAGCTGCTGAACCTTCTGGAATCAACTGTGTAAAAGAATAGTTTTATAAACTCGCGGTCCAAGTTCCAAGCTGGCATCACTTTGATCCTGCTGAAGTCACAGGTCTGTGAGCTGGAGTGGGCTCTGGTGTCTGCCTCAAAGCTTGTGGCTAAGAAGGTTCCTGTAGTAATTTTTAATTTTGCTTAAGTTAGTTACAAACCAAGCTTTGCCCTGTCCTCAGGAGTGGCTTCTCCTGTAATAAAAGACTTTGGTTTGACTCAGAAAAAATTGACATCAGGCACAGAGGAGACTTAGGGAATTAGGTGTAATGAAAAAAGAAATAAAGTCAAAAAGACTTGATTCTTCCCTCAGTTCTCCACACTACCCATGGAATTAATAGAAGCTTTAGGGGGAGGTTAGCAACACGCCTCTTGTTGGGGAGATGTGAGAGCCTCACCCCTGGGCAGAGCTTTTTGCTGTGTAAATCAGGAAGAATGAAAAGACCTGTTGGGATTCAAGGGCTGGAAGGGTTCCAGCACTGTCCCTAGTGCAGCACGTGGTGGAGAGGATGGAGCCTCTGGTGAGCACTGGTGTCAAGTCCCAGCGTTTGGTGTTGGGATGTGAAGGATCCCAGCTGGAGCCCTGGTTAAACACCTCTGGGAGGGCTGGAATCCTGGGGTGCCCAGCACGTGGGTGCAGTGCTCTGGCACCACGGGCCACCTCCTCTCTGCTGAAGGGTAAGACCTGTCAACAAAAGGTTTCTGTGAGGGGAAAACTGGACTAAGGACTTCAGTTGTCATTTGCTTGTTCCTGCACCAGGCTGTGCTTAGTGATAACCCAGAGCCATGCACTTGTGACAAGTGACTTCTGGTGCTGGCACTGAGGGGACAGGACATGGCCCTACCCCCAGCCCAGACTCCACAGAGCCCACAGAGGTGTTTTTGTCAAATACCACATTCATTTCTAACTCAGCTGTTTCTCTGCAGAAGGTCACTGCTCTGCATGCACTGCTGCTGCTCTCGTTATGGCTTGGTCTGCTCTAGGATTCCCTAGACAGAATTAAGCAAGTCCTGACTGATGAAACAAAAATGCTGTTGAAATGAATGTTACCCCCAGTTCTTTAGTATGATAGTGGCACTTAAATGTACACTGCTTCCAGTTTTCACTCTGCATACACATAGGTTTAGTTGTGCAAAGCCCACAATTAATTTTTAGGCAGACTAAGCTTTCCCAGGCTCTGTACTTTTCTCATACTCCTTGTAAACCTCCCTGCTTTTTAAATTCCTGTGTCATTCAGGTGTTCACAGCAACTTCCTGTTCTAGGGCTGTGTATGACAAATATAAATGATGATAAAAACTGACACATTTCCTCAGAAATGTCCTTTGAACTACAAAGTCCCCTGCTAGGGACCTGTGATGCTGTACTGAACCAGGTCTGGTGCTGATTTTGAAAAAGGTGTTTTGGAAGATGGTTTTCATTTGTAACTGGGGTTAAGTTTCACTGGGCCACTTCTGTAGCACTGAAGAGCCAGCTGAGATCATTCACACGGTTCAAGTTGTGATTTCAGTCCCTGACATTAAAACTGTTCTTAAATAAATGTTCACTGTATTCCTGTTCAATGCCAGGTACTGCAGTTCTTCAGCACTGCTGCAAGGCAGGAAGAATTCCCAATCCAGTTATTCTTAAAGGGGGGAAAAGAAGCCAGGGAATTCACAATAAGTTATTCCTTACAAGAATCAAACGCAGTCGGGGGAAAAGGAGCTCGGGAAATTCCCATCAAAGTTGTTCCAGCAGTGTTCCCGCAGATCCCGTTATCCCAGTGGCCTTCCAGCGGGATTCCTGGGGTGTTCCTGCTATCGCAGTGGGATCCCAGCGGCACCGTTCCCGTTCCCTCTCCCATTCCCGTTCCCTGTCCCGTTCCCGCTCGCACCCAGCAGCTCCGCGTTCATGGCGCCGCCCGTTCCGCTCCCGTCGCCGAAGGACCCCGCAGGGCCCTGCCCGCTGCCGCTCCGCGCCGTTCGCCTGAGGGCGGGATCAGGCACCGCAGCGGGCAGCCCCAGCGCTGCGCGCCGAACAGGCCGGGTGAACCCCGCGGCCGCGCAGAAAAGTTCCGGGCAGAAAGGTTCCGGGGAGGGGGAAGCGGGCAGCAGGGGGCGCTGGGCAATGGAGGGCAGGGCAGGGCTGGGCTGGGCTGGGCAGGGCGGGGCTGGGCAGGGCAGGGCAGGGCAGGGCTGGGCTGGGCAGGGCAGGGCTGGGCTGGGCTGGGCTGGGCTGGGCTGGGCAGGGCAGAGACAGGGCAGGGCTGGGCAGGGCTGGGCAATAATGGAGGGAGGCAGGGCAGGCTGGGCTGGGCTGGGCAGGGCAGGGCAGGGCTGGGCTGGGCTGGGCTGGGCTGGGCTGGGCTGGGCCAATATGGAGGGAGGGCAGGGCAGGGCTGGGCTGGGCTGGGCAGGGCAGGGCAGGGCAGGGCAGGGCAGGGCAGGGCCACGGCAGGGCTGGGCAGGGCAGGGCTGGGCTGGGCTGGGCAGGGCAGGGCTGGGCAGGGCTGGGCAGGGCAGGGCTGGGCTGGGCAGGGGCTGGGCAGGGCTGGGCTGGGCAGGGCAGGGCGCGTGAGGCTGGGCGGGAGCCACGGCAGGGCTGGGCTGGGCTGGGCAGAGACAGTAAGCTTCACCTGAGCCCAGAACGGTTTTCTCCCGGGATCGGCCCTCCCACTCGTGCAAACCGATCTACCTGCTGGTTGTGCTGGTGCTCCTCATTAGCCCTGCCCTTGGGGACATGTTACCTACGTAACAAACTCCCACAGGCACCTTCTCTCCTGACTGCCAATGGCTTTCAGCAGCAGCCCAGGGTGGTTTTCCTCTGTGCTGCCTTTTCCCACCTTTCCAGCCAACCCCGCAGAGCACTGGCTGCCATCCCTGAAGCAGTGTGAAGGCAGAGCTGTGGCCACTTCTCTCTCCCAGCAGTGTCCAGGCCAGCTGAGCAGCTCTGAGCCCAGCAGTGAGACAGGAGCTGCCAGCGACAGGAGCATGTTCCAGCTGGCTGCTGTACCGTGGGGCTTCAGCCCAGGTGTTTATGGGGCTGTTCTTGACATGAGTCCCACTGTCTGACCCAATTCTCTCAGGGGTGCTGTGCCACGGAATTTCAGGGAATTGTCCAGGATGGGTCCCTTGGGAATTGCAGACACAGACACAGAGCTTTGCCTTTATTTGTTTACTATTTACACTCCTCCTGTGCCAGCCCGAGGCCATTCCCACCTTGCCAGAGGGTTTTCCCCTCCTGGGCCTGATGCTGTCTTTGGAAAGGGATGGGAATTCTTGGCACCAGCAGCTGGATTGGGATGGGACAGCCAGGAATGGCAGGAGAGAGGATGGATCCATTAAAAAAACCAGTTTGGAATGCCAGGAGAAAGGATGGATCCATAGAAAACCATTCTGGAATGGCAGAGCAGGGATAAGATCCACAAAAAAACCACTCTGGAATACCAGGAGGGGTATTGGATCCATACAAAACACCCTGGGAATGCCACAGGAGGGTTTGGATCCATAAAAAATCCCCTCTGGAATGGCAGGAGAGGTTGGATCCATCCCCATCCCATGGGGAATGCCAGCACATCCCCCACAGGTTCAGGGAATTAACACAAAAAGCCATTTTTTGTTGGTTTTTTTTTCTTTCCTCCATAAAAAGCTTCTGAATCCATTTATTGCACAAAGAAAGGAAAAGATTCCCAATAAAACCCATCCTCAGCCACGGGCAGCTGGAGTTTCAGCCAAGGAATTGCACCTGCCCTGGGAATTCCAGGGAGAATTCCCAACTCCCCAGTTCCTCATGGAGCCACCAAGGGGCCTTTCCTGCTCCAGATCAGCCCAATTCCACCCCAAAAATGCAGGAAGCAAACTGGGATTTCCAGGAATTTGGGAAAGACAACCTTGCCCATGATCCCCCTCTTCCCATATCCCCATTTTTATTCTTTCCAACCAAATTCCAGCCTTGGAGTGAAAGTGAGGAGAAGAAGGATCTTTCTTCCCTCCAACTTGAAACAAAAAGCTGGAAAAACCTCTTTTTTAAAAATATTCCTGTGCAGACTCAGCCCCATTTAAAACTGCCATGACATTCCCATGCATTCCAAGCCCCAAATCCTGGTCTAAAAGGAATTTTGGCACTTTCCCCATGGAAAAATCAGTATTTCTAAGGACTTTTTTTTGTGCTGCTACAAAGCAGAACCTCTGAGGAACGGAGCATGGAATCAAGGGAAGGTTTCTCCAGCCATTCCAAGAAAAATGTAAGGAAGCAAAGGAGAGGGAGAAAGAGGAGGAAAAAGTGGGATTAGGGATCAATAGCTTATCCAGGTGGGGTTTTCCAAGTCCCCATAGAAAAACACGGAAGCTTTGCTCCTGTCCATGTAAACATTTCCAGCTCCTTGGAGCTTCCCAACACTTCCTGATCCTAAAGTTTTGTGCCTTTTCCTTCCCCTCTGAGAGCTCTGGAATTGGTGCAGGATCCTCATCCCAGAGTTTTGGGAAGGGATTTCCCCATCCCACAGATCACTCACAAGGTTTGGGGTGGGACTGGTGAGTCCCAAGGGTTTGGATTTGCCACCCCTTGGAGCACAATTCCAAAGGGATTTGCCACCCCCTGGCAGCACAATTCCAAAGGGATTTGCCACCCCCTGGCAGCACAATTCCAAAGGGATTTGCCACCCCCTGGAGCACAATTCCAAAGGGATTTGCCACCCTTTGGCAGCACAATTCCAAAGGGATTTGCCACCCCCTGGCAGCACAATTCCAAAGGGATTTGCCACCCCCTGGCAGCACAATTCCAAGGGATTTGCCACCCCCTGGCAGCACAATTCCAAAGGGATTTGCCACCCTTTGGAGCACAATTCCAAGGGATTTGCCACCCCTGGCAGCACAATTCCAAAGGGACAGCGGGGCGGGACTGGGATGGAGCTGTCCCCACCCTGAGCCCCCTCCGAGCTGCTCCCCGTCCCCTCGGGGCTGGCTCGGAGCTGGAATTGCCAAATCCCGCCGCAATTCCCGCTCAGGTGGAGTCATCCAGGCCGGCGGGGGGATGCTCGGGGGCGGCCCGGCAGAGCCTGTCCATGGCTCCCTGCAGCATGGGCTGCACGATCCCCAGCAGGGGCCGCTGCGACGGGTCCCCGGCCCAGCAGGCTTCCATCAGCTGCCAGCACTCCTCGTCGAACGCCGGCAGCCGCTCCGGGCGCACCCCTGGCGAGCACGGACGGGCGGTCAGCAGGGCAGCACTCCCCGGGAAAGCCCTGCCTGCTGCTCCCGCCCGGGAAAATGGGTACGGGGCTCGGGAGCGGCTGGGAAAGGGGCACACTGCAGCGGGGCATCTCCAAACGCACGGAATGGTGAACTCGAGCGCTGGGAATGGTTGGGAGGGGCTCTAAACTCATCCCACTTTTCCCGATCCCAGGCTGCTCCAAACCGGACTTGGACAATCCCAGGGATGGGGCAGCCACGGATTCTCTGGGAATTCCATCCCAGCCCCTCCCACCCTCCCTGGGGAGGGTTTATTGCCAAGACTCCATGCAAACAAGCACAGGGAATCCTGGAATCATCCGGTCCCGTGGGCAGGGACACCTCCCACTGTCCCAGGTTGCATTTTATCCATGCTTTATCCATGCTTTATTCATATTTTATCCCTTTTATCCACTATCCAACCTGGCCTTGGGCACTTCCATGGATAGGACAGCCACAGATTCTCTGGGAATTCCATCCCAGCCCTTCCCCACCCTCACAGTCAGGAATTCCTTCCCAAAATCCCATCTAAACCTTCCCTCTTTTACTTAACCAGCTCTGTCCTGTCACTCCATTCCATATAAAAATCCCTTTCCCTCCTTTTTGAGCCTATTCAAGCCCAGGCAGGATCTCTGAGGTTTCCCTGGAATCTTCTCTTCCCAGCTAATTCCACGAGAATCTTGTTTTTGCAATTTGGGATTAAAAAACCCTTTTCCTGTCGGGATCCCAATCTGCCCACCCAGCTGCACATTCCAGAGCCTTGGGAGGCAGCTCCACCCAGAAACAGCCCAGAGTGTGGGACAGACACAGCCTGGCCCGTCCCAGAAAATCCTTCCCACGTGACCAGGGGAGTTTCCACGGACACAAAACTCCAGGCACTGAGGATCAAACCTCCTGACAAAGCTGGGACAAATCCCCAAACCCAGGGAACCAGCAGGACAAATCCCAGCCCTCCCCAAATCCAGTGAACCAGGAGTTGATATTTTGGGGAACAGCTGGAGCAGTTTTTTCCCTCCACATCCAGCTCTGTCCCATCCTCAAGGATTTGGATGTGCAGATGCCACAGCCTGCAAGTGCCAGGGATTAAACATTCCTCAGGGGATCACTCCTGCTGCTCTGGGGGCTGACTTTCATCCCCAGGCTGTGCTGCTTCCTGCACTGAGTGTGCTGAGCATTCCCTGTGCTGCTGGGGAAGGAGCTGATCCCCAAAACCTCTTTTATCCTGGGAATTTTGGTTCAACTTCCAGCAGAACCTGGCCAGGCTGGACCAGTGAATGTCCCTCTAAAGATTGGATCAAAAACTGGAGCAGCAGGAGCAGGGCAGGGATTGTCCCCTCACACTGGGGAGAGCCTCGAGCCCTGAGTCCAGTTCAGGAGGGACATTTGGGGCTGGAGCGAGTCCAGGGAAGGGAATGGAGATGGAGAAGGGTTTGGAGGAGTCCTGAGGGGAGCTGGGAAGGGGCTCAGCCTGGAGAAAAGGGGGCTCAGGGGGAATTTCTGGCTCTGCACAACTCCCTGAGGAGGGGGCAGCCGGGGGGGATTTGGGATCTCACCCAGGGACAGGGACAGGAGGAGAGGGAGCGGCTCAGGCTGGGCCAGGGGAGCTCAGGGTGGATTTCAGCAGGAATTTCCCCATGGAAAGGGTTGGCAGGGGCTGCCCAGGGGGGTTTGGAGTGCCCAGCCTGGGGTGGCACTGAGTGCTCAGGGCTGGGGATGGGGCTCCATGATCCCACTGGGATTTTCCAACTTCAGGGATTCTGGATTTTTTTCCTTTCACCTCTCCAGCACCAGAATAAAACTGGATTTTCCCAGCAGCTCAGGATTGTCAGAGTAGAGCCAAGCCCAGGTACCTCTCCTGACGTTGTTCCACAGGTGATCTTTGCTTGCACACCTCTCAAAAGCCTCGGGTAACTTCACGTGGCCTGAGCAGAGGTACCAGAACAGGATCCCAAAGGCATAAACATCCACAGAATTGTCATATTTCCCTGGGAAAAAACATGGGGCATCAGCAGGGAAAAATCACTGGGAGCTGGGCAGGCTGAGAGGTGATTCCAGGGTCCCAAAGTTAAACCTCAGTTTCATAGCAGAAGGCAAAACTTGTGTGAAACCCAGGAAGGCAGCAGGAGCTGGGATCAAGGTTAAGCTTTTCCAATTCCCAGGATTTATAAATTTAAGCTGTACAAGGAACTCCCAAACTGAGCTCAGGTGTGTTTTAAACACCAACACCTGTAAGGCTCAACTCAGAGCCAAACTTCAGCCTTTCATCCCTAGATATATCCCAGGTATCCCCTAAATTCCCATAATTAGAGATGCTTCCATTGGATCCCAACCTTCTCCAAGCAGGAGCAGCTCTGACAGACCAAAAGGATTTGGACAAGTGGGATTTGAATTTCCAAGTGGTTCCAAAGCTCAGCAAAAACCTTGAAGCAGCTGCCAGAATTCCCAGTCAATCCAAACTCACTCCCTAGGTAACAACAGCTTGGAAATTCCTTGCAGGGAATCCTTCCTGGAGTATTTCCCTATGAAAGCCAAGGATTTCCAGCTTCCTGATGATAATTTACCTTTCTAATTGCAAGTTAATTACTGCAGCAGAGCTGATCAGCCCCATTATTCCCCTGTCAAGAGCAGCACTTAAAAAGAAAAATCCAGCATGCATGGAGAGCAGGGAATTTTCTGGGGTTGGAATGGCCTCAGGAGGAACAGAGGTGAATTCCCATGGATTTCCCAGGAGTGCAGGCAGAGCAGGGGCTGCAGGGGACCCCACCTGTGAACAGCTCGGGAGCCATGTGGATGGGCGTGCCCACGATGCTGCCGGACATCATGGCCTCGGGCTTGCAGAACCCCAAATCTGTGATCTTGGCACGATTCCTTTTGTCCAGCTGGGGGAAAACACCACAGGCAGCCAGGTGAGAAGCTCGTTTCTCCCATAAAATATTGATTTTTGATGTTGATTCACACTGGGAGCAGATCTGCCTGCTCCAGGGCCTTTCCCTGCAGGCACTGCTCGTCCCCCACACCAGGGGTGTGGCTGGGATTTCAGGGAAGCAGGACCTGGAAATCCTGCTCATGGATTAAGCTGCCTGCACTCCAAAGGAATCATTCCCTGCTCCCTTTGCCCCATGTTTCCAGCCAGGAAAGGAAGCAGCAAAACCTCCCTGTGGCTGACACCAGCACAGCTTCAAACATCCCGTGTGGAGAAAGTTATTCCTTCACTTCAAGATTCTTTTTGCCACGACAAAGGCTCTGGGATGAGGCAGAGGCAGGGATTTTCCTTACCAGGACGTTTTTGAGTTTGATATCCCTGTGCACCAAGCCCTGGCTGTGCAGGTACCGGATCCCTTCCACCACATCCAAGGCAATCTGCAAGCGTGGCTCCAATTCCAGCCCAGCCTGAGGGCAAAACCAGGGATTTTATTCCTAAAAGTTGCTTTGGCCTGCTCTTCTTTATCAAAACATTGAAAATTGAGTGATTGCAGCTTTGTTTTACAGCTTAATGGGAATTTTTTAAATTAGAGAATCACAGGTTTGGGTTGGAAGATTAAAGCTCATCCCGTGGGCAGGGACACTTCCAACTAAACCAGAATTAGTCTGAGGGGGAAAACAGAGATTTTATGCCTAAAAGTTGCTTTGGCCTGCTCTTCTTTACCAGAATGCTGAAATTTGAGCAATTCCAGCTTTGTTTTCCAGATTAATGGGGATTTTTTCATTAGAGAATCAGTCTTGAGTTTGGGAGATTAAAACATCCCACGGGCAGGGACGCCTCCCACTGAACCAGGCTGCTCCACGCTCTGCTCCCAGCACTTCCAGGGATGAAATAAATATAAAACCAGTATTTCAGAAGGGAATGAGGTACCTTCAGCCCCGTGTAGAGGTCCCTGTGCAGCCTCTCCATGATGAGCAGCACAGCAATGCTGGAGCCTCCCCCGTAGCTGTAGTCGATCACGGAGCCGTGCAGGTGCACCAGCCTCTCGTGGGACTGCAGGGACCTGCAGCACGTTCAGCACAAAAACTGGGCTCATTTCTATCCCTGTCCTCCAGCCCAGGCCAAGGCAAGAAGCCCCTGGTCCCTGCAGAGACCTGGAATAGGCTCAGCACAAAAAACTGGGGTGATTTTTTGGCCCCCGAGTCCCTGCAGAGATCTGGAGCAGGCTCAGCACAAAAAAATTTGGGTCATTTTTGTCCCTGTCCTCCAGCCCAGGCCAAGGGAAGAAGCCCCAGAGTCTCTGCAGAAGGTTCAGCACAGAAAACTGGGGTCCTTTTTGGCCTGAGTCCCTTCAGAGGCTTCAGCACAGAAAACTGGGGTAATTTTTGTCCCTATCCTCCAACCCAGGCCAAAGGAAGAAGCCCCAGAGCTGCAGATTGAGCAGAAATTCCCAGCACAGCTCAGAGCAGCACAACCCTCAGCTGTCTGAGCCAATTAAACTCAAAAAATAAAAGCCTTTTTAAAGGTTAGAGTCACAAAAAAGCCCATTCTTCTGTCAGCTGGCTGTGCCTGCAGCTGTTTACTGCAAAGCAGCTGCTCCCTGCACTGCAGAGCCATCCCTGGATTTTTTGGGGATTCAGGCAGGACAAGGAGTGGGAAAAGAGGGAGGACTCACCACCAGCAGTCAGGGGAGGAGAACTGCTGGTTATTATGGTCTGTAAATTGGAATTTACTCTGAATTTGGAAAGCAAAGAATCCAATTAAGGCAGGAAGGAGCATCCCTGCCCATCACAAGATGTTCTGTTGCATGTAAGAAAAACCTTTTAAAAGAAAGGCTTTATAAAACCATGACCTAAGCCTGTTACCTCAGCTAGGTGCAGCATGTCAAGCTGCCATGAAAAAGAATCTAAAAATAAAAATCAATTTACATAACAATCTATTCTTACTAAGAAAAACAAGCTGCACCTATGGAAAAGAAAAAATCTATCCCATCAGAATCTATAAAAAATACATTAACAACAATATGAAAAGAGAATACACACACAAACACCTTCTAACCAAGGAATTAAGTAGCAAGAAAATTACTAACCAATTAAACACTAAGTTAAAATATATAAAAATAGGCTGTAACATTAAAATAGAGGTTTTGCCACTAAAACTTTCAAGTGCTGTGCCCATCTTTATTCATTATTTTTTAGTGTCCTGCCAGGGCTGGGAATGGCTGAGCACTGCAGGAGCTCCAAAGCCACATTCCAGAGTGGAAGTGCAGCAAACCTGGACCAGAGCTCTGGGCTGGGTGACAAAGGGGACAGCAGCCACAGCCTGAATGATGCTGGGCAATCCAGCAGATCCCTGTGCCATGGGAAGCTCTCAGGTACAGACCTCATGTAGTGAAATTCCAGTGCCAGGTCGTTCCAGTGCTTCTCATCCGGGGGCACGACGGATTTGAGGGCGCAGGGGAAGTGTCCCCCCCAGGAGTCACACAGGTACACCACCCCATACTGGCCTCTGCCCAGCTCCCTGCCCAGCCTGGGCTTCCCTGCAAGGCACAGAGCCTGGAGTCAGCACCAGCCCAAGGCACAGAGCCCTGCAAACAGCACCAGCCCAAGGCACAGAGCCTGGAGTCACCCCCAAACCAAGGCACAGAGCCTGGAGTCACCCCCAAACCAAGGTACAGAGCCCTGGAATCAATCACCCCCAAACCAAGGCCCAAATTGATCCCTGGAATCAATTACCTCCAATCCAAGGCACAGATCCCTGGAATCAATCACCCCCAGTCCAAGGCACAGACCCCTGAGATCACCCCCAGTCCAAGGCACAGAGCCCTGGGATCACCCCCAGTCCAAGGCACAGAGCCCTGGGATCACCCCCAGTCCATGTTTCCCCCCTGCACATCCCCAGCCTGGCCCAGCTGCGGCAGTGGCAGCTGCCAGGTGCAGCCTGGCTGGAGGCTGCAGTGCAAGCCCCAAGCCCCAAGCCCCCAGCCCCGTGTGCAGGGCAGCAGCCCCTCCCTGGGGGCCTCTCACCGTGCAGCAGCACGTCCTGCAGGGAGCGGCTCTCCAGGGCCAGGCGGGCCAGGCGGGGCGCGTGCTCCTTCCGCACCTTCAGCCACAGGTCCTCGGTCCTCTCCAGCCGGCCCGAGTGCCCGTCCTCCAGCTGGGGGCACGGGGTCACACCCACTCACCCACCCAACCCAGGGCCCACGGGCAGTTTTGAGTTCAAACCCACTTACCCACCCAAACCCAGGGCCCATGGGCAGTTTTGAGTTCAAACCCACTCACCCACCCAAACCCAGGGCCCATGGGCAGTTTTGAGTTCAAATCCCACATGCCCAAACCCAGGGCTCCTAGGCAGTTCTTGGTGGTTTTGAGTTCAAATCCCACATGCCCAGCCCAAACCCAGGGCCCACTTTCCCAAATCCAGAGCTGCTGGGCAGTTTTTAGTAGCTTTGAGCTCAAACTCCACTTGCCCAAACCCAGGGCCCATGGGCAGTTTTGAGCTCAAATCCCACATGCCCAGCCCAGGATTCCTGGGCAGTTTTTGGTGGTTTTGAGTTAAAATCCCACATGCCCAGCCCCAGCCCAGGGCTCATGGACATTCTTAGTGGTTTTGAGTTCAAATCCCACACGCCCAGCCCAAACCCAGGATTCCTGGTCAGTTTTTGGTGGTTTGAGCTCACACCCCACGCTCCCAGCCCCAGCCCAGGATCCCTGGGCAGGTTTTTGGTGATTTCGAGCTCACACCCCACACTCCCAGCCCCAGCCCAGGGTCCCTGGTCAGTTTTTGGTGGTTTGAGCTCACACCCCACATGCCCAGGAGGTTTGAGCTCACACCCCACGTTCCCAGCCCCAAACCCAGGATCCCTGGGCAGTTTTTGGTGGTTTGAGCTCACACCCCACACTCCCAGCCCCAGCCCAGGATCCCTGGGCAGTTTTTGGTGGTTTGAGCTCACACCCCACATGCCCAGGAGGTTTGAGCTCACACCCCACACTCCCAGCCCCAGCCCAGGGTCCCTGGGCAGTTTTTGGTGGTTTCAGCCCCCACCTGGCGCAGGGAGGCAGCGAAGGCCTCGTGGGAGCTGTTGAGGCGCGTGCGGAACTGGCTGCAGATGCTCTTGGCCAGTTTGGAGGCGCTGAGGCTCTCGATGGCCTCCTGGGCCACCTTCCTCTTCCAGTCACTGCTGATGGCTGGGGGGCTGACCCACGTGAGCCTCTGGATTATCTGGGGAATACAGAGCCACAGTCACAATCCCAAAATCACAGAAATCACAGTCACAATCCCAAAATCACAGAAATCACATAGTCACAGTCCCAGAAATCACAGTCACACAGTCCCAGAAATCACAGTCACACAGTCCCAGAAATCACAGTCACACAGTCCTGAAATCACAGAGCCACAGTCACACAACCACAGAAATCATATAGTCACACAATCCTGAAATCCCAGAAATCACAGTCAGAGAGCCACAGAAATCACAGTCACACAGTCCTGAAATCACAGAGCCACAGTCACACAACCACAGAAATCCCAGAAATCACATAATCACAGAGTCCCAGAAATCAGTCACACAATCCTGAAATCACAGTGTCACAGAAATCAGTCACAGAAATCACAGTCACACAGTCCTGAAATCACAGAAATCACCCAGTCACAGAAATCACAGAAATCAGTCACAGATTCCCAGAAATCCCAGAAATCCCAGAAATCCCAGTCCCAGAAATCACACAGTCCCAGTCCCACAAATCACACACAGTCCCAGAAATCACACAGTCCCAGAGTCACAGAAATTACAGTCACAAAATCACAGAAGTCCCAGAAATCACACAGTCCCAGAAATCACAGAAATCAGCCCCCAATCCAAGGCACAGATCCCTGGAATCACCCCCAGTCCAAGGCAGGAATCACACAGAAATCAATTAATCACACAGGAATCCATTCCTCACAGAAATCAATCAATCACACAGAAATCAATCACACAGAAATCAATCAATCACACAGAAATCAATCAATCACACAGGAAACCAATCAATCACACAGGAATCCATTCCTCACAGGAAATCCATTCCTCACAGGAATCCATTCCTCACAGGGTTTGTGTTCCAAAGAGTTCACAGCCCCTTTAGGGAGCAGCTGGGAGGATTCTTTGCTCCAAAATTCACTTTTTTTCACCTGTTTGATCTGTTCCCACAGCATCCTGGTCACTGTTGAGCCCGAGTGGAAAGTGACCTCCACGTGATAGGCTGCATTCAGGATCTGGAAAAGCAGAAAAATGGGAATTTTCCTCTGGGAAAAGAGGGAAAATGGGAATTCTGCCAGCTAGGAACTTTGCTAGAGCCTGTGAAAATGAAAAAAAAATGGGATAGTCCATGAATCACTTAGTTAATTGATTTATTGTTTTATTTCATGGGTGTTTCTAGGCTGTAATTTGATTATTTTATACAGATTTAGGAAAATTACTGCTTCACCACCCCAAATTCCTGAGCTCTTGCCCTAATTTTCTTGCCTCCACCTCCCTGGAAGCAGCACAAAGGCACTGGGACATCCCAGACCTGTCTGAGGCAATTTATTGTATTATCTCATGAGTGTTTTTAGGCTGTAATTTGATTCTTTCACATGGATTGAGGAGATAATTGATTTATTGATTATTTCATGACTGGTTTTAGGCTGTAATTTGATTATTTCATACAAATTTAGAAAATTACTGTTTCACCACTCCAATTCCTGAGCAGTTTCCTGGATTTTCCTGCTTCCAGCTCCCTGGAGCAGCACAAAGGCCCTGACTGGGACATCCCAGACCTGTTTGAAGCAAATTATTGTATTATTTCATGGGTGTTTTTAGGCTGCAATTTACTTATAACTGATTTACTGATTATTTCATAGGTGTTTCTAGGCAGTAATTCAATTACTTTATACAGATTTCAGAGATAATTTATTTATTGATTATCTCATAGGTGTTTTTAGGCTGTAATTTGATTATTTCACATAGATTTAGGAAAAATACTGTTTCACCACCCCAAATTCCCAATTTCCTGTCTCCATTTCCCTGGAGCAGGACCATGCCAGCCCCATCCCAGACCAGTTTGAGGTAATCTATTGATTATCTCAGAGGTGTTTTTAGGCTGTAATTTCACTATTTCATACAGATTGAGGAGATAATTGATTTATTCATCATCTCATGTGTGTCTTTAGGCTTTAATTTTGTTATTTCCTACAAATTTAGGAGATGATTTATTGTGTTATTTCATGTGTGATTTTAGGCTGTAATTTGATTATTTCATACAGATTGAGGAGATAATTGATTTACTGATTATCTCATGTGTGTTTTTAGGCCATAATTTGATTATGTCACACAGATTTAGGAGATCATTGATTTATAGATTATTTCATGGCTGTTTTTAGGCTGTAATTTGATTATGTCACACAGATTTAGGAAAGTGACTGTCTGCCCGACCCAAATTCCCCATTTCCCCATGTCTCTCCACCCCAAATTCCCCATTTCTCACCACCCCAAATTCCCCATTTGCCCACGTCTCACTGCCCCAAATTCCCCATTTCCCCATGTCTCACCATCCCAAATTCCCCATTCACCACCCCCAAACTCCCCATTTCCCCACGTCTCCCCCACCCCAAACTCCCCATGTCTCCCCACCCCAAACTCCCCACGTCTCCCCCACCCCAAATTCCCCATGTCACCCCACCCAAACTCCCCCATTTCCCCATGTCTCACTGCCCCCAAATTCCCCATGTCTCCCCACCCCAAATTCCCCCATTTCCCCATGTCTCCCCACCCAAAATTCCCCCATTTCTCATCACCCCAAATTCCCCATTTGCCCATGTCTCACCACCCCAAATTCACCATTTGCCCACATCTCATCACCCCCAAATTCCCCCATTTCCCCATGTCTCCCCACCCCAAACTCCCCATGTCTCCCCCACCCCAAACTCCCCATGTCTCCCCCACCCAAACTCCCCCATTTCCCCATGTCTCACTGCCCCAAATTCCCCATTTCTCACCACCCCAAATTCCCCATTTCCCCATCGTCTCCCCACCCCAAACTCCCCATGTCTCCCCACTCCCAAACTCCCCTGCCCCATCTCCCCACGTCTCCCCTCACCCCCAAACTCCCCCATGTCTCCCCATCCAAACTCCCCCATTTGCCCATGTCTCCCCCACCCCAAACTCCCCCATGTCTCCCCCACCCCAAATTCCCCCACGTCTCCCCACCCGCAGACCTGTTTGAGGTAATTGCTGGTGATGTGCTGGCGCCCTCAGCGGTTTTCTCCAGCCCCCGGCCGGGAGCACCGAGCCCTCCCAGGACTCCTCCAGGCTCTTGAGGCAGCTCAGGGTGCCCACGAAGCTCTCCCTCAGATAATCCACGGAGCTGATCAGTTTATTGGCCACAGCCTGGTTCAGCCTGGAGATGATCAGCTCCTGGATCTGCTGGATGCAGCGTTTGATGTCCTTGGAGCTGACGGGCTCGCCGTTCTCGGGGATGATGATGTCTGCAGGAAAAGGGAGGGAAACTGTCCTGGAGGTGTGGGATTGCTGGGAGCCCAAACTGCTCCAAATGGGGTTTTAAAAATGCTCTTCTGCCATCATTCCAGAACTGCACTATTATCATTTTATCCAAGATAAAAAGAGGGAAGGGAAGGGAAGGGAAGGGAAGGGAAGGGAAGGAAGGGAAGGGAAGGGAAGGGAAGGGAAGGGAAGGGAAGGGAAGGGAAGGGAAGGGAAGGGAAGGGAAGGGAAGGGAAGGGAAGGGAAGGGAAGGAAGGGAAGGGAAGGGAAGGGAAGGGAAGGGAAGGGAAGGGAAGGGAAGGGAACCAGAGGAGACAAGGCAAAAGGCAAGGAAAGAAAAAGGAAAGACCAGAGGAAACAAGAAAGGGAAAGCCAGAAGAGACCAGAGCAGAGGAGGAACACACAAAACACACCCAAACCCACCCCAAACACACCCAAACCCACCCCCAGCCCTCCAGGCAGGACCCACCCCGGAAATCCATGCTGGCAGCATCCTCCAGCAGCTCCTCCTTCATGCTGCCCAGCGTCTCCACGATCATGTCCTTCATCTCCTCCTGCTTGCGGTTGGCGATGCCCATGAGCGACTCGTAGAGCTCGCTCTCCTTCCTGCGCGTGTACTCCAGGCGCTTGGGCGTGATCTGCAGGTCCCTCTGCATGTCGAAGGCCTGGTTGATGAAGATGTTGAGGCAGCGGCCGTGCAGCTCGCTCAGCCGCGTGGCCGCCTGCACCAGGTGCTGCTGCAGCACCTGCCTGCAGAAGGCGCCCAGCAGCCGCAGCCGCTCGGGCACGGAGCCGCCGCCGCCGCAGGGGCCGGACGGGCTCGGCAGCTCCAGCTCCAGCAGCTGCCGCTGCAGGGCGGATCCGCCCGCGCCGGGGTCGCTGCAGGGCCCCGACACTCGCAGGAAGAAGATGGGCAGCGAGAATCTCTCCTTGATGTCCCGGAAGTTCTGCCTGGTCTGATGGCGACAGCTGGGGCTCGCTGATGGCGAAGGTGACAACGGGCAGCACCTGGTTCACAAACTCACCCAGGGTGGCCTCAGCTGACTGGAAGCCCCGGCACGGAGCCACCACGATGTCCACTTCCTAGGAAAAAGGAGGTTTGGAGAGGGATTTTTCCCCTGTGGAAAAATGCCCTGAAATTCATTCACTCAGCAAAATAATGGAATTCTTCAAAGCAAACCTGGAGTTTCTCCCTTTCTCTTCCTTGTCTCCTTTGGTCATGCCTGTTCCTCCTTCTTTCCTTGTCTCCTCTGTTTTTTTCTTTTCTTCTTTCCCCTTTCCCAGTTAGGCTGATCCCTAACTCTAAATTTCTTGTTTTGCACCAAATCCTTGGAGTTTTAGCCCAGTTTAGGACAAGGCTGATCCCTGGACAATTCCAAATTCCTTGTTTTGCACCAAATCTTTGGAGTTTTAGCCCAGTTTAGGACAAGGCTGATCCCTGGACAATTCCAAATTCCTTGTTTTGCACCAAATCCTTGGAGTTTTAGCCCAGCTTAGGACAAGGCTGATCCCTGGACAATTCCAAATTCCTTGTTTTGCACCAAATCTTTGGAGTTTTAGCCCAGGTTTAGGACAAGGCTGATCCCTGGACAACTCCAAATTCCTTACTTTGTACCAAATCATTGGAATTTTAAGACAAACTCCTGGAATTCATGCACAAAGCAAAAAAACTGAATTCTTCAAAGCAGATCTGGCAACAACTCCAAATTCCTTGTTTTGTACCAAATCCTTGGAGTTTTAGGACCAAGTTTAGAAATGTCCCAGGGAAGAGCCAGCATAGAAAAGCTGGATTTTTTTACCTTACCCCTGCCCTATTTTGCACCAACCCTGCAATTCCTGGATGGTCACAGCATCCCAGAACCCCAAACACAAATCAAAACCAAAGATCAAGCAGCTCTTGACCCAGAAACAATCCATGAATTCAGTGGGATTCCAACCTGCAATTCCTGGATGATTCCAGAACCCTGAACAGGAATCAAAATCTGGGATCAGGCAGATCCTGACCACAATAATTCCAGGAATTCTGTGGGATCCCCTCAGGGCCAACTGGAGTGTGGAGGATTCCTCATTTCCAGAGCAGTTTAAAGCATTCCCTGGCTCCATCCCGGTTTTTTGTCCAATTCTTCCAGGCTTGGGGCAATTTAATCCCTGTTTGCTCAGCGAGCTGAGGTGCTGAAAACCCAATTTTGTGCCATTTTCACCCAAATTTCTCCTCACACAATGACTGCAGGCCCAGCTCAGCCTTTTTCTGCTCCAATTGGTATTTTGCCTTCCAAGAACAGCCTGTGACTCACTCCAGTCTGACAATTCCTGCTTTTATTCCATTGGGGAGCTCATTCCATGCCTCCCTCATTCATCCCAGTCACTTTTATACCCCCAGATTCCACTTTAAATTCTCTTTGTTTTATTTCACACACCCAGTTTTGCTCAAATCTCACCCATTTTTTCTGTTTCCATGGAAATCTGAGGGGAAAAAAGTTGAGTCACAAAATAAACCCCAATTAATTTGATTCCTCATTAATTTACCAGTTTTGTCACAACAACTGGAAGCTCTCCATTCCCTACAATCCTTACACTTTTCAGCCCAAAATTCCAAATCCCACAAGGGCAGGAAAAAGAAAATAAATCCAAGGAAAACTAAGCCCATCCCAGCTTCCAGGCACAGCTGATTTGATTTAGAGAAGCAGCCAAGTGTTTGCTCCCACTGTAAATCCCATAATAATCCCAAAATCTGTCTGGCCCCATGGATTATTCCCCATGACCTTGCTGAATTCCTAAAATCCCCAAGGAATTGGGCAGCTCTGCCAAAATATCAGATTTTCCATCCTGATGTTTGGAGTTTAAAAATATCCCACCCAGAGCAGCACAAGGTTCCCACAGCAGCCGTGCCACGGAAATGGGATTTGTGGTTCCCTCCTCACTCTTTTTGGGGAAAATTTGGGAAAAGTGCCAGGGGACAGTGGCAGTGCCACTGCAAGCTCCCCAGGGACCAGGGCAGGGACAATTGGGAATTTATTGATCAGGGCAGGGACAGTGGCAGTGCCACCCAAACTTCCCAGGGGACAGTGGCAGTGCCACCCTAAACTCCTCACAGAGCAGGACAGGGACAATTGGGGAATTGGGAATTTATTGATCAGGGCCAAGGGACAGTGGTGGTGCCACCCCAATGTCCCCACAGAGCAGGGACAGTGACGGTGCCAGTCCAATGTTCCCACAGGGCAGGGACAGTGGTGGTGCCACCCCAATGTCCCCACAGGGCAGGGACAGAGATGGTGCCACCCCAATGTCCCCACAGGGCAGTGACAGTGGCAGTGCCAGCCCAATGTCCCCACAGACCAGGGACAGTGGTGGTGCCACCCCAATGTCCCCACAGAGCAGGACAGTGGCAGTGCCAGCCCAATGTCCCCACAGGGCAGTGACAGTGGCAGTGCCACCCCAATGTCCCCACAGGGCAGTGACAGTGGCAGTGCCACCCCAATGTCCCCACAGGGCAGTGACAGTGGCGGTGCCACCCCAATGCCCCCACAGACCAGGGACAGTGGTGGTGCCACCCCAATGTCCCCACAGAGCAGGACAGTGGCAGTGCCAGCCCAATGTCCCCACAGAGCAGGGACAGTGGCAGTGCCACCCCAATGTCCCCACAGGGCAGGGACAGTGGTGGTGCCAGCCCAATGTCCCCACAGAGCAGGGACAGTGGCAGTGCCAGCCCAATGTCCCCACAGGGCAAGGGACAGTGGCGGTGCCACCCCAATGCCCCCACAGACCAGGGACAGTGGCGGTGCCAGCCCAATGTCCCCACAGGGCAGGGACAGTGACGGTGCCAGTCCAATGTTCCCACAGGGCAGGGACAGAGATGGTGCCACCCCAATGTCCCCACAGGGCAGGGACAGTGACGGTGCCAGTCCAATGTTCCCACAGGGCAGGGACAGTGGCGTGCCAGCCCAATGTCCCCACAGGGCAGGGACAGAGATGGTGCCACCCCAATGTCCCCACAGAGCAGGGACAGTGGCGGTGCCACCCCAATGTCCCCGCAGAGCAGGGACAGAGCCAAGCACGGTGCCACCTCACCTTGAGCAGCGCGCAGGGCAGCGCCACCTCCAGCTCAGCCGCCCTCTGCGCGGGATCCCCGGCGTTTTCGGGCACCTGCAGGTCCTGCTCGGGGATGGTGTCCCAGTGCCCGCGGTGCGCTGCCAGCGCCTGCACCAGCTCGTACTGCCCGGGCAGCGCCAGGCTCAGCCGCGTCCGTGCCCCGTGGGTGAAGCGCACGCGGCGGCGCCGGCAGCGCTCCTCGCTGCTGGATATGGGCGAGGGCAGCAGCTCTTCAGTGGCAGCCCTGCGTGAGGGCAGCTCCTCGGTGCCAGCCCCAGGTGAGAGCAGCTCCTCAGCGCTGGATGCGGGTGAGGGCAGCTCCTCGATGCTGGATGTGGGCAAGGGCAGCAGCTCTTCAGTGGCAGCCCCAGCTGAGGGCAGCTCCTCGGTGCCAGCCCCGGGTGAGGGCAGCTCCTCGATGCTGGATGTGGGCGAGGGCAGCAGCTCTTCAGTGGCAGCCCCAGGTGAGGGCAGCTCCACGGTTCTGGATGCGGGTGTGAGCAGCTCCTCGGTGCCAACCCTGGGTGAGGGCAGCTCCTTGTTGCCAGTCCTGCGTGAGGGCAGCTCATCGGTGCCATCCCCAAGCCTGGGCAGCAGCTCCTCGGTGCCAGCCCCAGGTGTGAGGGCAGCTCCTTGTTGCCAGCCCCAGGTGAGGGCAGCTCCTCGGTGCCAGTCCCGGGTGAGGGCAGCTCCTTGGTGCCCGCCCCGGGCGCGGGCAGCAGCTGCTGGCCCAGCAGCGCGTTCAGCAGCCGGCCCTTGGCGCCGCAGTTCTGGCCCAGGATGAGCAGGCACGGCCGCCAGCTCACCGAGCGCTGCAGCTGCTCCTCCTCCTGCCGCGGGAACCAGGCGGGGCCGGGGCCTGCAACGGGACAGCAGCTTAGGGTCAGCCCTGAGGGGAAAATGGGTGTTTAGGGGATTGTCCCTGAGGGGGAAATTGGATATTGACGGGCTCATCCCTGAGGGGAAAATGGGATATTAAGGGGCTCATCCCTGAGGGGAAAATGGGATATTTAGAGATTCAACCCTGAGAGGAAAAATGCGATATTTAGGGGTTTGTCCCTGAGGGGGAAAACCACCTATTTTTGGGTTCATCTCTGAGGGGAAAATTGGACATTTAGGGGCTCATCCCTGAGGGGAAAGCCAGCAGCCTGGGAAGGGATGAGGCCCAGGGAAGGCCTGGGCTGGCAGCCAGAAGGTTCTGGAACAGCCTCAAACCTCACAAACATCCCTCAGAGCCCACAAACCTCTTTAACACCCCACAAATGTCCCTCAGAGCCCACAATTGTCCCTCGCACCCCACAATCGTCCCTCAGAGCCCACAAACCCCACAAATGTCCTTCAGATCCCACAGAATTCCCTCAGAGCCCACCAACTCCCCAAAATCATCCCTCAAACCCCACAACCATCCCCTCCTTGCTGCTCCGACATTAAATCAACTGGCAGAGTTTGCCAGGGGTTGGTTTGGAGAGGAGGAAAAGGAAATTTCTCCACATCTGCCTCCCTTCCCGAGCTCTCTGTCCTCACCCTCCTTACTCATCTTCCCTGGGCAGCGTCATGGGCAAAGAATTCCAAGGTCAGTGGGATGGAACAACTCCCTGCCCTCACCTGGCTGTGCTAATTCAGCCCCAGGGCTGAGTTTAGCTCTTGTTTTCTTTTTTAAAAAAGTCCTAAATCTGGCTATGGGAAGAGCTAAATTCAGCGTTATCCTCGTGCACAGCAGCAGGATGACTCTGACAGCCCCAGAAACGTGGAACAACAAACAAATCCCTCATCTGCTGCGCTTCAGGAATACAAAAATTCCAGGGCACAAGGCCCAGGAATGAAATTAAATGGGAAATGGAGGCACCAGTCTCTAAAAATGCCCAATTTGAGAGTTACAAACCACCAGGATTGTTCTGATACTGGAAGGAGCAGCAGGGGTTTTACAGGGAAGGTGCTGTTAAAATTCTTTTTCATGAGTCATGTTCTGGCAGCCGAAATTATCAGCAAAACAAGATCCTCCCCATACTCCAAACCCGATTAAAGAGATCCTCCAACACATCTCGCTGCTCACTCTTCCAGCTTAATCACACCAGTTTAATTAAAACCAGCCAAATTTGGAGCACTTTGTGTAGCCTTCGATAGGTTTAAAGCTTCTTTAAAACCCTGCCCAAGATTTGCCTTCCCCTCAAATCCTCCAGCTGGAAATAGGATTTTAAAAGAGTTTTTCCACCTCAAAACTAAGGAAAAACTCTCTTTGTGGCTCAGCACTGCACCTCTGCCTCACCAATTCTGAGCCCCAAACCCCAAGTTTGGGAACGGTTTAAGGCAGGAAGCTCTCCTTAAAGTGTGATTTTTTGGATTTGTTTTCCAAACGAGCCTTTCAAAAGCCACATCAAGTGACCAAAGGGCTGGAAGCTGACCAGGAGCTCACAAAAGATAAGGATCTGGAAAAATCCCACAAATTGCACATTTGAGCCTTCATCTGCAGGATGAAGGATGGCTTTGATCTGGGGACATTCCTTGGAGCTTCTCCTGGGATTCAGGCTCCCGAGTATGAAAAAGCAATTCAGGGAGGGCTGCACAGGCAGAGCCTTTTTCCTGCTGAGGCTTCTGGAGGGAAAAGAGGCAGCAGAGCTCCCTCTCCTCCTTCCAAGCAGGCTCAGAATTTGTGGATCCTGAAGTCCAGCAGAAATATCCCCAAAAATTCACTGAGATACAGCAGCTTAACTGGAACTATTGAAGGGTTATTTATATGGATGGGGAATCCTGGGATGTTCCTCAGCCACCTTCACTATCCCAGGATGCTCCAACCTGGCTTTGGACACTCCCAGGGATGGGGCAGCCAAGGATTCTCTGGGAATTCCATCCCAGGGCCTCCCCACCCTCCCAGAGAGGAATTTCTTCCTATATCCCATCTAAAACTTCCCTCCTTCAACTCAAGCCCATTCCCTTTATCCATGTGAAAATTCCCTTTCCAGTCTTCTTGGAGCTCCTTTGGCTACTGGGAAAATGCTCCAAAGTCCTCCCAAATCCATCTTTTCTCCAGGATTTGTGGTGGAAACACCTTTCCCGTGTTTCCATGTCCTGTGATCAGCACAGACACGGATCCAGGCTGGGAGGGACTCAACAAAAAGTGGGATCAGAACTTCCCAGAGAATACAGCGACATTTCCTTGCCCACAGGGGCAGTGCCAGGGGCTGGAGCTCCATCCCAGACCCATCCCAGATCCGAGCTGGGGTGGGCCATGTGATGAACACTTCAATCCAGGGAGCCCCAGGGTGTGCACATCCCATGAATTCCCCGGGATAAAAGGAGGCCTGTCCACGGAACAAGGGTGGCTCTCAGCAGGGCCCCTCTCCAGTCCCACTCAAAGCTTGGATTTATGGAATCTACACAAGCTCCAGGCATTGATTCATCCCTTCTCCAGCACTTTGATGGCCTCACTCGCCCTTCCCTCCATCTTCCACCCCTGGTTTTGCCAATATTGAGACTTTTCTAAGGACTCTGGCCATTTCTGAGCTGCTGGCTGTGACTTCCTGCAGGCTTTGACCACCACAAGATTTCATCTCAACATATTTGTGCCAACTGAGGTGTCCAAAACTGGCTTGGAGCAACCTGGAATGTGGGAGACTGGATGTGCTTTAAGGGCCTTTCCAACCCAAGCCAGTCTAGAATTCTAAATAAACCCACTTCTAGGTCCATATCAGCACAGAGGTCTTGATTCCAGGAGAAAAGAAATCCGATTAATTCTGATTTCAGCAGCTCCAAAGGCTGCAGAGCCAAATTCCATCCTCTGGAGCTCTTTGGAAATCCTCCTTTCATCAACCTGAGGAGTTATTCCACAAACCCCACCCCAACCACTTTTCCACTCCCTCTTAAATCCAAATTTTTACCCCCAAAAGGAGCCCTGATCTTTAAGGGAATCACAGTGATATCAGCAGAGCTCACACTGGAACAGGATAAACCCCTCAGTCAGCAGAGATCAGCACCAAAAACACCTTCAAACCCTCTGGAGAACTCCCTAAAAAATTACATTTATTTATGGAAGCTGAGCCCCAGCACACACCATTAAGGGAACCCCCAGCTGCTGCCCAAAACTTTGGGGATTTTCTAAAAATTCCTAAAATAAGGCAAAAGAAACCTCCAAACCCTCAGGTTTGCAGGTCAGATTGTTCCAATTATTACAGGCACAGCACAAAGAAAACCCCAATGAGCAGAAAACAAATTGATTTTTTTCCCATATCTTTACCTATTTTATGCTGTGAGTCCCTAACTCAGGTTTTGTTTTTACAGCTCCCCAAGCACCCAAAAACCCCAGGATTGGAGGAAACCATTCCCAAAAGGCAATTCCTGGAACACCATCCCAGGATTCTATTTGTACACCCATATAAACAATCCTTCAATAATTCCAGGTAAGCTGCTGTATCTCTGATTTTTTGGGAGGGATTTTTTGGCTGGAATGAAAGGATCCACAAATTCCCAGCCTGCCTGGAGCGAGGAGAGGGAGCCCTGGGGAACAGCCAGGATGTTGTTGACTCTCTGGGAAGAGCAAACACAACTTTCCCTTCCCTCACAAACAGTGGCTGCCCCTGGATCCAGCTCAGTTCTGCTCCCAGGAGTAACCCTGGAGTAACCTCAGAGTAGCAGCCTTGGAGTGATGGGTGTTGTGTCACCCTCCAAGCAGGGAAAGTGGGAAATAAAAGGATTTATTTGCTCCTTGAAGCACCACCTTGAGCTCAGCTGAGAGGTTCAGGAGCTCCTACTCAGCAGATACTCAGCAGATACTCGGGCCTGGCTGTGTTTGGAAGCTGATCCAAAGGGAATTCCCCTCCCTGTGCTGCCCCATCTGTCCTGCAGAGTCCCAAAGGCAAACCCTTCACATCTGTTTGATTTCTAAGATATCCACATTTATTTTCCAGGTTCTTTTCCCACTCCAGCCCCTGGGAATTGTGTCCTCTCCACTCCACTCCCAGTGCCCTCTGTGCTGCACAAAACTGCACAAGTCCTTGGACAAAATTCCTCCACTTTGGAACCATCTGAAAGGCAGATTTTGGGGAAAAGTCAAGGAAAACTGTGCTCCTTAATCCTCCTGACACCTAAAAACCTCCATGATCCTAGTTTGATTCCAGCCTGGCTTTGGACACTCCCAGGGATGGGGTAGCCATGGATTCTCTGAGAATTCCATCCCAGCCCCTCCCCACCCTCCCAGAGAAGGATTTATTCCCAAAATCCCATCTATCCCTGCCCTCTGGCAGTGGGAAGCCATTCCCCGTGTGCTGGCACTCCATCACTGGGAAATATTCCATCTTTTCTCAATTCACCCCAAATCCTTCTCTTCTCCAGGCAGAACAATCCCAAATTCCACACATCTCAGGGTCACCTGTCCTGGCTCTGCCCCTTCCCAAAATCTCACTTCCCACCCAGCCTGGTGAGAGGGGCAGCAGCCACTTCCCAAAATCCTGATGTGCTCCCAAAACCTTTCCAGCCACGACTCCACAGTACCACAAGGGGAAAATGAACCCCAAATCAGACCAAAACCTTTTTTTTATATATATATACAGACAGAAAAAGTCAACACTTCAAGCATTCAACCAGGACTTGGAGTGCAAGACAAGGAGGGACAAGAATCCTGGGCAAGGACCCTGGACAAGTGGCCAAGAGAGATGACTCAGGAGGCGTTTGGGGATGAATGAAGAAGATCTTTATGGACTTTTCATGTCACACCGAGCTCCTCTCACGAGACAGTCTTATGGAAACACCGAGTGCTGCTCGTGGCAGGAGAGGGGCCACCCGCAGCTCTGTTTGTCAACAGCAGCAGATGATCAGAGGGGCCCTGAATGAGGCCACGGAGCTCCGGGACAAACCGGGAATGCCGGCCCCTCATCCCCGCCCTCCCCGCGGGGCTGGGGCTGCAGGTGGGATCCGGGACAGGCGGAGAGGGTCCCCATCATGAAATCACGGAAAGGACCCACAGGGATGATGGATCCAACTCCTGGCCCTGCACAGACACCCCAACAATCCCACCCCGAGCATCCCTGCGAGCGGCGGCCAAATGTTCCCGGAGCTCTGCGGTTGTGCCCATTCCCTGCAGAGCCTGGTGAGTGCCCCAAAACCCTCTGGGAGAGGAGTACTTCCTCAGATCCATCCTAAATTCCCCCCTAAATCACTGGCCTGCCTTTCTCCCTTCACCGCGCAAAGCCCCTCACACCCTCCAGCCCTGTAACCCCCATTACAGCCCCCCCAAGTCGGACACTTCACTCAGCACCGCAACCCTCGCAAGACCCCCGAGCCCCCTCAGCCCCAGAGATTTCCCCTTTACCCCCACAGACCCCTCACCCTCACACCCCCGCCCCAGCGAGGCCTCCCCGCCCGCCCCCGCCCCTCTCTCACCGCCGTCCCCGGGACCCCCATCCCCATCCCCGGCGGAGGGGGGGCCGTCACCGGCAGGCACCGCGGCGAAGGGATGTCCCTGGGAGTACTTGACATCGCGGAAGAACCTCTTGGTCTCTCGCAGGTTGTGCTGCAGCCGCGCCAGGTGCCGGTTGTAGTGGCCGAAGGAGCGGCAGAGCTCCCGCACAGCCCCGCCGGGACCCCGCCATGACGGGGCCTCCTCGCCCTCCATGTCCTCCGGGTCCGCCCCGCTATCCCCTCCCCGCCGCGGGCCGCGCTCGGGCCCGGCCAGGCTGCCGCCGTTCGGGGAGGAACCTCCCCGAGGATTTCCTCGCGTCCCGACCCCCCCACCCCCCGCCCCTCCCGCCTCCCCGACCCCCGCGGCCGCCGCCTTCTCCCGAGGGGAAGCGCCTCCGCCGGCCGCGCTGCGTGTGCGCGGAACGATTGTCGGCGCGCCGCAGGGCAAAGGGGGAGGAGGCCGGGCGCACCCCGCGGGCCAGGAACGCTGGGAGATGTAGTTTATTTACGTTAGAATGGAGTTCATTCTCCCGGCCCGCGGGGGGACGAGGGAGTTGTAGTCTGCTGTGCCACAAAGCCTCATGGAAATTGTAGTCTCTCGAAGAGCGGCCGCCGACCTCTCTCCGCGGCCTCTGCGCAGCCCCGTGGGGGACGAAAAAAAATACTCCAAAAAAAGGAGAACCACCATAAAAAGACGTATTGAAAAGGGGGGAGCAAAAGGGGACGGTGAAACGTCGCCCGCTGCTGCCCCATCCCGCGCTGCGCGGAGCGGCTCGGCAGGAGGCGGCCCGCCCGTCGCCAGCTCCGCTCCGCCTCCGCGAATCACCGGCGGCGGCCCCGCCCCCCGCGAGGCGTCATTGGTCAATTCCTCCCGCCGGCACCGCCCCCCGAGCGGTCTGCGCCAATCACCGCGCGAGGCCCGTGCGCCTCGCGCCGCTATTGGCCCGCCGCGCTGCCCGTCAGGCGCGGCGGCGGCGGCGATGCCGGTGGCGGCGGCGGGCGCGGAGCCGCCGCGGCGCGGAGCCGCCGCCCGGCCCGGGCTCGGCGGGGCGGGCGGGCCGGGGCCGCACAGCCCGCGGGCCCCGCAGCGGCCGCCGGGGCGCCGCCCGCCGCCGCCGCCGCGCCCGTAGGCGCCCCCCGCGCGCCGCGGGCACGGCGCTCCCGGGATGAAGCGGTGCCGCTCGGACGAGCTGCAGCAGCCCGAGGAGGATCCCGGTGCCGCCGGGGAGTCGCCCGGTCACGGCGTGATGGAGGGCAAGGCCGGCGAGGCGGCGGCGGCCCCCGAGGCGGGCGCTGTCCCGCCGCCGCCGCGCTCCAAGCCCCCCGACCTGAAGGTGAGCGGCGGGAGCATCCCGGTGGGACACGGGGGGACCCGAAAATCCCGTAGGATCGGCGGGGGGCTCCTGGTGGTGACCGGTGTGGGGAGATCCAGCGGGATCACCGGAACGATGGAGCTCGGGGGTGCCACAGCCGCATCCCCCGGTCCTACAGGTGTGACCTTGGAGAATGCGGGATGGCTCCTGGGTAGGGGCGCTCCGGGACTGGGACAATCCTGGGAATGGCGTGCTCCCGGATGAGGAGATCCTGGGAACAGGGTGCTCCTGGATTGGGGTGCTCCTGGGATGGGGACGGTCCTGCTACGGGGATCCTACTGGATGAGGATGCTCCAGGGATGGAGACACTCCTGGGATGGGGATGTCGCTGGAATAGGATGCTCCTGGGATGATGATGCTCCTGGAATGATGATGCTCCTGGGATGATGATGCTCCTGGGATGAGGATCCTCCTGGGATCGGGAGGGGGTGGTCCAAGAATGAGGCTGGTCCCAGTCTGGGGCTGGTCCTGCAGTGAGGACACTCCTGGGACAGGGATTCTCCCGGGATGGAGGAATCCCGGGCTGGGAACAGGGCGCTGGGGGCTGCCCCCCTGCCGAGGGGCTGCGCAAATCCCGGGAATTCCCGCCGGGAGCCGGGAGGGATGCTCCGTGATGCTCCGGGAGGATCCGCGGCTGCGGCACCGGGAGTGACGGTGTGGAAATGGCCCCGAGGCTGCTCCTGCCGGGCCTCGGGGCCGGTGGAGGAGGAAAACAAACCCGGCGGCACTGCAGCGCTGCGGGAGGGACAGAGCCCATCCTGGAGCCGGGATCCGGCCTGAAGCCGGGCACACAATTCCCCTGCATTTGGGAAAGAAGCAGCTCCGAGCCCCGGCTGTTCAACAGGGTTTTATCCCGCAGGGACGAATTCCCAGCGTGGAACTTCGGGGTGTGCAGGCGTGGGAATGCCGTGGGCAGAGTGGGATGGGCTCAGAGGCACCCCGTGGTGGGACGGACCGAGGGGATGCTGCTGCTCCTCGCTTTTAAAAAGCCCTGGAGAAAGTGGGAAATGTGGGATCCAGGATGGAGCCCCTGGTTGTGGCTGCCCAGGTGGCCCTGGGGGTGTCACCAGCGCGGCCAAGGTCACGAGGAAGCCGAGGGCAGGGCCAGGAGTGCCGAGCCTGCAGCCACCCCTCCAGAAAGGCACCGGGGAACAAATCCCTGCTCCCAGAGGAAAACTCGGCTGCTGGGAGCACAAGGAGTCCTGTGGACACTGCTGGAGGTGACACAGTGACACCTGGGGCCCTCCCCTCGATGGTCCAGCAGCTCCTGCTCCTGAGGCTGCTGTGGGGGAGCAGCTGCTGCTGCCCCAAAAACAGCTGGAGGGGCCAGGGCCGGGCACGTCCGTGGGCTGGGAGGGTGGCACAGCTCATGCCAGAGCAGCTCTGGCTGTGTCTGAAGTGCCCAAGGCCAGGCTGGACAGGGCTAGGAGCAGCCTGGGACAGTGGGAGGTGTCCTGCCCACCCAAACAGGGGCTGGAACTGGATGAGTTGTAAGGTCCCTTCCCAGCCAAACCATAATTCCATGATCCATGAGGATGGGAGCTCAGGGCTGTGCTTGGCTTGGTGGCCTGGGACATCCCAAGGGTTTCCCACCCCCAGCTGGGGCACAGAGGCTCAGAAGGGGGTGGGAATGTTGGGCAAAAGGAGCTGCAGCTTCCCGTGGCTGCTCCCAGCACCCCAAACATTCCAGGGCTGGCACATCCCCACAGCCTCACCCAGCAGCAGCACCAGCAGCAGCATCCGAGGCCAGATAAATCCCCATTGATTTTATCGAGCTGCCCTCCCGCAGGTTTGCTGCCAGTGCTCACCTTTAATGCGTTTGGAGCCGAGCAATTAATTAAAATAAATCCTCAAACTGGGCAGAGCACAGGGGAAGCTGGGGATGGCTGCTGCCCGCAGCTGGGCACCGTGCCATGGCCACCACGAGTGGCACCGTTCATAAATCAGAGTTTTCCTGCCCCAAACCCTCGCTGGAGCTGCTGCTGGCACGGGTTTGAGCTGGTCCTGCTGTCCCTGTCCAAATCCAGATTGCTGTGCCCATGGATGGGGAAGGGTCAGAGATTCCTGTGCCCATGGATGGGGAACAATCAGAGATTCCTGTGCCCACAGATGGGGAATGATCAGAGATTCCTGTGCCCATGGATGGGGAATAATCAGAGATTCCTGTGCCCACAGATGGGGAAGGGTCAGAGATTCCTGTGCCCATGGATGGGGAAGGATCTGAAATTCCTGTGCCCATGGATGGGGAACGATCAGAGATTCCTGTGCCCACAGATGAGGAAGGATCAGAGATTCCTGTGCCCATGGATGGGGAATAATCAGAGATTCCTGTGCCCACAGATGAGGAAGGATCAGAGATTCCTGTGCCCATGGATGGGGAACGGTCAGAAATTCCTGTGCCCATAGATGGGGAATGATCAGAGATTCCTGACCCCCTGGATAGGGAAGGATCAGAGTGAACTCTCTGCTGCCAGCTGAAGATGGATTTGAGGTGGCACCCTGGATACCACAGCCTGCTTGGTGTCACCTCCCTCCCTGAATTCCAGCGGATCCGTGGCAGCTCTCCCTTCCCCAGCCCTGGCTGCTGTAGGGAAAAAGGGGAAATGGAAGTTCTGGCAAGGAGCAAAGCTGTTGTGTGACAGCTCTGCTCAGGGATTTCTGCAGGAGTGATGGGATCCATCCAAAAGCCTGCATCCAAAAGTGCCACTTTTCCTGAGCCAAGGGTTTTCCCTGGCTCCCTGTTTTCCCTGGCTCCCTGTTTTCCTGGCTCTGTTTTCCCCAGTCTGACACAGACCAGGGCTGGAGGTTGAAGCCTGACCCTATTCCCATCTCCAGGTTCACAGTTTTGGTTTTCACAGCTCCTGAACCCAAAACCCAAGTGAATTCCATCATTCCCAGAGCATTCCCCCTCCTGGGCAGTGAATTCCATCATTCCCAGACCATTCCCACTCCATTCCCATTCCTGGGCAGTGAATTCCATCATTCCCACTCCGTTCCCCGCTCCTGGGCAGTGAATTCCATCATTCCCACTCCGTTCCCCGCTCCTGGGCAGTGAATTCCATCATTCCCAGACCATTCCCATTCCTGGGCAGTGAATTCCATCATTCCCACTCCGTTCCCCGCTCCTGGGCAGTGAATTCCATCATTCCCAGACCATTCCCATTCCTGGGCAGTGAATTCCATCATTCCCCGCTCCTGGGCAGTGAATTCCATCATTCCCAGACCATTCCCATTCCTGGGCAGTGAATTCCATCATTCCCCGCTCCTGGGCAGTGAATCGCGCGGCTCCCGCAGCGTTCCCGGCGCTGTCGCTGTCGCTGTCACTCCGGGCTGTCGCTGTGGCTCCGGCGCTGGCGGTGCCCTGCCCATCGTGACTCACGTTTGTCACATGCTGCTGCTGCTGCTGCCGCTGCTGTGCCGCTGTCCCCGGAGGAGCAGCGGGTGTGGGGGAGTTCTTCAGTTGCCATTTGGGAACATCCCGACGTTCTCCTTGGCGCTTGTGGCAGCGGGAGGGGCAGGAGTTGGGATGCTGTGAGAGAAGGGGCTGAGCTGGGCTGGTTGTCACCTCTTGGGGACAACTCCGAGCCTGTCCCCCCGCCTGGCTGGAGAGTGCTGGGAGCCTCTGGGTCCTTCCCGAGGAGAATCAGCTGGAAAAGCAGCAGCAGGGCTGGAAACCCCACGCAGGGATGAGCAGGATCTGCCGGGATCCTGCTGCTGTTTGGGGGCTGTGGCCTCCCCCTGTGCCCTAAATGGGGTGGGAAGCACTGAAACTTCCCCTGTGCCTTAAATATGGAATGGGATGGGGTGGGAAGGCTGAAACTTCCCCTGTGCCTTAAATATGGAATGGGATGGGGTGGGAAGGGCTGAAACTTTCCCCCCATACCCTAAATATGGAATGGGATGGGGTGGGAAGGGCTGAAACTTTCCCCCCATACCCTAAATATGGAATGGGATGGGGTGGGAAGGGATGAGATTTCCCCCTGTGCCCTAAATATGGAATGGGATGGGGTGGAAAGTGCTGAAACTTCCCCCTGTGCCCTAAATATGGAATGGGATGGGGTGGGAAGGGATGAGATTTCCCCCTGTGCCCTAAATATGGAATTGCATGGGGTGGGAAGCACTGAAACTTCCCCCTGTGCCCTAAATATGGAATGGGATGGGGTGGGAAGCACTGAAACTTCCCCCTGTGCCTTAAATATGGAATGGGATGGGGTGGGAAGTGATGAGATTTCCCCCCATACCCTAAATATGGAATGGGATGGGGTGGGAAGGGCTGAAACTTCCCCCCATGCCCTAAATATGGAATTGCATGGGGTGGGAAGCACTGAAACTTCCCCCTGTGCCCTAAATATGGAATGGGATGGGGTGGGAAGGGCTGAAACTTCCCCCCAAGTTGGTGCAAACGCCCCAAAGAGCTGCAGATGCTCGGCTGGAGCCTCTGGGCGGGCTGGGGAGTTCATCAATAATTGATGATCCCAGCAATTGAGCAGGATTTTGCACTTGGGGCCGTGCTGGAAGGTCGTGGCAACCAGATCCTCTCCTCGTGTGTCCGTCTGAAAGCCGAGGACGGGGTTTGGGTGTCAGGAATGATTTCCAGAGGAGCTGGAGGTTTCAGGCTGAAAAGCCACCCTGGAGAGCCTGGCACAGCTCTCACAGGGCAGCACAGGGTATTGCCAAAGAGTCCAAGTCGTCCAAGTCCCAGTTTCCCCTGGTTTGGGGCTAAAATGGGATTTTTCCAGCTCTTCTCAGTGCAGGGGCTTTGATGCCCATAAAAACAAGTCCCCACCACCAAGCAGGAGAGCCTGGCTGTGCTGATGAGAAAGTCCAAAGAAATGAAGATATTTTTGGATTCACCTCGGTGTTTTCCAGCTGTCCACACTGAGACATTAATCTGTGTCCATTGCCTCGGTTAGTAAGCAATGGCTGTTCCAAAATAGCCTCTGCTCTGAGCCACAGTGCTTCCGTGCCAGGAGAGTGCCTCTGCTTTGGAAGTGCAGGAATATCCTGGGAGAACAGGAGAAAACATGGAAACAGAGCTTTTCCAGCAGCAGAGGGTTTGTTTGTGGCCACAGCTCTTTAAAGCAAACAAACCCAGAGCTGGAATTCAGTGGGTTCCAGCCTGGACAAACAGAACTGGGGTCCCCCCTTGTTTCCCTCGTTGTTTTTGTTGTTTTATTTTCCATGCAGATCCCGTGCCTGCCGAGCCCATGAAAGCTTCTTTGAGAAAAACTTGGAAAGGGCCTGAGGGGAGTTTGTTTGAAAAGGTGAATTTTGCTCAGTTGGAGCTGTTGGACCAAGAAGCCCTGAGGGCATCTGGCTCCCACCTCGGAGGGGAAAAAACTTCCCCTCCTTTCCTGCCAGCTCCACTTTGAGTTTGTTTTCATCTCCCTCGGGGAAAGGGAGTTGGTTGTTTCTTTTCCCTTGGACCTTCTGCAGCTCTGGCCGTGCCCTCCATGGGAGGAATCTGGGGGTTTGGAGTTCTTACCTCTCCAATGCTGCCTCTGTTTCCATAGAGATTCTAGAAATAGAATAAAATTTAAATGGTTATTTCCTCAAGAAGCGATTCAGCACCCGAGATTTCTTATCTATTTCCTAGGAAGGACCTGAGAGGATGGAGATCTGTGTTGTGAGCAGCTCAGGAGAGGATGAAAGGCTTTGCCTGCAGAGTCTGGGGACACAGGATCCCATTGCTGATTCCTTGTCAGTGTTCCAGCTGGGAGTGATGGGTTTGGACCTTGCCTGGGATTGTTCAGGGGATTTTTAGCCCGTTCTGTACAGCCACAAGTCCTGCTCTGTCTGGAGCTCCTGGAGGTCATGGCTGAAACATCACAGCTTTTCCAAAATCCTCACTTTTTGCTGCTGGGGCTCTCAGGATTCCTGCTGGTTTGGAACAGCAATAAATGTCACGGGAAGAGCATCCCTGGGGACAGTCCTTGCTGCAGGAGAGCAGAGCTGAGGTGGCCCTGGGGACAGTCCCTGCTGCCTTGGGGACAGTCCCTGCTGCAGGACAGCAGAGCTGAGGTGGCCCTGGATGTCACCAGGGTCACAGGACAAAAGCAGGGTTGTGCCTTGTGCCCTGCCAGGTCCTGCTCAGGACGGAGAGGATTTTTTCTGATCCCAGCCCATTTCTGCTGGAGCAGGAGCTGGGACTTGGGCTGCTTGAGCCCTTTGGAAGTGCTGCAGTTTGCTGTCCCCCGATCAGGCAGGCACAGGGGATTGTGGAGGGCGCGGGGCCAGAATCTGCCGGGGTGCAAATCGGGGTGCTGCACACACCCCGGGGTGCAATCTGGGTGCTGCACACACCCCGGGGTGCAATCTGGGTGTTACACACCCCTGGGTGCAATCTGGGTGCTGCACACACCCCGGATTTCAGCCCCGCTAATCGCGAGCCGGATCTGTTCCACCATCCATATTCATGACTTCTTCCCCGCCCTGATTGCCCCGAGCTGCGGCGGGTGTGTCCTGGGCAGAGGGAGACCTGGCGGTGCTGCCGTGTCCCCTCCTCCTGCTGGGAACCAGTGCTGCCCAGTTTGGGCTGCCTTTGGTGGCCCCGGGCCACCGGCTGGGTGCATCCCCAGCAGCCAGGCCGTGGGAAATGGCACAGGGCAGAGTCCCCTGGTCCTGCTGGAGCTCCTGTGGCTCTTGGTCTGGGGCTGAGGCCACTAATATTTAATATTTAGTATTTTCAAGTATTTATTATTATTTATTATTGTTTAGTATTTTCAAGTACGTAATTTTTAGTATTTCCAGTGTTTCCACTAAAATTTCATATTTCCAAATACTAGTATGTAACACTTCCAGTGTAAATATTCCCATCTTCCAATAAGTGTTGGCAGCAGGGCTTGTTCCCTTCTCCACATCCCTTTGGGCTGCTCCAGGGGGTCCCCAAGTCCCTCTGGGAACTTCTCAGATTCCTCTGGGCTGCTCCAGGGGGTCCCCAAATCCCTCAGGGCTATTCCAAGGGGTCCCCAGATCCCTCTGGGTACTTCTTAGATCCCCTTGGGCTGCTCCAGGGGATTCCCAGATCCCTCTGGACTGCTCCAGGGGGTTCCCAGATCCCTCAGGGCTATTCCAGAATGTCCCCAAGTCCCTGTGGGAACTTCCCAAATCCCTGTGGGAACTTCTCAGATCCCCTTGGGCTGCTCCAGGGGGTCCCCAGATCCCTCAGGGCTATTCCAGGGGTCCCCAAATTCCTCGGGGCTGCTCCAGAGAGTCCCCAAGTCCCTGTGGGAACTTCCCCGGTCCCCGTGGGATCTCCCCGGGGCAGAGGTGGGCGCGGGGCCGTGCCGATGACCCGTTGCCGTTAACCCCTCCCCGCTTGGCCCCGCAGAAGATCCAGCAGCTCTCGGAGGGCTCCGTGTTCGGCCACGGGCTGAAGCACCTGTTCCACAGCCGGCGGCGCTCGCGGGAGCGGGAGCAGCAGAGCTGGCAGGACGCGGGCCCGGCCGCGCCCGGCGCCTCCGACCACGAGTCAGCTGCGGACGAGAAGGAGCGCTCGCCCGAGATGCACCGCGTGTCCTACGCCGTGTCCCTGCACGACCTGCCCGCGCGCCCCACCGCCTTCAACCGCGTGCTGCAGCAGATCCGCGCCCGGCCCTCCATCAAGCGCGGCTCCAGCCTGCACGGCGGCGGCCGCCGCGCCAAGGGCGCCCCGGAGCCCCCGCGGGGCAGCCCCCACCTGGGCCGCAGGGCCCCCCAGGACAGCGGGCTGGCCGCCATCCTGCACCAGCACCAGGGCCGGCCCCGCTCCTCGTCCACCACCGACACCGCCATCCTGCTGGCCGAGGGCGGGGCCGTCTACCTGCTGGCCGAGGACAGCGAGGGGCTGGACAAGGTAGGCCTGGGGAAGGAGGGGCTGGGGGGTTCTGTGGGTCTCTGCAGCTGGCTGAGGATAGTGAGGGGCTGGATAAGGTAGGGGTGGGGAAGGAGGGGCTAAACAGGGGCTGGGGGGGTTCTGTGGCTCTCTAGCAGACAGGGTAGTGAGGGGCTGGATAATATAGGGATGGGGAAAGGAAGGGTTAAAGAAGGGGTTTTGTAGCTCACTATACCTGGCTGAGGATAGTGGGGGGCTGGACAAGGTAGGCCTGGGAAAGGAGGGGCTAAACAGGGGCTGGGGGGTTCTGTGGCTCTCCATACCTGGATGAGGATAGTGAGGGGCTGGAAAAGGTAGAGATAGGGAAAGGAAGGGGTTAAACAGGGGCTGGAGGGGTTCTGTGGCTCTCTACAACTGGCTGATGATAGTGAGGGGCTGGATAATATAGGGATGGGGAAAAGGAGAGGGCTAAAGAAGGGGTTTTGTGGCTCTCTAGCTGACAGGATAGTGAGGGGCTGGAAAAGGTAGGGATGGGGAAAGGAGAGGGTTAAACAGGGGCTGGAGGGGTTTTGTGGCTCTCTACAACTGGCTGATGATAGTGAGGGGCTGGATAATATAGGGATGGGGAAAGGAGAAGGCTAAAGAAGGGGTTTTGTGGCTCTGTAGCTGACAGGGTAGTGAGGGGCTGGAAAAGGTAGGGGTGGGGAAAGGAGGGGTTAAAGGAAGGGTTT
Source organism: Luscinia megarhynchos (assembly GCA_034336665.1). Taxonomy (NCBI): domain Eukaryota; kingdom Metazoa; phylum Chordata; class Aves; order Passeriformes; family Muscicapidae; genus Luscinia; species Luscinia megarhynchos. The sequence goes on along the minus strand of CM067588.1, from coordinate 6,443,584 downwards.
TGTGGCTCTGCAGCTTGGTGAGGACAGCAAGGGGCTGGATAAGGAAGGGATGGAGCACCTGGAGGGGTGTGGTGTGGAATTAGGAAATGCTGAGTTCTGCACTGTGTGGGCACACACACCTTCCCGAGGGAGAATCCCCGGGTTTTTCCATCGGTACAGCAGCACTCACGAGTGCCCTGAGCCCCGTGGGATGGTGGCACTGTCACAGCCCCATGGGGACAAGGACAAGTGGTGGCTGTTTGTTTGTTTGTTCCCTTTGGAGGGTTTTGTGGCTCTCTACTGCTCCCTGGTTTGGTGCACCTAGAGGAGGTCAGGCTCTGCTCCCACAGGAGAAGGGGACTTCACCTTAATCTGTGCCTCAAGAGGTTTAGGTTGGACATCAGGAGGAATTTATTGCTATAAATGGGGATTAGACACTGGAAGGGGCTGCCCAGGGAGGTTTGGAGTGCCCATCCCTGGAGGTGTCACCTGGGGGTGGCACTGGGTGCTCAGGGTGGGGATTGGGCACAGCTTGGACTCGATGATCCCAGAGGGGTTTTCCAGCCTCAGTTCTGGGATTCTGTGGCTGCACCTGGGTCAGGGAGCACGAGAACAGAGAGGGAAGCCAGGGCAGGACAGGGTGCAGAGCACCCCAGAATTCCCTTGGGATGAGGCTGTCCCTCAGGGCAGTGGTGGCAGCCCTTGGGAAGCACTCAGGTCTGGAGCTGCTGGAATTGAGACTTCTCCCGTGAGGAATGAAAGGCAGGGACACAATTGCAGAGTGGGACTCAGGGATGGAGACCAGGCCCTGGCATGGCTCCATTCCCGTGGGGTGGGGGCACCCAGGGGCAGCTCCAGCTCAGCTGCTGCGATTTGGTGCCACCCAAATGGTTTTGAAAGCAGTCTGTGCCAGGCTGCTGGGCAGGGTGCTGTTTCCATCTAGTGTTTAGTGCCATTAATTATGCACCAGCCCAATTAGCACACACTGAGTTCAAGGGACAGGCACTGAGAGGTGCTCTGGGGGCCAGGGGTGTTTTCACTGTTGGCTTCTCCCCTCGGCCTTCGGAGCCTGGGGGGTTCCTGCAGCTCTCAGGGAAACGAGGATGCTTCTTTTTGTGTTTTTAATTCACCTGAGAGTACCAGCAGTGGATTGGCAAAGCTTGGCGTGGGGAGATGGCCAGGCAGGGACGTGGGAATGTGCTCCCAGAAGATAAAAGTGTCACTGGATCAGCAGCTTTCCAAGGAGCTGCCCAGAATCTCCTGTCCCCAAACCAGGGCACCCCAACCCTTCCCTCCAGTCCCTGCTCCTCCCTTCTGGAATGTCCCACCCAGACCAAGTGATGCAGGAGCTCAAGTTGTTCATTTGAGCACCTGCAGCCAAAATTGCTCCCTGGTGGCCCCCTCTGGGGCATGGCCCATGGCACTGCCTCGTGGGGATCCCAGTCCCACTGGGATTATGGCCACAGCCTCGATCCCACTGGGACAGAAGCACCCGGAGCAGCTCTGTGTCCACTCCCTGAGCAGCACTAGAGAGGGGATGAATAATTAACTGCATATGACACAAAGAGTAATAAGAAGAGAGACAACACCTTTGTGAGGCAGTGGAAAAATAACTTATTTAGAGAAACACGAGCCGGGCGATATTCCCGAGCCGGATTGTTTTTCCAGAGCCCTCAGGAAGCCCTGAGCCTCCTGCCTGCAGCAAAGCAGCTCCCTTTCCTCAGGGGTGGGCTCCAGAGCGGGGGCCTGGCCTCATTCCTGCCCTGTCCCCTGGGATCTGGCACCTCCCCCTGTTTCAGTCCCATCCAAGCCCCACGGGATGCACGGGGCCCCTGGGAAAGAGACATTTCCCACACACACACGAATTTTGTGCTGAATTTTCCACCCTTTGCATGAGGAGCACACGCTGGATGGGTCCCTCGTGGGATCTCTCAGTCTCAGCAAGTGCTTTCTGAGTAGTTATTGGCAATTTTTTTTTCCTTTTAATTTTTTTTTAATTCATTAAGTTCCCGCAGTTCTGCCTTCCCTTTTCCTGCGCTAACTCCTCACCCTGTGGAATTTGGCACACAAAATTCCTCCCCCCTGCACCCCCTAATTCCCCCCAGGAGCAGCCTGTGGTGACAGGGCCACATCCAGAGGGGCTCAGTGGGACCATGGAACAGTCTGGGAATTCGGGGACTGGGGGTGCCAATTCTGGCTGGGGTTTGTGGTTTACTGTCCTGTGTGTCCCACCGAGCTCCCTGGCTGCAGGAGCTCCTTCCCCAGGGCTGGGAGCATCCCTGCATCCCCAAAAATCTGCTTTGCCCTGTGTCCCATCGGAGCTCTGAGCTGCAGGAGCTCCTTCCCTGGGACCGGGAGCATCCCTGCATCCCCAAAATCCCCTCTGCCCTGTGTCCCATGGAGATCTGAGCTGCAGGAGCTCCTTCCCCGGGACCGGGAGCATCCCTGCATCCCCAAAATCCCCTCTGCCCTGTGTCCCACGGAGCTCTGAGCTGCAGGAGCTCCTTCCCCAGGGCCGGGAGCATTCCTGCATTCCAAACATTCCCTGTCCTGTGTGTCCCATGGAGCTCCGAGATGCAGGAGCTCCTTCCCTGGGGCCGGGAGCATCCCTGCATCCCCAAAATCCCCTCTGCCCTGTGTCCCATGGAGCTCTGAGCTGGAGGAGTTCCTTCCCCAGGGCTGGGAGCATCCCTGCATCCCAAAAATCCCCTCTGCCCTGTGTCCCATGGAGATCTGAGCTGCAGGAGCTCCTTCCCCAGGGCTGGGAGCATCCCTGCATCCCCAAAATCCCCTCTGCCCTGTGTCCCATGGAGCTCTGAGCTGCAGGAGCTCCTTCCCCGGGACCGGGAGCATCCCTGCATCCCCAAAATCCCCTCTGCCCTGTGTCCCACGGAGCTCTGAGCTGCAGGAGCTCCTTCCCCGGGACCGGGAGCATTCCTGCATTCCAAACATTCCCTGTCCTGTGTGTCCCATGGAGCTCCGAGATGCAGGAGCTCCTTCCCCGGGGCCGGGAGCATCCCTGCATCCCCAAAATCTGCTTTGCCCTGTGTCCCATGGAGCTCTGAGCTGGAGGAGTTCCTTCCCCAGGGCTGGGAGCATCCCTGCATCCCCAAAATCTGCTCTGCCCTGTGTCCCACGGAGCTCTGAGCTGCAGGAGCTCCTTCCCCAGGGCCGGGAGCATCCCTGCATCCCCAAAATCCCCTCTGCCCTGTGTCCCATGGAGATCTGAGCTGCAGGAGTTCCTTCCCCGGGACCGGGAGCATCCCTGCATCCCCAAAATCCCCTCTTCCCTGTGTCCCATGGAGCTCCGAGCTGCAGGAGTTCCTTACCCAGGGCCGGGAGCATCCCTGCATCCCCAAAATCTGCTTTGCCCTGTGTCCCACGGAGTTCTGAGCTGCAGGAGCTCCTTTCCCGGGACCGGGAGCATCCCTGCATCCCCAAAATCTGCTTTGCCCTGTGTCCCATGGAGCTGTGAGCTGCAGGAGTTTCCTTCCCCAGGGCTGGGAGCATCCCTGCATCCCCAAAATCCCCTCTGCCCTGTGTCCCATGGAGCTCTGAGCTGCAGGAGCTCCTTCCCCGGGACCGGGAGCATCCCTGCATCCCAAACATTCCCTGTCCTGTGTGTCCCATGGAGCTCTGATCTGCAGGAGCTCCTTCCCCGGGACCGGGAGCATCCCTGCATCCCGAGCCGCGCTCGGAGCGCGCTCTGGTTCCCCCCGGCGGCGTTCGGGGCGTACCCGCCGTGCCGGGAGCGGCTGCGGCCGGTGCCGCCGCTCGCCGCGGGGCCGTGCTGGCGGCGCGTGTGGCAGCGGCACTGCCGGCCCGGGGCGGGCGCACGGCGCGGGAGCGTGCTGGGATCTTGGTGCTGATCTCCCTAATCTCCTGCTGGTGACCCGCCAGCCAGGGGCGGCCGCTCGGGAATTAGCGGCCGCAGCGCCCGGCAGCGGCACCGGCACCGGCAGCGGCGGCGGCGGCCGGCGGTGTCCCCGCACGGCCGGGGTGTCCCCGCACGGCCGGCGGTGTCCCCGCACGGCCGGGGTGTCCCCGCAGCCCCCCGTGCCCGCGGCCGGGGCTCAGCGCCCCCGGGGCCCCGCGGGGTCCCGCAGCGCCGGAGCTGGAGCGGGGCGGCCGCGGGGTGCTGTGCCTGGTGCTGCCGGGGAGCTGCGCGGACTGCGGGGACTGCGGCATGGTGCACGTGCAGGTGGGGACACCGCGACCCGCGGGGCGCCGGGCCGGGCGGGCGCGGCGGGGGCAGCGGCGGCGCCGGGGCCGTTAGAGGGCGGCGGTACCGCGGCGGGGTGTGTCCGTCCGTCCGTCTGTCCGTCCGTCTGTGTGCCCGTCCGTCTGTCTGTCTGTCCGTCTGTCCGGATATCTGTGTGCCCGTCCGTCTGTCCGTCTATCCGTGTGCCCGTCCGTCTGTCTGTCCATCCGTCTGTCCGTCTATCTGTGTGTGCATCTGTCCGTCCGTCTGTCCGTCTATCTGTGTGTACATCTGTCCGTCCGTCTGTCCGGATATCTGTGTGCCCGTCCGTCTGTCCGTCCGTCTGTCCGGATATCTGTGTGTCCGGCCGTGCTCCCGGCCGCCTCCTCCCCGCGTGCCCCCAGCAGCGGATCCGTCGCAAGTGTCCCCGGCCCCGCCGCCCTCGGTGTCCCCGGGCGAGTGACAGCGCCAGCTGCCGCCGCTGGCCGCGCCCCCGCTCCGCGCCCCTCCCGAGCAGATGCTCCTCCGGTGAGGCGCTGGGGGCACGGGGCAGGCCCTGCCGCCCCTCAGGCCGGCTCCTGAGCCGTGGGATTTATGGGCTGATGTGTGTTTTTGTGGGATCACAACCCAAAAGTGCTGCTCCTCTGCTCCTAACTCCCCTCTCCCTGCCCCTGTCCCTGTCCCGCCCTCCAGGAGAGTGTGACACTGTCCTGGGGAGGGAGCTGTCCCCACAGCCCCAGCCCTGCTGGTGTGCTGCCTCAAGGGCAGGATTCATCCTGCTAAATTTAGCTTCCCCCGGGTCAGTGGCTGTATCAGGGCCAGACGGATTACAGGAGAGACCCGGAGTTCCCCAGCCGTGGGGACAGAGGGGTTTGGGGTGCCCAGAAGGCTGGGAGGTGGCTCAGGGATGTCAGGGAAAGTTCCTGTCCCCTGCCCAGGCTCTGCTCCCTGCCTGGGGCACGTCCCCAGCCCCTCTGGCCCTCCTGGCGTCCAAGTGCCTTTGGTTCCCCTGGGAGGATGTGGTTTCTCCCTCCTGCAGCTCCAGTGACCTGGGCTCAGTCAGCAGCTGGGACAGGGGCTCTGAGAGGATTGTCCCCACACCTAATCCAGGCAGAGTTTCACCAGGCAGGAGTTTCCCCTCACTTGCTGCCTCAGTTTCCCCAGCTGGAATCCAGAGCCAGCCTATCCATGAGTCTGGTGAAGTGTCTTGGATTTTCTGACATATCCTCCCTTGCCACCAAAACTTCCAGCGAGTTAAAATCCTGGGGAAGGAGGTGAAATAGGCAAAAGGGAACAGAGGGAGAGGTAAAGCTGCCCTCCCTGCACCCCCAGCCCCTGGGACACCGGGATCCCAAGGGCTGAGCTGGGGAGCACCAGGGTGCAGAGACCCTCCAAACACCAGGGGCTGGGGGGAACTCCTGACCTGAAACTGGAGGTGTGAGGGTCCAGGTGAGCTCCCACTCCTGACCTGGAATTGGAGGTGTGAGGGTCCAGGTGAGCTCCCACTCCTGACCTGAAACTGGAGGTGTGAGGGTCCAGGTGGGCTCCCACTCCTGACCTGGAACTGGAGGTGTGAGAGTCCAGGTGAGCTCCCCCTCCCCACTCCTGACCTGGAATCAGAGGTGTGAGAGTCCAGGTGGGCTCCCACTCCTGACCTGGAACTGGAGGTGTGAGGGTCCAGGTGGGCTCCCCCTCCCCACCTCCATCTCCCCACGTGAGCAGGGGAGTGAGTCTGAGCCAAGGCTGTGCTGGGAGCTCCTTCCCGCACTGGTTGGGATGAGCTTTGGAACGAGATAATAGCTGGAAAGACAAAGACACCCGAGATTGCTGCTTAATTAATTCAGGAGGAGAAGAATATCAGACTGTGCTACTGATTCACCCCTCATGAAGACGTGGTGTTCCTCAGCCTGGCTGACATATGGCTGTTAGTGCAGCCCCCGCTCCCGCAGGCTCCGGGGGGTTTGGGGGTGGGTGCCCAGCTGCAGGGCAGGATTTGGGGTGCAGGGCAGGATTTGGGGTGCAGGCTTTGTGATCTCTGCAGGTCATCCCTGCTGCTCTGGGCTGGGAGCAGGATTTGGCTCCAGAGTCCTGTTTGTGGCTGAGGCTGTGGCTCGGCCTCTCCCTGTTTCCACCTCAAATCCCCCGTGCAGAAGTTCCCAAAAATCCCCCCTGGCTGTGCAAGCCCTGCTGGAGGTGCTGAGCTGCTGGGTGGCTCTGGTGCCATGTCGGGGTCACTCCCTCCAGCAAAAACAACTGCAGGAATTTTCCCAAACATTCTCCAGGCATAGGCAGGGCCCTGAATGGCTTCACCCTGAGGGGTGGTCGCTGAGTTGTTCCTTCAGAGCTGTCCCTTGCCGTGACCTGCCAGCCCACAGGGCACAAGGGACAGTCCCAGCTTGGAGGATGTGGTGTGCAATTGGGAAACACCGGGTTCTGCACAGAGAGACGGGCACAGAGAGACAGGAACTTCCCAAGGGAGAATCCCCGGGTGTTTCCATCTTACAGCTGCACTCACGGGTGCCCTGAGCCCCGTGGGCTGGTGGCACTGTCACAGCCCCATGGGGACAGCGAGCAGGGGTGGCTGTTTGTTTGTTTGCTCCCTTTGGGAAGCTGCACTCGGCGGTGCTGTCTGCTCCCAGGCACAGCTGGAGGATTGGGATCAGCCCCATGGCCTGTTCTGCTCCCCCAGGCTCCCCCCAGCCTGTGCTGCTCCTTTTTGGCTGCTGTGGAGGCTCCTCTGAATCCTCTGCCCCTCGGGCTCCTCAGCTGGGGGGGAGGGAGAGGATCCCTGGCAAAGGGACACTGCTCCTGAACTCTCTGCTGGGTGTCCTTGTGAGTGTCCCCCTGCCCTGCTCTCCTTTCCAGGCGAGGGTTTGGGGTGTGCAGGGCTAAGGGGTGAGGAGCTGCAGGAGGAGGCTCAGAAGCTGCTTGCTCCAGACACCAAATCCTGGAATGGGGTGCTAAGGAGCAGCGGGTTTGGCAGATCTCCACCTCTATCAGCATCCCAATAATACATATGCAGTTTTCTCAGCCCACTCAAGGAGGGTTTTGCTGCTGGTTTTAATTCCTGCTGCTCCGTGCTAAGCCCAGCCCCAGGCAAAGCAAAGCCCAAGCCCCAAAGCTGCCCCAGATTCGTGTGGCAGCACAAGGGGCCCCACCTGGTGCTCAGCCCAAGGCTTTGTAGCTGGATCCTGCCCTGCCCAGCACCAGCACACACCAAATCTGCTCTGATTCTGTGGGAAAATCCAGGGGTTTTCTTTGCAGGGGAGCTGGCATTTATTTCTAAATTTGCCTCCTACAGTCAGGCCTGAAAAACAGCTGCCAGAGGGAAGGGTGATGGGGAGTCTGATACCAACCTCTTGGGTAATTCCCTTGCAAATTCCCGTTTTTCCCATGCCAGGAGGGGTCTAGCATCCTGTGGAAGGGAGTCTGTGCCCTCGGGAGGGGAGGTGCTGCCCACTGCTCTGCCCTGCTCGGCTGGGGCGTTCAGCAGCGAGCTCTTTGTTCTTTGCAATGATTTGTTAACCTTCCCCTCGGACTGGGGAGGTGGGAGCAGCTGTTTTCCCGGGAATCCTGCACCTGAGGTTCTCAATAAGTCACAGAAATGCTCTCCAGGGCTCTTTGCAGCAGCCTGCCTGCACTGGCCCTTCCTGAACATCCCAACATTTATCAGCTCAGCCTTTTTCAAGTCCTCACTCCATCAGCCTCCTCTGGGAAATTCCTGCTCCTCCATCTTTTCCCAAGGCGAGGAACAGGGTTTGTGGGGGTCTGAGCTGTGGGGAACATCGTGGTTCCCCCTAGGATGGGTGAACTACTCCTTTCCCAGCCCCAAAAACCACGGAGGGGAAGCAGAAGGGCTCTAGTGCCAGCCCCACCACCTTAAAGAGGGAACTGGCCAGCAGGAAGGGTGCTTTCCACAGTGTGCTGTGCAGCTGGGTGATCCTCCTGCCCTGCTGAGACAGCAGCCGAGCGGTGGGAAGTGACCTCTGCCCGCTGTGCTAAAGCAGAAGTGATGCTGTGGCAGACAGCAGAGCCGAGCTGTCCGGCCCGGGGCACCGGCTGCATCCCCCGGCAGGCAGGGATGAGCCGGGACAGGAGCCTGCCCACCGGGGAGGAGAGGAGCCCCGGGAGCTGCCGGTGCCACCCCCGGGGGCAGCCCTGCGGTGTCCCCGCCCGGTCCCCGCGGCTCGGTGCGGCAGCGGCGGGGAGCTCTGCCCCGAGCTCGCCCTGCCCCGGCACGGCTCGGCCCCGGCACGGCTCTGCCCCGGCACGGCTCTGCCCCAAGCTCGCCCTGCCCCGGCACGGCTGTGCCCCGGCACGGCCCGGCCCCGGCACGGCTCTGCCCCGGCACGGCTGTGCCCCGGCACGGCCCGGCCCCGGCACGGCTCTGCCCCGGCACGGCCCGGCCCCGGCACGGCTCTGCCCCGGCACGGCTCTGCCCCGGCACGGCTCTGCCCCGGCACGGCCCTCTGCCCCACGGCCCGCCCCCGCACGGCTCGGCCCCGCGGCCTGCCCTCGGCCCCGCACGGCCCGCGCCCCTGCATCGGCTCGCCCCGCACGCCCCGCCCCCGGGCACGCCTCTGCCCCGGCACGGCTCTGCCCTCGCACGCCCGCCCCGCACGGCCCTGCCCCGCACGGCTCTGCCCCGGCACGCCTCTGCCCCGGCACGGCCCGCTCTGCCCCGCCCCGGCACGGCTCGGCCCGCGCGGGAGGCACGGCTGCGTCCGGGGTGGAGGGCCCGGGGAATGTGCTCGTCCCCGTGGGGAGCTGGGGCTGGAAGCGGACGAGGATTTTGGGGCCATGTCCGGCTGCTCCAGCTCTGCCTTCTGCCCCTGCTGGGGAGGGCACAGCGGGCACGGGCGCCAGGGCTGCTGCACAGCTCGGGGTGCGGAGCGCACCCGAAGTGCCAGGGTGGGTGTGGGGACAGCCCGGGGGCGGTGGCAGTGCCAGGGTGGGTGTGGGGACAGCCGAGGCGTGCACCACACACCCACAACACCCCCCACACACCGGCGTGCCAGGGTGGGTGTGGGGACAGCCCGGGGGTGGTAGTGCCAGGGTGGTGGGACAGCCGGGGGGCAGCCAGCAACACCCACCACAACACCCAACACCGTGGTGCCGGTGGCATGGGACCCGGGCAGTGCCAGGTGGGCATGGGGACAGCCGGGCAGTGGCAGTGCAGGCTGGGTGTGGGACAGCCCGGGTGGTGGCAGTGCCAGGGTGGGTGTGGGACAGCCCGGTAGTGGCAGTGCCAGGGTGAGCGTGGGGACAGCCCGGGGCAGTGGCAGTGCCAGGGTGGGTGTGGGACAGCCCGGGGGCGGTGGCAGTGCCAGGGTGGGTGTGGGGACAGCCCGGGGGTGGTGGCAGTGCCAGGCTGGGTGTGGGGACAGCCCGGGGGCGGTGGCAGTGCCAGGGTGGGTGTGGGGACAGCCCGGGGGCGGTGGCAGTGCCAGGGTGGGTGGGACAGCCCGGGGGTGGTGGCAGTGCCAGGGTGGGCATGGGGACAGCCCGGGGGTGGTGGCAGTGCCAGGCTGGGTGTGGGACAGCCCAGGGGTGGTGGCAGTGCCAGGCTGAGCAGGGCTCAGCGTGGGAGCAGCACAGGCTGCCCCATCCCGGGGGTCTGGGGCACGCTCAGCTCCAGCTGCTCCAGCCTGCACCCTTCAAAGGGTGCTGGCAAACACTTCCGTAACTAAAAAACCTAACCAGGTGAGGAATATTCTGAGGAACAGCTGAAGCAGAGAGCTGCAGAGGAGCCAGCCTGCCGTCCGTGCCCGTGATGGGTTTGGGGTTTCAGACGCCGTGGGGGCTTTGCTGTGGCTCAGCACAAGGTTCTGGGTTTCCATTCTGCTTGCTCAGACCCCTCAGCCCTGCCTGGTGCAGCCCCAGCTCACAGCCTGCTCAGCCTTGTCCGTCCCTCCGTTTTCCATCTGTCCTGTTCGACATCTCGGGAGCTGCTGTGAGCCCCCACCCCGGGCTCTGGGCAGCGGCTGGATGTGTTTTCTGTGCCGGGTGTGTTCTCCCGTGGCAGAATGGGGTCAGTGCCACCCCCACTCGCATGGGTGACAGGGACAGATCCAGGTCCTGCTCCAAGCCCCCTCCTGGTGCTGGCACGAGTGGCTCATTCCTGTTTGTAATTCCCTCAGGCTGCCCAGCTCCTTGCTCGATGACAGGATTTTTTCTCCCCCGACTGCTTTCCACTCTCATTTTTCCTTTCTGGATGCCTCCCCCTGCCTCTCGCAGGCTTTTCTGTCCCGCTCTGTGACACAGCAGATGACAAGAGCCCGTCCCGACCTCCTGCGTCAGGGCACAGGCGGCGTATGGGGCTGGAGGCGTGTGAATATCCCGGCACGGGGACGAGGGGGGTTTTGCGTTACAGCCCCGAGAGCTGGGCTCGCCGGGAGCTGTAAACAGCTCGGGCAGATTTCCTGAGTCGGCAATCCCGCCGGAGCCAGCGCCTCCGTCCCTGCGCGCCGGGAACGCGCGGGGAGCGCTCGGGATCGCTCCGGGAACGCGCGGGGAGCGCTCGGGATCGCTCCGGGAACGCGCGGGGAGCGCTCGGGATCGCTCCGGGATCGTGCGGGGAGCGCTCGGGATCGCTCCGGGATCGCTCCGGGATCGTGCGGGGAGCGCTCGGGATCGCTCCGGGAACGCTCCGGGATCGCTCCGGGATCGTGCGGGGAGCGCTCGGGATCGCTCCGGGAACGCGCGGGGAGCGCTCGGGATCGCTCCGGGAACGCTCCGGGATCGTGCGGGGAGCGCTCGGGATCGCTCCGGGAACGCGCGGGGAGCGCTCGGGATCGCTCCGGGAACGCGCGGGGAGCGCTCGGGATCGCTCCGGGAACGCTCCGGGATCGCGCGGGGAGCGCTCCGGGATCGCTCCGGGAACGCGCGGGGAGCGCTCGGGATCGCTCCGGGAACGCTCCGGGATCGTGCGGGGAGCGCTCGGGATCGCTCCGGGATCGCTCCGGGATCGCGCGGGGCCAACCCTGACGGGGTCTGCGAGAGGCTTCTCCTCTTCCTCCTCCTCCCTCCCTGCTGCTCCCCCCAAAACTTGTCGGCGTTCCCTGGCCGGGAGTCCTGCCATGGCAGCCGGCACCGCCCGGGCAGCGCTGCCAGCCCCGGGGACACCGCGGGGACACGGCCGGGCAGACAACTAGCCCTGGGGCTCCCCAGCCCTGCCCGCCATGGAGGTACGTCCTGGCAGCTCCTGGGGTTCGGGTACGGTGATGGGGAGGATGGTGGTGGGCACGGAGACCCACGGGGGTTCTCGGTGCCCCCGTTCCTCAGGGGGGGAAAGCAGCGAGTGAAACCCCCCAGGGCTGTCCGTGCCGGGGGAAACTCTGCTGCAGCTGGAGGCCTGAACGTTAATCCTGCATTATGTAAGGAAAATTATTGCCAGGCTGGAGAATGAGTGCAGGGAGTGCTGCCAGCCCGTTGTGCCCATCCAGGGGTGGCACAGAGGGGCACACGGCGCTCGGGAGGAGGGTGGGAATTGTCACTCAGGGCTCCTGCTGCTATTTTCAACACCTGGGGTGGCTCTGGGGGGAATAACAGCTCAGCTCAGGGAGGCACAGGGCTGGGAGCTGTGTGGGGACGGGGACAGGACACTCAGGGGCTGTCACTGGCTCAGGAGATGCTGTGCTGGGGAACTGCTCTGAGGAACGGGGGCCACATGGAATAACTGCCCCAAAACCCCCTCCCCACCTCCACCACACACCTGCGTTTCTGTGCTGCCCGTGGCCTCTCCCTGATGGCATTCCTCAGCCACCAAGGCACGGTGACACTTGTGCTGCACAGATCAGGGCAGCAGCTCCCTGGATCTCCCCTGGATTTGGCATCAGTGGCACTTGTTCTTGTTTTCCCCATGCTGGAAGGTGCACATGGTCCTTCCCACGGCTGTTTTGTCTCCGTGATGGATTCCAGCCAGGAATCACTGACACTTTGTAGGGAAAGTCCTGCGTGGGGTGGACACAGCCACGGCTCATCCCCGGCGCTTCCCAGGGAGCTGCGGGCTGGAAAGACAGAATAGTTCAGGGGCTGATGTCAGTGCCTCCAGAATTTTGCTCTGAACTTTGCAATAATTGTGCAATTTCTTAAAAATGGGGTTAAATACGGGTGTGGGTGTGCTGGGACAGCCACGGCCCCGAGGTGGGGACACAACCCCGAGCTGGGGGACACAGCCCCGAGCTGGGGACACATCCTTGAGCTGCTCACCTGCCAGCTGGGCTCATCCCTACCCAGCCGAAGAGCCCAGCATTGCATAACTGTGCCCGGCCCTGGCCCTCTGGGCGCTGTTGGCTCAGCTCATTAGCTCCAGCCTTTTGCAGATCTCAGCTCTCCTGGGCTCAGCTCTGTTGATAAGAATGATTTCCCTCCCCTTGTCCTGCATTCCTCCCGCATCCCACATCAGCCCTGGCTCTGCCCTCCCAGCCTGCCTGGAAAACAAGCTCTGCAAAACAGCGTTTTCCAGATCAGGATGAAATTCTGCTTCATCTGGTGCCCACCAGCAGGTTTGCTGCATGTAGGGAAAGTGTGGCTTTTCGTAATCCCCTCGTTAAATCCCCTGCACAGTCGCTGGGATTTAGCAGGCAGGGTCTGTTAATGCCCCAGGGATCCACATTGTCTTTTTTTGGGGGGTTGTTTTCAAAGCAGTAACCTGATGTGCCTTCCCCAGGATGGCAGGGGTCAGGATTTCAGCCCAGTGCTGGATCCCTGCTGTTCCCTACCCATCCCAGATGTAATCCCATGGACAAATTCATGGAGTTACAGAATGGTTTGGGTCAGGAGGGACCACAAAACCCATCCAATCCCACCCCTGCCATGGACAGGGATGCCTTTCACCATCCCAGGATGCTCCAACCACAGCCTTGGACACTTCCAGGGACGGTGCAGCCATGGATTCTCTGGGAATTCCATCTCACCACCCTCACAGCCAGGAATTCCTTCCCAAAATCCCATCTAAACCTCTTTTCCAACCCAAAAGATTGGCTTTACAGAGGGCAACTCCCTCTTTGGAAAAGAGTTTGAGCAACTTCTGCCCTCCCCTCCCCAGCGGGTGTTTCCCGTTTGGGCCTCTCCAGAGCTGCCTTTTCCTTTGCCACGGTCACTTTTTCCCTTTTCTGTCCAGAGAATTGCACATCTGGGCAAAAAGTCTGTTTCCTGCTGTTTCTAATTTCTGCCTCGTGATAAGAAACCAAAGCAAAACCCTCGGTGGAGGGCCCAGCCTAAAAATAGCCTGGAAGTGGGGTCTGAAAACCACGGGTTTGTTATGACTTCACTTTTATTTTTAAAAAATTGCCACTGCAGACAGAGTGAATCCAGCTGGGATCGGCCTTTTGCTCCCATCCTTGGCCCTTGCTCCATCACAGCATCACAATGAGGAGACAGGAAAAGCTTTGGGGAATGGGCTGAGGGGAGGCTGAGATGAAATCCCAACACCCCCAGACTCCCAGCAGAACACAAAAAACCAGGGGAAAAAGGGAATAACAGGAGGGCCTTGGCTTTTCCAAGCCCCTGCTCCAGATGGGAGTGTTCCCAAGCAGCATCTTGAGAGAACATTCCTCCCTCTTCCCCCCTGCATTTCCTGGTGATACACACTCCCAAGCAATGATCCTGCAGCTTTATCCCTATTAAAGGGTCACTCGGGGAAAGTGGGATGGAAATGAGAAATTATTCAGGTCTGCCAAGAGTATTTAACTTTCAAGCAGCTCTTAATTAGAAGCCAGGAGCCATTTACACAACCAGGGAGGTTTTGCATAAGAATCTTCATGTAAAACCCAGCAACTGGGAAGATTTAGGGATTTTTTTGGGGTTTTTTAATTATTGTTTTTTATTTTTTAATTTTTCCCAACTGGCCAATCAGCGTGTCCAGGTTGGAGAGCACAAGGCAGGGCCTGGGTTGCAGTCCAGGCTCTGCAAATGTGGCTTCAGGCGAGTGATTTCCTCTCCCAAAGCTCCAGTTTTGCCATCTGTAAAATGGAATTTTTGGCATTTGTCCGAATTCCCTGTGGTGGCAGCTGGTGTTTGCAAGAGGAGCTTGGCACTGCCAGGTGAGGGAGCCTGGAAAAGCAGAGGAGTCCCTGCACCTGCAGCTCTGGGAGCAGGAGCTGTTCCCCAGCCCCCCAGAAATGGGGATTAGGGCGGTTCCTCTGGGGCTGGACAGCTTGGGGGTGTACCAGGCTGAAAGCAGGACTGGAATACCTGGGGCTGCTCAGTCCTTGTGCTGGACAATGTGGGGATGTACCAGGCTGAAAGCAGGACTGGAATAGCTGGGGCTGCTCAGTCCTTGTGCTGGACAATGTGGGGATGTACCAGGCTGACAGCAGGACTGGAATACCTGGGGCTGCTCAGTCCTTGTGCTGGACAATGTGGGGATGTACCAGGCTGACAGCAGGATTGAAATACCTGGGGCTGCTCAGTCCTTGGGCTCCGTGCTGCTCTGGGGACAGATTTGATGAATCCTGGTTTTCCTCACTCCTTTCTCCTGGAGAAATCCCAGTTCCCATCTGTGCACAAGGTGAGGCTGGGAGAGCAGAGTCAGAATTGCACAGGGAAAATCCAGCCCTGAACCCCAGCTGGCTGCTGTGCTCTTTTGCTGGTGCATTCCTGGGATGAACTGGGGTCTTCCTGGGATGAACTGGTGCATTCCTGGGATCAGATGGTGTATTCCTGGGATGAACTGGTGTGTTCCTGGGATCTACTGGGGTGTTCCTGGGATCAGCTGGTGTATTCCTGGGATCTACAGGTGCATTCCTGGGATCTACAGGTGTATTCCTGGAATCAACTGGAGTGTTCCTGGGATCTATTGGGGTGTCCCTGGGATCAGCTGGTGTGTTCCTGGGATCAGCTGGTGTGTTCCTGGGATTCCAGCCATTCTTGCATGGCTGGGACATCTCCAACCAACCGGAAAACTCCCCCAACTTCTCCAGTTAATTATTCTCCTGCCCAGTTCTCGCCTCTTCCTTGCATCCCAAGCCCAGTTCCCTCTGTCCCCTCCCATTCCCGGGGTTTTTCCTCCCTCCCTTGAACACTCCTTTCCTTTTTCTTCCCCGCCAGCTGGACAAGGGCGACGTGACCACCCTGACGCTGCCGGCGGGCGCCGGGCACGGCGACGCCGAGGGCCCCGTGTGCCTGGACGTGCCCGATGGCACCCCCGACCCGCAGCGCACCAAGGCCGCCATCGAGCACCTGCACCAGAAGATCCTCAAGATCACGGAGCAGATCAAGATCGAGCAGGAGGCGCGGGACGACAACGTGGCCGAGTACCTGAAGCTGGCCAACAACGCCGACAAGCAGCAGGCGTCGCGCATCAAGCAGGTGTTTGAGAAGAAGAACCAGAAGTCGGCGCAGACCATCGCGCAGCTGCACAAGAAGCTGGAGCACTACCACAAGAAGCTGAAGGAGATCGAGCAGAACGGCCCCTCCCGGCAGCCCAAGGATGTTTTCCGGGACATGCACCAAGGGCTGAAGGACGTGGGCGCCAACGTGCGCTCCAGCATCAGCGGCTTCGGCGGCGGCGTGGTGGAGGGCGTCAAGGGCGGCCTCTCGGGGCTGTCGCAGGCCACGCACTCGGCCGTGGTGTCCAAGCCGCGCGAGTTCGCCAGCCTGATCCGCAACAAGTTCGGCAGCGCCGACAACATCGCGCACCTGAAGGACGCGCTGGACGACGGGCACCCCGAGGAGGCGGCGCGGGCGCTGAGCGGCAGCGCCACGCTGGTGTCCAGCCCCAAGTACGGCAGCGACGACGAGTGCTCCAGCGCCACCTCGGGCTCGGCCGGCGGCAGCAACTCCGGCGCGGGGCCCGGCGGCCTGGGCAGCCCCCGCTCCAACACGCTGGACAGCCACCACAACAACTTCGACACCATCCTGGAGGAGCTGAGGGAGATCAAGGACAGCCAGTCGCACCTGGAGGACTCCATGGAGGAGCTGAAGGCGCAGCTGCAGCGGGATTACACCTACATGACGCAGTGCTTGCAGGAGGAGCGCTACCGGTAGGGGAGCTGGCACCCGGGGCGGCTCTCTGGGGACCACGAGCCTCCCTCCTGGGCTGGTGCAGCCGAGAGACACGGGAGCTGCAGCCCTGCTCACTGCCGACCTCCACGGAGGGCCCTGAGATGTTTTGCCACAGCAGGGGAGGGTGGGAGGGGCTGGGTGATGTCCCCAGTGCCAGGGGCCTCTCAGGGGGTGTCCCCAGTGCCAGGGGGGTCTCAGGGGAGTGTCCCCAGTTCCAGGGGGGTCTCAGGGGAGTGTCCCCAGTTCCAGGGGGCTGTTAGGGAGGTGTCCCCAGTGCCAGGGGAGTGTCCCCAGTTCCAGGGGGCTGTTAGGGAGGTGTCCCCAGTGCCAGGGGAGTGTCCCCAGTTCCAGGGGAGTCTCAGGGAGGTGTCCCCAGTGCCAGGGGGGTCTCAGGGGGGTGTCCCCAGTGCCAGGGGGGTCTCAGGGAATGTCCCCGGTGCCAGGGGGGTCTCAGGGGGTGTCCCAGCCCGGCTGCCCTGCGCAGGTACGAGCGCCTGGAGGAGCAGCTGAACGACCTGACGGAGCTGCACCAGAACGAGATGACCAACCTGAAGCAGGAGCTGGCCAGCATGGAGGAGAAGGTGGCCTACCAGTCCTACGAGAGGGCACGGGACATCCAGGTAGGGCTGTGGGAGGGCTCAGCCCCCTCTGCTCCCTGAGCCACACAGGGAGGGAGAGCCCTGGGCTGGGGAGGAGGGTGGGGCAGGGGGTCCCTTGGCCCAGCACCCTCCAGGTGAGGTTCTCCCTGTCACAGCGAGAGGCAGGTGACAAAACCACGTCCCCAAAACCAGGGAATCCCAGACTGGGATTGGCAGGAGCACCCTCCACCATCCCAGGCTGCTCCAACCTGGCCTGGGACACTTCCAGGGATGAGACAGCCATGGATTCTATGGGAATTCCATCCCACCCTCACAGGGAGGAATTCCTTCCCAATATCCCATCTTCCCTGCCCTCCATCCCCCCTTGTGCTGTCACTTTTGCCCTGCTGGTGCCCTGCCCTGCTCAGCTGGGTGTCACACAAACCACGTGTGTGTGCCAGCACAATCCCCTTTGAGCCACCCCCCAGCACCCAGAGAGAAGCAAAGTGCCCAGCAGCAAGCCCAGGGTCCCCGGGGAGTCGGGAGCCCCTCTGGGCACAGCCCTGGAGCGCTGCCCCGCCCCGGCAGGAGGCCGTGGAGTCGTGCCTGACGCGGGTGACCAAGCTGGAGCTGCAGCAGCAGCAGCAGCAGGTGGTGCAGCTGGAGGGGGTGGAGAACGCCAACGCCCGGGCCCTGCTGGGCAAGTTCATCAACGTCATCCTGGCCCTCATGGCCGTGCTGCTCGTCTTCGTCTCCACCATCGCCAACTTCATCACGCCGCTCATGAAGACCCGCACGCGCATCCTCAGCAGCGCCCTGCTCGCCCTGCTCCTGCTCTTCCTCTGCAAGCACTGGGACTCCGTCAGCTACTTCCTGGAGCACGTGCTGCTCCCCAGCTGAGCCCCCAGCCCGGGGCTTTTCGTTTCCTGACCAGGAGAGGACAGGGGGAGGAGGGTCTGAGGCCTCTCTCCACGCTGCTTTCCCGGCCCTCCACGGATCTGGGATCCTCTGGGATGTTTGGGAAGGGTGGGACGGGGGGCAAGGAGGATTTCTGGCTTTTTCTAAGGGGTTTTGGGTGGTTTTTTAAAGGTCATCCTGAAGTCCCCAGGAAGGAGATTTTCTCCGGGGGTCTTCAGTTGGTGGGAAGGATTGAGCTGGACCAAACCTGGCTCTGGGAGAACTTGCAGCAGGGAGAGCAGAGGGGTTCGTTGGGGCAGGATTTTCCCTTTCAGCCTTGACAACCAAGGTGGCAAGAAGTCCTGGGATGGAGCAAAAAGCAAAGCAGGTGGAGATGGAGACAGCAGGGCCAGGACAAGCACAGCAGGACACACACGTGCCAGCAGCCCGGCAGGGCACAGCGGGGCTGTGACACCCCGGTGTCCCCGCAGGGCTGGCCACACCCAGGGCAGCCAGCGCCGGCACAGGCACACCCCCTGCCTGGTGTCCCTGCCTGACCTCCCAGCTCCTGGCTTTAGTCGATCCGGTCTCTTCAGGGACGCCTGGGCTCATCCAGCCTCTGCCCCGTGTCGTGTGTGTGTGCGTGTGTGCGGTTTTTAATTTAATTCAGACTCTGTTTCCATTTGTGAATCAAAGCTGGTGGGGCAGGGGGAGGAGGGGCAGCAGCTGCTCCCCCCAGCCCCTCCCCAGAGCACAGCATGCTGTCTCGGATGGTTCTTAAATTATTTCATACCTATATATTTATGTAATATATCTATACACACACATATATATATAAATATATATATAAAATACCTGCACAGTCAGGGCTTCCTCTGGTGCAGCTGCTCCACTCACTTTGAAACCCTGAACCACTTGGCCTCAGGTGAGAATTTAGCCCCAAACACTTTCAGTGGTGATTCCCAGGACTGGCACAGGGTGTTTGGGAGGGCTGAGGGTCCCTCTGCCACCTCCTCCGTGCTCCCAGGGCCAAGCCCAGCCCTGCTGTGGCCTCGTATCAGGGTCCCTGCATCCCCCGTTGAGCACCACAGCTGGCAGGTGATAGAGGTTTGGTGTCAGAGATAGGCCCAGGGCAGGAGCAGGGCCTGCCCAGGTGGGGTGCACAGGTGTGACAGGACAGAGCCCTGTGGAGGCTCCCTGGTGCTGCAGGGCACCCAGGGCAGGTCCCCTGCGCAGGGAATGGTCGGGAGTGGTCACCCGAGCAAGGGGGGCTTGCCCAGAGCTGGGGAATCTGTCCCACCCTCAGGTCCAGCAGAATTCCCTCCTCTGCCCCTTCCCAGCCAGGTGCGTCCTGCACCAGGTCAGCCCTGACACCATCAAAGGAACAAAACCGTGAGCAATTTAATTCCAGAATTCCTGGATTAAACCTGAACTCGGCTCCATGCCGGCCTGAGCCCAGAGCGGGAGCCCGGCTTCAGCTGCCCCCGCCCGGCGAGGGAGGAGATGGAAAAAAACCGTCCGGGTTTTACCAGCGTCCGGCAGGGCAGGGGCTGCGGGGGGGAATTCTGCCTCAGGAGGGATTGCGGGAAGGGCATTCTGCGGGAAGGGGACGCTCCAGAAAGGGAATTCTGCTGGAAGGGGATTCTCCGGGATGGGTTTCCCCGGGATGGGAATTCTCCGGGACGGGAATTCTCCAGCACGGGATTTCTCCGGGATGGGAATTCTCCAGGACAGGAGGAATTATCCGGGACGGGATTTCTCCGGGACGGGAATTCTCCAGGACAGGAGGAATTATCCGGGACAGGAGGAATTCTCCGGGACGGGAATTTCTCCAGGACAGGAGGAATTATCCGGGACGGGATTTCCCCGGGATGGGAATTCTCCAGGACAGGAGGAATTATCCGGGACGGGATTTCTCCGGGACGGGACTGCGGCGCTGCGGCCGCAGGGGGGCCCCCGGTCCCCGCCGCAGATCGCGGAGCCGCTCTGGAGCGTGTTCCTGTACGGCCGGGCAGGGACAGGGACAGGGACAGGGACAGGGACAGGGACAGGGACAGGGACAGGGACAGGGGTGGGGTCACAGCCCCCCAGTTAACCCCTTCCTGCCCCCCAGCGCAGCATCAGCAATCGTGACTCACAGGATGGATTGGGCTGAAGGGACCTCCAAGCCCGTCCATGCCCCCCGTGCCGCTCTCCCAGGCTGCTCCAAGCCCCAAACCCGGCTTTGGACACTGCCCTGGGGCAGCCACGGCTGCTCGGGGAAATCCATCCCGGGCCCTCGCCAGCCTCCCTTCGAAAAACGCCATCGCAGTGTCCGCTCTGAGCCCACCCTCTGCAGTGGAAACTCCTCGTTCCCCTGGTGCTGTCGCACAGTCACCGCGAAGTGCGGGCGGGTTTTGGGGCAGGAGCCCCCACGTGCGCGCCCCCCGCCCCTGGCCGCCTGCGGCGCTCGGGGACACGCGTGTCCCGGCCCGGCCCTGCCCGGCAGCGGCGGGAGGAGGCCCCGGGCTGGGGTTGGAGGGAAGAGGCTCGCTCCTCCAGCGGGAATTTCGGGATCTCTCGCTCGCGGCCCTGCTGTCCCCATGTCGCCATGTCCCCTCCAGCCAGCAGGGAGCTCCCCAGGCCGCGCTCGGGCCGAGCCCCCTCTGACGGGCGAGCACCCGGCCCGGGGGAGCTGCTGCTGGCACCGCCGCTGGCCCAGGGGACAATTCCCGCGGGGCTCCCTGAGGACTCGCCCTGTCCCGGCGGGGTCAGGGGGCTCACAAGGGCCCCCTTTGTGCGGGAGAGGTGAAGCTTTGACGTCAGCCCGGCAGGAATTCCTTAATTCCATTCAGGCCTCGCTGCCCGCCGCTAATTGCGTTTTATGTAAGAGGCGCAGCTGCGCTCCGGGATAAGCGGCGGGCACGGGAATGTCCCTGCGGGACGCGCCGGGCTGGTGCCCCCGGGCACGGGGACCCTCGGGGGCCGCGGCTCAGGCAGCCCTTGGCCCGGCATGTCGTGCGGAGATTGGGGCGCTCGGCGGGGACAGCAGGGACAGGACACGCCGAGCTGCACCGAGGGAAATACCGGCTGGGAACCCGGAAAAAGCTTTTTACAGAAAGGGTGGCAAAGTGCTGGGATGGTCTGCCCGGGGGGTGGTGGAGCCACCATCCCTGGTGTGTTTAAAAACAGACCGGAGGTGGCACTCAGTGCCGTGGACTCTCCCTGTGATTCTGTGATTCTGTGTCATTCTGTCATTCTGTGTGTGACAGAGCTCTCTGCGGACATCCAGGGACAGGCTGGGGGTCGTGGGCACAGAGACCCGAGCCAGGCACAGCGCTGGGGACTTTTCCCAAGGAGGAGGAGGATGAAGGGATTTGGGGGGAATGTTGGCACCCATCACGGGGACACGGCGGTCCCGCTGTCCCCTCCCCCCGGCGGCGTGGCCGAGCTTAGCCCGTAAGAAGCGAGAGCTGGTACCAAGGAGAACATGCCTCGCATTCCTGCGCTGTCTCCGGGGGAATTTCGGCTGTTCCGCATGAAAAATGCTCCTGCCCTGCGGGTCAGGGCGCCTGCAGGAGAAACCACCGGGCGGAAAAGCTGCAGGCGGCCAGAGCCGGCCCCGGGCACTGTGGCCACCACGGCAGGTGCCTGTGCCATCCTCGTGTCACCGTGACCAACGCCAGTGCCACCACCATTTGTGCCAGTGCCACCAGCCAGTGCCTGGGCTACAGTGACCTCTCCCCGTGTTGCTGTGACCAGTGCCAGTGCTACCATGGCCAGTGCCAGTGCCACCATGGCCACTGGGACCAGCACCAATGTCACTGTGACCAGTACCAGTGCCACTGTGACCAGTACCAGTGCCACTGTGACCACTGGGACCAGTACCAATGCCACTGTGACCAGTGCCAGTGCCACTGTGACCACTGGGACCAGTACCAATGCCACTGTGACCAGTGCCAGTGCCACCATGGCCACTGGGACCAGCACCAATGCCACTGTGACCAGTGCCAGTGCCACTGTGACCACTGGGACCAGCACCAATGTCACTGTGACCAGTGCCAGTGCCACCATGGCCACTGGGACCGGCACCAATGCCACTGTGACCAGTGCCAGTGCCACCATGGCCACTGGGACCAGCACCAATGCCACTGTGACCAGTACCAATGTCGCCATGGCCACTGGGACCAGCACCAATGTCACTGTGACCAGTGCCAGTGCCACCATGGCCACTGGAACCGGCACCAATGCCACTGTGACCAGTGCCAGTGCCACTGTGACCACTGTGACCAGTGCCAGTGCCACTGTGACCGGTGCCAGTGCCACAGGGTGGCCAGCAGCCCCTTGAGCCCAGCACTCGCCCAGCCGTGTCCCACTCGTGGCCACTCCAGCCCTTTAATTGCACGTTTAAAAATAAATCCTCCTCTGGGTTGGGCGGGGGGAGAGAGGCTCGTGGAGGAAAATGAAGAGGAATTTAATTAAGGGCCGTGCCGGGAATGTCTCTCCCACAATAAAGATAAGGAGGATCAATTGCTGCTTCCCGGGATCAAAGCCGGGGCTGCAGGGGAAGCGTGGAGGCTACAGAGGGAGGGGGAGGCAGCGAGGGGAGGGCGCACAAGGGAAAGCAGCAGAGAGACTGAGATAAGAGAAATCATTGATCGCGGGGCTCCCCGAGGGCTGGCGGCACCCGCAGGTCGATGGCGGGTGCCAAAATCCCACCCTGTGCATCCCTGAGATGAGAAAAATATCCAAACTTGCCGTTTCTCCTCAGGAACGCAAACATCAGAGTTAAGGACACCAAGATATAAAAAAGGAGAAGTATCCTGAGCTGGAAGAACCCACCAGGATCACTGATCCAGCTCCTGGCCCTGCACAGAACAATCCCAAAATACCACCCTGCGCATCCCTGAGAGCTTTTCCCAAGCACTCCTGGAGCTCTGGCAGGTTTGGAACAGCCACCATTCCCTGGGGATCCTTCCCAGCACCGCCCCTGCGGGAAGAACCTTTCCCAAAATCCCAACCTTACCCCTCCCCGGCCCAGCTCCAGCCGTTCCCTGGCTGCTGCCGAGCAGAGATCGGATCTGTCCCTCCGAGCTCTCCGTGCCCGTCCCGCCCTCCCGAGCCCCGCTGGGATCGCTCCGTGGGAATCGCGCCCCGCTCCCTTCTCAGGCGCTTCCCACGCGTGCAAAGCAGCCACGGGAGGCTCCCCCGGGGCCGCGGCGAACCGGCCCCGCTGGCTCGACCGCCGGGGCTGCCACCGGCGCGGCGGGGAGGTGGCACACCCAGATGCTGTCCCCGTGCCAGCCTGCCAGCCCCGAGCCGGCCCGGCCGCTTCCCCCGGCTGCTGCTTGCAAGAGCAGCTGAGGCAAGAGCCCGGCCCGGCTCTCAGCGCCCTGCAGGAAATTCCCAGCGGGATCCAAAGCTGCTCGTGCAGCCGCGGGGAGCCCCGGGAGCGGGGAGCAGCGCCCCGAGCAGGGGGGCGCGGGGAGCTCCGGCTGCAGCAGCCGGGGGCCCGCCTGGAGATGCGCGGGGGGGTCCGAACTCCCCAATTCGGGATCCGCCAGGCCCGGCCCTCTCCAGAAACCTGTCTGGCTGCTGCTCTGCGTTCCCAGGCAGCCAGACCCGCT
Organism: Luscinia megarhynchos; assembly: GCA_034336665.1. NCBI lineage: Eukaryota > Metazoa > Chordata > Aves > Passeriformes > Muscicapidae > Luscinia > Luscinia megarhynchos. The sequence continues at coordinate 6,420,314 of CM067588.1, read as the reverse complement.
GGGAAAATCGGCCTCGCCTGCAGCTGCCAGCGGTGCCGCGCTCCCTTCCCGTGTGAGACACGGGATGGAGGATCCCGGCTGGGGCAGGGGCGGCTCCGGAAAGCGGCTCCTGGAACCGCCGGGCTGGGTGGAAGCACCCCGTGCCCACCCCGGGCAGGGTGACATCGGCCCTGTGCCCACCCCGGCAGGGTGACATCAGCCCTGTGCCCACCCGGGCAGGGTGACATCGGCCCCGTGCCCACCCGGGCAGGGTGACATCAGCCCCGTGCCCACCCGGGCAGGGTGACATCAGCCCTGTGCCCACCCGGGCAGGGTGACATCGGCCCCGTGCCCACCCCGGGCAGGCTGGCAGCTCCCCGTGCCCACCCGGGCTGGGTGACATCAGCCCCGTGCCCACCCGGGCAGGGTGACATCGGCCCCGTGCCCACCCGGGCAGGGTGACATCAGCCCTGTGCCCACCCCGGCAGGGTGACATCAGCCCCGTGCCCACCCGGGCTGGGTGACATCAGCCCCGTGCCCACCCGGGCTGGGTGAGATCAGCCCCGTGCCCACCCGGGCTGGGTGACATCAGCCCCGTGCCCACCCGGGCTGGGTGTGGCCGCGTTGGGGTCGCTGCGGTGCCGGTGCCGGCCTGGCCAGCGCCGAGATGCGGCGGCGGGGACGCGGCGGGGACAGGAGCTGTGACAGGAGCTGTGACAGGAGCTGTGACGGGAGCTGTGACAGGAGCTGTGCCAGCCCTGGGGACCCGCGGGGTCCCTGAGTCACTGCGGGGACAGGAGCTGTGACAGGAGCTGTGCCAGCCCTGGGGACCCGCGGGGTCACTGAGTCACTGCGGGGACAGGAGCTGTGACAGGAGCTGTGACAGGAGCTGTGCCAGCCCTGGGGACCCGCGGGGTCCCTGAGTCACTGCGCTGCCCCAGCCGGTTGCCCGAGGGTGAGACCCGGCGGCTTCTGCAAGCCCGGAGTGTCCCGGGAGCAGCCCAAGGCTCGGGATGAGGGGCTGAGGTCAGGAGCTGAATTCAATGATCCCTGTGGGACATTCCAGCTCAGGACATTCCGTGGTTTTATGGCTCCCATCAGCTCACGGCAGGAACGCTGGGCTGGATCCTGCAAGGGACGGCAAGGACAGGAGATGTCCTGGTGGACCTGATCCCCCCTGTCCCCGTTCCACCGCACATCCCAGAGCTCTCCTGCTTGGAGAAATCTTCCAGCAGAGACCCAGCACCCCAAAAAACATCACACAGCTCCAGGAGGGCACGGGAGCTTCAGAGTGGCCACCAGTGCTCGGCCAGCCCGGTGGGGTCTGGGGTTGCATTTTTGGCTCAGCCATTCCTTGTGCTCCAGAAAAAAACGGGATCAAAGTTTCCGAGGCCGATTTCTCCTTTTTTTGGGCCGCTCCGGGCCTGCCATTGAAGATGGGAGGACTTTCATGTGGGGATTTCTTTCCTTCAGATCTTCAAAGAAATCCAGCAATCAAACAGGTGGTTGTGGAGGCACCTTAAAAAAATACAAAAAGAAAAAAACTACAAAAAAGAAACCACTTTGAAAGACTCAGAGGCGAAGAAACACCTCAACTTTGTTGTGTTAATTGTTCCGGCACTCAAAGTTCTGACAAAATGTCTCAGAAATATCCCTGGCTCCGAGCCCACGCCGTGTCAGACACACAAAAAAGGCTCCGACACAAGAAGGGAAAACCGACAGCGGGAGATTCCGACAGGAAAGAACAATCCCAAGGCTCAGAGGGAGCTCGGCAGAGGGAGGTGACGCCCAAGCTCCAGAGCTCCAGGAGCATCCCTGAGCTGCTCCGGTCCATGGGAGCTGCCCGGGGCCCTTCATCCACCCCTGCAGCGGGACCCGGCCCCGTCCCCGCGCCCATTCCCGGCCCGGGCTGGCCCTGGGCTCTCCCGCGCCCCCCGAGCCCCCCGCCCCGCAGAGGGGCTCGGTGCGTCCGGGGCTCCCGCCCCAGCCCGGGGCCGGGGCTGACTCAGGGGAGCTCTGCCGGGAAATCCTCCCGCCGGGACCTGCCGGGAATTCTGCTGGAGCCGCTCCCCGAGCCAGCTCATGGCTGCTCCCACCCCAAAATTCCCTTTTCCTCCTTTTCCGCGGCGCTGTCGGGGAGGGGATGCGGATCCACGCGTGGGGTGACCCAGAGAGGCACAGGCACACCACCCACCCCAGCAGCCCCGCTAGAAACGGCCGGGAATGGCCAATTCCCACGCGTGGGAGTCCCTGCACCCGTCCCTTGGCCGTGGCTGCCGCCCCGAACCCCGGGATGCCGCAGTGGGAAGCGCCAGTTCCCCCCAGGGCCAGCGGGAGGAGGGTCCCAGGCTGGATGATCGCCTGATGGTGCCCAGGGAACTTGGACCCGCGGATGTAAACCCGCAGGTTTCCCTCCAGGAAAATTCACCTCCGGTGTTTCTCCCGGTTTCCCTGTTCCCCAGAGCCGCTCCCACACCCTGCTGGGCAGCAAACGCAGCATCTGGGGCTGAAGTCACCCCCCAAAAATGACATTTTCTCAGCAAAACGCGGCTGAGGTCATTTCCAGCCGCGGGGCCGGGCGGGGCGGGGTGGGGGCTGCGGGAATTGCCAGTGCTGGGGATGAAAGGGCTGGGTGGATAAAAGAGCCGCGAATAATGGTGGGGGGCTGAGAGGGGCTCAGAGGCAGCGGAAATCAAGGCTGGGATGAAAGGAGCGTTTCCAGGGGCTGGCGGGGAATTCCGGGAGCGCAGGGACGGGGCCGGTCCCCGCGGTGTCCTCGGCTCGGCTGTCACCGCCTCACCCGAGGGCACGTCCCGCCCTGGGGAAGGGGCTCGGGGCAGCCCCGGGGCGATGCCGCAGGGCTGGGCTGGGCTGAGCTGCCCGACACGGGGACAAGCTCTGCTGGCACCGGCGGGACGCGGGGCGGGGCGGGAATCTCACGCCCGGAGCTCGGAGCGGCCACCAGCGCCAGGCCCCCGTGGGAGCTGGGGGGGCGTTTTCGGCTCAGATGTCACCCACCCCAACATTCCCATGAAAAACCTTTGGGAATGCCCAACTGCCGTGCCTGAATTCCCTACACCCGTCCTCTGGCAGCTGCAGTCCCAAACCCCGGGATGCAGCACTGCCCACCCAGAGCTCCAAAACCAGCGGGAGGGATTTCCTGCAAATCCGGGATGAAACGGGGCTGTGACTCCAGCAGCAAACCCAAAGAGGAGCCTCTGCTCCGTGCCTGGCTCATCCCGTGGATCCCATCCCATGGATCCCATCCCATGGATCCCATCCCATGGATCCCATCCCATCCCATGGATCCCATCCCATCCCATTGATCCCATGGATCCCATTGATCCCATTGCATCCCATCCCATCCCATCCCATCCCATCCCATCCCATCCCATCCCATCCCATCCCATCCCATCCCATCCCATCCCATCCCATCCCATCCCATCCCCATCCCATCCCATCCCATCCCATCCCATCCCACCCCAGGCACCGGGACTTTGCCCAGGCTCAGCCTGGAGCCCTCGGGGCAGTTTTTCAGCTCCGGGAGTTTCTCCAGGCTCGGGAAGCACGCGGGGAATGCGGGCGGGGGCCGAGCGCGGTGACCCGAGCCCGGGGGCACGGGGTGGCACTCCGGGCACGGCCCTGGCACCCTGGCCGGGAGGCCGGGGGGGCACGGGATGGCTCCGGTCAACCAGGCTGGAAAGGGGTTAAGGGGCTGGAGGAAAGCGGGGAGAGGCAGCTCCTGCCGCCGAAACCCGGGAATGTCCCTCAAACCCGAACCCACGGGGGTCAGGGGTGTGGGAGGGGTTTGGGAAGGGGCTGGGGCAGGGGGGAGGGATCCTGATCCCCCCGTGTCCTGCTTCCATCGCAGCTTCCCCTAAACTTTGGGCTGTGTTTATCCAGCAGCTGCTCAGCTTTAAAATCCAGATTTCCCCTCGTGGGGGTGCTGAGCCCCCACGTCAGCGATGTGCCAGTCCCAGTTCAGCACCAGTTAAACCAGTTTGAGGAGGGGCTGAGCACAGCCCTGTCCCCACAGGGTCAGGGGCAGGGACAGGGACTGCAGCCTGGCCCAGGCAGCCCCTCGCTCACCCCCAGCAATCAAGGACAACTCAGCTTTACCATTCGCTTTTAATTTAATGGTTTTGTCCAGCCCGTGCTGCAGGAAGGAGGGAAAACACGACACGAGCACACGTGGCAATAGTGCAAGGGAGCCGTGTGACACAAGGACACAGCCCCCCCAGAAACGCCCCTGGGAGGTCCCTGTGGAGCCAGACACGTCCAGCTCCACGCCAGCCTGGGCAAAGGCAAGAAATCAATAAATAAAGACACGGTGCCTCACCAAAGGCACCTTTTTTACCTTTTTTTTTTTTTTTTCCCACATTACAATGAGATGTTGGCATCACAGCATTTCCCAGCCCGGGCTTTTGGCCACATCCAGTTTCTCAGCACTCAGGACAGGGCAGAGCCGTGGCCTGGGCGCCACCAGCACCTCCCAAAGCCCACGGGCAGCACCTCGGAGCCCTCGCCAGCACCTGCTACATCTGCAGCTTGTTTGAGGTATATCACCCACCCCCTCCGTTACCTTGTGCAGCCAAAAACAGTGCAAAAAAACAACCCCCCCACCCCAACCCACTGCCTTCACCCCCGTGATGAGTTTGGGAGGAGAGGACGGCAGCGAGGAGCCCCCGGGACCCCCCAGCCCCTCCTCGGGGTCACTTCGGGGGCTTTGGTCCATTCAGTGTCCTGGTCCTGGGGCAAACCCCGGCCCCGAGGCTGCCAAATAAATCCGTGGGGTGTGGATCAGCAGCACCGGCAGCCCCGGGGAAGGGAGGGAGGGACGGAAAAGGGAGGAAGGGAGAGAGGGAGGCTCAGCCCCAGCCCCAAAATGCCGGGGGAGAGCGCGGAGCGAGGCGGGCTGGGCTGGGCTGGGCTCAGCTCAGCTTCACCCCGACGCAGCGCGGGTAGAGCTGGCTGTCGTTGTCGCCGCCCGCCAGGGACGCGCTGCTCTCGGCCAGGGGGCTGCGGCAGTGCGTGACCGTCCAGCGGCGCAGCCGCCGCCCTTCCTCCCGCTCCTCCTCCTCCTCCGGCCGCAGCAGGCTCTCGGCGGACGCGCAGCCCCGCACGGCCCCGCCGCCGGGCGCGCCGCGGGCCGGCAGCTCCAGCTGCTCGAAGGACTCGGTGGACAGGATGCTGTCCTCGCTGGCGGCGCTGGCGGGCCGCCCGCGGGGCCCCGGCGGCAGCGACACCTCGCCGAAAGCCCCGAAGCCGCTCCCGGGGGGCGCTCCCGGCTCGGCGCCGCCCGAGGAGAATTTGCCGTTGTGTTTGAGGATTCCTTTCCTGCGGGCCGGGAGCCCCTGGGGGCGCGGGGAGGGCGGCTCGGCAAACACGGTCCCGTCCAGGTCCAAGCTCCCCGCGTCCAGCACGTCCCCGGACTCGCAGCACTCCAGCGACGAGTAATAGCCCGACTCCCTGGCCGAGGGCTTCTTCAGGATTCCCTTCTTGGGCGCGGCCGCGGGCGCTGCTCCCGCCGCTGCGGAGACCCGGGGCGGCCCCGCGGGGACCCCCTCCCCATCCTCGGCCGGCGGGGGGCCGGGCCCGGGCCCCTTCTGCTCGCACGAGTTCCTCTTCTTCAGGATGCCCTTGGGCCGCTTGAGGATGGACTTGGAGGGGGTCTCGGGGCCCGCGGGCGCCTCCTGCAGCGCCTGCGACACGTCGTTCTCCTTCTTGGACTTCTTGAGCGAGCGCTGCCGCTCCGGGCCGGCGCCGGGCAGGTGCTGCTTGAGGAAGCAGCGCACCTTGGAGCCGTTCTCCAGCAGCGGCCGCGACGAGCGGCGCAGCCACTCGGCCACCGTGGCCAGCGGGGATTCGCTCTCCCGCAGCAGCTCCTGCTCGCCCAGCGGCGTCCTGTAGCCCCAGTTGACCCACCAGTGCGTGGCGATGTCCTCGATGGTGGCCCGGCGCTCGGGGTTCACCATCAGCATCCAGCGGATCAGCCCGCAGGCGTCTGGGGAAGGGACGGGTCAGGGCGGGCGGGACACGGGGAGGGGACCCAGGGGACGGGGGTGTCCCTACCTGAGAGCTTCGTGGGCTCCCGGTAGTCCCCACTCGTGATCTGCTTGACCAGAGTCTTGTAGTCGTGGCCGTCGAAGGGCATCGTGCCGTGGACCAGGATGTAGAGGAGGACACCCAGGGACCAGCTGTCCACCTGTGGAGGGACAGAGGAGCCTGGAGGGGACAGCGGGGCCGGCCTGAGCCCCAACACCGCTCCCAGCACGGCAGCAGCCACAGGGAAGGGATGGGTGTGGGGCAGGACCCCAGCACACCCTGCAGCGCCCCGTTGTCCCAAATGCCCTGGGAAAAGCCCGGAGGGATTCCCACAGCCCCGAGGGAGGCACAACCCACCTCGGGGCCCCTGTAGGGCCGCCCGTTGATGATCTCGGGGGACGCGTACAGGGGGCTGCCGCAGAACGTCTGCAGGAGCTTGTCCTGCTGGAAAACGTTGGACAGCCCGAAATCTGCAATCTGGGGGGACAAACACAGCTGTCATCCAGCGGCAAAGACCCTCTTCCCAAAGCTCCCATTCCCAAAGTCTCTTCCCAAAGTCTCCTTTCCCAAGTTTCCCAAGGCTGAAAGTTCTCCTGGAGCTCTCCTGGAATAAACCTGGTCCAAACCAGGGCTGCCCTTGGCTCTGAATCCCCTCAGGTGGCATCACCAGCCTGGCTTTCCACCCCTGAGGTCGCTCCTGCTGCTCTCTGCCTCCCGAAATCCCCATGGCGGGCTCGGCAGCAGCTGCCCTGCGGCGCTGGCAGCGGGAGCAGAGGGGAAAGGTGAGGCTGGAGGCACTTCCAGGCTTTCCTCCAGCTCATTCCCAGCCACCCCGGGCTGCAGCGGTCCCTATCAGCTCCACCTTGCACAGGTGCTCATTATCCTCATTACAGCTGTCACAGAGGCTTCTGTGGCTGCCCTCGAGCTCCCAATTGCAAAATGATCCCCGGTGGAGATAAATCCTGCAGCCCGTTCTCAGTGACCGCAGGGTGAGGGCACGCTGAGGGCAGCTGGGATTTCCTGGCTGCCACCCTCAGAAACCAGGAAAAGAGCCCTTCCCGTGCAGCCAGCGCTGATCTGGGCACCCAGACTTTGCCCTCTTATCAGCAGGCTGATATCAGTTATGGCTTTACCAGACGTGCTCAGGTGCCAGGCTCTGCCAGCTCTCCTGAGCGTTCCAGCTGTGCCAGAGCTCTGGGAATCACCTGCCCGAGGGGACTGAGGTGCTGTGGGCACCCCCTGCCCCTGCGGGCCGGGCAGCTCCCTTGGGGGACACCCCAGCCCCTCACCTTGATGTTCCCGTTGGCGTCCAGCAGGATGTTCTCCAGCTTCAGGTCGCGGTGGACGATCCCGTTCTGCGGGAAGAGCCGGGGTTAACTCGGGGGGTGGAGGGAGGTCACTGCGGGCAGGGAGGAGCCGCGAGCAGCGGGTGTGGCCCCGGCCATGGTGGCCCGGGTGTGGCCCCGGGCGTGGCCCAGGTTCTGTGGCACCAGCTCGGCAGCAGGAGCAGGGAGGTGACAGCAGCAGGTGCCACCCTGCGCTCCTCCATTGTCCCCAGCCACGGCAGCACGTGGTGCCAGCCCCACCCGGGCACAGCTCCGGCTTGGCCAGGGCCTGCTGTGCCCAGCTGAGCCAGCCCCCGGCCTGGTTTGGGGTCAGGAGCTGCCTTGGGGCATCCTCCGGGCTGGAGGGTCCTGCCAGGGCACATCCCACAGCCCCGGGGAGGTCCTGCCAGGGCACCAGGGCACATCCCGCAGCCCCAGGCAGGTCCTGCCAGGGCACCAGGGCACATCCCACAGCCCCAGGCAGGTCCTGCCAGGGCACCATCCCCCCATCCCGCAGCTTCACCTTCCCACCAGCAGCAGGGCAGGTGAGCCAGGCCTTGGCTCCCGGCCCCGCGGGCAGCCCTGGGCGTCTCCGCCGGGCCGGGTGGGCGGGGAGGTGACAACTCCCAGGCCGGGTTAGTCACCTGCACAGCGCAGCGGCGAGGCCAGGACCTCCCAAAAGCTGCCAGGGCGCTGCCACACCCTTCGGACTAAAGGCAGGAGCAACCCTTCTGCTGGGAAAGGTGAGGAGCCACGGGCTCTTCTCACCTCCCGTGGGGCTGCACCCCTCCCACCCTCTCTGCTGCGGGCAGGAGCACCCAGAGCACCCAGCGGCTGTCCGTGGGGAAATCCTCGGGTGGAGCGCTCAGGAGAGCACCCAGCTGCTCTCCCGTGGGGAAACCCTCGGGAGGAGCTCTCAGGAGCCCACCCAGCTGCTCTCCTGTGAGGAAACCCTCGGGAGGAGCCCACAGGAGCCCACCCAGTTGCTCTCCCGTGGGGAAACCCTCGGGAGGAGCGCTCAGAACACCCAGCTGCTGTCCCGTGGGGAAATCCTCGGGTGGAGCACTCAGAACACGCAGCTGCTCTCCCGTGGGGAAACCCTCGGGAGGAACCCACCCAGCCTCTCTCCCGTGGGGAAACCCTCGGGAGGAGCGCTCAGGAGCCCACCCGGCCTCTCTCCCGTGGGGAAACCCTCGGGAGGAGCGCTCCGGAGCCCACCCACCCTCTCCGCCCGGGGAACCCCCGGGAGAGCCGCGGGGGCTGCCCGCACCTTGTGGCAGTAGTAGACGGCGGACACGACCTGGCGGAAGAAGTGCCGCGCCTCCTGCTCCGAGAGGCGCTGCCGCTCGCTGATGTAATCGTACAGGTCGCCCCTGCTGGCGTACTCCATCACGATGACGATCTTGCCGCTGTTCTCGAACACTGCGGGGCACGGGAGGGGTTAAAAGGGATCCCTGGGGCAGTTCTCGTTCGGGCGTTGCTGTTAATGAGCAGGGGAAGCCGCGGCTCACCCTAAGGCTGCCCACCCCAATCCCCGCTCTCAGACTGGGCTAAAAGAGACCTGCGGGTCTGGTGGCATCAGGGCTGTCACCCACCCCCCCCGGTGCCACCAGGGCTGTCACCCACCCACCCCCCGGTGCCACCAGGGGTTCTGGCCCAGTGGCTCTGTCACCACCGGCTGTGCCACCACCGAGGCTGTGCCACCACCGAGGCTGTGCCACCACCGAGCCTGTGTCACCACAGTGGCTGTGCCACCACTGGCTGTGCCACCACTGGCTGTGCCACCACCGAGGCTCTGCCACCACCGGCTGTGCCACCACCGGCTGTGCCACCACCGAGGCTGTGCCACCACCGAGCCTGTGTCACCACCGAGGCTCTGCCACCACCGGCTGTGCCACCACCGAGGCTCTGCCACCACCGAGCCTGTGTCACCACCGAGGCTCTGCCACCACCGGCTGTGCCACCACCGGCTGTGCCACCACCGGCTGTGCCACCACTGAGTCTGTGCCACCACCGGCTGTGCCACCATCAAGGCTCTGCCACCACCGGCTGTGCCCCCGTCGAGGCTCTGCCACCACCGGCTGTGCCACCACTGCCTGTGCCACCACTGCCTGTGCCACCACCGAGTCTGTGCCACCACCGAGGCTGTGCCACCACCGGCTGTGCCCCCGTCGAGGCTCTGCCACCACCGCTCTGACTCAGACCTGCGGCTCTTTGCTGCAGCCCCTCGCCAAGGGCAAGGCGACAGCGCTGGCACAGCCGGTGACCTTCCTGCCTGTTCCCAGTGCTCCCAAAAAAGGCTCTGGCTGGAGCCAAGAGCCGGAGCGTTCTCTTCCTGTTTGCAGCAAGCAGCTCGGTGTTTTTGAATCGCAGCCGCCGGTGAGTCAGCGCTCGGCGCGGAGGAGCTGCCAGCGCCCGCCTTTGTTCGCAGCACAAAAGGCTCCGGAGCCCGCACAAGCGCAGGGGCAGAGCCAGCCCGAGGAAGGGCAGGGGCACAGCAGGGCACAAGGCCTGGCTCTGCTAAGCCTGGCCCAGCTGCGGGTTTGGGTTTGGTTTGGTTCCGGTTGGAGAAATTTCTCTCGGGTTATCCCAGCCCCGGCAGCAAAGCTCAGCCCGGCAGCACCAGGAACTCTCCCTGCGCTGTGCTTTGGTTTTCCAGCGCTCCAGGGACTGAGATTAAATCCTGCCTCGGGCTCAGAGCAGATCCACGGAGATTCCAAATTCTCCGGGATGAGCGCCGGGCACAGCCACACTCAGGTGCTGCTCCCCAGCACAGCTCAGCCTCCCTCCGCAGCCCCACCGCGGCTTCCAGCTCCCAAAATCCACATTTGGGGCTGGATTCGCTGTCTGGGAGGGGACAGGAAGGGTTTTTCTGGAGCAGATATTTCCCTTCGCCGGGTCCCCGGGAGCATCTGCATTCCCTGTGAGTGAGCAGGAACGGGAGCCAGGTCCTGGAAGGGAGGAGAGGCCGGGCCAAACCCACCCCAAGAGCCCCCCCGGCCGCCCGAGGCTCGGATCACGGGTGCAGCTGGAAAAGAGGCGGGAGCGGAGCTCACCTTCGTGCACGGCGATGATGTGCGGGTGGTTGAGGGAGGACATGATCTCGATCTCCCTCCGGATGTGCACAAGGTCCTGCTCATCCTTGATTTTGTCCTTCCGGATGGATTTGATGGCGACCTGCGGGTGAGAACAGGGGGGGCTGTGAATTCCCCAAGGAAGAAATTCCTCCCTCCCCTGTTTTGGGAAGGGACTCACAAACAAATCCCGGCTTCCCCACGAGCTCCGTGGAAACAGCTGCCAGAAAAGCCAATTTATCCATTTGGGGTTTATTCTTCCCAAATCCTGCTGCTGCACACGGGGGAGGAGCTGCCCCCGAGGGACACCTGTGACAGCTCCTCCTTTTTGGGGGCTCCTCGAGCCTCCTCCCGCAGGTAGCACAGCCCCGATTTTTGGGGCTCCCCAAGATTCCCCCCGCAGGTAGCACAGCCCCGATTTTTGAGGATTCCAGAGCCTCATTCATCAGGTAGCACAGCCCTGATTTTTGGGGCTCCTGGAGCCTCCTCACAGGTAGAACAGCCCCGATTTTTGGGGCTCCCGGATCCTTTTCACAGGCAGCACAGCCCCGATTTTTGGGGCTCTCCAAGATTCCCCCCGCAGGTAGCACAGCCCCGATTTTTGGGGCTCCCGGAGCCTCCTCACAGGCAGCACAGCCCCGCTCCCGATTTTTGGGCTTTGCAGGGATCGGTGCCGGCGCTGGAGCTCGGCCAGCCGCAGGAATGTGCCCCATGACTGGGAGATAACCACAACAACAACAACAGCCAGCTCCCGGGGTGAGGAAAAGGGAAAAAAAAAATAAATCCCCACACCTCAGGGTTTGTTTGCCTCCAAACCACTTTATTTCTAGGAGTAAGGGAAGGTTTGGATGAAAAATAGATCCCTGCTCAGACGGGGTGGGAGAGCCCGAGTTTTCCAGGCTTTCCTTTGCGTTTTCAAGTTTCCTCTACAAGGAGATTGAAAAGGGAGGAGACAGAGGGGCAAGAATAGACGCCTTCTAATCCCCTTTCAAAGGGGCTGCGGGCACACAATGCGCTCCCAGGGCTGAATTTACAACTGAATCCAGCAGGACCTTTCATTTTTTTTTTTTTCTTTTCCCTCCCGGACAAGAATGCGGAACAGTTTTAATCCCGTCAAGGGACCCTCGCAGCAGTCGCCCGGCAACGGGGAGAGGGGCCACGGAGCCCCGGCGGCCGCAGGGAGGGTGGGAGGGATGCTCAGCCCGGCGATTCCGGGGCCTCGCTGCCCAAGCCCAGCCCAGCAGGCAGCCGGGTTTTGTTAAGCCGGGTCTGCGGCACCCGCGGGAGGCGGCGGGCACAGAACCAGCGGGGTCCGAGCAGGGAGGAGCCTCTGCAAGGGGCTCAGGTGCGTTCCTGAAGTGCCTTGCTGGCCCCAAATCTCATTTTTTGTGGCTCCAAATCCCATTTTTGTGGCTCCAAATCCCATTTTTGTGGCCCCCAAATCCCATTTTTGTGCCCCTAAACCACCCCAGGCAGCAGCAGCCAGTGCGGGAATTGCTCCTGGAGGATCCAACACGTGCGGGAGCAGCGGACTCTGGCCCGGGGAAGTTCAATAACCCCGGCCCGAGTTTCTGGATAAAGCAATACCGAAAGTGTTTGGCTCTTCTGGGAAGCCCAGCCAGGTTTTCTTTCCACTGACCTTTGTTTAGCAAGTTACATTTTAACAATTTTTTTTTTTCGCTGCTGCTGCTGCAGTTACCTGAGCCTTGCAGAGCCTCCCAAATTCCTGCTGGGTCCCTCCATCCCTGCCCCCTGACACCCAGCCCAGCAGCCTCAGCATTTCAGGAGCCAAAAATTCGGAGCATTTCTGAGCGTTTCCTCGCTGCCCTGGAGGCTCACACCCACAAAACTCTGAGCCCGGGGCTCAGGAAGAGCCACACTCCATAAAAGATGAAGCAGCTCCAGGTGATGCCCCCGGATCTCTGGCTGTATCCAGCAGCGCTGGGTCCTCACCCTGACCCCAAAATTAGTGACCTGCAGGCAGGCGGAGCCATCCCATCTTCCCCCAGGGATGCTGAGCAGCGCCTTTGCTCCCAAATTTCCCCTGCCCGGGAGGGATGGGAGCAGAACGTGTCCCCCGGAGCCACCCGGAGCTGGGGACAGCAGCCTCGGGGACGGGCAGTGCCTCCGGAAAACGCTGCAGGGAACAGCCGCGAAATCCCTCCGGGAGTAGGGAGTGCTTCCCAAGTCAAAAAAGGTTTTAATTCCAAGTTTTTGGGGGCAGAACAGGTATTTTCAGCAGCTGCTGAAAGATGCATGAAGCCACAACCTCAGGCGGAGCTTCAGAAGTTGTTCCAGGCTGCGAGGGCAGCGTTTGGTGAAACGCGGGTTGAAATCCAGAAAAGGCTCTGGAATATTCCAGGTGCTGCCTCCTGACACCACGAGGGCCCCAAACCGCGTTTGTGACACCGAGGATTGTCCCACGGGAGGTCCCCCGGCTGTGTTTGGTTTGGCTGCTCGCCAGGGATTGGGAGCCAGGCTGGGAAAAAATCCAGGCTGGGAGGAAAAGAAAGAGCCCGGGGGCTGCCCTGCAAACAGGTGGAGAAAAAAGGGGAGATAAAAAAAGGGAAGCGGGAGAAAAAAGGGAACAAAAGACAAAAAAGGGAAGGAAAAATGGGAAGGAAGGAAAAAAGAAGGGAAAAGAAAGGGAAAAGAGGGAAAGAAAAAAAAAGGCAAAGCAAAAACAAGGGAAAGGGAAAGCACCCAGCAATTCCCTCCCCACCTGATATTGCAGGGATTTTTGTAAGGATTGGGAAAGGCACTCAGCAGGAGCATCACTTCGGATAAAGGATTTCTAGCAGGAAAAAAAAAAAAAAAAAAAAGGATTTTTCCCAGACAAATAATTCATGGAAGTCCTAAAACACCCTCCAGCTGCAGGAGCCTGGAATTTCCTGTCACCTTCCAACCAAATCAGCCTGCTGTGGGTGCAGGTATTTTAAAATTCAGAGAGGAACAAGAAATCCGGGCGGTAAAACGAGATGTTTCAAGTGTCAGAGGCAATTCCCGATTGGCCCGAGGCAAAATCCCTGCGGATGGAGCAGCTCCAGCTTTTCTGCCCGAGCCGGTGCCGGGGGATCCGCGGTCCCTGCCCTCACAGCCGCGGGTTTGGGGAGCGAAAACCGCTGGGGCGAGGAGCAAATAAGCGCCGAGCTGGGGATAAACCTCCAGATTAACCAGGCCCGGAAATGCTGAGCGCTCCGAGGAAGAATTTGCGGGAGGAGGAGAGATTTGTGGGTTTGAGTCTCCTGTTCCTTCAGCGGGCCGGGGAGGTGCTGCTGAGCAGAGCCTTTGATTTTCTGCCGCGTTGATTGAGGGCTCGGTGGCCCGTGGGTTGAATTTGCATGAAAATAAAGCGATGGCAGAGCCCGTCCCGAGGGGCTCCCGCAGAGTTTTGGGGCACAGAGCCGAGATTTCCGAGCTGCAGGTGCGGGCAGCGAAAGGCAAATTTTCTCTGGCATGCCAGGGGAGGGATCCCCGGGCTCTGGGGGTGGAAGCGGCATTTCCAGGCCCGGATTACGCAGCAAAGCAGCGGCTCGGCCGGGCTGATGGAAAGGGCAGAGCTGCCTTCGGATCTGATTTCACCAAGGAAACCTCGCGGGGTCGCGGCTCTTCCCCGGGGGTGTCGCCGATCCCATCTCAGCCCTGCCAGGGTCACCCCAGCTCAGGCCGGGCTCCGAGGGGCTTTTTGGGTCCCTCCCGCCCATGGAATTCAGTCCAGGGTTGAATCCTTGCAGATCCCCACAGGACGGAGCAGCACCCGGCGTTCCCGGGGTTCAATCCCCTTTTCCCTGAGCAGAGCTGGGCCGGGCTGAGCCAGAGCCACTTTCCCCCGCGAGCTGGGGTGAGTCAGGATTTTGGAGAGCCCGGCTGCGCTCTGGGTGCCCCACACCGTGAGAAAACAGAGCCCGGCCCTCAGCCAGGGTGAGAGGAAGGGAAAAACCCTCCAGACTCAAGTGCGGTGTTTGCTCCGGCGGCCGCGCCCCCGCCCGCTCCTGCTCCCAGGAAGCGCGACCGCGGTCAAGTGGGCGAGAGGAGCCGCAGCCCCCCCGGAGGAGGGGGCGAGACCCCCTGGGCTCCCCCGGCCCCCTGAGCCCCCCACGGCGAGGGGGAGCGGGCCCGGCCTGGCCGCGCCGAACCGGTACCGGAGAACCGGGGATGGAACCGGGACGAGATGCTCGGAGCGGGGGATGCGCGGGGGTCCGTGGGGATGGAGGGGGGAGCGCAGGAGGGGGAGGCACCGGGACCGGGCTGAGGGGAGCGGGGGCAGTTCAGGGAACCCCGAAACACGGCAGGGTTGCGGCGGGGACAGGGAGGGACACACGGGACCGGGGGAGATGTACCGGGGACAGAGAGGGACACACGGGACCGGGGAGATGTACCGGGACAGAGAGGGACACACGGGACCGGGGGGATGTACCGGGGACAGGGAGGGACACACACGGGACCGGGGGAGATGTACCGGGGACAGAGAGACACACAGACACACGGGACCGGGGGGATGTACCGGGACAGAGAGGGACACACGGGACCGTGGGATGTACCGGGGGGCACAGTGGGACACACGGGACCGGGGGGATGTACCGGGGACAGGGAGGGACACACGGGACCGGGGGGATGTATCGGGGACAGAGAGGGACACACGGGACCGGGGGAGATGTACCGGGGACAGAGAGGGACACACGGAACCGGGGGATGTACCGGGACAGAGACGGACACACGGGACCGGGGGGATGTACCGGGGACAGAGAGGGACACACGGGACCGGGGGATGTACCGGGGACAGGGAGACACACACGGGACCGGGGGATGCAGCAGGGACTGGAGGGACGCACGGGACCGGAGGGGATGCGGTGGGAACGCCGAGGCTGCCCCGGACCGAGGGATGCTCGGGGACCCCGCACACGGTGACGGTGCCCCCCGCAAGGATCCTTACCAGCTTCCCGGAGCGCTCCCGGGCTTTCTTCACCTTGCCGTAGGTGCCTTTGCCCAGCGTTTCCAGGAACTCGTAGCGGTGTTTGAGGTTGTGCTTGTGGTGGTGCCGCTTCACCGCCTGCTTCTTCATCAGCGGCCGCGGCGATTTGATCAGCCCCTCGGCCAGCGAGGCGGCCAGAGCAGAACCGGAGCCGGTTCCGGGCCCCGCCGCCCGCTCCATCCCGCTCCGGCCCCGCCGCCCGGCGCGTCCCAGCCCGGCCCGGCGATAAATGCGGCGGCTCCGGCGGCCGCGCCTCCCTGCGCCCATTGGCGGCTGCGGGCGGCAGCCCCGCCCGGGCCGGGAGCGGGGATGGAGGGGCCGGGCTGCGGGGACACCCCACGGGCAGCGGGGACACCCCACGGGCTGCGGGGACACCCCACGGGCAGCGGGGACACCCCATGGACAGCGGGGACACCCCACGGGCTGCGGGGACACCCCACGGGCGGCGGGGACATCCCACGGGCTGCGGGGACACCCCACGGGCAGCGGGGACACCCCATGGACAGCGGGGACACCCCACGGGCTGCGGGGACACCCCACGGGCAGCGGGGACACCCCACGGGCTGCGGGGACACCCCACGGGCAGCGGGGACACCCCATGGACAGCGGGGACACCCCCACGGGCTGCGGGGACACCCCACGGACAGCGGGGACACCCCACGGGCTGCGGGGACACCCCACGGGCTGCGGGGACACCCCATGGACAGCGGGGGACACCCCACGGGCTGCGGGGGACACCCCACGGGCGGCGGGGACACCCCACGGGCTGCGCGGGACACCCCACGGACAGCGGGGACACCCCACGGGCGGCGGGGACACCCCATGGACAGCGGGGACACCCCACGGGCTGCGGGGACACCCCATGGACAGCGGGGACACCCCACGGGCGGCGGGGACACCCCACGGGCAGCGGGGACACCCCACGGGCAGCGGGGACACCCCATGGGCTGCGGGGACACACCATGGACAGCGGGGCACCCCACGGGCTGCGGGGACACCCCACGGGCTGCGGGGACACCCCACGGACAGCGGGGAAACCGCGGGAGGGGCTGGGGGAGACCCAGGGAGCAGCGGGCTGAGGGCACCCACAAATTTGGGGTGAGAGAGGGGGTGTGGAGAGGGGAGGAGAGGGAATCCAGGGACGAGGGAGAGAGGAGGGACGGAGAGGGGCGCGGGGGGTTCCCAGGTTGAGGGAGGTGCGGATTTTCCAAGGAGTGGCGCAAGGAGAGATTTTCACCCCGAGGCTGGGAAGGGGAGCAGCCCCAGAGCGCTGGGAGGGTCAGAGGGGCTCTGGAGAAAAGCCTGGAGTGCCAGACACAGGGAATGGCCTCACGGCGGCTGAGGGCAGAGCTGGACGGGGCATTGGGGTGAAATTCCACCCGTGGCTGTGCCGGGACCCTGGCACAGAGCACAGAGTGCCCAGAGCAGCTCTGGCTGCCCCTGGATCTGCCCAGGCCTGGCTGGACATCGGGGCTTGGATCAGCCTGGGACATGGGACGTGTCCCTGCCATGGCAGGGCCGGCACTGGGTGATGTTTTAGGTTCCTTCCAACCCAGACCATTCTGTCCTTCCAAACCGTGGATTCCATAAAGTGTCACAGCAGGGGCGGAGGGACTCGCACAGCCAGACGTGAGTGGCTGCGAGGAGCCCCAATGCACCCAAACCCAGGGAAAAAACGGCATTTAGGGCAAAACCAGGCAGGGGAGAGGCCGCGGGCGAGTGCAGCCTGTGCACCCTCTCCACAGTCACCCCGTGCCCTCCTGGCCGGAGCCGGGGAGGGAGGAATGAGCCGGGCCCGGAGCCGGGGAGCGGCTGAGGCTCCTCGGGGCCATTCCCGGCTCCCGCCGCAGCACCCTCTCCCCGTGTGGTCTCCCTGCGGTAAATCTTCCTTTGGAGATATTAAAAGAATGCAATTATTCCCCAGAACAGCCAAAACAAAGGCGCTTGCCCAGCTCTGGCGGGCGCGGGGACAGCCGGATCGATGGCAGAGGGAGATAACTGCGGCATTACTCACCCCGAGCTGGATTTTCCCAGCGCTCCCGCAGAGCAGGGGGTCCCAAACTCCTGCCAGGGGTGATTTAATCCGGCCCCGGCTCCTCCCCGCGGGCTCGGGAGGTGACACGGAGGTGACACCGAGCCCTCAGCACCTCCAGGCTGTGTCTCGGTGTCGGGAGGGAGCCAGGCGGGTGGCACCGTCCCCTGGCTGGTTTTGTCACCGGGGTGAGGTTAGAGGGCGACCTTTGAGGACAAATGTCCCTCAGGGAAGGTGGAACCACAAGTCATGGGCACAGCCTGGCACCAGACCCGGGGCTGCCACCTGTCCCAGCGCATTAAATGTCATTTTTATACAATCGCGCCACTCCCCGTGTCTGAGATCGCTACCAGCGCGGTCCCGCACGCGTTAAATGTCATTTTGTCACGATTACCACGCACAGGTCTCTTTCCCTGCCGCTGTCACTGGTTTTTATGCCCAGTGGCCACGTGGCACCTCCGCTCCTCGCAGGGATGAGCAGCTCCCGGCTGCTCCTTCCCACCGCCAAGCTCTCCCCGTGCCCAACAAACCAGGGACAAATCTCCCTCCTCGGTTTAAAACCAGCCGGGGACATCCGAAAGCCATCCCGGACTGCGGCAATTGCGATAATGAATTGCGATAATGGATTGTGATCAGGAGCTGCCATAATGAACGGCGATAATGAATTGTGGTGATGAATTATTTACTCAGGAGCCGTTTCCACGGGGGAAGATAAACAAGGCGGAGAGGAGCTGAGCTGAGCCCGAGTGCCGCAATTTCAGAGTCAAAGCAAACAGGATCCTGTCCGGGCACGGCCCAGGGGCTGCGGCAGAGCCGGGCGGGGAAGGCTCCAACCTCCCTGGCTGCGGAGAACAAAGGGATTGCACGGGCCGGAGGGGAAAGTGCCGCTGTCGCTGTCGCGCTGTCGCTGTCGCGCTGTCGCTGTCGCTGTCGCGCTGTCGCTGTCGCTGTCGCTGCCCCCCGGAGCTGTCCCAGCCCTGGGATCGCTCCTGGCTCAGCGATCCCGTCCCTGGGGCACACAGCGAGCTCCAGGCACGGGTTCGGTGTCCCTGCGGATTTCTCGGGATGCTTTTCCCGAGGCTTCCTTGCCGTGGGAGGCAGCGCAGCCTCGCGGAGCTTCCCTTTCCGTCTCCACCGATAAATTCCTCTCAGCCGTCCCCGCTGTGGCTGGGGGGAGGCTGAGGGGGGATGTTTGCTCCAGACCGGCTCAGGAAACCTTTCCCATTTTCATGGGAATGCCAAGGGACGCGGCGCGCTGGAATCCGCTGATAAGGATCCTCTATTGTGGCAGCACCCACGGCTTTCTCCGCTGGGGAAATCCACCGAAATTCCCCTGCCCCGCCACCTTCCAGCCTGCAAACCCCGAACTGGGCTCCTCCCGCGGCCCCAGTGCGTGTCCACCAAAGCCAGCCTGAAATCCAGCCAGGAATTTGGCTCCACGTCAGGGAAACCTGCTCCGAGCTCAGCTGGGTGCTCGCTCACAGCCGGAGCTGTGTCTGCTTGCGGGCTCCGAAATTTGTATTGATTCATTTGTTACATTAAAATCCATTCTGCAGCGTTATCCCTGCTCTGACAGCTTCCACATCCCGGCCAAACCTGCGGCTCTGCCTCCGCATTCGGTGGCCACAGGCTCTGTTTGTGGATTGGGAAAGGAATAAACATCACGAGAGAGATTTTTTTTGCAGCAGGGAGACCTCCCACAGGGAAAGGAAGAGCTCCCGGAGCCATTAAAATGCCAGAGGCAACAAAAAGTTTAATGCTCGCCCCTCGTCCGTGGCCCTGCAGCCCCGGCATTCCTCACCGGCTGCCGGCCGATGCTCAGGCAGATGTGAAACCCATTTTCCCTCTGGGAAATCCCGCGATTGTTCTGATCCTCCCCATCCATCAGCAGGAGAAGGGAAACTCATCAGCGCCAATGGGAACCTTTGGAAAAGTCATTTATGGCCTTTCACAGATGATGAGAGCAGCAGAGGCCACCTCACACCCCAGGAGTGCAGCGGGGGGCTCCAGCTGTCTGTCCATCCATCCATCCATCCATCCATCCATCCATCCATCCATCCATCCATCCATCCATCCATCCATCCATCCATCCATCCATCCATTTTTTTTCTATTAAACCACTCCTTCACGTCTCCCTTCACCACAAATCCACCCCTCAGGTGTCCCTGACACCCTCCCAGGCACGTGGGGCTGCAGAAACTCTGAGGCATTTAGAGTAAAAATAAGCAAAATTCCCCTTCGATTAAAAAAAAATAAAATATTATTTTGGGAGCAGGAAGTGTCTGTGTCTCAGGATGGTGACTCCACATCCGCCCCAGCGCTGGCAGATGTCACAGGAATGGGAGAGCCGGGGGTGACTCTGCTGCTGGTGGCCCCACAGGGCTGGGACATCCCAGGCTGAGGGTGGCAGTGACAGGGGCGCTTCCCAGAGCTCCATTCCCAGCTCCCCAGAGCGGAATTCCCGGCTGGAGCTGGGACAGCGCTCACACAACCCCACGCTGGGCTCCTTTTGGGGTTTGGCACCCACAAAGGGCAGAGCTGACCCCAAAAACTATTGTCCCCGAGAGCCAGGGCCAGCCCAGCTGCATGTCCTGTGCCCATGGCAAGGCTCAGGAATCATTTCTGCTCCACCACCGGATCCTTTGGAGGTTGTTCCTTGAGGAAGTTTCCTGTTTGTGCAGACAATGTCTGCTCGGGAACGATAAACGGGGATTTTTGGCAGCAGGGCCAGCTCAGCCTCTGTGCTGGAGCAGCCACCGGGGCTGAAAAGCCTCTCAGCAAACCCCGAGCGCGGGGAGGTCAGGCGAGGACACGGCCGGGGCTGCTCCGGATCTTTTGTGGCTGCAAAACTCCGAGGCTGGGCTGGGATCGAGGGAGGGGAGCGGGCACGGAGGGTGGGGGATCCCCGGGGCCGCCTGGGGCACAGGGACCGGCCCAACGCTTCCTGCAGCCCCCGGGGCGGGAGGGGCTGGTTTGGGACAAACCCAACTTTTATCCGGGGGAAGCAGCTCTGCGGATCTCCCACCCCAAGGGATTCACTCGGGGAGCTGCAGCCGGACCCGGCCTCGGAGACACTCCCGGTCTGGGACCCTTTGGACCCAAATCCAGCCCTGCCCCAGCTCCTGGAGGTGTTTGGGGATGTCTTCCCACGGGAATGAAATGCTGGAGGAGACGCGCAGCACCCGAGTTATCTGTTGGCCCTTGCACCTGGTGAAATGGGATTTTAGAGCCCCCGGGCCAGCGGGAGGGCTGCGGGCGCGGCTGCAGCCGCAGCTCGGCGCGGGGATGCCATCTGCTGTCCGCAGCTCGGGAAGAGCGCAGCGCGGCCCAGCCCGCACAGCCGCCCCGACGCAGCTGAACTGGGCCGCGCCCAGCACGGCTCAAGCCGAAAACCCCGCCCGAAGCAGCTGAAACCACCAGAACCGCCCTGCAGGCGCGGGCAGCAGCGCCCGACCCCCCGAGCCCCGGCTCCGGTCACGGCTCTGCCACCGGGAGCGCGCTGGGACGAGCCCCGGGAGGTGCGTCCTGCAGGATCCCGTTTCCAGCAGGAGCATCCCGGGGAAGGGCAGGGGAGGGAGGTGGCGGATTCTGCTCGGCTCCGTCGCGGGGAAATCCTGCCCGAGCCAGGGGCACCCAGGGCTGGCACCTGGGGGGTGTCCCGGGGACTCCTGTGCGGCCATGGGAGCTTGGGCTTCATCCAAAGAGAGACCTGCAGCTGCTTTTCCCTCCAGAGCTGCTCCTCTTTCCCGTCACTTCCCCTCCTGCTTCCCTCCTGCACTTCCCCTGTCATTCCAGCGCCCTGGCATCGGGGAATCCCACCTGGAATGTCGGGGGGAAGGAGCCGGATCGCGACCGCCGCTGCCTCTGTCCCCACCGTGTCCCCGCAGCTGCGCACGGGGTCCCTGGAGCTCCTCACGGTGTCCCCGGAGCCCCGACTGGTGTCCCCGGAGCCCCGCACGGTGTCCCCGCAGCTCCTCACGGTGTCCCCAGAGCTCCTCACGGTGTCCCAGCAGCTCCTCACGGTGTCCCCGGAGCTCCGACTGGTGTCCTCGGAGCTCCTCAGTGTCCCCGCAGCTCCTCACGGTGTCCCCGGAGTTCCAAATGTTGTTCCCGGAGCTCCTCAGTGTCCCCGCAGCTCCTCACGGTGTCTCCTGAGCTCCTCACGGTGTCCCCTCAGCTCCTCACGGTGTCCCCGGAGCTCCTCACGGTGTCCCCGGAGCTCCGACTGGTGTCCATGCAGCTCTTCACGGTGTCCCCGGAGCTCCGCACGGTGTCCCCGGAGCCCCGCGGCGACGGGAGCGGCCCAGGACGGAGCGGGGGCACGGCGGGGACAGCGGGACTCCCTCCCGCAGCCCCGGGAGCGGTAAAGGAGGATGTGAGGCCTCGGGAGCGGGGGGTCACAGCCCCGGGAGCAGCCGGGCTGGGGGACGCTGTCCCGTTCT
This sequence comes from Luscinia megarhynchos, assembly GCA_034336665.1. Lineage (NCBI taxonomy): Eukaryota > Metazoa > Chordata > Aves > Passeriformes > Muscicapidae > Luscinia > Luscinia megarhynchos. The sequence goes on along the minus strand of CM067588.1, from coordinate 6,398,445 downwards.
GGGGACCCTCCGGGATCCTTCTGGTCCCTTCCAACCCAAACCATTGCACGATTCTGCGATCCCAGCCTGCCCTCACCATCTCTCGCACGTTTGCACCCCCCCTCAGGCACAGCCCGGGCTCCTCCGAGCGCTCCCCCAAAGACACCTTTTAATGGGACAGCGGCTCCAAGCTGGAATTGCGTCCCCGGAGCTCGCACGGCCCTCCCAAAAACCGCCCGAGGCGGGCGCAGCCCAAGAGGAGGCAGCGGGGTCACTCCTGCATCCCCAGAGCCCTGGAGTGATGGACCAGGCACAGCCCAGATTGTTCCTTTTGCCCAAAGCAGCTGAAAAACTCAGGAAAATCCGCGGGTGTTCCCCACCCAGCACAGGCAGCAGCCGTGGCCGCCCTGTGCCGGGAGGAGCCCGAGCAGCCCCGCGGGAATCCATCCCCGGGCAGCTCCCGGCTCCGGCTCCTGCTGCAGCCCCGAGGGGATCCATCCCCGGGCAGCCCCGCGGGGATCCATCCCCGAGCAGCCCCGCGGGAATCCATCCCCGGGCAGCCCCGCGGGAATCCATCCCCGGGCAGCTCCCGGCTCCGGCTCCTGCTGCAGCCCCGAGCAGCCCCGCGGGACGGCAGGAACGGCTTTGCTGCGGGGCCAGAGGAGCGTCCCCGGGCCCGGCTGCAGGGCTGGAGTTTCCTTTGGGAGAAAATCCTCAGGGAGATCCCGGGATGGAGGAGGACACCCCCAGTGTCCCCTCTGAGCCACCGCTGTCCCCTCTGGAGAGTCCCAGAGTCACCTGTGGCTGGGATGGCAGCGGGGACACAATTCCCACACTGGGGTCCCCGGAATCCTTCCCACAGCAGGAGATTTGGGAGCAGATCCTGTGCCTGGCTGTCCCTGGAGATTTGGGAGCAGATCCTGTGTCTGGGTGTCCCTGGAGATTTGGGAGCAGATCCTGTGTCTGGGTGTCCCTGGAGATTTGGGAGCAGTTTCTGTATCTCAGTGTCCCCATGGAGATTTGGGGAGCAGTTCCTGTGTCTGGGTGTCCCCATGGAGATTTGGGGAGCAGTTCCTGTGTCTGGCTGTCCCCGTGGAGATTTGGGGAGCAGTTCCTGTGTCGGGGTGTCCCCATGGAGATTTGGGGAGCAGTTCCTGTGTCTGGGTGTCCCCATGGAGATTTGGGGAGCAGTTCCTGTGCCTGGCTGTCCCCATGGAGATGCAACAGTGACAGGAGGGGACCCCTGGCCAGTTGGGGGTTCCTCGTGGGGGTGAGTGCCGGGCAGGGAGGCACCAGGATCCCTGGATGTGGCTCTGGAGACTCCTACAGCTGCAGGTCGGTGCTCCTGGGAGCTGCCAGCGCTGTCCCCAGTGCCACTGCTGGGGACAGCCAGGGACAGGGACCTGCTCCGGGTGGGATTCTGCTCCAGGATGGTTCCAGTCATGAATCAGAGGCACAGGGACCTGCTCCGGTGGGATTCTGCTCCAGGGGGTTCCAGTCAGGAATCAGAGGCACAGGGACCTGCTCCAGGTGGGATTCTGCTCCAGGACGGTTCAGTCAGGAGTCAGAGAGGCACAGGGACCTGCTCCGGGTGGGATTCTCCTCCAGGACGGTCCAGTCAGGAATCAGAGGGGCACAGGGACCTGCTCCAGGGAGGTTCCAGTCAGGAATCAGAGGCACAGAGCCTCCTCCAGGACGGTTCAGTCAGGAGTCAGAGAGGCACAGGGACCTGCTCCGGGTGGGATTCTCCTCCAGGACATTTCAGTCAGAGTCAGAGAGGCACAGGGACCTGCTCCGGGTGGGATTCTCCTCCAGGACATTTCAGTCAGAGTCAGAGAGGCACAGAGCCTCCACGGCCGTGCTGAGCCCCTGGCTGACGCCGCCCACGGCCAGCAGACAATCGCCCAGCGCGATGCTGGAGCAGGCGCAGCGCGGGGTGGGCATGGGCGGGAGGCTCTCCCACTTGTTCTTGCCGGGGTGGAACGCCTCTGCCGACTCCAGCACGGTGGGCTGATTCCCTGGAAGCACGAAAGGAGGCGCTGACGCTCCGGGAAGCACCACGAGCATCTCCCGGCTGCTCTGCACCCCACCCCTCATGCGGCTCGTTTTCCCGCTCCTCCCACCAGCCAGGACCGGGATTTCTCCCTTTTTTGTGCTGACAACAATTCCCTTTCACACTTTTGTGAAGGGTTCCCAGAGCCCCAGAGCCTCACCCAGGCCCCCAGCCACCACAACTCTGCCTCGCAGGCAGCCGGCCACGAAGTCTGCTCGCCTTTTCTTCAGGTAGCAGGAGCGCTCCGTCTTCATCCACCCGCCTGGCGAGGACAGGACACCGGGGCTGCGGGACCGCCCGCCCGGAGAAGCCCCCGCCCCTCCGAGCCCCGGCTCTGCTCGGCCGCTGCCCCTCGGGCTGGTGAAGCCCCGCAGAACGGGCTGGGTTTGTCCCCAGCGCGCTGCGGGACCCCGCTGCTTTGGGATGGAGGTTTTCCCACTGCGCTTGGTAATCCTGACTGGGAATCATCCTCTAAGCTGAGCTCTAGGCAGCGGCAGATGGGAGCTGTGTGCTCTGCAAACCCCAAACCCCAAACCCCTAACCCAGCCCTGTGTCCCCAAATCCCAAACACAGCCCTGTGTCCCCAAATCCCAAACCCCAAACCCCAAACCCTGCCCAAGCTCCAAACCCCAAACCCTTCTCTGTGTCCCCAACCCCTTCCCTGTGTCCCCAAACCTGCCCTGTCCCCAACCCCTTCCCAGTGCCCCCAAACCCCCTCCCTGTGTCCCCAACCCCTGCCCTCTGTCCCCAACCCCTTCCCAGTGTCCCCAACCCCTCCCTGTACCCCCAAACCTGCCCTGTCCCCAACCCCTTCCCAGTGCCCCCAACCCCTGCCCTGTGTCCCCAATCCCTTCCCAGTGCCCCCAACCCCTCCCTGTGTCCCCCAAACCTGCCCTGTGTCCCCAACCCCTTCTCTGTGTCCCCAACCCCTCCCTGTCCCCCAACCCCTGCCCTCTGTCCCCAAACCTGCCCTGTGTCCCCAACCCCTCCCTGTCCCCCAAGCCCCTCTGGAAGGGCCAGAGCAGCTCCCACCTTGCTCCAGGTCGAACACATCCACCGTCCTCATGAACTTGGGCTGCCGGTAGAGCCGGCCCTGGCGCAGCCCCCCGAGGCTGAAGAGCTTCTCCTCGGTGGGCACGAAGCTGGAGAAGGCTCTTTTGTTGGGAATGTTGGGGAACCTGCTCCAGGAGCGCGTGTCCGTGTCGAACACCTCGAAGGCGCTGACGGCGTACTTGGACTGCCGTCCCCCTGGGGAGGGGCGGGATCCCGCTCAGGGAGGGGCGGCCTTGCCCCTGCACCCGCCCCCGGGGAAATGGGATTTGCCCCTCTCTGCGCTCCTGATCGCTGCCTCATGACAGCAAAAAGCTGAATTTGCCAAGCTCTCCCCGCTCCCTGTGGTGCTGGCACAGGGACGGGTTTGAAAATGCGCGGGTTTAACCCAGACAAACTCAGATTAAACTGGTTTAATGCAGACAAACTCAGATTAAACCGGTTTAATGCAGACAAACTCAGATAAGGGAAGGGAAGGGAAGGGAAGGGAAGGGAAGGGAAGGGAAGGGAAGGGAAGGGAAGGGAAGGGAAGGGAAGGGAAGGGAAGGGAAGGGAAGGGAAGGGAAGGGAAGGGAAGGGAAGGGAAGGGAAGGGAAGGGAAGGGAAGGGAAGGGAAGGGAAGGGAAGGGAAGGGAAGGGAAGGGAAGGGAAGGGAAGGGAAGGGAAGGGAAGGGAAGGGAAGGGAAGGGAAGGGAAGGGAAGGGAAGGGAAGGGAAGGGAAGGGAAGGGAAGGGAAGGGAAGGGAAGGGAAGAGAAGAGGAAGAGAAGAGAAGAGAAGAGAAGAGAAGAGAAGAGAAGAGAAGAGAAGAGAAGAGAAGAGAAGAGAAGAGAAGAGAAGAGAAGAGAAGAGAAGAGAAGAGAAGAGAAGAGAAGAGAAGAGAAGAGAAGAGAAAGAGAAGGAGGAGGAAGGAGGAGGAAGGAGAAGAAGGAGAGGAGGAGGAGAAGAAAGGAGCAGAAAAAGGAGGCAGAAGGAGAAGAAAGGAGAAAGAAGAGAGGATGAGGAGGAGGCAGGGCGGGCCTTACCCAGCACGTAGATCTTGGAGCCCCTGAGGACGGAGGTGGCGGCGTAGCGGGGCGTGGGCATGGCAGCCAGCGACACCCAGATGTCCTTGAGCACGTCGTAGTGCTGCAGGAAGCTGTGGGGCCGCAGGTCCGAGCCCATCCCGCCCGCTGCGTACACCCGGTAATCTGCACAGGGCGAAACCACCCCCAAATCCCACAAAATTATTATTGGAAAGCAGCAGAAATCCATTCCTCCCCCCCCCTGCAAAAAAAAACCCAAAAAACCATGAAGCTGCAATGGGAAAGCACCAGAAATTCTCCTCCCCTGCAAAAATCTTGCTAAAAATTCCGCTCTAGGAGCAGAATTTGCTGTAAACCTGCAAGAAAGTTGGATCAGAGTCCAAAAGAGCCAGAGAGCAGCAGAGCCCCCCCCCCGCGGCGCCAGGGCTGGGGACCAAGCCAGGGGTGGCTCTGCCTGTGGGGCGTCTCAGCAGGGTGGGAGGTGACAAACGCTCCAGGCCCAACTTCTGGAAGCGCAGAGGATGTTTTGGGGATGAGCAGAGCGAGCCTGGCGCGTCGCCCGGGTGAGATTCTGTGCACAGAATCAGAGCTGGGGAAAAACCTCAGCTGCTCAAGCGGGGAACGCTCATCTCCCCAAACCCAGCTGGGAGCCAAGAGGGGCTCCTGGGGGGAGGGGGCTGGGGATGTCTGATCGCTGAGCTGAATTAGGGAGAGAGGGCGCAGGCAGAGCTCATCAAACCCACGCAGATCCCCCCAAACCTCCCCCCGCAGCTGTCCTGGGGGTCGCTGCTCGCCTTTGGCCGTCACCGAGATGCCCATGGCCGCCTCCCGCAGCGAGCTGCGCTTCCTCCAGCGCCCCTCGTCCGTGCTGTACATCTCCACCGCCTTCAGCGGCTGCTGGTCGCCCCCGACGCCGCCGATCACCATGATCCGCTTGCCCAGCACGGCGACGGCCACGCCCGCCCTGGCCGTGGGCATGGGGGGCAGGGCCGCCCACCGATCGGCGCCGGGGCTGTAAACCTCGAAGGAATCCACGGGCGCGCCGCTGTCGTCGCAGCCGCCCACGGCGAAGACCTGCCCGGCCGCCTCCACCAGCGCGGAGTAAACCCGGCGGCTGGGCAGCGGCGCCAGCGACTTCCACTGGAACTCCTTGGTGCTGGGCGGCTCCATGGCGGGCGGGTTCTGCTGCGGGGTGGGTTTGGGGGTTGTACAGGGTGGGGGAGTCCGGCAGGATCGGCAAAGCTGGGCCCGGTCCTGCGCTGAGCTCAGTGACACCTCCAGGAGTTCCTTGGGTGCCTCTGAACCGCCCTGGGCAGCCCCTGCCGACCCTTTCCACGGGGAAATTCCTGCTGAAATCCACCCTGAGCTCCCCTGGCCCAGCCTGAGCCGCTCCCTCTCCTCCTGTCCCTGTCCCTGGGCTGAGATCCCAAATCCCCCCCGGCTGCCCCCTCCTCAGGGAGTTGTGCAGAGCCAGAAATTCCCCCTGAGCCCCCTTTTCTCCAGGCTGAGCCCCTTCCCAGCTCCCTCAGGACTCTCCAAACCCTTCCCCATCTCCCTCAGGACTCTCCAAACCCTTCCCCAGCTCCCTCAGGAATCCTCCAAACCCTTCCCCAGCTCCCTCAGGATCCTCCAAACCTTTCTCCCAAATCCATCAGGATCCTCCAGACCCTTCCCCAGCTCCCTCAGGACTCTCCAAACCCTTCCCCACATCCCTCAGGATCCTCCAAACCCTTTCCCCACATCCCTCAGGATTCTCCAAACCTTCCCAGCTCCCTCAGGATTCTCCAAACCCTTCCCCATCTCCCTCAGGACCCTCCAAACCCTTCCCCAGATCCCTCAGGATCCTCCAGACCCGTCTCCATCTCCATTCCCTTCCCTGGGCTCGCTCCAGCCCCAAAATGTCCCTCCTGAACTGGACGCAGGGCTTGAGGCTCCTCCCCAGTGTGAGGGGACAATCCCTGCCCTGCGGGTGATGCAAAGGTAAAAATCCCAAAATCTCTGAGGTTGGATTCTTCCTTGCCCCAGCTCCATTCCCTTCCCTGGATTCACTCCACCCCTAAAATGTCCTTCCTGAACTGCGGGGAAATCCCAGAGCGCAAACCCCCCCCGGCAGGAGCAGAGCAGGAGCAGAGGTGCCCTCCCAGTGCCACCTGTCCCCCGTGTCACCGCCGCCCCCAGGGCCGGTACCTGTCAGCGCCTCTCCATCAGCCCTGCGGCTCCAGAGCTGCCTCAGCAGCTCACAAAGACACCGGGCCTGAAAAGAAAACGAAACAAAAAGAGGTGGGAAAATAAAAAATAAGAAAAAAAAAAAAAAAAAAAGAAAGAAAAAACAAAAAGCAAAACAACCCCCAAAAAAAACCAGGCGAGAAGGTTGGAGTCAGTTTGTTCTGCTGCTGCCCGGGCTCCCCGGCCCCCAGGTGACATTCAGACGTTCAAACCGAGCGTCTGCTCTGTTTTCCTTCTCCGACCCGCTGGATTCCCTCCTCCTGGTGTCCCTCACACCCCGACCCTGAGGAATGCGAGCCCGCAGCTCCCCAGCCCCAGCCCAGAGCCGAGCGGGATCCCGGCGGAGACGGCTGGAAACGTTGCTCCATCTCCTCTCTCATTAATTAGCTCATTAGGGAGAGAGGGCCAAGGGAGAGGGACAGAAGCGACCCCGCGGTTTCTCCCCGAGCATCCCCACCTTGGAGCGGCCCCCGGCACAATTCCCGCTGTCCTTGCGGCCGCCGCCGCCCGCTCTGACTCTCGGGACACGGCTCTGAAGGGCAGAGCCAGCCCCGGCCAAAAAAATCCCAAAAAAGGCTCGTTCCTGGCTCAGCTGGGCTGGGGCAGCAGCAGCGCCTCTTCTCCCCCTGCTCGGGCTCCTGGGGGCTGTCCTGGGGATGCTGAGTCCCAGCGAGCCGGGAGGAGCTTCCCAGGGGCTGGAGGGGGAATCATCCCCGAATCCCTGTCCCTGATCCCTGAGTCCGTGTCCCTGAATCCAATCCCTGTCCCTGATCGCTGAATCCGTGTCCCTGATCCCTGAATCCGTGTCCCTTATCCCAAATCCCTGTCCCTGATCGCTGAGTCCGTGTCCCTGATCCCCGAATCCGTGTCCCTGATCCCTGAGTCCGTGTCCCTGAATCCCAAATCCGTGTCCCTGATCCCTGAATCTGTGTCCCTGAATCCCAAATCCGTGTCCCTGATCCCTGAATCCCTGTCCCTGATCCCTGAATCCCTGTCCCTGATCCCCTGAATCCGTGTCCCTGAGTCCGTGTCCCTGATCCCTGAATCCCAAATCCGTGTCCCTGATCCCTGACTCTGTGTCCCTGAATCCAATCCCTGTCCCTGATCCCCAAATCCCTGTCCCTGAATCCCAAATCCCTGTCCCTGATCCCTGAATCCATGTCCCTGAATCCCTAAACCCCTGTCCCCCAAATCCTGTCCCTGTCCCCTAACCCACACGGGCCCCTGTGGGTGCGGGCTGGGACACGCATCCCCCGGCTCTGTCCCATCCAATGTCCCCAAGCACAAATCCATCCCCCAGCTGCGACACCCCTTGGGTTTTCCAGGAAGAGTTTCTCCCTTTCCCTCCCAAAAACCGGATCCGGCCGGAGCAGAGAGCGAACGAGGGGGATCAGAATTCCCTGCCCGGGAATTCCGCCCGTCGCGGAGCTGCCGGGGTCTGAGCAGCCGCAGGCGTCGCGTAGCAACAGCCACCGGAGCCGCTGTCACCCCCGGCTGTGTCACCTCCGGGCCGGGATCAGCCGGGCACCCCGGGATCAGCCAGGGCACCCCCGGGATCAGCCGGGCACCCCCGGGATCGGCCCGGAGCCGCCGGGGGGATCCCCGGGAAGGGGCAGAGACCGGAACGGGAATTTCCTGGTGTTCCTCCTCCGAATTCCTGGCGGTTGTGGCCCTCGGGGACAGAGGTGGCCCTGGGGAGGTGGCAGGGACAGCAGAGCATTCCTGATGAGCAGAGCTCCTGCTGAACACGGAATTCCTGATAAACAGAATTCCTGCTGAACAGAATTCCTGCTGCACACGGAATTCCTGATAAACATGGAATTCCTGATAAACATGGAATTCCTGCTGAACAGAATTCCTGCTGAACACGGAATTCCTGCTGAACACAGAATTCCTGATAAACATGGAATTCATGCTAAACAGAATTCCTGCTGAACATGGAATTCCTGCTGAACACAGAATATCTGCTGAACATGGAATTCCTGCTGAACAGAATTCCTGATAAACATAGAATTCCTGCTGAACACAGAATTCCTGCTGAACAAGGAATTCATGCTAAACAGAATTCCTGCTGCACATGGAATTCCTGCTGAACACGGAATTCCTGCTGCACACGGAATTCCTGCTGAACACGGAATTCCTACTAAACAAGGAATTCCTGCTGAACATGGAATATCTGCTGAACACGGAGTTCCAGCTGTCCCAGGACCCCTGCAAACCCCAGAGCCATCCCAAAGAGAGATTTCCATGATCCCGTTTGCTCCTGCAGCTCCTCTGGAAATGGGAATTGAAGGAGGTGACAGGACACATCCCTGGAGGTGTCCAAGGCCAGGTTGGGGTAGTGGGAGGTCTCCAGGGTGAGGATTTCCAGGTCCTTTCAACCCAAATTACCCCGGGATTTTTTGATTCTATAAAGATTAAAAGCATTGGTGAAAAAGGTCTCACAGCTGGACTGGGATCCAGGAAAATCCCAACCAGTCTGAGCAGGGATGTTTATTTTCATTTATCTTCCCAAATAAATTTTCAGGAGCACACTAAACATCATTTACTGCACGACGAGTGGGGTTAATAAATAAACCGAGAAATCCTGCTTGGATTTCCTGCAGCAGCAGGACCTGGTGGGGGCCCACCCACAATTCCCGGGGCAATTCCCAGGAATTCCCGGCTCCCCGTGGAGCACAAAGGAACACAAAGCCACGATAAAAAGCAGCAGCAACACATCAAGCCTCGCTTCCCACCCCGTCAGAATCCAGGGAAAAAGGATGGAGCCCAGATCTCGCTGCTGCTCTGTGCCCTGCCTGAGCAGCATCCCGGGATTTGTGTCCTGGCAGCTCCGGGGTTCTCATTTATTTCCTTCCCAGGTGAATTTTCACGGACAAATTCAGCCTGGGATTCATAATTAGCAAATCAGAGCCAGCTCCTGTTTCCAGGGCTCGGTGGATTTGCGTCCAGACATTCCTGACCTCTATTCCTTCAAATCCAAAGTGCTGGGATGAGACACGAGCAGCGCCATCCCCAGCCCCTGCCAGCAGCAGAACCGAGCCAGGGGATTTCTCCGTCCAAAGATGAGGAATAATTGCTTAAAATGGCCTAAAAATTCCTTTTCAACAATGCCAGCAGGCAGAGAGTGCTTGGAGAGGGGTGAGGATTTCTCCGGGCAGATCGTCCATGGGAACAACGGAGCAAAGAACCGGGAATGGGGCTGGAATGAAAAGAACCGGGAATGGGGCTGGAATGGAGAGAGGGGAATTGGGCTGGAGTGCAAAAACCGGGAATTGGGCTGGAATGGAGAGAGCCGGGAATTGGGCTGGAATGGAGAGATGGGAATTGGGCTGGAATGGAGAGATGGGAATGGGGCTGGAATGGAGAGATGGGAATTGGGCTGGAATGGAGAGAGCCGGGAATTGGGCTGGAATGGAGAGAGCCGGGAATTGGGCTGGAATGCAAAAACCGGGAATTGGGCTGGAATGCAAAAACCGGGAATGGGGCTGGAATGGAGAGATGGGAATTGGGCTGGAATGCAAAAATCGGGAATTTGGCTGGAATGCAGAGATGGGAATTGGGCTGGAATGCAGAGATGGGAATTTGGGCTGGAATGCAAAAACCGGGAATTGGGCTGGAGTGCAAAAACCGGGAATTGGGCCGGAATGCAAAAACCGGGAATTGGGCTGGAGTGCAAAAACCGGGAATTGGGCTGGAATGCAGAGCCGGGAATTGGGCTGGAATGCAAAAACCGGGAATTGGGCTGGAATGCAAAAATCGGGAATTGAGCTGGAGTGCAGAGCTGGGAATTTGGGCTGGAATGCAAAAACCGGGAATTGGGCCTGAATGCAAAAACCGGGAATTGGTCTGGAGTGCAAAAACCGGGAATTGGGCTGGAATGCAAAGCTCTGCCCGAATTCAGCTGCCTTGGCGCACAAAGAATCTGCTCCTCTTCCCTCCCGTGCTATTTAAAGGAAATCAAGGTCAGGCTCGCACTCTGAATTATTCCTGAATTCCACACCTTGGCCTCCGGCTCTCCAAAATCACCTGGATTTCACCGGGAAGCGGCTCCAGCCGTGCTGGGAGCTGGCAGAGCGTCCCGCGGCCGCGTTCCGCTCCCGGGCTCGGGGAATTAGCGCCTCGTCACTGATTGAACATTTCAAATCCAAAGGAAGGGAAATTGCTTTTGCACTAGCGGAGATGGGGCCGCTCCCTGCAGGATGAAATTCCTCGATTTAAGAAACCCTCCGGGGTCTTTTCCACGTGGATTTGGAGCGTGGATGGGCAGGGGGACCCTCTCCCTGGATATTCCCTCCAAGGAAAAGCCATCCCTCATTTTGGGGAGCTCCTGGATTCGCGGCGTTTATGGAGCTGCAATAATTGGGGATTTATCAGAGCCAGGCGAGTGGGATTCCAAGGGATCCATGGGATGAACAGGGGGAGATGTCAGAGCTCGGCGGCTCCTTTCCCTTCCCACCTCTCTTCTCTCCAGGATTTGGAAATTTTGCTGCTCCAAGGTCGAAACTCCAAGGGTCAGCACATGAGCGGGGTGGAACCCAAATCTCCTCCTGTTTGGGAATGTTACAGGCCCAGGACGATCCTCAGAGCTCCCAAAATTCCATCTGCCAACACCCCCGTGCCAGCAGGAACAGGGCAAACACCCCCAGTGGGGCAGAGAAATCCGTGGGGGAAACTTGGGGAAAAATGTTCTTCCCGTCCCCGTGTCCCGAGGGAAAAGGGGCCGGGAACAGCCGGGTTCTGGTGCCTTTGCTCCAGCCGCGGCAGCTGGGAATGAAAGGAGCCGGCTCGGAATTGTCAGCCGGGAATTCCTGACCTTCCCCGCCTCAGCTCCCTCGCCATAGAAACAACCACCCGGAAAATAACAACAACAACAAAGCCCCGCCGGTTCCCTGCCTCTGCCTGGGAAAAAAAAACGGCAAAAAGAGGGAAAACCATTGGAATGAGAAGAGATTTCATTGTGCCGGGCAGAGGAAAAGCGGCGGCGCTCGCAGCTCGATTTGTACCCCCGGTCCGAGCATCCTCCGGGACGCAGGAGGGGCTGGGGCCGCCCCTTCCCCATCCCTCGGGATCCTCTCCAGCCTCCTGCGATTTCCTGCAGCTGCTGATGGAGAGGGAGAGGGGCTGTGGATGGAAATATTCGCCAGCAGGAGGGTGGCACAGCTCCGGGGCACGGACAAGAGCTGCTTCATTTTTTGAAAGAGGGAAAGAACCCAAATCAACCTTTTTTAAAATCCTGAGTGGGCTGAAAAAATCAGCGCAGCAAGGTGAGGTTTGCTGAGTTTAGCTCAGCAAATTTAATGTAATGTAATTGAATTTGAATTTAATTGCTGCAAGAGCAGCGGGTCTCCCTTCCCCACCCCGCTCCCACCAGGATCCCGAATCCTTCCCCTCGTCCCCAAAAGCTCCCTCTGCCCCAGCGAACACAGAAAGGCTTTTCCAAGCCCTGCAGCCTCTCAGGTCGCGTTTCCAGAGCTCCTTTTCCTCTTTATTTGGGCTGCGGAGGGAACGGGAAGAGCTCGGGCCAGATCGCAGCTGGGGGAGGTCACAGCGAGCCCATCCCTGCCGGGCCTGGGCTGGGAGAAAAGCGGGGAAAATGGGATTGGGAATGCTGGCAGGAGAAAAGCTGGAAATACGGGATTGGGGGGGGAAAAAGTACGGGAAAAATCCCATTGTTTTTCACAAAAATATAAGGGAAAAAAATCATCTTTCTCCACCCATTTTTTGGAAGGGAAGCACGAACTCCAGGATTGGTTTGTGGCTGTTCCTGAAAAGCCTGGGAGGACCAAAAAGGTCCCAAAACATCCCCCCCAAACAGCAATGAGGAATTCCCTCCTTCCCTCCTCCCTTTCCCGGGATTTCTCGGGAATACTCACAGCTCCGGAGCCGCCTCGCCAGGTGGAGCACGGCTGGAAACGCTCCGGATTTTCCCAAATCCTCCGAGCATCCCTTTCCTCCCACTCCCCGCCGGGCTGCGAGCGGCGCTGGGAGCAGCCGGGGCTGGGAATTGCTGCGTGGGAAGAGGAGGGAAAATAAAAAATCCGCGTAAATCCAGCTTTAGGCGCTGCTGGAAGATGTAGGGCACTCGGGGCGGGGAGGGCTTCCCCAGCTGGGCTCCTCCTCGGGGCCGTGCGTGCGAATTCCCGGCGTTCCCAACCCCATCCCTGAGCCTTTTATGGCTCCCCGCGCTCGCACAGGATGTTCTGGAACCGCAGCGCTCGCCCCCGCTCCCCGCCCTGCGGCGGCACCGGCCGGATTCCGGGCCGAATTCCCGGAGCAGGGAGGAAGAATTGGGGAAAGCCGGGGCTGAGAGGCGGCAGAGACTCTCCGGGGAGGGACGGGGGGATCCGGGGTGGATCCCGGGGATCAGCGAGGGCAGAGCCCATCCCATGGATGTCACCCCAAAAAACGGGGAAAACGGGCACGGCAAGGGCGGCTGGGGCAGCAGGACCCCGAAATTCTGCTCCTGCATCCCACAGGGAGCCCGGAGGAGCAGCGGGATGTTGGATCCTTTGGAGCCAAATTCCCAAAATTCTGCTGCATCCCACAGGGAGCCTGGAGGAGCAGCGGGATGTTGGATCTTTTGGAGCTGATTCCCAAAATTCTGCTGCATCCCACAGGGAGCCCGGACGAACAGGATGTTGGAGCCCTTGGAGCCAATTCCCAAAATTCTGCTGCATCCCACAGGGAGCCCGGAGGAGCAGCGGGATGTTGGATCTTTTGGAGCTGATTCCCAAAATTCTGCTGCATCCCACAGGGAGCCCAGACGAACAGGATGTTGGACCCCTTGGAGCTGATTCCCAAAATTCTGCTCTCAAATCCCACAGGGAGCTGGGAGCTGTGGGATTTTGGACCCCTTGGAGCCAATTCCCAAAATTCTGCTGCATCCCACAAGGAGCTTGGAGGAACTGGATGTTGGATCCTTTAAAGCCAATTCCCAAAATTCTGCTGCATCCTACAGGGAGCTGGGAGCAGTGGGATTTTGGACCCCTTGAAGCTGATTCCCAAAATTCTGCTCCCACATCCCACAAGGAGCTCAGAGGAGGGGGATGTTGGAGCCTTTGGAGCCAATTCCCAAAATTCTGCTCCAGCATCCCACAAGGAGTTCAGAGGAGCTGGATGTTGGATCCTTTGGAGCCAATTCAAAAAATTCTTCTGCATCCACAGGGAGCTGGGGGGAGTGGGATTTTGGATCCCTTGGAGCCAATTCCCAAAATTCTGCTGCATCCCACAGGGAGCTCAAACGAAAAGGGTGTTGGATCCCTTGGAGCTGATTCCCAAAATTCTGCTCCGACATCCCACAAGGAACTCAGAGGAACAGGGTCTTGGAGCCTTTGGACCCAATTCCCAAAATTCTTCTGCATCCCACAAGGAATTCAGAGGAACAGGATGTTGGATCTTTGGAGCCAATTCCCAAAATTCTGCTCCTGCATCCCACAAGGAACTCAGAGGAACAGGATGTTGGAGCCAATTCCCAAAATTCTGCTGCATCCCACAGGGAGCTGGGGGCAGTGGCATTTTGGACCCGTTGGAGCCAATTCCCAAAACTCTGCTCCCACATCCCACAAGGAACTCAGAGGAGCTGGATGTTGGATCCTTTAAAGCCAATTCCCAAAATTCTGTTCCTGCATCCCATAAGGAGTTCAGAGGAACAGGATTTTGGAGCCCTTGGAGCCAATTCCCAAAATTCTGCTCCCACATCCCACAAGGAACTCAGAGGAACAGGATGTTGGATCCTTTAAAGCCAATTCCCAAAATTCTTCTCATCCCAGGATTTTTCTTCCCTGACCTCATTCTCTCCAAAGGTGTTAAAAGAATCTTTTTCTCCTCAAAGATGTTGTGGAATGGGATTAGGATAAAACAGGGAGCAGGGATGGGATGATCCTCACCCCCACAGCCCTAAAAACTCATTAAACCAAATATTCCTTCATCTTAAGGAGTATTTAATTAAGATTAAAACAACAAAAATATTCCAACAAAATTGTTTCCCTGGCCACTAAAATTCATGGATTGTTGGATTCTCACCTTTCCACGATGAACACTCGAGAAAAAACAAAAAAAAATGGGATAAATCAGGGGAAAATGGGGAATTTCAACAAGACAGGAAGAGCTCAACCACAAATCCCAGGAAAATTTGTCTGGGAATGATGGATTCCCACTTTTTTTGGTGCCTCAAAAAACCAGATTTTTTTTTACTCCAGCCTGTTTGGGAATGATAAAGGAAGTGTCACTGTTGAAGGGGAAAAAAAAAAAATTAATAATAGTCTTGAAAATCTATAAAATCCCTGCAATCCCACATCTGTTTCCATGGGAACAGCAGGAGAGGTGCAGGAATGACACCAGGGAGGTTTTAATTCCCGGGTTTTAATTCCCTTTTTCTCACCTCAGGCTGAGCCAACTCCATCCCAAAACGATTTCTGGGATGGGAAATGGGGCAAGAGCTGCAGGAGGAAGGAAAATGGGGAAAAAATGGGAAAAATCAGCTCTAAAAATGCAAGAATTTAATTTTTTTTTAATTTTTTTTTTAAATAATGAGGATGTTGGGGGTAAAGAGGGAAAATGGATATTTTTTTGTGGATAAATAGAGAAAATAGGATTTTTTTTGTGGATGAAGAGAAATTTGTGCCAGCAGGGAAAGAAATGCAGAGGATGGCAGATCCCTAATTTTTTCCCAGAGATTTTTCAGTTAATTAAGGAGTTAATTAAAGAATTTTTCAGTGCAGGGAGTCCCTTAATTGGTGCAGACAGCAGCCCAGAACTCTGGGATTTCTCCATCAGATTTTCACCTGCAGGGGAGAAATCCACCAGCTGTGCCTGCCCGCGTGACAAACACGGGGTGACAGCGTTCCAGGCAGGCAGGAGCTGGGAAAAAACGGGAAAAAAAGGGGAAAACCACCCCAAAAACCATCCCAAAGCAGCTGCAGATCCTGGAGAGCAAGCAGCTTGGAGCTGTGGATTTTGTGAATTAAAATAAAAAATAAATAAAGTATAGAAATGGAAATGGAAATGGAAATGGAAGCGGAAATGGAAATAGAAAAAAGGGGAAAACCACCCCAAAAACCATCCCAAAGCAGCTGCAGATCCTGGAGAGCAAGCAGCTTGGAGCTGTGGATTTTGTGAATTAAAATAAAAAATAAATAAAATATAGAAATAGGAATAGGAATAGAAATAGGAATAGAAATAGGAATGGAAATAGAAAAAGGGAAAAACCACCCCAAAAACCATCCCAAAGCAGCTGCAGATCCTGGAGTGGAAGCAGCTTTCAGCTGTGGATTTTGAGAATTAAAATAAAAAATAAATAAAATATAGAAATAGAAATGGAAATGGAAATGGAAGCGGAAATGGAAATAGAAAAAAGGGGAAAACCACCCCAAAAACCATCCCAAAGCAGCTGCAGATCCTGGAGTGGAAGCAACTTTGAGCTGTGGATTTTATGAATTAAAATAAAAAATAAATAAAATATAGAAATAGGAATAGGAATAGAAATAGGAATAGAAATAGGAATAGAAATAAAGAAAAAACCACCCCAAAAACCATCCCAAAGCAGCTGCAGATCCTGGAGAGCAAGCAGCTTTGAGCTGTGGATTTTGTGAATTAAAATAAAAAATAAATAAAAGTATAGAAATGGGAAATAGAAATAGGAATAGAAATAGGAATAGAAATAGGAATAGAAATAAGGAAAAAACCACCCCAAAACCATCCCAAAGCAGCTGCAGATCCTGGAGTGGAAGCAGCTTTGAGCTGTGGATTTTGTGAATTAAAATAAAAAAATAAATAAAATATAGAAATGGAAATAGAAATAGAATTTGGGGTGTGGATCCTCTTCCTCCTCCTGCTCCGTGCCATCCATGCTGGGTGACATTCTGGCACTGTCACATTGGATGGGAACACAGCTGGACCATGGTATAAGACTGAATTGTATTGGAAAATAATTGTAAATCCCCAGTAGGTAAAAATAGTAATAAAAATACGAAATAATCCCCAATTTTCAGCTTTTCCACAGGAGCAGCATCGACCAAAAAAAAAAACAAACCAAAAAAAACCCAGAAAACCAGAGTTGAACCCCAAACCAAAGCTGGAGGGAGCTGTAATTAACTGATTGGAGTTAATTACTGCGTTTGTCAGCAGTGAATGCAAAGAAAATCAGTTTATATCAACTTGTAATTCCCTCATTTGGCAGCAGAGACATCAAATATTCGGATTTTCCTGAATTCGGGCTCCAGCTGCTGCACTCTGAACTCTTGTGTTCCAAAGGTTGCTCCAGGTTTAGTCTGGAGGAGAAAAAAGGTGAAAAAAACTCCTAAAAAAGAGAATTGCAGAAACCCAAAGCATCCCAAATTCCAGGGAAGAATTGGGAGCTCATTCACCTGCTGGGGATCCCAGAAAATCAGCCACAAACGCAGGAGAACCAAAAAATAAATATAAATAAATATAAATAAATATAAATAAATATAAATAAATAAGAATAAAAGAAGAAAAAGAAAAAGAGAAAGAGAAAGAGAAAGAGAAAGAGAAAAAGAAAAAGAAAAAGAAAAAGAAAAAGAAAAAGAAAAAGAAAAAGAAAAAGAAAAAGAAAAAGAAAAGAAAAGGAAAAGGAAAAGGAAAAGGAAAAGGAAAAGGAAAAGGAAAAGGAAAAGGAAAAGGAAAAGGAAAAGGAAAAGGAAAAGGAAAAGGAAAAGGAAAAGGAAAAGGAAAAGAAAGAGAATAAGAAAAAGAATGAGAATAAGAATGAGAATAAAAGAATAAGAATAAGAATAAGAATAAGAATAAGAATAAGAATAACTAAAGAAAACTAAATAGAAATGCAAATGGATTCCTCAGCCCCAAGGAATCATTCCTGGCTGATTTTTAACATCTGCACCGCATAAAACATGAAAACAAAAATAAAATAAAATAAAATAAAATAAAATAAAATAAAATAAAATAAAAGCCGTGGGACCCGCACCCCAAAACTCCGCGGGGTGCAGGGAAAGAAAAGAGAGCCCCGAGGGGCGGCGTGACCCCGACGTGATTCGAACACGCAGCCTTCTGATCTGGAGTCAGACGCGCTACCGTTGCGCCACGAGGTCCCGGCAGCGCCTCGCCCGCCATTCCGGGAAAACCCTCAACGCCGCCCCCGCGCCATCTTCCGCTCCGCGAACCGGCGATTTCCCGCACACCGGGGATCTCTGCGCACCGGGGATCTCCCGCGCACCGGGGATCTCTGCGCACCGGGGATCTCTGCGCACCGGGGATTTCCCGCGCACCGGGGATCTCCCGCACACCGCGGATCTCCGATTGTCCCGGGATAGTCCCGGAGCAGCGATCGCCGCCCTGAGGCAGTTCCGAGCCCGCCGCGCGGCGCTGGCCACGCCCCCTCCCCACAGACACCCGTGTGGGCCGTACCACTGCCCGCGGAGGGGGGGAGGGGCGGCGCGGTGGCACCGGCTGCGCGCTGCAGCGGCGCGGAGGGGAAATCCCCCCCCGGCCCGAGGGTGGGCTGTGCCATCCCGGCGGATTTAAAGGGGCCGCGCACGGAGAGGGGAGCGGGACGTGCGATGAGTTGGGCGCGTTCTCAGCCCAGCCCAGCCCAGCCCAGCCCAGCCCAGTGCAGTCCAGTCCAGTCTAGTCCAGAGCAGCCCAGTCCAGCCCAGTCCAGTCCACTGCAGTCCAGTGCGGTCCAGTCCTGCCTAGTCCAGTCCAGCCCAGTCCAACCCAGCTCAGCTCAGTCCAGCCCAGCCCAGTCCAGCCCATCCATCCCAGTCCAGTCCATCCCAGTCCAGTCCAGCCCAGTCCCAGCCCAGTCCAGCTCAGCCAGTCCAGCCCAGCCCAGTCCAGCCCTCCATCCCAGTCCAGCCCAGCCCAGCTCAGCCCAGCTCAGCCCAGTCCAGCCCTAGTCCAACCCAGCTCAGCCAGTCCAGCCCAGCCCAGTCCAGCCCACTCCATCCCAGTCTCCAGTCCAGCCCAGCCCAGCTCAGCTCAGTCCAGCCCAGTCCGACCCAGCCCAGTTCAGCCCAGGGGGTGGGCAGGGGTTATAATCCCCCTTTTCTGCCTTTTCCCTCTTGTTCGTGCCAAAGAAAAAACCTTCAAGCGAGCTGGAGAGGGATTATTGATGTGGGCATGGAGTGGTAGCACAAGCGGAATTTGTTTATACTAAAAAAGGGAGATTTAGGTGGGAAATTGGGAAATTGGGAAGGAATTCTCCCCTGGGAGGGTGGGGATGGGCTGGGATGGAATTCCCAGAGAAGCTGTGGCTGCCCCATCCCTGGAAATGTCCAAGGCTGCGTTGGATGGGCTTGGAGCCCCTGGGACGGCAGAGGGTGTGGAAGGGAATGAGGAATGAGATGAGTTTTAAGGATTTTTAAGTCTCTTCCCACCCGAACCATCCTGGGGCTCCTTGGAAGCTGATCCAGCCCTGACTGCCCCCGTGAGCATCACCTTCTCCACATCCACGGTCGCCTTTCCCTGTTCCCAAACCCGCCTCCCTTTCCAGAACAATCCCCCCTCCCAGGGATCAAATCCCATTTATCCAGCAGCTCCACGCGCTGGATGCCGCGGGAAAAGCTCATTCCCGTTGGAAGGAGCAGCTCCCGAGGCCATCGGGAATTTTCACCCGGGGAGCAAAACACAGCCATGCCCTGCATGCCATAATTTTGGGGATAACCTCGCCAAGGGGCAGGAGCCGCTGGGATTGGGGTGTGCACAGCTCTGGGAGCCCTGAAAGGGAGCGGGATCCATCGGCTGGGAGTTCCTGACGGCTCCCACGGCGCTCCAGGGAGTGCTGCATCCCTCCCCGACGTTCCTGATCCCTCCCAGATTCTGCTGGATCCCTCCTTATTCTCCTGAATGTCTCCCCAGTGTTCCTGGTCCCTCCCTGGATCCTTCCCTGATTCTCCTGGATCCTTCCCTGCTATTCCTGGAGTCCTCCCCGATGTTCCTGATCCCTCCTTGATTCTCCTGAATGTCTCCCCAATGTTCCTGGATCCCTCTCTGCTATCCCTGATCCCTCCCTGGATCCCTCCCTTCTATTCCTGATCCTTCCCTGCTATTCCTGGATCTCTCCCCAAAGTTCCTGATCCCTCCCTGATTCTGCTGGATCCCTCCTTGATTCTCCTGGATGTCTCCCCAGTGTTCCTGGATCCCTCCCTGGATCCCTCCCAGATTCACCTGGATCCTTCCCTGCTATTCCTGATCCCTCCCTGATTCTGCTGGATCCCTCCTTGATTCTCCTGAATGTCTCCCCAGTGTTCCTGGATCCCTCCCTGGATCCTTCCCAGATTCTCCTGGATCCTTCCCTGCTATTCCTGGAGTCCTCTCTGCTGTTCCTGATCCCTCCTTGATTCTTGTGAATCTCTCCCCAACGTTCCTGGATCCCTCCCTTCTATTCCTGATCCTTCCCTGCTATCCCTGATCCATCCCTGCTATTCCTGATCCCTCCCTGGATCCCTCCCTGCTATTCCTCATCCCTCCCTGCTATTCCTGGATCCCTCCCTGCTATTCCTGATCCCTCCCTGCTATTCCTGATCCCTCCCTGCTATTCCTGGATCCCTCCCTGCTATTCCTGATCCCTCCCTGCTATCCCTGATCCCTCCCTGGATCCCTCCCTGCTATTCCCTGGATCCCTCCCTGCTATTCCTGATCCCTCCCTGCTATTCCTGGATCCTTCCCTGCTATTCCTGATCCTTCCCTGCTATTCCTGAATCTCTCCCGTGTTCCTGATCCCTCCCTGGATCCCTCCCTGCTGTTCCTAATCCCTCCCCGATGTTCCCGATCCCTCCCCAAGAAGGGCAGGGAGAGCTGGGAGATTCCCCAAATCCTTCTGGGAAGGGGGAACACCCCAGAAGACGATGGATCTCGGAAGAAAATCCTCCAGGAAAACGTTAGTCCCAGCCAGTGATGCTCGTTAGGACAGAGCCAATAATTACTCAAATTAATGTGTTGGGGTTTTCCCATCTGACCTCCCAAGCCTTTGGCTGGGAGTTTTCCTGACATCCCAGGAGTGGCTGTGGGGTCGGTTTGTGCTTTAACAACCCCTGTGCCCTTCCCCACACCCATCCCATTCCCAAACTCAGGGAATTTGAAATTATTTTTTTTAAAAGTGCATTCTGGGATGTTTTCAAGAAAAAAGGAGCAAAACCCCTCAGCTCCAAACGACCATAAACCCCACACCTAAAAATTATCATAAATATTTCATTTCTTTATTTGGTTATTTATTAATGTATGTATGAATTAATTTATTAATTTATTGATTCCTCTGGCATAGGAATTCCTGTAGGAAGTGCTCTGCTCTGTGCGTGGGAGCTGCCTGTGCTTATTGACAGATGCCTGTTGATCCATCACTCCATCAATTTCCCAACCCCCCCAAAAAATAAAAAATAAAAACCCCATTTGTACAGTAGAGATTCCTATGGCTCCTGGGGAACATCTCGGGAATCCTTTCCTGAAGAAATCCAGGCAGCAGGGATGAAAAAAGGACAATAAAAAGAGAATTAATGCATTGATGTGTGTCAGGAGAGGGTTCTGTGCCTTTCCCTCTTTGCCAGGGATCCATCCAGGCTGGAATCAGGAAAATTGATGGGGTGGAGCAAAACCCCGAAGCAGAGCCCTGGGTTTAAGCGAGGCTCTGTTGAGTCAGGACCTGCTGCTGACCTGGCTCTGTTAGTGCTGGTTTTTTGTGTGTTTTGCATAGGAAAAACCTGGAGGAACAGGAGAAATCTGAGGGATGTGAGTCAGTCCGAGCTCGTTTCTCTGTAATTAATATTTTCCTACACATCTCAGTGCCAGACTGTGCCTCTGGATTCATCCTGGAATAAAACCAGGCTGGAATTCCACCCTTGTCTTTACACTCGTGACCATTTCCAGAGCAGGGATTAATCCCAAGTTGTTTAAATCTTTAAATTCATCCCTCGTGTGGCCACCACAGATCCTTGTGCAAAAATAAAGTTACATTCAGGAAATGCCCCTGGAGTTCCACCAACTTCCTTGGATTTTTTTTTTTTTTGTTTTTTTTGGTCCAGAGCTGCTCCTCGCCAAGGGCAGCACTGAGGATGCAAAGGTGGAATTGGGGAGGCTCTGCTGATGTGCAAAAATAGGAACAGAACAAAGTCAGCATTTTCCCAAAGCATCAGGAGCTTCCCTGGGCCCACCTGGAGCTTTGGCCTTGGGATAACATTCAGAAAAAAAACTGAGTTTTGGGGCAGCCACAAATTATTTTGGCCTGTAGGAAGACTGGAAGGAAATTCTCCCCGTGGAAAGGAGAAGGGGCAACTTTGAGCAGGTGATTTCTGGGGAGAAAAATATTTTTAAATTGGGTTTTTTTGGCTTTTTTTACCCAGGGCAGCCCCAGGTGCAGCTCTGAGGGGAGCTGGATCCTTTCCTTGGTGTGATGGGATTTAAAAGAATTATTGCTGGTGGGAACAAATCCATCTCTGGCGAGCACAGCTCCGCTCTCCCGAAGAGGTGGAGGCTCCTTCCGTGAGCTCCGGGAATGCAGGGATTCGAGGAATTCCGGCGGATCCGTGGTGGGAAGCACCAAAGAAAAGCCGGGAGCGGCTCTGGGCTTCAACTCCGCCTTCACCGCTCGGCTCCCGCTCCAGGGGAGGGAAAATCCTTGGAAAAGGATCCACTGCCGCCGACATCCGCGGGACTGATCTGCCCCAGCATCCCTCAGGAGGTGCTGCAGGACAGAAGCGGGAGATCCAAAGGCGGGAGGGCAGGAGGAATTCCTGAACCACGAGCAAATCCCGAGTTTCTGGAAACGCCAGGGATGGTCCCGCGGAGAGGGAAGGAGGCAGGGACAAGCTCTGGTCACGTTTTTGGAACTTTTCGGGTCTCTCTGCTGGGAATCGCCGGAGCAGGGGCGGCTCGGCTGGACCAGGAGGGAATTCTCGGCATCCGGGTGGTGACATCCTCGGGCTTCGGCATTCCTGGGGAGAGAGGGGAGAGGAAATGATGAGAGAATCTGCAGAACAAACGGAGAAATCCGCGGGATAAGTGAAGAGAATCTGTGGGGTGAAAGTGAGAACCTGTGGGGTGAAAGAATCGGTGAGATAAATGGAGAATTGGTGTGATAAATGGAGAATCAGTGGGATAAATGGAGAATCAATGTGATAAATGGAGAATTGGTGGGATAAATGGAGAATCGGTGGGATAAATGGAGAATCAGTGGGATAAATGGAGAATTGGTGGGATAAATGGAGAGAATCTGCGGGATGAATGGAGAATTTGTGAGGTACATGGAGAATCTGCAATGAGAGAATTTGCGGGATAAATGGAGAATCTGTGGGACAGATGTGAGAATCTGTGAGGTGAAAGAATCTGCGAAATAAATGGAGAATTTGCGGGATTCATGGAGAATCTGCAATGAGAGAATCTGCGGGATAAATGGAGAATCTGCGGGATAAATGGAGAATCTGTGCAATGAGAGAATTTGAGGGATGAATGAAGACTCTGTGGGATAAATGGAGAATCTGTGGGATAAATGGAGAGAATCTGCGGAACGAATGAAGAATCTGTGCAATGAGAGAATTTGCGGGATAAATGGAGAATCTGCGGGATAAATGGAGAATCTGCAATGAGAAAATCTGCGGGATAAATGGAGAATCTGCGGGATAAATGGAGAATCTGCAATGAGAAAATCTGCGGGATAAATGGAGAATTTGCGGGATGGAGAATCTGCAGGGATAAATGGAGAATCTGCAGAACAAACGCAGATCTGTGGGATAACTGGGCAGTGAAGAGCTCTCCCCGTGCTCCCCCTGATCGCTCAGCTCCCCCTCCCCTCCCAGACGCTTCGCATCAGCCCCCGAGCGCCCCAAACCCCCCAGACCCCCCAGCAGAGGTGGCAGCGCCGGAGCTGCTCCTCGGAGAGGCGCGGGAGGCGCCGCGGCCGCCCCGCGCTCCCGGCGTACCGAGGGACAGGGCGGGGCTGCTGCTCACACCGCCGTCTCCTGCCCCCCGCCCGCCTCCTCCTTCTTCCTCTGCAGCTTGCAGAAGCCGTGCAGGCCGCAGAAACAGGCGAAGGTGAATTGGGGCATCACCCGGAGCAGGAGAGGCTCGGGAGAGACTCCGGGAGACCTGGAGGGGACAGGGGAGGAGTCAGGAGGGAGGGCGGGGAGCAGAGCCCCGAAATCCCAAAACTGGGACATCACCTTGGACCAGGACACATCCCATCCATCCATCCATCATCCATCCATCATCCATCCATCATCCATCCATCCATCCATCCATCCATCCATCCATCCATCCATCCATCATCCATCATCCATCCATCCATCCATCCATCATCCATCCATCAAAATCGTCATCGTCATCCATCATCATCAAATCCATCATCCAAATCACAAATCGTCCATCAATCCATCGTCAAATCCATCAAATCCATCCGTCAAATCCAAATCGTCCATCCAAATCCGTCAAATCCGTCAAATCAAATCCGTCAAATCAAATCGTCAAATCAAATCGTCAAATCCGTCAAATCCGTCGTCCAAGTCAAATCCCGTCAGATCAAGTCAGTCAAAGTCCAAATCGTCAGTCAAATCCAAATCAGTCCAGTCAAATCGTCATCAGATCGTCCAGATCCGTCAGATCAGATCAGATCTGATCAGATCCAGTCCAGATCGTCAGTCAAATCGTCAGATCACGTCAGTCAGATCGTCCGTCAGATCAGATCCCAGATCAGATCCAGTCAAATCGAGTCCAGAGTCAGGTCAGTCAGATCGTCACGTCAGATCAGTCAGATCGTCAGATCAGATCCAGTCAGAATCTAGGTCCGTCAAAGTCAGTCAGATCAGATCAGATCAGATCAGATCGTCCCGTCAAGTCAGTCGTCAGATCGTCAGATCAGATCAGGTCAGATCAGGTCAGTAATCGTCAGAGTCCAAATCAGTCAAGTCCCGTCAGATATCAGATCCAGTCAGTCCAGATCAGTCAGATCAGTCCGTCAGGTCAAGTCGTCAAGATCCAGTCCAGTCAGTCAGGTCGTCAGATCCCAGTCAGATCGTCCGTCAGAGTCCAGTCGTCCAGTCAGTCCAGATCCCGTCAGAGTCAAAGTCGTCCAGATCCCAAGTCCGTCAGGTCAGATCACGTCAAGTCGTCCGTCAGAGTCAGATCAGTCAGTCAGATCCGTCAGGTCAGTCAGTCGATCAGATCGTCCAAGTCACGTCAGGTCAGAATCGAGTCAGATCCGTCCAGATCCGTCGTCCAGGTCAGATCGTCAGATCCGTCAAGATCCAGTCTCGTCCACGTCAAGATCACAGTCGTCAGATCCAGTCAGATCCGTCGAGATCCGTCAGTCCCAGTCAGATCCGTCAGGTCAAGTCAGATCAAGTCAGTCAAAGTCAGATCGGAAGTCGTCAGATCGTCAAGTCGTCAGGTCAGGTCCGATCAGGTCAGAGTCCGTCAGGTCAAGGTCCAGTATCGTCAGATGTCAGTCAGTCGTCAAATCCGTCCCGTCAGATCGTCCGTCCCGTCAGGTCCAGTCAGTCGTCCAGATCGTCACAGTCGTCAGATCCGTCAGTCCGTCAGATCCGTCCGTCCGTCCGTCAGGTCAGAGTCCGTCGTCAGAAGTCAAAGTCGTCAGTCCGTCCGTCCGTCAAGTCCGTCGTCCGTCAGATCCGTCGTCCGTCAAAGTCCCGTCCGTCCGTCGTCGTCCGTCCGTCCGTCGTCCGTCCGTCAAGTCGTCCGTCCGTCCGTCAGGTTTCCCGTCATCATCATGGCAGAGCAAACGTCCATCGGCCTGGCAAACACGTGCATGCCATACTGCTATGTCCCAGGTTCTCCTCCTCCCAGAGGCCCTGGGATCGGCTGCCGGGGACTGCGGCTCGGTGTCGAGACAGGGGGTGCGGGTCCCAGCGCAGCTGAGGAGCCCCGGGATTGCCCCGGCCCAGGGGCAGCGCTGGCGGTTCCTGCACAAAAGGCTCAGCTGGGACGAATTCCCTCTAAAATAAAGCCCCAAACCCAGCCCACGCCACGGCCCAACAGCTGCAAAATTTAATTATGCAAATACAAGGCTGGGGGGTTTTAAATAAATAACAAATCCTCGCAGAAGTGCTGTCTGAAGCTTTTGAAATTGGATGTTTTTAATCAAATCCCAGAATCCCAGACTGGTTTGGGCTGGCGGGGACCTTAAAGCCCATGCAGTGCCACCCCTGCCATGGCAGGGACACCCTCCCAGGCGTCCCAGGATGCTCCAGCCTGGCCCCGGGCTGGGAGTTTCCCGGGATAACCCTCCGGGCAGTTCGCAGATGGTTTTTCCCCAGGCGGGGCAGCGCTGGCGCTCAGGGGCGGTCTGGACTCGGGATGGGATCCCATCGGGGTTTGGGGCGCTGTCACCCCCTCAGGCTCGGGGGAACCCCCATTTCCCACCCCACAGCCCTGGAGGGGTTTGGAGCAGCCCAAATTCCCGGCTGGGAGCAAACGGAGCCGCTCGGTGACAGCGGTGACAGCGCCGGGGGGCGATGCCACCTCCCCGCTCCCCTTCTCCCCCTTTCCGAGGGGCGCAGCTGCAGCACAAAGCCCCAGGCACCGCCTCCAGCCCGCGGCCGTCTGGGTACCCGCCTGGGGGCTCCCAAATTCAGCCGGGCCCCTCCGGAGCTCGCTGTGAAATCGCGGGGCAGCGCCTCTAATGAGCGGCGGGCGCTGAATGCGAGCCCGAGCTCCCCGCTTTGTGCGGCCGCTTTTTGTGCTCCCAGCCCCCGGTGCTGCCGGGGGGACCGGGGGATGATGGGGGGCCGCTCATTCTCAGCCCGGCGCCCCCAGGGAGGGCGCGGCTCCGGGAGGTGGGCGCAGCCAAAAGTGTGGGGGCTGCTCCAGCACCCGCGTTTGGCCCAGGGGGGTTTAATCACCAAATTAAATAACGCTGTCCATAATAGCCAGGGGACAAAAAAAAAGCCCCCAGACCTCCCAGGCAGGTCCCCAGGGGTGCTCTGTGCCACCCCGCGTCCCCCTCCCCGCGCTTTCCAGACACAAAACCCCCCTGAGAGCCTGGGGGGTCTGCCCGGGACCCCATTAGGCACCTATTGAGACATTTGGAGGGGCTCGTAGCGCTCCGGCTTTTCAGGCTGACCCTCTGCCTCCCATTCAGGCGGGGGACAATGATGAATGAGCCGCGGAGAATGGAGGCAGCCCAGCTGAGGCTGACGCTCCTGTTCCCCTTGAAAAGGTGGAAAAAAGGGATCCTGGAAGAGCAAGGAATAATTAAAAAAAATTAAATGAAGCGGCTTGGGCAGCGCTGAGAGAAGCCCTGGCTGATTTGCAAGGGCTGGGCAGGCTCCCCAGCCCCGCGCTGCCCTTTCCTTTCAGGGGAGAAGATCCTCGGGATAAAACTCGGCTGCGGGCGAGAAAACGCGCGGAGCATTAAAAATGTAAAGCTGGAGAATTCTCTTTAGTGGAGCGCGTAACCCCGGGCCGCGTTTGTCACTGTCACGGCGCTGAACTGGGAGCTGGCTGCCATCAGCACGCTCACTTTAATAATTTCCCCGAGCCCGGAAAATGTCTGGAGCAGCTGGAGCGAGTCTGTTCCCTCACCCAGCGATTCCCATTTTCCCTGGGATTTGCCGCACACCCGGGAAGCTCCCTGGCACGCGAGGGAAGGGCGGGGGCGCAGCTCAGGTGACAATTTTAGGTGACACCAGTGGCCGCCAGCCCCAGGCTTGGGATGCTCCTGCACCGGGATATTTCATTCCAGCTGATTTTTCTCCCTCTCCCTCAGCTTTTTTATTCCTGTAGGACACCCTCGAATTCACTTTTTGGCGAACGGGTTGGGAAAAAAACAACAAGTTTTGCATTTGAACCCCCGAATTTCTTTGCTGCCAGCGTGCCGGGCTTTTTCCTCGGGAAAGGAAATCATTTGCAATGGAAATCGGTGTTTTTTGCAGGGAGCCGAATGGAATTAAATTATTTGTGATGAAACGGAAGGAGAAAAAACTTCATTTCATTTGCCTTTCATGATAACTGCTCCATCCATAGGGCCGCAGCCAAGATTTTTAGGAGGGATTGATGATTTCGGGATTTTAAAATCCACTGAGCAAAACACCCGTGGAAGGGTCACAGCTGGGCCTCGCGGGATCCGCTCCCGAATTCTGGATTTTCTGGGTGCTGGGCATGATCCATGCACAGAGTTTTGCCTGGGATTTTTGCTCCTTCGATTTTTGAGCATCCAAAGTTCAGCTCCTGCATCCCAGAGCTCTCAGGGGACATCCCCTCCCTCACAACCCCTTTCCCACACTCCTCATCCTCTTCTTCCCAGCCCCAAAATCCATCCAATTTAGCATTTTTCCAGCCAAGTTTTCAAACTCATTATTTCCTAGCCTGGCTTTTTCATTTTTTTCCCCCCCAAAAAAAAACCCCTCGGATATTTCTCTTCTTACAACCAGTCCTGAGCCAAACCCGCACTTCAAAGCTGCTTCTCTAATGAGCAGCCGAGCATTAAAAACCCAACAACAGAGACAGAGGAGGGGATAAAACCGGCCTGAAAAGCAGCGCCGTCCCTTTAAGGGGAGATAATGACGGGAGAAGATGTTGCCTGGCGTGTTTGCAGAGAATCGCTAATTAAAACATCGCTCCTGTAAAGTCTGCTGATCCCATTGATTCTTCCCCCCACACAGTTAATTTGCTGCTAGGAAGGCAAAGTCGCCAGGGTCCTCATTATAAAAATTTCACTGGCTGCAGCTAATGGTTGTAATTAATAGGTGCAATAAATTTCAAATGGGCAGCCGGGGTGTTCATTAGCTCGGGGCTGACTCAGCACCGGTGGCCTCACCAGTTCCTAAATAATCCATTCCCAGGCAGGCGGGAGGAGGAGGAGGAAGCAGTAATTCCTCACCCAGGGCAGAGCTGGATAAATAATTCCTGGATTTGTGTCTTTTTTCTCTCTTTTTTTTGGGTTGAATTTGGGAGCTGATGCCCCGAGGCTGCACATTGCTGAGCCAAAATTTGGGCTGCTGTTGGGATAATTCCCACTCCTGACAGGACAAGCCTGAGCATCTCCCAGTTTTGGGATGTGGGAATGGGATCTGCAGGGATGGGATTTGAAGGAATGGGGTCTGTGGGATGGGATTTGTGGGATGGGATTTGTGGGATGGGATTTGTGGGATGGGGTCTGTGGGATGGGATTTGTGGGATGGGATTTGAAGGAATGGGGTCTGTGGAATGGGATTTGTGGGATGGGATTTGTGGGATGGGATTTGAAGGAATGGGGTCTGTGGGAATGGGATTTGTGGGATGGGATTTGAAGAAATGGGATTTGTGGGATGGGGTCTGTGGGATGGGATTGGAAGGAATGGGGTCTGTGGGATGGGGTTTGAAGGAATGGGATTTGTGGGATGGGATTTGTGGGATGGGGTCTGTGGGATGGGATTTGTGGGATGGGATTTGGGGAATTTGTGAATGGGATCTGCATGACGGGAATGGGATTTGTGGGATGGGATTTGTGGGATGGGATTTGAAGGAATGGGGTCTGTGGGATGGGGTTTGAGGGAATGGGGTCTGTGGGATGGGGCTCCTGCAAGCCCCTGACTGAAAACCCCGAGGGGAATCTCCCCGAATCTCTCTGTAGAAGCCCCGGGGGGGAATTGGGGCTGGCAAACAGCACCAGGGGATTTGGCACAGGGTCTGCAGTGACCCCCAGCCACCCCCACCAGCGTGCCCAGTCCTGCCTCCCCTCCCAGCTCCTCCCTGCGCTCCTTCCCTGCCTCACTCCTTCCTCCCTAAAGAAAAATCCACCAAAAGGAAGCAGTGAGAGCCATCCCCAAAATTCCTGCCGCCAAAATACCAACAAGGGGCCGGTGCTTGGGGCTGCCCCGTCCCTGGGAATGCCCAAACTCGAGGGTTTGGATCCTGGGAATGCCCAAACTCGAGGGTTTGGATCTCTGGGAATGCCCAAACTCGAGGGTTTGGATCTCTGGGAATGCCCAAACTCGAGGGTTTGGATCCTGGGAATGCCCAAACTCGAGGGTTTGGATCCCTGGGAATGCCCAAACTCGAGGGTTTGGATCCTGGGAATGCCCAAACCGAGGGTTTGGATCCCTGGGAATGCCCAAACTCGAGGGTTTGGATCCATCTGGAAATGCCCAAACTCGAGGGTTTGGATCTCTGGGAATGCCCAAACTCGAGGGTTTGGATCCTGGGAATGCCCAAACTCGAGGGTTTGGATCCCTCGGAATGCCCAAACTCGAGGGTTTGGATTCTGGGAATGCCCAAACTCGAGGGTTTGGCTCCCTGGAAATGCCCAAACTCGAGGGTTTGGATCGCTGGGAATGCCCAAACTCGAGGGTTTGGATCTCTGGGAATGCCCAAACTCGAGGGTTTGGATTCTGGGAATGCCCAAACTCGAGGGTTTGGATTCTGGGAAATGCCCAAACTCGAAGGTTTGGCTCCCTGAAATGCCCAAACTCGAAGGTTTGGATCGCTGGGAATGCCCAAACTCGAGGGTTTGGATCTCTGGGAATGCCCAAACCCGAGGGTTTGGATCCCTGGAAATGCCCAAACTCGACGGTTTGGATCTCTGGGAATGCCCAAACTCGAAGGTTTGGATCTCTGGGAACGCCCAAACTCGAGGGTTTGGATCTCTGGGAATGCCCAAACTCGAGGGTTTGGATCCTGGGAATGCCCAAACTCGAGGGTTTGGATCTCTGGGAATGCCCAAGCTCGAGGGTTTGGATCAATCTGGGAATGCCCAAACTCGAGGGTTTGGATCCCTGGGAATGCCCAAACTCGAGGGTTTGGATCCTGGGAATACCCAAACTCGAGGGTTTGGATCTCTGGGAATGCCCAAGCTCGAGGGTTTGGATCAATCTGGGAATGCCCAAACTCGAGGGTTTGGATCCTGGGAATGCCCAAACCCGAGGGTTTGGATCCTGGAAAATGCCCAAACTCGAGGGTTTGGATCCTGGGAATGCCCAAACTCGAGGGTTTGGATTCTGGGAATGCCCAAACTCGAGGGTTTGGATTCTGGGAATGCCCAAACTCGAAGGTTTGGATCTCTGGGAATGCCCAAACCGAGGGTTTGGATTCTGGGAATGCCCAAACTCGAAGGTTTGGATCTCTGGGAATGCCCAAACCGAGGGTTTGGATCTCTGGGAATGCCCAAACCGAGGGTTTTGGATCCTGGGAATGCCCAAACTCGAGGGTTTGGATTCTGGGAATGCCCAAGCCGAGGGTTTGGATCCTGGGAATGCCCAAACTCGAAGGTTTGGATCTCTGGGAATGCCCAAACTCGAGGGTTTGGATCCCTGGGAATGCCCAAACTCGAGGGTTTGGATCTCTGGGAATGCCCAAACTCGAGGGTTTGGATCCCTGGGAATGCCCAAACTCGAGGGTTTGGATCAATCTGGGAATGCCCAAGCTCGAGGGTTTGGATCCTGGAAATGCCCAAACTCGAGGGTTTGGATCCTGGAAATGCCCAAACTCGAAGGTTTGGATCCCTGGGAATGCCCAAACTCGAGGGTTTGGATCTCTGGGAATGCCCAAACTCGAGGGTTTGGATCAATGAAAATGCCCAAACTCGAGGGTTTGGATCTCTGGGAATGCCCAAGCTCGAGGGTTTGGATCAATGAAAATGCCCAAACTCGAAGGTTTGGATCTCTGGGAATGCCCAAACCCGAGGGTTTGGATCCCTGGGAATGCCCAAACCCGAGGGTTTGGATCCAGCTGGGACAGGGGAAGCCTCACGGTCCCTCCAGGGCTGCTCGCGGTGACACCAGGACCATCCCGGGGGGATTTTCCTCCCCCGCCGCCGCCCTTTGGGTGGCACCAACACAACCAGCCCGAGCCGGTGGGATTTGGGGCTGGCCCCGCTCCCCCCTGCCCTGCTCCCGGCCCCGGGCGGGGGCGAGGGGCCAAGCCCAGCGCGCCCCCCGCCCGGCTCGGCGCCTCGGGGCAGCCTTTGTCACGGGTGAATTTTCTGAATGAGCAAATCCTCATTAAAAAATAATTAAAACGGCCCGGCGAGATTGGCTTAATTCCTTTCATTTTGACGGATGGTGTTTGGTTTTTGATGATTTATGTGCCAGCTCTCCTGCTTCCATTGTTGGAACTCATGGGATTTCATGATTTTCTTCCTTCCACACCTCCTTGAGTCATGGGATTACAGCTGAACCTCAGCTTTTTTCCTTTTTTTTTCCCTCCCAGGACTATTATTTTTAAAGATGCATTCCAGGCTGGTGAAATAAACTTGAAAGCCTGACACCCAAATGAGTCAAAGCTCAGGAAGTGAGAAAAGAAGAACTAAAGGAGACAGAAATTGCTCGTTTCCTGCCTGGGGAGGGGGGGTAGAACCCCACGGGGTTCTTGGGGTGGTCGTGGAGGTGGTGAGGGCTGCAGGGATGGGGTCTGGGAATGGGGTCTGTGGGGTGGGATCTGCAGGGATGGGTCTGTGGGAATGGGGTCTGTGGGGTGGGATCTGCAGGAATGGGGTCTGTGGGGTGGGATTTGAAGGGATGGGGTTTGCAGGGATGGGGTTTGAAGGAATGGGGTCTGAGGGATGGGATCTGTGGGGTGGGATCTGCAGGAATAGGATCTATGGGAATGGGTCTGTGGGAATGGGGTCTGCAGGAATAGAATCTGCAGGAATGGGGTCTGTGGGAATGGGTCTGTGGGAATGGGGTCTGCAGGAATAAGATCTATGGGAATGGGTCTGTGGGGTGGGGTCTGGGGTAATGGGGTCTGTAGGAATGGGATCTGCAGGAATAAGATCTATGGGAATGGGGTCTGTTTGGTGGGATCTGCAGGAATAGGATCTGTGGGAATGGGGTCTGTGGGGTGGGGGTCTGGGGGGTGGGATCTGCAGGAATGGGATCTGCAGGAATGGGGTCTGTGGGGTGGGATCTGCAGGAATGGGATCTGCAGGAATGGGATCTGCAGGAATGGGATCTGCAGGAATGGGATCTGTGGGGTGGGATCTGCAGGAATGGGATCTGTGGGGTGGGATCTGCAGGAATGGGGCCTGTGGGAATGGGATCTGCAGGAATGGGATCTGCAGGAATGGGATCTGCAGGAATGGGATCTGCAGGAATAGGATCTATGGGAATGGGTCTGTGGGGTGGGGTCTGCAGGAATGGGATCTGTGGGAATGGGATCTGCAGGAGCAGGATCTGTGGGAATGAGGGTCTGTGGGAATGGGATCTGCAGGAATAGGATCTATGGGAATGGGGGTCTGGGGGAATGGGGTCTGTGGGGTGGAATCTGTGGGAATGGGATCTGGGGGGTGGGATCTGCAGGAATGGGGCCTGTGGGAATGGGATCTGCAGGAATGGGATCTGCAGGAATGGGATCTATGGGAATGGGTCTGTGGGGTGGGGGTCTGCAGGAATGGGGTCTGTGGTGTGGGATCTGCAGGAATTGGGTCTGTGGGAATGGGGGTCTGTGGGGTGGGATCTGCAGGAATGGGGTGTGTGGAGTGGGATTTTGAAGGGATGGGGTTTGCAGGGATGGGGTTTGAAGGAATGGGGTCTGAGGGATGGGATCTGTGGGGTGGGATCTGCAGGAATAGGATCTATGGGAATGGGTCTGTGGGAATGGGGTCTGCAGGAATAAGATCTATGGGAATGGGTCTGTGGGGTGGGGTCTGGGGGTGGGATCTGCAGGAATGGGATCTGCAGGAATGGGGTCTGTGGGGTGGGATCTGCAGGAATGGGATCTGCAGGAATGGGATCTGCAGGAATGGGATCTGTGGGGTGGGATCTGCAGGAATGGGATCTGTGGGGTGGGATCTGCAGGAATGGGATCTGTGGGGTGGGATCTGCAGGAATGGGGCCTGTGGGAATGGGATCTGCAGGAATAGGATCTATGGGAATGGGTCTGTGGGGTGGGGTCTGCAGGAATGGGATCTGTGGGAATGGGATCTGCAGGAGCAGGATCTGTGGGAATGGGGTCTGGGGGAATGGGGTCTGTGGGGTGGGGTCTGCAGGAATAGGATCTATGGGAATGGGGTCTGGGGGAATGGGGTCTGAGGGTGGAATCTGTGGGAATGGGATCTGTGGGGTTGGATCTGCAGGAATGGGGTCTGCGGGGTTGGATCTGCAGGAATGGGATCTGCAGGAATGGGGTCTGCGGGGTGGGGTCTGTGGGGTGGGGTCTGGGGGTGGGATCTGCAGGAATAGGATCTGCAGGAATGGGATCTATGGGAATGGGTCTGTGGGGTGGGATCTGCAGGAATGGGGCCTGTGGGGTGGGGTCTGCAGCACTCCCTCCTCTCCCACCCCATCAGACTCTGCACACGTAGAAAGCCCCCGACCTGCCGAGCCCTGCCCTGCGGTCACACCCATCCCCCTCTCCTGCTCCGGCCACCACCTCCCCTCCCCCCCCGTGACCAGCCAGGCCACCACCTCCCCCGGGGACCTTCGGGGACAGTCCCTGCCTGGCACCGACTGCTGGGGCCAGCTCTGGCCTGGGAGATGGGGCTGGAGGTGCCCAAATTCCCCGGACCCCCTGAACCCCCCGGACCCCCCGCTCGGGGCAGCTGCACCCCTGGCAGTGCCCCTGGCAGTGCCCTTGGCCTCTGCCCGCCGCTTTTGTCCCGGGGGATGAGGTGGGGACGCTTTGAACCGAGTGGGAAAAGCTCCAAAACCCAAAGAAAAGCGGCCCCAGGGCTTGGGGCTGAATGGGGCCGGCCCCGAGCTGCTTTTGTCTCCCCAGCCCTGTGGTAACGCCCTGCCAGGCTCCAGTGCCCCCTTTCACGCCTGGTGTGACCCCAAGGAACGCGAGCAGCTCCCGAGGGGCTCGGGGAGCGGCGGGAGGTGCCCGAGGGTGCAGTCCCTCCTCTGTGTAGCCCATGGCTTTTCGCCCTACATGAGTTAGGGAAAGCAATCACATAGGAATAAAAAGCCATAAACCACAGCAGAGGCTGAGCCAGGACAGGGCAGCGGTCTGGGGAAAAGGGGAGGGAGGATGGGGGAAAGAACGGGCTGAGCTGGCCTCCCTCCCTGCGAGCAGCTGGAGCACAACCCCAAAGCCAGGGTGAGTTCACACCCCAAAATCTGGATGGGTTCCTACCCCAAAACCTGGGTGGGTTCACACCCCCAAACCAGACTGGGCTCCTACCCCAAAACAAGGGTAGGTTTCCACCCCAAAACCAGGGTGAGTTCTCATCCCAAAATCAGGATGGGTTCCCACCCCAAACCAGGGTGAGTTCCTACCCCAAATCCCACCCCAAACCAGGGTGGGTTCCCACCCCAAAACCAGGGTGAGTTCCTACCCCAAATCCTACCCAAAACCACGGTGGGTTCTCATCCCAAACCAGGGTGGGTTCTCATCCCAAACCAGAGTGAGTTCCTATCCCAAATCCTACCCAAAACCACGGTGGGTTCACACCCCAAACAAGGGTGGGTTCTCATCCCAAACCAGAGTGAGTTCCTATCCCAAATCCTACCCAAAACCACGGTGGGTTCACACCCCAAACAAGGGTGGGTTCTCATCCCAAACCAGAGTGAGTTCCTACTCCAAATCCCACCCCAAAACCACGGTGGGTTCTCACCCCAGACCAGGGTGAATTCCTACCCCAAATCGCACCCCAACCCAGGGCGGGCTCCCACCCAAGCCCCCCTCAGCACCACGGGTGGCCTCCCCTGGGCTGTCCCTGGTCGGGAGGAGCGATCCCGGCCCGGAATGTTCGCTCTCTGCGCCGGGAGCTGCCCGTGCCCCGCAGGAGCTGGAATTGCCGGCGCAGCTTGCGAGCCGCGGCCGGGATGAATCGCAGCGTGCCCAGGGAGCAGCTGGAGCGGCTGATTTCCCCTCTGCCGGTGTCCTGGCCTGTACCTCGGCCCTGTCAGCAGCTGGCATCGTTTCCAGAATCCCAAGAAACCCGGCAAACCCGCGGCTAAAACCTGCCTGCAAACGGAGCTGCACAAATTTCCACCTGCAAGATCCCTCCGAGGAGGAGCTGCTAAATCCCATTTTTAGGGACAAACCCCATTTCTAGGGACACACACTCACCTCGGGGGTGCAGCCTCACCCTGTCCCGCAGCTGCTTTGAAAATGGGACTTTTGGGGCCACCTAAAACTGGGGGACTTGCCCAGGAGCAGGAGCGCCGCCGCCCCCGGAGCTCACCTGGCTGCGGGCGGAGGATGCTCGGCCAGGTTCATCCAACAGAGCCGCCTTTGTGGGCTCAGACAAAGGCCCAAAGAGAGGTCTGGCTGCCAGCCCTCCCCCCCCGGCTCCCCCCCGGGCCTTTTCGGGGGAGTTTCCGTCTCTGGACGCACCAAAGAGGCGCTCGGGACGAGGTGCCGCGTTTTTGGGGGGCAGCAGCTCCGGCGCGGCCCTGGCACCCCTCGGGTGCCACCGGCAGTGCCCAGGCTGTCCCTGGCAGAGCTCTGGCCTCTGCTCCGGCTCATCAGCGGCTGTTAATTGCCAGGAGCTGATGAGGTCAGGGTGGGAGAGCCCCTTCCTGGCTGGAATCCTTGGGAATTCCAGGTTCTCGGAGCAGCAGGGAGGGATTCTGCCGCGGTTTGCAGAGGCAAAGAACGCGACTTGGACCCACCGAGCGCACTCGGAGCGCAGGGCAGCTCCGAGCTGGTGCTTCCCAAGGTTCTCCCTCTCTTATCTCCCGGGAATGATGAGAAAGGGTCGCTGCGTGCCCCACCTGAGACACGGCCACGGTCCCCTCCTGGAATCCCAAACCTGTTTGGGATGCTCTGGAGCATCCCTTGGTCCCAAAACGATGGGATTTTGGTGGGAAGACCTTTTGGGAAACCCCCCAGGTGTGGGGGACACACCAGGACCCCCACGTGGGTCCCTGCCCCGCACGTCCAGCACCCACCCGCCCCAATCCCTCCAGATCAGCCCCACGGAGGAGAGGGACAAACCGTCCGTCTGTCCCCGGGGGCGCTCTGGGATGTGGCCCCGCGGCACCCGGCGGGGCACGGGCTGCTGTCCCCAGCCTGGCAGCACCAGGACGCGTGTCCGTCCCGGTGCCACCGTGCCCTGTCCGCGCCCCGGGAGCGCCCGGAGCCGCCGGCCGAGCGCGCTGAGCTCACCTTTGGCAGCGCGGCGCGCTCTCCGCGGGGAGGGCCCGGTGCCACGGCAGCGCCGGCACCGTCCCGTCCGCCCCGAGCCCCGGAGCTGCTCGGGGGGTTCACCCCGCTGCTCCCAGCCTCAGGGGGGTGATCCTTTGGACCCCCCAACTTGCTGTTGCTGCCACCCCCGAGCTGCGCTGGCTGAGGTGGTTGAGCTGCGAGGGGCTGGGAGGGAGGGAAGGGGGGAGGGAAGGAGGGAGGGAGGGAGCGGGGTCAGGTATTTCTCCCTCCCCGGCTCGCAGGGCCGGTAACAAAGGCGCTATTGAGCTGCAGCCGCTCTGGTCTGTGAAGCAGAAACCTCTTGTATCTCCCCCGGAGCCTTTGATGTGCCTCCCCCGTGCGACGGGGATTACTCATGTCCTGCTGCTCGGGCACCGCTGCCAGCGCGCCACGGAGGGGGGACAAACCCGGGAACGTCCCTCCGGCCCCGGGCACCCAGCGCTCACCCCGCTCCTGCCCCTCCTCCGCTCCCCGAGCCCTTCCTCCCTGCGACACCCCGAAATTTGGGGACCCGCGCGGTGCCCAGCCGAGCGCGGCCTCGCATTCCTCTCCTGTAATTAAAGCCGGTGCGCTGGGTGGAGGGGGAATTTCCCGAAGGGTTTTACTGGCGTCTGGACAAGGGTCAGACAATGAGAACGTTTGACTGGGTGCCCAAATCCGCCGTATCTTGGATACGCTCAAAGCCTCCCCCGTGCTCCTGGTCCCAGGCGCTGCTCTGGGGAGGTTTGGGCAGGTTGGGAGGTGGGGACGGCGCGGGGGGAGCTTGGGGACCCTCACAAAACCTCCAGAGCCCTCAACCCAGCCAGGCTGCCCCAAAAATGCCGACGCTTGAACAGCACAAAGCCTGGCACCGCATTCCCGGCGGGATGCGCCTGGAAATCCTGGCTAGAGGCAGCAAACGCACCTCGGAGAGTCCCAGCGCTCGGATCGACGCTTTAAAAAGCGCTCTGCTGCCTTCAGCAGGGCCCTGCCTCAATCCCGGGGCTCCAGCGGCGCTGGGGGCTCATCCTGGTTTTTCCAGCCCCGGGGGATATTTGGGATGCGCAGGAAACATCCGAGTTTCCCCAAAGCGCTCCAGCGCCGTCGGAAATCTCATTTCCCTCCGGCGCCGCCGGTTCTGCAGAAATCCCCGGGCGCTCCCGCGGCAGCCAGAGGGGCTCGAGTGGGGATCGCCCCCGGAGCGGGGGGCCCTGGGGTGCCCGAGAGGAGGGCGCCCGAAAGGAGGGCACCCGAAATCGGATCCTCCACGGCGCCGCGCCCGGGGCTCAGCCCCGCCTTTCCCGGCTCCCCGCCCGTGTCCCAGGTGCGGGCAGAGCCCATCCGGGGGTGCTCCAACGAGAGATGGGCACAAATAAACCCCCCGAGGACCGGGATGGACAGACGGACAGACTGACGCCCCGGAGCAGAGCTGGCACACCTCCTCTCCCACGCACATCCCCCCCAGCTGCATCCCGAGCAGGTGGAACCAGCCTCAGTTTTGGGGGTCCAGCTGCAGCTCCGTGCCCCCATCAGGCCCCAACTCCTGGTGGATTTTTAAACACCAGCCCTCAGATTTTGGGGAGCTGCTCAAGCCAGGATCCATTTCCAAGCTGCCTTGACAAGCGGCTCCAGCCCAGGCAGATTAGATCTAATCACATTCCTGAGGCGCCGGGATCGCCAATCGGGGATTTAGAGAAAATTTGTCATTGCAACAACGTCACTGCCCAGCCCTTCCCTCGCTGCCCAAGTCGTCATGCCCGGACTTTTTGGCTTCATGGGAACACTTCCCATGGAAAAAGGGAGGCTCTGGAACCTTTGTGCTGCAGCTGAAGGTGCACTGGTTGTCTGTCCCTTGTACATCCCATGCACGGGGTGATTCCGGGGTTTTTTAGGGATTTTAATCAGTTTTCTCATCACCACCCGATTTTCTACCGAGTGCTGCTTGAGCAGAACCCAAATCTTTCCAGAATTCCCCATAACTCTTCCAGGAGCAAAGAGGGGGAAGCTGAGGAACCTCCCCAGATCCTGCAAATCTCAGCAGAGAGAGCCGGGGGTGAGCCCAGAGCGTCTCCAGCGCTTTGTGGAGCCATTCCAGGGAAATGTGCTCCATAAATCCCCATTTCCACCAGGGCAGCACTGCAGGCTGAGCCCGGCTCCCTTCCCCACAGAGAATCCGCTTTGGGAAGGGCCAAACCTGATTTCCAGGTGCACACACAACCCCAGGTTCCTTCCGGAGCACAGAATCCAGCTCTGCTCTGTTGGGAGGAGGGAAATCTTCCATTCCTGGCTACTTCTGCACTTTGCCTCATTCCCTTCGGGGGGCTCCTGCCCACCCCTCTCCAGGAGAGCAGCGGCTGCTCCCTGGCAGCCCAGGAGATGTTTTCCTTTCCCAGCAGGAATTCCAGGCTTTCCCTACACCAGGATTTTGGGTATGAAAAGTGGGGCTGGCGAGGTGCTGAGGGGACAGCGCTGTCCCACGCCAGGCTCCCACAGGAGTGGCTTTTCCGTGGTGCCCGAGGCTGCAGAAATGTTCCCCCAGGATAAGTTGGAGCCAGGAGGGATGTTTTACATCTCCAGCTCCTTTTCCTACTCAGCCTCAGGCACAAGAGCAGCCTGGAGGAGCTGCAACCTCTCCTTCTCACTTTTCCATCCGGAGCAGCCACTTCCAGCCCTCCTCCCCTCTTCCCCACACGCCTTGTTTTAGGTGGAAAGGTTTTCCTTTGTACCAAGAAAAAACCTCCTCCAGCCCTAAACTATTTAGCTTCTTAGCTTGCTGGAAATTAATTTCTGTGTGACACCTCAAATCCCTCCTGAGCAGGGAAGTGACCCTTGGAGGATCCCAAAACCATCCCCTGTGCATCCCAGCCCAAATCCCAAATCCCCCAGCCCCACTTCCCTTTGCAGAGCACCAATTCCTCTGGGTTTTATTTCCAGGTTTAAGGATGGGAGACGCAGAGAGGGAAGGGATGAAATAATGACCCAGATCTGCTCCTGCTCACTGGCCAGCAATTTTTCCATGGAGCCCATTGGGAGAGGGCAGCAGCAGCTCGGGAATGCAGCTAAAGCCCTCCCTAACAGGATCCTCCCGGGCCTTGTGGCACATTCCTGCTCACAGACAGCTCAGCTCCTGCTGCCCCTCATGGAATTAAGTCTGGGCTGCGAGGCAGGAGATGCTGCAGCTGCCAAGGGGGAATTTGTGTGTTTGCCAGAGCAGCCACAGGGCTGGGGAGGGATGGATCACTCAGGGATGGGGGATTGATGGTCTGGATCAGGCAGGGATTTGGGGATTGATGGTCTGGATCACTCAGGGATGGACGATTGATGGTCTGGATCAGGCAGGGATGGGGGATTGGTGGTCTGGATTTGGATATAGATCAGGCTCAGTGGTCTGGATCACTCAGGGATTGATGGTCTGGATCACTCAGGGATTGATGGTCTGGATCACTCAGGGATTTGGGGATTGATGGTCTGGATCTCTCAGGGATTTGGGGATTGATGGTCTGGATCACTCAGGGATTGATGGTCTGGATCTCTCAGGGATTTGAGGATTTATGGTCTGGATCACTCAGGGATTTGGGGATTGATGGTCTGGATCTCTCAGGGATTTGGGGATTGGTGGTCTGGATTTGGATCTAGATCAGGCTCAGTGGTCTGGATCAGGCAGGGATGGGGGGATCAGTGGTCTGGCTCCAGAAGGGATTTGGGATCCATGGTCTGGCTCCATCAGGGTCAGGGGTCAGGAGTCTGGCTCCAGCAGGGGTCTGGAGTCTGGTCTCTGGCCCTGGCAGGGATGTGGAGCTGCAGCCAAGCCAAGTGCAGGAGCTGGACCCTGGTGAGGTCTGTGCTGCCCTGGGAACTCCAGGAGCTCCCCTGGCACTGGAAGGAGAGGGGCTGAGGGGCTGGTCAGGAGTGCCCAGGGCACAGGGAACAGCCAGAGGCAGGAATTGGATGGGAGAGGGAGGGAAGAGCCCATTGGGGCAGTGGGGATGCTTTGTCAGGGGAAAAAGCTGAAGGCAGCGTAAAAACTTCAGCTCCCCTGGGAAGAACCTCAGCTGACCCCAGAAACTCCAAGGATGTCACCCTGGGCACAAATTTGGGAAGAAAAGAGATCCACCCTTCTCCTTCACCACCCATCAGGACACAGCCACGGGGGGAAGTTATTGTGGATTTACAGAATATTTCTCATTGCAGCAATGTCACTCCCCAGCCTTCACCTCAATCTCAAATCATCATTCTCTTCTTGGCTTTATAGGGAAAATTTCCCACGGAAAAATGAGGCTCCAGAACTTTTCTTGGACAGCTCGAGGGGCAGAGGGTGGTTAATCCTCTCGCAGCTTCTCCTGCCCTCCCAGGCTTTGGGACTCCCTGTCCATTCCCGTATTTCTCTGTTATTCCCAGTTATTCAGTTTTCCCCATTTCCCCTCTTTATTCCCCGTTTTTCCCTGTTGTTCCCCTTTATTCCTGTTATTCCCCATCATTCCCTGATGTTCCTCATAGTTCCCTGTCATTCCCTGCAATTCCCAATTATTCCTTATTTTCCCCTGTAATTCCCAATTATTCCCCATTATTCCCTGCTATTCCCCATTATTCCCTGATGTTCCCCGTTATTCCCTGATGTTCCCTGTAATTCCCAATTATTCAATTTCCCCATTTCCCCCCGTTATTCCCTGTATTTCCCGGTTTCTCCCTGCTATTCCCCATTATTCCTGATGTTCCCTGTAATTCCCGATTATTCGGTTTCCCCATTTCCCCCCGTTATTCCCTGTATTTCCCGGTTCTCTCCTGTCCCAGCAGGAACTCCCCTGGATCCCGAGTCCCTTTTCCACCCTGGAGCTGCTCCCGTCACTTTTCCCCGCCCCGCGCAGGGCACCGAGGGCCCCCTGTGCCCTCCCAGGGACAGCCACGCCCGCGGGGGTCCCAGCCCCACGGGGACACCCCAAAATTCGGGGTGAGGCTGCCCCAAACCTGTCCCTGCGCCCGGAGCCATCCCAGCCGCGCTCCCGCTGCCGCCCCTCGCTGGGGACAAAACCCGGCGGGGACATTTTTTTGGAGCCACCCCGGGCACAGAGCGTCCCCAAAACCCCCGCGCGACCCCCGGGACCCCTCCGGGCAGCCCGGACCCCGCAGGCGGTTCCCGTCCCCGAGCGCTTCCATCGGTTTCGGTGTGCCCGGCCGCCGTCCCCGCGCGGGCGGGACGCGCCGCTCCCCTCGGCTCGTTTCGGGGCTGCCGCACCGCACCGGGGCCGAGCGCTCCCTCTCCCTCTTCCCTTCTCCCTCTTCCCTTCTCCTTCTCTCCCTCTCTCCTTCTCCCTCTGTCCCTCTCCCTCTTCCCTTCTCCTTCTCCCTCTTCCCTTCTCCTTCTTCCTCTCTCCCTCTCCCTCTTCCTCTCTCCTTCTCCTTCTTCCTCTCCCTCTCCTTCTCCCTCTCCCTCCCTCTGTCCCTCTCCCCCTCCTTCTCTCCTTCTCCTCTCCCCTCCCTCCTTCTCCCTCCTCTTCTCCCTCTCCCTCTCTCTCCCTCTTCCCTCTTCTTCTCCCTCTCTCTCCTCTCCCCTTCTCCTTTCTCCCTCTTCCTCCCTTCTCCCTCTCCTTCTCTCCCCTTCTCCCTCTCTCCCTCCCCTTCTCCTCTCCTTCTCTCCCTCTCTCCTCTCCCTCTCTCCCTTCTCCCTCTCCTTCTCCCTCCCCTTCTCCCTCTCCTTCTCCCTCCCTCTTCCTCTCTCCCTTCTCCCTCCCCTTCTCCCTCCCCTTCTCCCTCTCTCCCCTCTCTCCCCTTCTCCCTCTCCTCTCTCCCCCTCTCCCTTCTCCTTTTCTCCCTCTTCCTCTCTCCCTCTTCCTCTCCTTCTCCCTCTCCTCTCTCCCCCTCCCCTTCTCCTTTTCTCCCTCTCCCTCTCTCCCTCTCCCCTCTCTCCTTCTCCCTCCCCTTCTCCCTCTCCCTCTGCCATCCCGGAGCTGCAAGTTGGCAGCCGGAGGAAGGACAGGCTGGGATGCGGCTCCAGCCCTTCCCGCACCCTCGCCGGGTGATCCGGGGAGACCCAGCCGGGCTCCAGCCGGGCTCCAGCCGCTCCGAGCCCTTCGGAACTCCCCAGCCCGCGGGTTTGCTCCCACCGCGAGCAGAGCCAAAGTGCTCGCACACACAGAGCCCGGCCCCGAGACAAAAAACTTCAATTCGCGCACAGGAGCAGCCATTCCAACCCCGCAGTCCAACAGTTAACGAGCTCACGTGTAATTAATTCATAACTACGTTAGCGTGTGCTGCATGTAATGCTCATAGACATCCGTAAAGAATTGAACACAACACGAATATAGCCGCACACCTCACAAATATCCGCACACAGATGAATTTTGACCTCAGTCCAGCGTTATTTTCACCCAAAACAAAGCCAATTTCGTGTTTTCCCAACCTCCACAAGAACAGAGCCACAGCAAGCCGCGGCCACCCTCCAGCTGCGGCACCGCCGGGAGAATTCCATCCGCGCGTTCCCACATTTTGGGCTCTGGGAGGCTCCGGGCTGGCATCCCGGGGATGCTGCCAGGTGAGGCAGCCGGAGCGGGGGCTGCAGGTGCTCAGCACCGACCCCGCCGTGCCCCCGCTCGCCCTCACGCGCGCAACTCCTGCAGGCAACGCTCCAGACAAAGCGGAAAAAAAAAAAAAAAAAAAAAGCCGTCTTACTTTTTTTTCTCCCCTTCCTTTTTTTTTCTTTTTTCCCCCCTCCTCTCCTCCCGCAGCCTCACCCGCGGGACTCCAGCGATTCTTTGGGGGGAGGGTGGGGATCCGGCAAAGCAACTTCGAGCGGAGACACCGGCGGAGAAGAGACGGAACAAAAGCCCGAGCGGCGCTGAAGAGGTGCCTTCCTAATTGCGAGGGGGTTGCGAGCCTGTGTGTGGCTGCGGGGCGGGAGGGGGCGGGTGAAGGGGCGATGGGAGAGGCCTCGCTCCCTCCCACCCGGCCGGAGCTGCTGCATAAATTATCTGCTGCTCTCCATCTCTCGCCTCCCGGCCGCGCATCCCCGGCACTTCCCGCACGGAGGATGCGGTTCCCAGGGCAGGATCCCCCGCCCCGGCCGGCCATGCCGCCTCTTCCCGGATTTTCCCGGATTTTCCCGGTTATTCCCGTTTTTTCCCGGCTTTTCCAGGCTCTCCCAGCTCTCCTCTCCCCCGCTTTCCCCCTTCCCGCTTTGTCTCCGGCCCCGTCTCGCAGCCGAGCAGACACAAAAGAGCCTCTGACCTGGGAGGAGAAATCCCCTTTTCCAAGAGAATTAAAATAAAATATAAAAAATCAAGCGCAGCCGAGGTCTGGGTGCGCGCTTTGAGCAGCAGGGGAGTGAGACTCGCTGGGACGGGGCAGCGCTGCGCCCTAATGAGCGCGCTCGGCGCAATTAGCGGGGCGAGCACGGCCGCGGCTCTCCCGCAGGGTTTGGGGAAAACGGCGTTTCCCGCTCGCAGGAGCTGTCC
The DNA here is from genome assembly GCA_034336665.1 of Luscinia megarhynchos. Lineage (NCBI taxonomy): Eukaryota > Metazoa > Chordata > Aves > Passeriformes > Muscicapidae > Luscinia > Luscinia megarhynchos. Next base: position 6,354,699 of record CM067588.1, on the reverse strand, counting down.
CTGCCTGCAGCTCCAGACAGGATTAAACCCCAGCCACGCATCCCGCGTCCTCCGGGCTCGGCAAAGCAAAGTCAAGTCGGATTTGGGACTTTTTTTTTCTCCTTTCCCTCGCTCGCTGCTCTCCTTCCACCTCAGCTCTCCCAAACCCGGGCTGCCAGCGGGGATTCGGGGGATTCAGCGGGGATTTAGCGGGGCTCGGGAGCCGGATCCGCCTCCCGCGGCATTGCCTCAGCCCAGGGCGCGGGGCCGCTCTGCCCTGGGGACACGCCAGGTCCTGCCGGGGGACAGGGACCCTCCCCGCCCTCCACATCGCTCCCAAAATCGCACTTTTGGCCGCGGGGATGTGGCTGAGGATGGAGCATCCTGCCCCTAAATTAGGATGCGGAATTGCCGCGGTGCGCCGGCAGCTCATTAGTGCCATTAATGCCATTAATGCCATTAATGCTGTGCAGGGAGCGGCAGCGCCGGGATGGGGGCACAGAGCGGGCCGGGCTGGGGCTGGGGAGCAGGAGCGGCTAAGCCGCCCCCCAGCATCTGCTCCGCTCCCACATTGTGCTCGCTTGGGCTTTTTCTTTCTTTTTTTTTAATTGTCTTGATGTCCCTCATTTGCATAATCCCCCATAATGCAGCGCAGCAGGACTTTTGCTCTGAGCTAATAAACAGACGACAAAAATAAATGTGTCGTGTAAGATTTGCTTCCATTCCTCGCCTTTGTGAGGGAGATTTCGGCGCCGGTGACGCCGCTGGCGGCGCGGATCTCACAGGAGCTGTCAGCCCTTCCCCTCGGCCCTGGCGCTCAGCTCCCTCCAGATGTTTGCAGCTGGGCTGGGCTGCGAGCAGCAGGGAAAGGCGGCTGCGGAACACCGCGATGAGCTCCTGGCAGCCCGGGGATTGCTCCCCAGAGCTCTTCCCCCGAATCACCCCACCCCAAAACGTCCCCCTGCTGTGGTTTGGGGTGATGGGCAGGCAGGTGCCCGAGGTGCTTTTATTTTTGGAGTGTTTAATTCAGAATTAGGGAGCCTCCCCAGAGCCTTGCCCGGCTCTCCTCTCACGGTGGTGTTGAATTACTGATGAAATTCATTCCCTGGGCTGAGGGAAACCAGTAATTGCTGTGCTGTGAATATCTGAGTGCTCACCCAAAGCTGTGGGAGGATTTCCCCCTCTGACAAGAATTTATTTGTCCCCTTGCAAGAAATGGGCTGGATGGAGCTGAGGATATTGATGGGAGCAGCAGAGACCCCCTCCCAAAGCAGCCTTGGCAGGCTCTGAGTGTCAAAACACGATTTTAAAATAAATTTGCTGGGTGTTTTCCCGGGATGGAGCTGGGCTGGAAGTGGAGGGACCCCGGAGGATTCCCAGGATGCAGAGGATCCCTGGAATGCCCGGCCTGGGATGAAATTCCTCGGGATTTCACACCTCCTGCATTCCAGCAGTTGCGTTTTCCCTCTTTCTTCTCCCAGCCCGGTGATCCCGGAGAACTCTCAGCTCTGACCCAAGAGCACTCCAGCATTTCCCACTGTTCAGTTAGCTGAGAAAAGCCTGAGAACACCCACCCTAAAGGGTAAAACCTACCAGAGAAATAAAAACCTGAGAATAGGCGAAGCTCCTTCTTTTTCTTTTAAACCCTGACCCATTTTACCCCATTTTTATGGCTGGCTCTGGAGTGGGGGAGATTTCCACCCCGAAAAAAGAAATTCCATCAACAGCAAGTCCTCCCCCAGCTCATCCCAGCAGGGAAATCTTCACCCCCATTGTCTGGACCAGCCCCTGAGCAAGGCAGAGACCCCTGAGGATGGAAAGGAGAAAACAGGAATGAGAGGAGGCAGGGGATGGGTGGACGGCTGAGGAGTCTCCCTCCAGCATGCAGAGAATAATTTCCCTTTTCCCCACAGCAGCAGGGCGAGGATGGGATCATCAGTCTTCATTACACGCCTGGAGCAGGCTCTGTCAGGTTCTGCTGGAAATCCAATCAATATTCCCCGGGCTGCCCCCAGCCCCTGCCGGGAGCGGGCACTGGGACGTGCCAGGCACCCCTGGGCACAGCACAGCTCCCCGCAGGGCTGGGGCACAGAAACACCCAACCACTGCCACACACGCCTGGGTTCTGAAGGAGTTCGGGCTTTTTCTCACCCAGCTCGCCAGGGGTTCCCCCCGGCTGTAAAACCTGCAGGCAGCAGAACAAACCTCCTGCCACAAAACCCCGCAGGGAGGGGAGCAAAAATCACCAGGGAAAACCTTCTTGGCCCTTCTGCAGTCACAAAACCACACTCAGGTTGCAAAGCCTCGTGGAGAGAGGCACCTCCAGGTGTGGGAGCCCAGAGCAGTCCCCTGGCCTCTCTGGGGGTCTCAAACCCCCCTGGCGAGGGTCCCAAAGACCCCTGAGTGAGACCCTGGGGAATTCCAACCCCTGGGGGAAATTACCAGCACAGAGGGAATGGAAACAAGCCACCAAAATGAGTAAAGTGTAAATTAGGTTGTTGGAACGTAGATAAATAGACTTTTGGGAATGTTTGTGATAAGGGACACGTGGCCAAGATGGAGAATTTGGGGTGTGGATCCTCTTCCTCCTTCTGCTCCGTGCCATCCATGCTGGGTGACATGCTGGCACTGTCACATTGGATGGGCTCAGAGCTGGACTGTTTAACAAAGTTGTATTGTATTGGAAAATAATTGTAAATCCCCAGTAGGTAATTTAGAGTATAAAAGATCAGTCCTGCCTCTGCCAGGCAGATTCTGCCCTGGACGTCTGGCGAGCAGAGCTGTGAGCTGGGCAGAGCAATCCTGAGATGAGGGAGAATAAACAGCCATGGAAACCTCTCAGAACAGCTCCTGCAGCCTCCCATGGAAAGAGCTGGGCTCAAACCCCTGCGTGTGCTCAGAGCTGAGCTCAGGGCTGGGGACAGCCCGGGCAGTGACACCCGGGGAAGCTGAGGGATCAGCTGGAGATGGGCTCAGCAGAATTCCTGCTGTCCAGCTGCTCCTGAGAAACAGCACTGGGAGCACAGACCCTGCCAGGGACCCTCAGGGCACACAGGTCCCTGACCATCACACCTTTGTGCAATTTGGATTTTGGGTCTGTGGGTTCTACCAGGAGTTGCTGGAAGTGACACCAGCGGGTCCCTCCTTGGGGCAAGTGACCTCAGGCCTGGCATGACCCCCTGTGCCCCCTGTGCTCCCTCCCCAGGGCAGGAACGGGGCTCTGGAGATGCCCCTGCCCTGGGGAGCTGCCCCAGTTCCACCCCTGTGCCCGAGCTCCTGCTGCAGCCAAAGCTCCCAGCGGCTGAGACAGCCCCACCCAGCTCGCCCCAAAATGAGCCAGTGAAGGAGAGAGGAGCACAACCACAGCAGGGAGAGCTGCAGCTGCAGCACTGCACCCCCAGAGCCCCCAGAGCCCCCTGTGCCAGCAGTGCCAGCAGTGCCAGCAGTGCCAGCAGTGCCAGCAGTGCCAGCACCTCCTGCTACCCCCCTGCCCCAGCTCTGCACCCCCCAGAGCCCCCAGAGCCCCCTGTGCCCCCTGTGCCAGCAGTGCCAGCAGTGCCAGCAGTGCCAGCACCTCCTGCTGCCCCCTGTGCCCCGGCTCTGCACCCCCAGAGCCCCCAGAGCCCCCCTGTGCCCCTGTGCCAGCAGTGCCAGCAGTGCCAGCAGTGCCAGCATCTCCTGCTGCCCCACAGCTCCAGCTGTGCCCCCCCAGAGCCCCCTGTGCCAGCAGTGCCAGCAGTGCCAGCACCTCCTGCTGCCCCCCTGCCCCGGCTCTGCCTCGCTGGGATGCTCCTGCTGTCCCCTGGCACCTCTGGGAGCGCTGGCAGGGGGTGGTGGCAGCTCTGAGGAGCAGGAGGGACTCCCCTGGCCGAGGGGAGGTTTGGGTGGGATTTTGGGAAGGAATTGTTCCCTGGCAGGGCGGGCAGGCCCTGGGGCTGCCCCTGGATCGCTGGCAGTGCCCAGGGCCGGGCTGGGACAGTGGGAGAGTGGGGGTGGAACTGGCCCCCAAACCAGGCTGGGGTTCCGCGGTTATTGCGGGGCTCGGGGCGATCAGGCAGCAGCAAATCGCTTCTGCGGGGTGGAAACCCCAGTTCGGGACAGCCCTCCCAGCCCCCCCTTCCGGCAGCTTTGCTGAACCATCTGCTCGCGTTCTGCTCCTCTCCACTGTCCCAGCAGCCCGACTGCGACCCAGGGACCTGATCCTGGTGGTGCCGTGTCCCTGTCCCATCCCTGTCCCTGTCCCATCCCTGTCCCTGTCCCATCCCTGTCCCATCCCCGTCCCCGTCCCCGTCGCCGCCCTGGGGCAGCTCCAGCCTGGCGGGATGCTCTGGGCCTTTGCCTCCCTTTGTCATGGAGATCTCAAGGCACTTCTGTAGCGGGGAGATGAATTTCGGGGAGCTCCGGGCTCCGATTTCCGCCGGCCCTGGCTCTGTCCTGGAATTCTATTCCGCGCTGCCAAATCTGCGGCGCTCCTGATTAATGTGAGTAATTTCTGCTTGAAAGGAGGTTTGAAATGAGCAGCCGAGGGGAAGCGAGCGCTGAGGGTTCCCCGCAGTACCCCCTCCCCCGGCGCTCGCTGCTGTTCGCATTTCCCAGCTCGGGGATGGCAGCAGCGGAACAGACTCGCTGGCCCCGTTTCAGCGCGGCAGAAGGTGCGGGAGGCGCGGGGGGGACGAGCCAGGGACCCCCGGACACCGGGGCGGACGGGGAAGGGACCCCCGGACCCCGAGGGGGGACGAGCCAGGGACCCCCGGACCCGCTCGGAGCCCGGACCCGCTCGGACACACCGGGGGGAATTGGGGACACGGGGGGAATTGGCGGCGGGGACATCGAGGGGACATCGAGGGGACACGGGGGGACATCGAGGGGACCCCCTGCCGCACCATCCCCGTGCCCGCAGAAAAGCCGCCCCGCATTTGTAGGACACGTCGCAGCCCCAGGAATTACAGGAGTTCCCCCGTCCCCTCCGGCGTCTCCCCGAGGGGCAGCGGTGGCTTCGCGTCTCCTTTTCAATTTATTTTTGTAAGGAAGCAGAAAAAGAGAGAGAGAGAGAGAGAGAGAGAGAGGGAGTCACATCCTAATCTGGCAAAAGTGTCAGGGAGTGATTCAGAGAAGGCGAGCGGCAGGGAGAGGCAGCCCACACAGGAGACTCGGGTCTGATTTCCAAATGTCAGCGTGTCCTTTAATTAAAAGCTGATTAACAGGGGACGCGCTCCCCGGAGCCGGGGCTGCTGCCGAGCCGAGCTCGGGCACCCCGGGATGAGCAGGGAGAGCCGCAGGAGCTGAGGCTGCGCCCAAACCCGCCTCCTTGGGGCATCCCCGGGGCCAAACCCCAAATCCCCGGGATGAAACCCCAAATCCCGGGGCCAAACCACAAATCCCGGGACCAAACCCCAAATCCCCGGGATGAAATCCCAAATCCCCGAACCAAACTCCAAATGCCGGGACCATATCCCAAATCCCCGGGACCAAACCCGAAATTCCGGGACCAAATCCCAAATCCCGGGATCAAACCCCAAATCCCCGGGACCAAATCCCAAATCCCGGGACCAAACCCCAAATCCCCGGGACCATATCCCAAATCCCCGGGGCCAAACGCCAAATCCCGGGGCCAAACCCCAAATCCCCGGGACCAAATCCCGGCACCAAATCCCAAATTCCTGGGACCAAATCCCAAATGCCGGGACCAAATCCCAAATCCCTGGGACCAAATCCCCGGGACCAAACCCCAAATCCCCGGACCAAACCCCAGATTTCCGGGACCAAACTCCAAATCCCCGGGACCCAATCCCAAATTCCCGGGACCAAACCCCCAATCCTCGGGATTTGGGATCTCTGGGAACAGTTCATGTCCCTGTCCCCTGTCCCTGTGTCACAGGACTCTGGGTGTCCCTGTCCCTGTGTCACAGATCTCTGGCTGTCCCTGTCCCCGTTCCCGTGTCACAGATCTCTGGCTGTCCCTGTCCCCGTGTCACAGGGCTCTGGCTGTCCCTGTCCCCGTGTCACAGGGCTCTGGCTGTCCCTGTCCCCGTTCCCGTGCCATCTGCCAGGCGCTCCCTGTCCAGACTCCCGCGGTGACGCCGCCGGTTCCCAAGCGCCACCTGACGGCGCCGGCCCGGGGAGGATTTGTCTGACAACATTTCCCCAGACACGGACACGGGAATCAGCTGGTGGTGCCTGACTCTCCAGAGATGGATTTATCACCTGGGATCCCTGGATTTAACAATCCTGACCATGTCTGGCTCTCCAGGGATGGATTTATCGCCTGGGATCCCTGGATTTAACAATCCTGGCAGTGCCCAGAGATTGATTCATCACCTGGGATCCCTGGATTTAACAATCCTGGCCGAGCCTGACTCCAGAGATGGATTTATCACCTGGATCCCTGGATTTAACAATCCTGGCCGAGCCTGACTCCAGAGATGGATTTATCACCTGGATCCCTGGATTTAACAATCCTGGCCGAGCCTGGCTCCCGAGCCCACCCAACCCGCGGGGACCATCCTGTCCTGCTGCTCTCCCCTCTCCCGATTTTACCACGCTCAGGGAGCACCAAAACCCCCCAGAGCGCCCAGACTCCGCCCAGTGTCGGTGCTGGGACGGACGGGGACAGACTCGCAGGGGAAGGGGGGGATGAATCATTCCGAGGGAGCCAGATTTCCATATTGCCCCTGCTGGAAAGTTGAAGTCTGCATCCCCAAATGTGATGGCTGCGGGCTCCCTGCCTCGGAAGGCGCGTACCTGTCCCAGCAGCCGGCCCCGGAGGGCTCAGGCCGCGCCGTCTGTTCCCGCTGAGCAGCAGCTCTGTCCGCACAGCCCGGGAGCTCGGAGCTGGCACTCAAGGACTCCGGGGGGGTGGAGGTGGCCGCGCTGGCTGGGCATGAAAAGCAGCCCTTGGCTCTGCCGCTGGGCTGGGCAGAACGTGTGTCACCCTTCCGCGGCTCCCCCCGGCTCCCCCGGGCTGCCCCCGGCCCGCAGAGGCGAGGGGCTGAGGGGGCAACCCGGGAGAAGGAGGGATGGGGTTGAACGGGATAAATCCTGGGAAAGTGTGGGAGCCCAGAGTGCTCCTCTGGCTGCCCTGGGAGGTTCAACACCCCCCTGGCAGGGTCCCCAAAGACCCCTCGAGTGAGACCCAGGTGTCTCAGGGGCTGCATTCAGCTCCTTGGAACAATTTACCAACACTGAGAGAAGAAATGCAAGCTGCAAAAATAAATGGAGTGCAAATTAGACTGTTAGAATGTAGAATTAGCAGATTTCTAGAATGTTTGTGATAAGGGACACGTGGCCAAGATGGAGAATTTGGGGTGTGGATACCTCTTCCTCCTTATTCTGGAAAGGAGCGGCGTTATTGAGGGGGACAGCCCTGAGAAAGAGTCGCGTTATTGACAGGGAATAACCCTTGGGAGGGAGGCGCGAGGTTGAGGGGGGATCACCCTGGGAAGGAAGGGAATTATCCCGGGGGATCACCCTGGGAAGGAAGGGAATTATCCAGGGGGATAACCCTGGGAAGGAAGGGAGTTATCCCGGGGGATCACCCTGGGAAGGAGGGGCGTTATCCCGGGGGGCTGAACCCCAGGGAGAAGAAATGAAATGCGTTATCCTGGCGGGCTGAACTCCACGGGGTGAGTCACTTTATCCCGGTGGGATAACTCCCGAGAAGGACTCCGTGTATTCCGGTGGGATAACTCCTGGACAGGACTCCGTTTATCCCGGTGGGATAACTCCTGCAAGAACTCCCTTTATCCCCATGGATGAAGAACCCCCGTTATCCCCACGGACGAAGAAGAACCCCCGTTATCCCCACGGATGAAGAAGAACCCCCGTTATCCCCAGGGATGAAGAAGAACCCCGTTATCCCCACGAATAAAGAAGAACCCCCGTTATCTCCACAGCCGAAGAAGAACCCCGTTATCCCCACGGGACGAAGACGAACCCCGTTATCCCCACGGATGAAGAAGAACCCCCGTTATCCCCACAGCCGAAGAACCCCCGTTATCCCCACGGATGAAGAAGAACCCCGTTATCCCCCTGGATGAAGAAGAACCCCGTTATCCCCATGGATAAAGAAGAACCCCGTTATCCCCACGGACGAAGAAGAACCCCGTTATCCCCACGGACGAAGAATCCCCGTTATCCCCATGGAAGAAGAACCCCGTTATCCCCACAGCCGAAGAAGAACCCCCGTTATCCCCACGGATGAAGAAGAACCCCGGGTATCCCCATGGATAAAGAACCCCCGTTATCCCCACGGATGAAGAAGAACCCCGTTATCCCCATGGATAAAGAACCCCCGTTATCCCCACGGATGAAGAAGAACCCCGTTATCCCCACGGATGAAGAAGAACCCCCGTTATCCCCAGGGATGAAGAACCCCCATTATCACCACGGATGAAGAACCCCCATTATCCCCACGGACGAAGAAGAACCCCGTTATCCCCACAGCCGAAGAAGAACCCCCATTATCCCCAGGGATGAAGAAGAACCCCGTTATCCCCACGGACGAAGAGAACCCCATTATCCCCCTACGGATGAAGAAGAACCCCGTTATCCGGCCCGACCCCGCAGCCGGGGCTGCCCCGGGCAGGCGCGGACGCCGCTCCCGACGCTCCGCTCCCTCCCGGGGACTCGCGGCAGATGGTGCCTGGCTTTTCATTTCCTCGCCACGGCGGCTCGTGTGGCGACTGGCAGGCTCCTCACGGCGCTGATGAACCCCCGGCAGGTCGCGGCGTGCCAAGCGCCCGCAGGGGCTGGACAGAGCGCTGCCGCCCCGCCGCTCCCGTGTCCTGCTCGTTAACGGGAGCGCTGGGCTCGAGCCCCGGCCGGAGAGCGGAGCCCTGCCTGCCTGGAGAGCCGCCTCTCCCGCCTTGTGGCGGCTGAGATCCCGGCAGGAGGAGCCTGGCTGTCCCTCTTTCCGAACCCTGCCTGCGGTACCTGTCGGGGTTTGCCGTGTGAAACGTTCCGAGCATCAGCGGCGGGAGAATCCCGGTTTTCCGCAGGGCTGCTCCCCCAGGCTCCCCGCAAACACGAGTGGGGCTGCAGAGGTTCACCGGGAAAACTTCCACTGCAGCCCAACCCGCTTTTCCTGCGAAATTGGAGGTTTTATTGCCTGAGAAATCAGGGACGGGCGCCCCGCGCTGCGCTCGCAGCGCTGCTCATCCTCCTGCGCCAAGTCCCGACTCCTCCCGGGAATTTCCGGAGCCCAGACCGGGCCCAGCAGCCTGGGGTGTCCTCGGGAAGGGTCCCGGGAGGACGCGGAACCGCAGGGCTCTGATCCCCTCCCCTGGCCAGTCCTGGATTTCGGGAGGCGCCGGGTGATTCCCGAAGCCGCCCGAGGCTTTTCCCCTGTCCCCACCCGGGGGGTTGCGGCTCCGGCCGAGCTCTGCCAGCCCCGCGTGCTGGGAGGACTGGGAGGACTGGGTTTGGACTGGGTTTGGACTGGGAGGACTGAGGGGACTGGGTTCGGACTGGGCTTGGACTGGGTTTTGACGGGTTTGGACTGAGTGTTGACGGGTTTGGACTGGGAGGATGGGGGGACAGGGTTTGGACTGGGTTTGGACTGGGAGGACTGGGTTTGGACTGGGAGGACTGGGTTTGGACTGGGAGGACTGAGCTTAGACTGGGTTTGGACTGGGTTTGGATGGGTTTGGACTGGGAGGACTGGGTTTGGACTGGGTTTGGACTGGGAGGACTGGGTTCGAGCTGGGTTTGGACTGGGTTTGGACTGGGAGGACTGAATTTGGACTGGGAGGACTGGGTTTGGACTAGGTTTGAGCTGGGTTTGGACTGGGAGGACTGGGTTTGGACTGGTTTGGAGTGCCCACGGGCTCCTCCGGCTCTCCCCCGCCGGGCCAGCCCGTGCCCGTCCTGCGCAGCCGGGCGGGGCACGGGCAGCGCTGGGCACGGAGGGTGGCACGGCGCCCGGCAGCGGGAAGGAGTTTCTCCGCAGAGCCACGAGGTGGAAGCATTTTCCAAAATGCGCCGCGACCCCTCGATGGGGACGAGCTGAGCGCGGCGTTTCCCTCCGCGTTTGAGCGGGTTTTGTGGGTTTTATTCCCGGCTGGGAGCAGCGGGGGCAGCGGGCTGAGAGCCCGGGCGGTGCCGGGCGGTGCGGAGCGCTCGGCATCCCTCGGGGTGAGCCCTGCGCCTCTTCCAGCCGGGAGGAGTCTCTGGAGGTTCCTCAGAGGGAGGCAAGGCGGTGTCAGGCAGCCTGGGGACAATTAAAGCATTTTTGGGTGGGAAATCCCGCTGTTAATGAGGCAATCGGTGCATTCAGCCCCTCTGGAGCTTCTCCCCAGCCGGGGAGCTGCCTCAGCATCAATTCCAACAAATTCTGGGCTCCCTGAGGGTTCATTTCCCTCCCTGCCCAGCCCCGGCAGCGCCTGAGCCTGGCGATGCCGAGGCTTTCCCGGAGCTGCCGCCAGCCCTGCCAGGCTGTGCCAGCTCCCAGCCCTGCCAGGCTGTGCCAGCTCCCTCCCCCAGCAATTTCTGCGCCCTTTGCCGCCGTCACGCCGTGTTTGCTCGCAGGCGAGGAGGGGGCAAGGTCCTTGTCCGCCCTGCCTGCTCCAGCCGGCTTTGTTTGTGTGTGTTCTGGGCGAAAAGCAGCCTGGGGGGGTTGCCTGAGGAGGGAAGAGGCTGGAGCAGGGTTTGGGCTGCCCAAAATCCCGCTGGGATGAGAGCAGGGGCGACCCCAGGGCGCACAAAGCAGGGAAGAGGAACGGCGAGCTCCGCGCTCTGGGTCACCTCCCCCAGCCCCAGGGAGGGTCTGGGGGCTGCAGCAGCCCCGCAGCGTCCCCCTGTCCCCGAGCTGTCACCCCAGCGGGAAGGACACGAGAGATTTCCCCGATTTTCCCAGCCAGCTCCGCCGCCATCCGCTCCAATTCCCCGATTTTCCCGGGGGATGTCAGACGGGACGGGGGGCGTGGGGCGGGGAACAGCAGCGGGGTCTTGGGGACCCTGCCAGGGGGTCTCAAACCTCCCAGGGCAGCCAGAGGAGCGCTCAGGGCTCCCACCCCGGCCCGTCCCACGGAGCCCGGAGCGCTCGGCCGCAGCTCGCCCGTGCCCCGCCCGGGAAGGGAAGCCTGGCAGTGACTCAGCGGCAGCGATGGATCATTCCCTGGAAAACAGCTTATCTCCTCCCCACGCGGCTGGGAGCTGGCAGGGGACAGGGTTCGCTGGCGGCAGCAAACTCTGGTTCTTTCTGAGCTCTTGGGTGGTTTAACCCCTGGGAAACAACAGCTGGGAACAGCTGGAGCCCCCAAGCAGCAGCTCCGGCAGTGCCAGGGCTGGGTGACAGTCTGGGATCTCAGGGTGACAATCGGGGCTCTGAGGTGACAATCGGGGCTCTGAAGTAACAATCGGTGCTCAGAGGTGACAATGAGAGCTCTCTGAGGTGACAATCGCGACTCTGAGGTGACAATCGATGCTCTCAGAGGTGACAATCGTGGCCCTGAGGTGACAATCGGGACTCTCATTGGTGACAATCGAGGCTCAGAGGTGACAATGAGAGATCTCTGAGGTGACAATCGTGGCTCTAGGTGACAATCGGGGCACTCATTGGTGACAATCTGGGCTCTGAGGTGACAATCGGGGCTCAGAGGTGACAATGAGAGCTCTCTGAGGTGACAATCGGGGCTCTGAGGTGGCAATCGAGGCTATGAGGTGACTCGAGGTGACAATCGGGGCTCTCTGAGGTGACAATGAGAGATGTCAGAGGTGACAATCGGGGCTCTCAGGTGACAATCGGGGCTCTCAGAGGTGACAATCGGGGCTCTGAGGTGACAATCTGGGCTCTGAGGTGACAATCGGGGCTCTCAGAGGTGACAATCGGGGCTTTCATTGGTGACAATCTGGGCTCTGAGGTGACAATCGGGGCTCTGAGGTGACAATGAGAGCTCTCTGAGGTGACAATCGGGGCTCTGAGGTGGCAATCGAGGCTATGAGGTGACTCGAGGTGACAATCGGGGCTCTCTGAGGTGACAATGAGAGATGTCAGAGGTGACAATCTGGGCTCTCAGGTGACAATCGGGGCTCTCAGAGGTGACAATCGGGGCTCTGAGGTGACAATCTGGGCTCTGAGGTGACAGTCAGGGCTCTCAGCGGTGACAATCGGGGCTCTGAGGTGACAATCGGGGCTCTCAGGGGTGGCAGCTCAGGTTCTGTCAGTCCATTCCCTTTTTGGGAGGACAATCAGTGAACCCCCAAACCAGAGGCCAAACCCATTTCCCTGGCTGTGCCCATTGCAGCAGGACCATGGAGGAAAGACTTTGTGCAGGTTTTTTTTTCACTTTGTTTTGCAGTTTGGCAGCTCCTGGTTGCTAAGGGATCTCCGGTGTGGATTGGTGGAGCTGTTGTTATGGTGATGCTCCATGGGCAAAATTCGGAGGAGATGCTGCTGGATTCAGGTTTGCAGCGCTGGTTGCCGTGGTCAGCAAATGAACCCCCAAATTGAGCTGCGGGTGGAGCAGGGGAAAATGAATCCCCCCAAATTGAGCTGCAGGTGAAACTGGGGAAAATGAACCTCCTGAGCTGAGCTGCAGGTGAAACAGGTAAAAATTAATCTGCTGAGCTGCAGGTGAAACAGGTGAAAATGAGCCCCCCAAATTGAGCTGCAGGTGGAACAGGTGAAAATGAGCCGCCCAAATTGAGCTGCAGGTGGAGCAGGGGAAAATGAGCCCCCCAAATTGAGCTGCAGGTGGAACAGGGGAAAATGAGCCGCCCAAATTGAGCTGCAGGTGGAGCAGGTGAAAATGAGCCCCCCAAATTGAGCTGCAGGTGGAGCAGGGGAAAATGAACCCCCAAATTGAGCTGCAGGTGGAACAGGTGAAAGTGAGCCCCCCAAATTGAGCTGCAGGTGGAACAGGGGAAAATGAACCTCCCCGAGCTGAGCTGCAGGTGGAACAGGGGAAAATGAAGCCCCAAATTGAGCTGCAGGTGAAACAGGTGAAAATCAACCCCCCAAATTGAGCTGCAGGTGGAACAGGGGAAAATGAACCCCCTGAGCTGAGCTGCAGGTGGAACAGGTAAAATTAACCCCCCCAAACTGTGCTGCAGGAAAACAGGTGGAAATGAGCCCCCCAAATTGAGCTGCAGGAAAAGGGGTGAAAATGAACCCCCCAAATTGAGCTGAAGGAAAACAGGTGGAAATGAACCCCCCAAATTGAGCTGCAGGTGGAACAGGTGAAAATGAACCCCCCAAATTGAGCTGCAGGTGGAACAGGTGAAAATTAATCCCCCCAAACTGTGTTGCAGGAAAACAGGTGAAAATGACCCCCCCGAGCTCCTGCCTCTCTGTGTGAGCTCTGGGACGAGTCCCCCACTCTGGGGACAGATATTCCACGGGGGCCAGCAGCTGCCAGCCAAAATTAGGTGTTCTTACAGCACAAATTCGGTGGTTTTGCACCAAAGGATGCTTGGACTGGCTGCTCCCTCTGGCTGTGACACCTTTGGACACTGCTGCCGCCTCTGCTCTGCTCCCCAGGCAGGTGTGTCCCTGTGCCCCGGGCTCTGTCCCCTCTGTCCCAAAGGCAGCACTGGCTGCAGTGTCCCCAGCGGGGCCTCTCCACGTGAGGCAGAGCTGAGGATTTAACGTGCCTGGCCAGGAGCCAGCCCGGGGCAGCACAGCCTCGCTGGGCTGGGCTCCAGCTCCATGCCAGAATCCCCAAATCCCTGTCCCTGGGACTAGGGGGGCACAGTGACGTGAGGGTGGGACTGGCACTGCTGTGCTGCCTCCTCACCTCCCTTTTGGCCCTCTCACAGTGGTGTTTGCTGGCAGGGAATGTTCTGGGGGAGGAGCCCTGGGAAATCCCTCAGGGTGTGATTGGGATGTGTGGGAGCCCAGAGTGCTCCTCTGGCTGCCCTGGGAGGTTCAACACCCCTGGCAGGGTCCCCAAAGACCCCTGAGTGAGCTCCAGGTGTCTCAGGGGCTGATTCAGCTCCTTGGAACAATTTACCAACATTGAGAGAAGAAATGCAAGCTGCAACAATAAACAGAGTGTAAATTAGACTGTCAGAATGTAGAATTAGCAGATTTCTAGAATGTTTGTGATAAGGGACACGTGGCCAAGATGGAGAATTTGGGGTGTGGATCCTCTTCCTCCTTCTGCTCCGTGCCATCCATGCTGGGTGACATGCTGGCACTGTCAGATTGGGTGTGAACACAGCTGGACCATGTTATAAGACTGAATTGTACTGGAAAATAATTGTAAATCCCCAGTAGGTAATTTAGACTATAAAAGATCAGTCCTGCCTCTGCCAGGCAGATTCTGCCCTGGACGTCTGGCGAGCAGAGCTGTGAGCTGGGCAGAGCAATCCTGAGATGAGGGAGAATAAACAGCCATGGAAACCTCTCAGAACAGCTCCTGCAGCCTCCCATGGAAAGAGCTGGGCTCAAACCCCTGCGTGTGCTCAGAGCTGAGCTCAGGGCTGAGGGACACCCCGGGCTGTGACAGGGATGTGGCTCAGGATGTTCCCTGGCGCTCCTGGCAGCTCCTCCTGCCCGCAGCCCGCACGGCACAGGAGCCACTGTCCCTGGATCTGGGAAGGAGCAGCTCCTGCTGGGTGCCTGGGGCTGATTTTTGGGGTGTGGAGAAGAAACAGGATTGCTCTGAGCAGCAGGAAATCCCAGCAGCGCCAAAGGCAGGAGGAGCCCGGAGCTGTCACTCAGGGTGATGTGCATCCCATCCCTGCCTGGACACGGCTCCAGCCCTTGGGATACCAACACCCAGGTGTCTGCCAGCCCTTTTCCCTTCTCACCTCCCCTGCCATCCCCTTTTCCCCTTCTCACCTCCCCTGCCAGCCCCTTTCCCCTTCTCACCTCCCCTGCCAGCCCCTTTTCCCCTTCTCACCTCCCCTGCCATCCCCTTTTCCCCTTCTCACCTCCCCTGCCAGCCCCTTTTCCCCTTTTCCCCTTTTCCCCTTTTCCCCTTTTCCCCTTTTCCCCTTTTCCCTTCTCACCTCCCCTCCTCTCCCTCCCCAGCACAGCTGGGCCGAGGTGCTGCTGGCAGGAGGTGACAGGGCACACCCGGTGTGAGGAAACACAGCACAAGCATCCCTAAAAAAATGCAATTTATATCAAAAGGCTGAGAACCAGCACTCCCAGGCGGGGGACAGACAGGGAGCTGCGTGATCCTACACGTTCCCAGTGTGGAATACACCTAGAGGAGGAGGAGGAAGAAGAAAAGAAGGATTTGCTGGGCCAAGTCTCCCCCAGCACAAGCTGAGGTGATCACGGCCACGACATAAATTCTTGAAGTTTCCTATTTTTTAGGAATCAAAGTTTAGGAAGTTTCTCATTTTTTCACCCGTGATTTCCCCAATATCTCCACGAGGATCTGTGACCACAAAAAACCAAACAAACAAACAAACAAAAAAAACCAAACAAAAACCCAGAAATCTCAGAATACAAATTAATTCTAGAAAACCTCCCAGGGCTGGAACAGCCCCAGCCCCAAAACCAGCCCCGTTATCGTGTCCCCCATGTCCCCACCCTGGGATCATCCATCCCTCCCCTCTGAGAGGAATGTGACATCTGTCTTCACAAACAAGCTGTAGTTAAAGTTAGCACCGAGAGATAAAAGAAACAATGGGAGGGATTCCACCGATTGGTGAATGGAAAAAGAGATTTGCCTTTACAAACGAATGTAGGTTTGCTGAGAAATGAAATTGGGTATCAGAAGATGGAAGAAGCAACAGGGGGGGAACTATGAACAAGAATTAAAAATTAAAAGCGAGGGTTGTACATTAGAGGGGAATGTCAGGAAGTCTGTGCCTCTCGAGTACCTCAGCAATGGGGAAAGAGAGAGGGAAATGCGGCCGGGAAATTGGGATAAAAGGGAGGCTGCATCCTCCAAAAATCTGAGAGACCCCAGGGCAATGCCCCGCGGCCTCTCCCTTTATTGGGATAAAGCAGAAGGACTCCTCTGTCTCCTTTTTGGACACAAACCTCGGGTGTTTGTGGGTTATTTTCCTTACACCTCCCTCTCCGAGCATTCCCAGGCGGATTCCCTGCAGCAGCCGGAGGTGCTCTGGGGCTTTCCCTCCCCACATCCCCCCCGGACCCGCGGGGTTTCCACACATCCCCGGCACGCTGCTGGCTGCAGTCTGCGCACCGAGGAGCAGCTGCTGCGACACGGGCTCTGTCCCCTAATTGTGCGACATTCCTGCCCTCTGCACGTTTTTCTCCTTAATTTGCCGGAGCTTTTCCCGGGAATCCCTTTTCCTTTCGGTTTCAGGCTGGATTTACAGCGCCAGGTGCTCTGGGAGCTGCGGCAGCAGTTGCTGGAGCTGCATGAGCTGGGAGTGACACAGAAATGTTTGAGACATCTCCCCCAGGGTGACATCTCTGCTCTGCACGGAGGAGACGGCTGAACGTGGGAGTCAGGGCCATGCCAGAGCCCGGGGAGTGGAAAAAACCCGAAGTGTCCATTTGTGCAGCAGCAGCAGGAAGGGAGCTCACGGGAGCTGCGTGAGCAGCGACAGCAGCAGGAAATCATTGACCGGGGTCAGGGCAGCAGCAGGGAGCCAGGCTGGGTGTCACACTGCCCTGGGTGTCACACACAGACAGCCCTGGGTGTCACACAGCATGTCACACAGCCCTGGGTGTCACACTGCCCTGGGTGTCACACAGCATGTCACACAGCCCTGGGTGTCACACTGCCCTGGGTGTCACACAGCATGGCACACAGCCCTGGGTGTCACACTGCCCTGGGTGTCACACAGCATGTCACACAGCATGTCACACAGTCCTGGGTGTCACACACAGCCCTGGGTGTCACACACTGCCCTGGGTGTCACACAGCCCTGGGTGTCACACACTGCCCTGGGTGTCACACAGCGTGTCACACACAGCCCTGGGTGTCACACACAGCCCTGGGTGTCACACAGCCCTGGGTGTCACACACAGACAGCCCTGGGTGTCACACACAGCCCTGGGTGTCACACAGCATGTCACACACAACCCTGGGTGTCACACACAGCCCTGGGTGTCACACTGCCCTGGGTGTCACACAGCATGTCACACACAACCCTGGGTGTCACACAGCACGTCACATACTGCCCTGGGTGTCACACACAGACAGCCCTGGGTGTCACACAGTATGTCACACAGCCCTGGGTGTCACACAGCACGTCACATACTGCCCTGGGTGTCACACACAGCCCTGGGTGTCACACACAGCCCTGGGACAGGCTAAAGTGACCAGAGGGGATGGATCCTTCTAGAACATCCCTTCCATCTGGGCAGCACTTCCCGCCCTCCTCGAGTGTCTCCCAGCCTGCCTGGTGGCTCTGAGATGAGAAACGGGAGTCAGCAAGTCCAGCGAGACTCCCTCGTTGGAAAGGAAGAGAAAGAAAAGGAGTTCTGGCAGCAGCAGAACTGAGGAAACCCAAATTTGTGACTCCTGAACAGTTATTTTTGGTGGAATATCCACGTCCGGAAAGAAGACCCTAAATGCTTGCTCCAGTAGGATTTTCCCCCACAGAATTTGTGTCCCCTTCCCTCCTTGTCATCCCTGCTGTGTTCTCCGTGTTCTCCACACTCTCTGGAGACGGATTTTGTTTCCTCCTGCCCTTCCCCACCACCTTAAACCTCCTTCACATCCCGCAGATTTCGGCACTAATTACAAAACCTCCGCTGACAGACAAGGCCGCGTGCGGAGGATTAATATAGCAGAGGATATAAGAAATTAATTACTTTCAGGCAGACAATGTTGGCACCTCCAGCCAGCCTGATTTATTTCCATGGCTGCTCTATTTTTGGCGAGCCCGGAATGTTTGACTAAACATACGACAACAAGGAGCTGGAACGGGTGGTGGAGCCGCTGCTAAATCCACAACCCGGAGAGGCTGAAACGCCAGGGGCTGCCCGGTTCTCCCGCACCTCGGAGCCGCGGCAGGAGCCGCGGGAGGAGCCGCGGGAGGAGCCGCCCGGCCCGGGATCCTGTGTGTGTGTGTCGGTGTGTCCGTGCGCTCTCCGTGCGCCGCTCCCGCCCGGGCGGCGGGGCCGAGCGGCTCCGGATCCCGGGGAGGAGCCAGCGCCGCACGGAGCCAGCGCCGGGTCCGCACCGCGCCGCAGCGCCCGGCTGGGCTGCGCCTGCCCCGGTACCGGCACCGACCCGCCCTGCCCCGGTACCGGCACCGCTTCGACCTCCCCTGCTCCGGCACCGGCACCGCTTCGAGCCCTCCTGCTCCGGTACCGGCACCGGCACCGCTCCGATTCCTCCTGCTCTGGTACCGACACCGTAACCGGCACCGCTCCGACCCCCCTGGCACCGGAACCGGCACCGCTCCGATTCCTCCTGCTCTGGTACGGGCATCGCGCCGATTCCCCTGGCACCGGTACCGGCACCGCTCCGACCCCTCCCTGCTCCGGTACCGGCACCGCTCCGATTCCTCCTGCTCTGGTACCGACACCGGAACCGGCACCGCTCCGATTCCTCCTGCTCCGGTACCGGCACCGCTCCGACTCCCCTGGCACCGGAACCGGCACCGCTCCGATTCCTCCTGCTCTGGTACCGGCACCGCGCCGATTCCCCTGGCACCGGAACCGGAACCGGCACCGCTTCAATTCCCCCGGTACCGGCACCGCTCCGACTCCCCCTGCTCGACACCGGCTCCGCTCCAACGTCCCCGGTACCGGGACAGCTCCAACCCTTTTCCGGCACCGGCACCTCTCCAGCTCTCCTGCTCCGGCACCGGCTCCAGCCCCCGTCCCGCTCCGGTGCCGGTCCGGTTCCAGCACCGGCTCCAGCCCCGCTCCGGTGCCGGTCCGGCCCCAGCCCCGCTCTGCCCGCAGAAGAGGAAGGGACACGGCCCCGGAGCGGTGAGTGCCGGGTGACCCCGCCGAGGGCCGCGGCCGCTGCCCTGGGGACAGAAGGTGCGAGGGGAGGGAGGGCCGGAGGAACGGGGCGGGTTCAGCTCCGTTCGGATTTGTACCTTGGGGTTTCCCTGCTGCGGAGATCCCTGCGCGTGTTCGGTCCTAAAGCTCTTTTAGGGAGCGCACTGGAATTCGATAGGCACCCCTGGGTCCCGCTGGGAGGGGTCTGGGGGGCACTTTTCCGGCGTGGGGGGACACCCAGGGTGTGCCCGGAGGGTCCCGGGCTCGGAGGGAGCCCTGCCCCGGGCTGGCAGCTCGGCGTTCCCCCGGCAGTGCAGTTTTTGTCACATCAGCTGCATCTCTCAGCGCTGCCTGTTGCTGTGACAAGTTCCCAGGGGTGTGCCCCAGAATGTCACCCCCTCCTTGTCCCCAGACTGCCAGCTGCCCTCCGTGCCAGGCCAGCCTGAAAAGCTTTAGCAGCCTCATCTCTCCGTGAAAACAACCTGAGCGTGCTGGCACAGCAGCGCTGGGAGGAGGAGGGGATCGGGGTCAGGCCTGGGGCTGCTGGCGCTGGGTTTTGTGCTGTGCATCAGGAAACGAGCGGAGCAGTGATGGGTGATGCGTGTGCAGGGCTTGGGGAAGGTGCCTGAAGGGGGAAAAGCTTTGCACGAGCATCAGGCAGGAAGTTGGAGCCTCTGGATGAGGTTTGTGAAAGGGCAGGAGCCGTCAGACAGGGCCCTGCGAGGAAGCAGCATTCATTAATTCCCTCCTCGGTGGGGTGGGGCGGATTTGGGGTGTGGGTCTGGGATGCAGCAGCACATGGGGCTGAGATGTGTGAATGCCAGCAGAGTCCTGTTTTTTTCCTCACGAGGCTGTGACAGCGCCTGTGGGTCGGGGGGGAGGTTGGGAAAAGCAGTTCCCGTGATGCTGAAGAGATTCCCTTCAGGAATGTGGCCATTAGGTCACGGACATCGTGTCAGCTGGCGCTGGGATCTCGGTGCGTTCGTGGTGTGCAGCATCCTCTCCTCCCCAGGAAAGGTGGGAGGTGATGCCCAAGAGTGCCAGGAGGAAGAGGCAGGAGCAGGGGGGCGCCTGCCTCACCCCACCCACGGAACTCCCTGGCTGTGTGAGGCACCCTGCTCAGGGTTTGCTGATTTTCAGGCTCTCTGTCACACCGAAAGATTCCTGAGCAAGATTTGGTGTCCGTGCTCCGGGCAGGGCTTGCAGATTTGTTCCCAAGTTCCCAGGCTTACTCACTCACGCTGGAAAATATCAGTACCACGTCCAAATGGGAGCAGTTAATAAATGAGTAGTGGAACAACCTCGCCAGCAATCCTGGGAGTTCCTCCTCTCTCATCGTGCTGGGATAGACAGAAAGAGAGAAAAAATTGCAACTAATCAGGGCTCTGGAGGTCTGCCCCTGGCCTTGGCCTTGCCACGGGCTCTGCCTGGCCTTGGCCACGTCACCGCCGTGTCCCCACTCTGAGTTCCCCCGTCTGTAACTCCTGACCTTGCTTTGTTCCCCGGGCTTTGCTCCCCGAGCTCTGCAGAGCTTTGGGATGCTGGCAGGGACGGGGAGCTTGCAATGCTCATCTCCATGCCGTGAGGGCTCCTTTCAGTGAAGCAGCTCTTTGTGGAGCCCTGAATGGGCCCTTCAGAGAGGCTGTGCTGGTGACACGGGGACAGAGGGAAGCGATGGTGTCACACATTTGTGGTTACAGGTGGCTGAAGTGCAGTTGGCTGCTTTTTATTGGCTTCCAAACGAGCTGCTTTAAACCTTGAGCTGCTGCCTCTCGTGTGCATTCCTTGGCAGTGCCACTTGTCCCCTGGGGACAGGCTGGGGTACAGAGGGTGCTGCAGGGGACAGGTTTTGCCTTCCCTCGCTGGCACTGGACGCAGAGCTGGCAGATGAGAGAGGCTGCATTTGGCACAGGGCAAAATACAGAGGCAAAATGGCTCAGGGTGCTGCAGCTGAGTTTTGGTCTCCCAAATCCACGAGGATCCCTCCATTCTCCCTGCCCATGGTCAGGCAGAACCCTGCATTAAAATATCCACGTTGCAGCTTCTACTGAGACCATCATCCCCTTGGTCTGGCCTTCTGGAGAGAAATGAATGTTTGGTCAGTCCCTGTAAACCCTGGGACATTCCTCTGGCTTCCACAGAGCTGAGGTTTGGGCCAGGAGGGCTGAGAATCTCCAGAAAAGCTGGGATCTGTGTGTTTGGAGTCATGTCCAAGAAGAGTAAGAGTTTCCAAAAGGGCTTGTGCTCAGTAGGAGCCTCCCAGATTCTCCTTCCATCCTCAGGGAAGTTGAGGCAGCAGGGCTGGGGAGCTTGGCTCAGCTCAGAGCAGATCCCAAGCCTGGAGCGAGTTCTGCTCTGTGTAACTCACGTGCTGACACCCCAAAAGCTGAGCTCAGCTGGGCTGGGCTTGCCCCTGTGCAGGGCTGTGTGTGAGAAGGGCCCTTTGCTGGCGCTGAACCCTGTCCAGGCAGAGCTTTGCCCTGCTGGGTTTGCCCTCCTCTAAATCCACTGGCTCCTGCTGTTTGTCCAGGGAAACCTGATGGCAGGAAGCAGCCTGCTGATGGATGTGGCCCAGATCCCAACCTGGTGAACAATTAACTTTGCAGAGTGGCTCTGCAATCAGCCCCAGCATCTTTTGCCCTCTCCCAATCTCCCAGTTCTTTCCAAGGCAGCGTTTTGCCTGCAGCCAGTGCTGCTCATCTGCTGCTTGTTTGCTCAGTCACTCCCAATCTCTGGCTGCCATCTCTTGTCTGGCTGGAAGAGGAACTGCTGGGGGATGATTTTGGAGCCAGGGGAAGCCCTGGCAGAGGGCTGGGGTTCATCTGTGCTGCTGTCACCCTTCATCTGTCTGCTCACTCACCTCCCTCCCTGCTCACAGCTCAGCCCAGAGCTGTGCTCCCTTTCCTCCTGCCTTTCCCTCTGCTCCAGGGTGAGCTCCAAGCCACCACAGCCACAGCTGGAATTGCACAGCCACAGCTGGATTTGCACAGCCACATTCCCCACATCTCTTCCTGATCCCTGCTGCAAATCTGGGCTGTTCCTTTCCCCACCTGAGCAGCAGCTGGGCTCCTGTTGGAGCTCTGAGTGCAGAGTGCAGCTCCAGGTGCAGCAGGACCTGAGGGATCTGCAAGGGATGCTCCAGCTCTGGGGCACTCGCTCCCGGGAGTTGGATCCTGCTGCCAGCACCAGCAATTCTGCCTTTGGCTGTGGCTTTTCCTCCCAGGGTGCTGGGGGCAGAAATAGCTTGGGGAGTGTTCAGAGGGGGATGCTGGAGCTGCTGTTTGCAAGGATTGCTGCTTTTTGGGATCCAGGAGCAGCTCAGATGGGACGTTTTGGGGGATCTCAGTTCCCTTTCCTCTCCCTGTGTGGGTTTAAACCAGGGATAATTCCTCATTTCTCACCGTGACCCCTCCATCCCTGGGGCCTGCAGGCACTGCCACAACAAAAATCACAAACTGAGTGGCAAATTCTTGATCCAGAGCTGTCAGAGCCCAGTTTTTATTTTTGCTGGGACACCTGGATCACCTGAGCTGCTGCTGTGATGCAGAGAGGGGGCGAGAACAGGAGGGAGTGGGGTTGGATTTGCTGCCCCTTCCTGAGTGCCTGGGAAGGGAGAGCTCCTATGGGCACCTGGAAGGACACTGCTAATGAAGAACTCCAATTAATGGCATTTTCAGTTAATTATTTTGCTAGCTTTTATTTTTTTAAATTTTTCCCCTTATTAATTTTATTGATGACACCCAACCTTTCCACCCTTGCACTGCCCTTTTCATTTATCAGCTGGGAAACTGAGGCACGGGGTTTGTTGCAGGCTTTAGGAAAATCCCATTGCTGACAGCTCTGCATCTCAAACCTGAGGCTAAAACTCCCTCCAGGATTTGTTGATCTGAATCAAACATCTCCTGCCTCGCTGTGCTCTGGGTTTTATTAATTTAATTCATCTTTTGGGCACCCTTGCAGTGTTTTTATTATTGAACCCTCTCCATGAACCCTCTCCCTCTCTTCCCCCAATCCCTGAAATCCTCAGCCATTTCCTTGAAAACAACCCAAATTTTCCCAGCTGGAGTGGGGCAGGGCACTGGCTTTGACCATTTTTTTGTGGTGATTTTGCCTTGAATCGCTCCATTTAAAAGGAGAGGCTGCTGAAGCCAACCATAAACACCAAAACCTCTGAAGAAATCCAAATGTGCCTTTTTTGGGAAGCAGGGAAACATTCCCAGCGTTCCATTTATTCCTGCTCTTTCTCCTTTCTGATTTTAATAGCTCATTTTCTATTTAATTATTCAGGCAGCATTAATGTGCTGGTCACTCAGGGGTTGGAATTCCTGATCCTGGGGGGGATTTATCCTCAAAACACCCCCCAGCTTTTCCCTCTCTCCTGTTGCTCCCAGCACTTCCCACTCTCAGAGCTGTGGCTTTTTTTAGTTGCTAAATCTGACAAGGTTTGTGAACAGGAGCTTCGATTCTGCACTTGGGAACACACACTGGAATATAAATTCGACACTTTGGGTTTTTTTTCCTGCATTCCAGCATGGAACATCACCTAGAGCTTGGATTTATGCTGTCTATCACTGGAATTATTGGGTGGAAAATATTTTAGGTTGGTGGTTTATGGGCCAAGCCTGTGCTGGAGCAAATGTAGATCCAGAGGGATGTTCAGGAGATCTCAGAATCTGAGGATCCAGTGTTGATCCAGTAGATCCATAATCCATAAAAAACAGGACCAAGGAAATGGTCTTGGTGTGCCTGGGGACTCTGAGGAGGAGGAGGAGGCAGAACTGGAGGTTTTGGTTGTACCCAGAGATTGGTTTGTGTCTTGTCCAAGTTTAGAAGCAAGGAGAGTCTCTGTGTGCCCAAAGTGCTCCTTGAATTTAAAAAATCACCCCAGCACCAACAAATAACTCCCAAAACCAACAAATCACCCAGCATCAACAAATCACCCCAAAACAAAAAAAATCACTCCAAAACCAGCAAATCACCCCCAAACCAACAAGCATTTTTAATAAATTACCATCAGCAATGTGCTGTTGAAGCACTTAATCCCTCCCAATCCCCTCTGATTAATGATTAATTGTGCTGCTAATTGCACTATCATAGCAGGGCAGGCCCAGGCAGCCTCACCAGTGCTGGGCCAGATCACAACTGGGAGCACTGGGAGCCCTGCTGGGCCAAACCCCCCATCCCTTCGTCCTCAGGGTTCTAATCCTGCCTTATCTCAGCCTTTCCTTATCAGCTGGGAGCAGGAGAGCTTTGGGATGGCCCTGCTCGGTGTCATCCCTCTTTTAGTGTGGATTTCCCTCCATTTGTGAAAACCACGTGGAAATTTTTCTGTGTTTTGATTTGGAGTGGGGGAAAAACCACAATATTTGAATAATTTCCATTATTGGATGCATTATTTTATGCAGTGCAAGCCTGCACCTCTCTCTTCCTGAGTGTGCAAGGCCCTGCTCGGTGTCATCCCTTTTTTAGTGTGGATTTTCCTCCATTATGAAAGCCCATGGAAATTCTTCTGTGTTTTGATTTTGAATGGGAGAAAAAGCACAATATTTGAATAATTTCCATTACTGGATGCATTATTTTATGCACTGCAGGCTACAGGGTCTCTCCTCCTGAGTGTGCAAGGCTCCTGCTCGGTGTCATCCCTCTTTGAATGTGGATTTTCCCTCCACTCCTGTGAAAACCCCATGGAAATTTTTCTCTGTGTTTTGATTTTGGAATGGGGGAAAAGCAGAATATTTGAATTTATTTCTGTTATTTTACACTTCTGATGCCTCTCTCATGCACAGAAGTCTGCCCCTGTCTCTTCAGTGTCCAAGAGGGCACAGCCATTCCTTTTTCTGGGGGAGATCCCTGTCCCTCTGCTCCTTCCCTGTGCTTATCTCACTCTGGGCTCTCTTTATCTCTCCAAGGCTCCTGCAGGAACCAGTCCTGCCTTGTCAAGGACACAGTGAGGCCTTGAAAGTGTAGGGGGAAGCTGGGTGTGGAGCAAAGTGGAAAAAATAATATTACCAAAAAAAAAAAATTAAAATTAAAAAGATTTTTTTAAAATATTTAAATAATATGTACTGTATAATATATATATATTATACTATATATATATATTATGCACTATATATATACTATATCATTTATAATATATAATGTATACTAAATACTATATGCATGTAATAAATATATACTATATACTATACACTATATAAACTATAATATATTAATATAATCAATATAGTGATCTTATCATTATAATATAATAATATAATATATATAATATAATGTAATATATTTATACTATAATATAATACAGTGGAATAGAATAGAATAGGACATTAATAGAATAAACATTAATAGAATAGACATTAATTATATAATACAGTATATTTCAATACATTACATAATATATAATATATCTAATCAAAACATATTTAAAAGATTAAAAATATTAAACACCCAGATATTTATTACAAATATTGAAATATTCATGATTTTCAACCCCACCAATGAATTTGCTTTGTGTGCCACGAGTGACTCTGCACTTTGAGGGCACAGGGCTGGCCTTGGCAGGGTGGCACAGATGGCATTTACACTTTAACAAGGTTTATTTATCCAAACACTCTGAGCTCACCCAGCTCCCAGACAGGCCTGAAATGTTTCCTCCCCTGGGAAGGGATCAGAGCTGGCACTGAGGCAGGAAGAATCTGTTTATTGCACCTATTCTGTTGCCTTTGTTTTCATTTGGAAATGAAAATGGAGATCATTTTAATAAGGAGGTAACATAAAAGTGGATTTTTATTTGAAAGTTTTCATGGAAAAATGTTTAGAAATGTTTTTTGGTTTTTTTTAGGGGTGAGTATATTTTTATAGGTTTTAGGAAATTAGGATAATTGATAAAAAGTACTAATTTTTATTTACTTTTATTAGTACTTTGATTAGGACAAGTGGCATCATTTTTTGAAAGTTAAGGGGTTTTTTTGAGTCTCTTTTTTTGGTATAAGTTGTATTTTGCCTATGAAAATGTATTTTGAAATGTTGTTCTCAGCTTTGGTAGTTTGGAAGAATTAAGGTAGTTTTGGGATCTGGAATTTTCTGAGATTTAGAGTTTTGGAATTGGTTTTGGTTTTCTGCTTAGGGAAAATTACTGACAAAATCAGCCAGTAATACAAAAGTCTACACAGCTACAAATAGATTTGTGAAGAATACAGAGAATTTATGAAAGAAAAAAGGGCAAAAAACAAAAAGAACATAAATTCCCCATGCAGGTGTGTCTGTGTGGGATGGGGATGGGTTTGGGGTTTAGGGAGGATTTTAGGGATGGAGGGTTCCTGGAGCCTCTCAGCAGGTTTGGGATCCTGGAGAATTTGTGTCCTCACATCCCTGTGCTTGAGGGAAAGGGAGAACAGAATTTGTGTGCTCACACCCCTGGAGCACGAGGCAAGGATGCCCCAAAGCCTGGAATTTTGGCAGCAATGGGGATCCCTTGCCAGGTTTGCTGCCCCAAAACTTTTATCATCCTGCCAGCCCTGGCAGCCACCTCGTGCTTTTCGACCTCCTGCCTTCCTCCAGCAGCTCAGTGGGACAGAAATCCCTGATCCCAGCTGGAGCAAGGACTGGGATGATCCCTTCTCTCATCTGGGGAGCAGAGCCAGGCCAGGAGGATCCCAGAGATCCCACAGATCCCACAGACCCCACAGATCTCACATCTCACAGGATGTGAGGAGGATCTCACAGACCCCACAGATCCCAGAGCTCACAGGATGTGAGGAGGATCCCACAGACCCCACATCTCACAGGATGTGAAGAGGATCCCAAAGATCCCAGAGATCCCACATATCCCACATCTCAGGATGTGAGGAGGATCTCACAGACCCCACAGATCCCAGAGCTCACAGGATGTGAGGAGGATCACAGAGATCCCACAGATCCCACAGCTCACAGGATGTGAGGTGGATCAAACAGACCCCACAGATCCCATGTCACAGGATGTGAGGAGGATCCCAGAGATCCCACAGACCCCACATATCCCACATCTCACAGGATGTGAGGAGGATCTCACAGATCCCAGAGATCCCACAGATCCCAGAGATCCCACATCTCACAGGATGTGAGGAGGATCCCAAAGATCCCAGAGATCCCACAGATCCCACAGATCTCACATCTCACAGATCCCAGAGATCCCACATCTCACAGGATGTGAGGAGGATCCCAAAGATCCCAGAGATCCCACAGATCCCACATCTCACAGGATGTGAAGAGGACCCCACAGACCCCACAGACCCCACAGACCCCACATATCCCACATCTCACAGGATGTGAGGAGGATCTCACAGATCCCAGAGCTCACAGGATGTGAGGAGGATCCCACAGACCCCACAGGTCCCACAGCTCACCTGGCTGGGGCTCTGGGATCACCAGCATGAGAAAGTTTGTGATGAAAGCTATCACAGGATTTCCCTTTCTAGGAGAGAGGGCTCCAAAAATAATCACTGATTACAGCTCCTGCTGTGCTTGGCAACCTCTGGTTCCTCCATTCTGGCTCCTCCTCGCCTCCCTCCCTGTGGCTTTTCCCTCCCAGCCCAAGGGGAAAACATCCCCCAGGTGCACAGGGCCCTCCAGGATGGCTGCAGGACGGGTTTAGGGTTAAATCCCAGCTTAGTGCAATCCTTGGCAGGGTTTGCTCCCTCCCAACCACGTGAGCCTCGCAGGGCTTTAAATAAAACAGATTTCAAACCCTTCAGCCTGAAGGTTTTCGTGCCTTTAATGCCAAACTGTGGCACTGCTGCTCCAGAGCTTTGTCCTGGGGGAGGGACTGGAGTGGGGACAGGTGAACAGCACCTTCCCTCTCACCCTGTCCCTGCTCTGCAGGAAAATCTGTCCCAGGGTGGTTTGGGGCTGGTTTAGGAGCTCTGAGGAGGGAACATTAACCCCACGTGGAGCATCTCCAGCTCTTCCTCCCACTGTGGAAATCCAGGTGTCAAAATAGAGATTTCAGGGTTGTTTTTTTTTGTTGTTGTTGTTTTGGTTTGTTTTGTTATTTTAAAATTTATTTTATTTTTTCCAAGCACTTTTGTCGGGCAGAGCAAGGCAAAACATTTCCAGTCTCCTCGAAAATCCGTGGCAGAGAGCCGAGCTCTTAATTGCTCCGAGTGCTCGTGGTGCTGCTGCTCCACAGAAACGTGGGGTTTTGTTTAGATTCCAACTGCTTTGTGGTTTTTTTTTTTTTTCCTGGGAAATTTAATCCTGTCAAGAGCCTTTGGGGCCAGGATCCCTCTGGTAAGGCGTTTCCCAGGATCTGGCTTCCCTGCTCTTTGTGTGCCGGAGGTGGCTGCATTTCTCAAATTCCACGGGGCTATCGGGTGTCCAGGATGTCATTCCTGCTTCTTTAAATATCTTTTTGGAAAGGGGAGCCGGGCAGCAGGGCTGGGATCCCTGTGCTCAGCTGTCAAACCCAGCTCAAGGGATTCCTTCCCCATTTTCCTCCTTCTGCACCCAAACTTCCTTTCAGCCTCCTGTACCAGGAGGAGGCCTTGGGTCACAGGAGGAAAATTCTGGTATTTTCTGTTCGATGGAGAGTGGAAAACCTTTCCTGCAGGGAAAGTGAATCCTGGTTTTTCATGAATTCTTATCTTGCAGACAATCGTGTCTCTGGGAGCTCTGTGTGGGCTGGGGAAGGAAGGAAAGTCTAATTTAAAAAGGGAAAAAAAACCAACCAAAAAAAAAAAAAAAAAAAGGAAAAGGAGGAAATAAAACAACTTTAAAGGGCAGCAGAGCCGAGTGTGAGGTGTGGGTGACAGCCTTGCACGGGTTCATCCACTGGGAATGTTCCTGGGGGAGGCTCAGTGGGATTTGGGGCTCTTATCCCCAGGAATCCTCTCCCAAAATGTGGATTCTCCTCCCCACTCAGCCATAAAGGGAAGGTGGGCACTGACAGCCTCAGCCCCAGGTTAAATGGAGAGATAAAACAAAGAGAGGAGATAAAATAAAAGGAATTCAGAGGCTTTGTGTGGCTGGGAATGCCTCTGGAAGCTCGGCACCTTCTCTGCATCCCCCTGGGGATGCTGGCTGTCACTGCCCGGGGCACAGCTGGGTTTGTCCCTCTGGGAGTGGCTTCACCCAGCAGGACCCCCGAGCAACCCTTGGATGTGTTGGGATGCTGCAGACCCTCCGAGGTGACTGCCGGGGAGGGCAGCGCAGGCCGTCAGCTCTGCGGGGGCTGGGGAGGAGCAGGATTGTTCTCCCTGGCTTGTGGGTGCTAATTGTCACCCAATAATCAGCTGAGTGTCACGGAAGCAGGGACCAGGCTGGTTTTTGCTGTTCCTCCTCAGGAACTGTGTTGATATTCCATCAGCTCCTCAGGGTGTGTCCCGAATGGATGGCAGGGAAAAGGGGAGGGAAAAGCTGAATATTGGACATTTCCAGGAGCATCGCTGGGCTGGGAGGTGCAATCCCAGCCCGATGCCCCGGGTGCTGTCACCGTGCCCTGAGCCCCCAGGTGACTCTAAATTCACTCACAAGAACTCACAGGGCCAGGAAGGATGTTCTGTGTCCGAGGGGAAAAGTGCTGCAGGGAGTTCTGCTGCGATCTCCCACCTCTGGCCCTTGTGGAGCAGCAGTGCAGGGGATGTGCTGAGCCAGGGGCTGTGAATCCCCAAACCCAGGGATGCTCAGGATGCTCAGGATCCAGGCTGCCCCTGCCCTGGGGTGCTGGAGGTACCAGGGAAGCGCTGACACCACCCTGGCAGGGCAGGGACAATGCCAGCCCTGGGGTGGCCAGACTGGCCAGCAGTGGCCCCATTGTTGTTGCAGCTGAGCACTGGCCACTGCTCCCAGGTTGGGGAATAAGCAGCCAGTGTTCTGAGCTGCTGGGATAATGGCTGGCACTGGGATGCCTCGCTCAGAGCTGCCCTGAGCTCACCAGAGCCGAGGGCACAGAGAAAGGGGAAATATCCCCGGGCAGAACAAAGGTGCTTTGTGTGCTGGCAGCTCCAGGGCGGGCTGGGAATGTGCACCCAGCAAAGGGATGGTTCCTCCTCCTTCCCATCCCATCCCTGCACCCTGCTCAGGTTGGATCCCATCCCTGGAGTGTCCAAGGGCAGCTTGGGGCAGCCTGGGAAGGGAAATGGGATCAGCTTTAAGGTCTCTCCCAATCCATTCTGTGCTGTAAATGCAGGAAGTTTTCCATGGATCCACCTTTCCCAGGCTGTCACCGTGTTCTCCTGACGCTCAGGACGTGCCTTTGCTGTGTCATTGTCTCTTAACAACAAATTCCTGACTGGAATTCTGCACAGGAGGGATGGGAAACGCTGGACACCCCAGCCCAGGGTCTCACATCCCACGGGAATTCAAACCAGCTCAGAGGGAGGGAGGGAGGAGGATGCTTTGCCATTATTCCTGATTATCCCTGGGGCATTCCAAGAGTGCCCGAGCCAGCAGTGGGAACAATCCTGGGAGATCATTTCTCCTCCCGAGCCTCTTCCCAGCTCCAGAACTGGGATTAAGATTAAATCCTCTCCCAGCTCCTCCCAACACATTTGCTGCAGTCATGGAAGGCAGCAGCACAGGGGGCAAGGAATTGACTCCCTGGGGACCCCAGCTCCCTTCCTGAGCATTCCCAGGGTGGTGGCAATGCTGCAGGGCTCTGGACACCAGCAGGGACTGAGGGCAGCAAAGGGAGGGTCAGACCCTGAGTGGCAGCTGAATTCACCCTGGGGTGAGAGTGGGGGGCAGAGGTGGCCTTGCTGTGTCCCCTCGAGTGTGGGGGCAGAGGTGGCCTTGCTGTGTCCCCTAAATGTGAGGGGACAGAGGTGGCCTTGCTGTGTCCCCTCGAGTGTGGGGGCAGAGGTGGCCTTGCTGTGTCCCCTAAATGTGAGGGGCAGAGGTGGCCTTGCTGTGTCCCCTTGAATCTCAGGGGACAGAGGTGGCCTTGCTGTGTCCCCTCGAGTGTGGGGGCAGAGGTGGCCTTGCTGTGTCCCCCAAATGTGGGGACAGAGGTGGCCTTGCTGTGTCCCCTCAAATCTCAGGGGGACAGAGGTGGCCTTGCTGTGTCCCCTCAAATGTGGGGGGGGGGCAGAGGTGGCCTTGCTGTGTCCCCCCAAATGTGGGGGACAGAGGTGGCCTTGCTGTGTCCCCCTGAAGATCTCAGGGGGACAGAGGTGGCCTTGCTGTGTCCCCCTAAATGTGAGGGGCAGAGGTGGCCTTGCTGTGTCCCCCTCGAGTGTGGGGGGCAGAGGTGGCCTTGCTGTGTCCCCCAAATGTGAGGGACAGAGGTGGCCTTGCTGTGTCCCCTCGAGTGTGGGGGCAGAGGTGGCCTTGCTGTGTCCCCCAAATGTGAGGGGCAGAGGTGGCCTTGCTGTGTCCCCCTTGAATGTCTCAGGGGACAGAGGTGGCCTTGCTGTGTCCCCCTAAATGTGAGGGACAGAGGTGGCCTTGCTGTGTCCCCCTCGAGTAAATGTGAGGGGGCAGAGATGGCCTTGCTGTGTCCCCCAAATATGAGGGACAGAGGTGGCCTTGCTGTGTCCCCCAAATGTGGGGGGACAGAGGTGGCCTTGCTGTGTCCCCCAAATGTGGGGACAGAGGTGGCCTTGCTGTGTCCCCCAAATGTGAGGGACAGAGGTGGCCTTGCTGTGTCCCCTCGAATCTCAGGGGGCAGAGGTGGCCTTGCTGTGTCCCTCAAATGTGGGGGGCAGAGGTGGCCTTGCTGTGTCCCCCAAATGTGGAGGGGCAGAGGTGGCCTTGTTGTGTCCCCCAAATGTGAGGGGGACAGAAGTGGCCTTGTTGTGTCCCCCAAATGTGGGGACAGAGGTGGCCTTGCTGTGTCCCCTCCTCTCTCAGCTCTCGGGAGGGAAATTCCTGCTCTGGGAATTCTTCCCGAGAAAACTCTGCAGGGATGGGTGCACAGGGGCTGTGCTGCTCTGCCTGCTCCAGGGAGGCACTCTGCTCCCCAGGGAGGATTTACCCCTGGATAAATGCTCATTTGGGAGGTAGGTGTTCGTCTGGGGCTCAGGGCTGCTCCCCGGGTGAATCCCCAGCTGCCACAGACGATTCAGCCTCGCCCTGCTGTGATTTTGGGTAATGAGCAGCCTGGGATGGCTCCCCATCCCCTTGCACACATTTCTGAGGGGCTGGGTGAGGAAATCCGGAGCGCAGGGGGAATCTGGGGGTGCTGAGCTCCTGTTTGCCCAGGAACCAGAGGCCGGCATCTCCCCAGGCTCAGGCAGCTTTCCCTGCTCCTGCCCCTGGGGCTGTGCTGGGGAATTTCTGCGGCCTCTGGCTCCG
This sequence comes from Luscinia megarhynchos, assembly GCA_034336665.1. Classification (NCBI taxonomy): domain Eukaryota; kingdom Metazoa; phylum Chordata; class Aves; order Passeriformes; family Muscicapidae; genus Luscinia; species Luscinia megarhynchos. The sequence continues at coordinate 6,322,619 of CM067588.1, read as the reverse complement.
TGGCATGTGAGGAGGGGCACGTATCCCAGCCCTGCGGGGCTGCCGTGTTTGCTGAGCAAATAAAAGCTCCACGAGGAGCAGAATTGCCCTCAGCAGCGAATCCCGAACGGGGCTGCTCAGCTTGCCGTGTAAACACAGCCGGTAATCTCCCCGGGGACTGAAAAACAAAACACAAAACTGTTTTAGAGAGGCAAGCTTCTCCCTCCTAGACTTCTTCTGCTGGGAAATAGGGGCAAGGAAAGGAAAAAAACAGAATTTATCATTTTTGAGAAGAATAATTAGCGCTGGGAAGCTTTGCTGAGGGAAGGGCAGCTCCATAGTGTGGTGATGGCTGAAATACCTGGCTCAGGAATTCCAGGGAAGCTGTAGGGATGCACTCCCAGGCGGAATGGGCATCCTTTAAATTATCCTTAACTCCGTGTCTGGGTCCCGTGCGGGGCTTTTCTGCTGGGGTTCAGCTCTTTGCAGCGTTTTCTCCGGGTGTTTATCCCCACCCCTGCTCCCCTAAATGCAGATCACTCGCCCTGCTGGCTTTAATCCAGGTTTTTGGCCAGGCTCCAGGCTGGGTGATTTCATTTCTGCCCGTTGGTGCCTGAATTCCTCATTGCCGTGTTCCTGCCTGCTGGGAATTGCCCAGCTCCTTCTCCAGGGACTGCTGCCATTCCTGCCAGGCTGCAAAACCACAAGTGGAGTCGTGGCTTTGCTTTGCAAGTGTCACTTTCTCTCGGGAAGTCAATAAACGCTTCCTTTGGGAAAAGGAAAAAAAACCAAAACAAAATAAAATAAAACAAGAGGCGTTCGCCAGGAATTCACCCTTTGAAATCCGTGCCGGGGAGAGCAGCTGTAAAAAGGGATTTCTTTCTCCCACAAGGAATGTGGGTGAAGCTCCTGGAAGCCCAGGCTGCTGTGGGGCACCCCACATTACCCAGCCTGACCCGAAATTCCCTTTTTAACCCCACACCTCCTGCCCTACATTCCCCTTTTTAATTCCACATTTCCTGGCCCTATATTTCCCCTTTTTAATTCCACATTTCCTGCCCTACATTCCCCTTTAACCCCACATTTCCTGGCCATACATTTCCATTTTTAACCCTACGATTTCAGACCCTACACCTCCCTTTAACCCCACATTTCCAGATCCTACATTCCTCTTTAACCTCACATTTCCTGCCCTACATTCCCCTTTAACCCTACATTTCCTGGCCCTACATTTCCATTTTTAACCCCACATTTCCTCTCCTACATTCCCCTGGAACCCCACATTTACTGACCCTACATTCCCCCTGGCACAAAGGTTTGCTTCCAGCAAATCGCAGCTTTGGGACACCCATATCCATGTGGGACAGGGAGAATTCCTGTCAGGGAAGGGAGAATTCCTCCCGGGGAGGAGCCCAGGCTGAGGACAAGGACAATCCCATAAATGCAGCTTTAATGTGAACTCCCACCCCAGGTCCAGGTGCAGCTGGAGGGATGAGCCCAGGGCTGTGGGAGAGGAGCAGGGAGCAGCTCGGGCGTGGCAGGAGGGGCTGCAGCCATCCCGGGGTTATTTTCACCCCTCTCCCAGTTCCTCTCCTCTCCCAGGTTTATATTTAGCAGCCTGGCATTCCTGTAGGAAAGCAAGGGGAGGGGAAGGATTTGGATTTGTGGAGCAGTTTTGTGGCAGTGAGAAGCTGATTCCCTGCAAACCATGGGCAGCTTTTTGGGGAGGGGGAGGGAGGTGGAGACTTCACTTCTTCTCCTTTTCACCTGAGCGTCCTTGCTGCTCCTGCATCTTCCTGATCCGGGTTTGATCCTGATCCGAGGGTCAGAGGAGGTCGTGGCTTGCTGGGGGATTGTCACAGCAGGAATTGCTCAGCCCAGCAGTGATCCCAGTGTCCTGATTATCCCAGTCCCTGCCAGGCTGGGCTTGGTCCCCAGTGCAGCACCAGGAGCTGGATTCTCTTCTTTCACCCAGCCAGCATCGCTGAATCTCCTCTGGAACCCAGAGCATCCCCGGTGCTGCCTGTTCATCGTGTCCAAGCACGTTCCTGTAGTGCTGGGCAAACATTCTGAATGTCAGAAAACATCCTGAGTACCTTAGAACACTGTTGGGCCCATACAGGGTACAGGATTTAAACCAGATGATTCCTTAGCTTTTTTTTCAGATTTTGTAAAAGATACTGTTTTGGGTAGTGCTGTGTTTCAGCTTCATCTGCAAATGGAAAATGGAAGAAAATCTGCATTTTCCTGTTTGCCAGAGTGATGTTGCTGTGCTGAAATAAAGGAGGGGGTTCCCTGCAAGCTTCTCTCTCAGCCTCCTTGCAAGCCTGGATTTCTTTTCCTCATCACACACTGTGTGGAAGGGCAGCAGTTGTTTGGCTAAATAAGCTTGTATTGTATCTGTGTGTGTGTGTATCCAGTGTGGGGGAGCCAGTGAGAGAAATAAATCAGAATCAGCTGCTGGGAGCCACATCCCAGTGCCACAGCCCGAGGTGTCCCCAGCCCTGAGCTCAGCTCTGAGCACACGCAGGGGTTTGAGCCCAGCTCTTTCCATGGGAGGCTGCAGGAGCTGTTCTGAGAGGTTTCCATGGCTGTTTATTCTCCCTCATCTCAGGATTGCTCTGCCCAGCTCACAGCTCTGCTCGCCAGACGTCCAGGGCAGAATCTGCCTGGCAGAGGCAGCACTGATCTTTTATACTCTAAATTACCTACTGGGGATTTACAATTATTTTCCAATACAATACAACTTTGTTAAACAGTCCAGCTCTGACCCATCCAATGTGACAGTGCCAGCATGTCACCCAGCATGGATGGCACGGAGCAGAAGGAGGAAGAGGATCCACACCCCAAATTCTCCATCTTGGCCACGTGTCCCTCATCACAAACATTCTAGAAATCTGCTAATTCTACATTCTAACAGCCTAATTTACACTCTATTTATTTCTGCAGCTTGCATTTCTTCTCTCAGTGTTGGTAAATTGTTCCAAGGAGCTGAATCAGCCCCTGAGACACCTGGGGCTCACTCGAGGGTCTTTGGGGACCCCTGCCAGGGGGGTGTTGAACCTCCCAGGGCAGCCAGAGGAGCACTCTGGGCTCCCACACCCAGTGACACGACTGAGGGTGGGCACAGACAGTGTCTGAAGCTGGGGTGGAGGTGCCTAAAACCCTCCCACCCCCCAAACCCCCCCAGCCTCAGGAATTGAAGGTGGGACTTGCAGGATTCAGGTGCATCCCGGCCTTTTTCAGGGGATTCCTGCAGCAGCCCAGGCTGTGTTCCCATTGCTCAGGGATAATCTCTGAGGCTTTCACATGCAGGCACGGGCGTCGCCGTTGTCCTGGCGACAGGGATGGTGCTGCGGGGTGTGATGGCATCGGGAGTGCTGCCAGCACCCTTGGGTGCTGCTCTGAGCCCGGCAGGGGCTGGGGGGCTCTGGGGGCAGCCAGGAGGAAGGGGCTGAGCTGCTCCAGCTCCATTTAAGTGGCAAAAATACAGCTCCTCTTCTGCTCTGAGCCAGAGGAGGGATGTGCCCAGGGACCCCTGAGTGGGGGGGAAATTCGGGTCTGGATGCTGCCAACCCCCAAGTGCAGCAGCTGTGGGGTGGAAATTCGGGTTGGAACATTAAAGATCAGCAGCTGTGGGGGGTGGAAATTCATGTTGAGATGTTGTCAGCCCCAAAAAGCAGCAGTTTTGGGGTGGAAATTCGGGTTGGGACATTACAGAGCAGCAGCTGTGGGGTGGAAATTCGGGTTGGGACATTACAGAGCAGCAGCTGTGGGGTGGAAATTCGGGTTGGGACATTACAGAGCAGCAGCTGTGGGGCGGAAATTCGGGTTGGGACGTTGCAGAGCAGCAGCTGTGGGGTGGAAATTCGGGCTGGGACATTGCAGAGCAGCCGCTGTGGGGTGGAAATTCGGGTTGGGACATTGCAGAGCAGCCGCTGTGGGGTGGAAATTCGGGTTGGGACATTGCAGAGCAGCAGCTGTGGGGTGGAAATTCGGGCTGGGACATGGCAGAGCAGCCGCTGTGGGTGCTGCCCGTCCCTCCGAGCCCGCTGTCCCTGTCCCCGCAGGGCTCTGCCGTCGCTGGCAGCCCGAGGGAAGATGAACAAGATGAAAAACTTCAAGAGGAGGTTTTCCCTCTCGGTGCCGCGCACGGAGACCATCGAGGAGTCGCTGACGGAGTTCACCGAGCAGTTCAACCAGCTCAACAACCAGAGGAGCGAGGGTGAGGAGCCGCCGGGGGGCTGGGGGTGCTCAGGACAATCCGGGTGGGTGAAAACCTCTCCAGCCTCCCCAGCCGTTCTCGGGGGTGTGGGGAGTGTTGAGCGCTGCTTTCCCCACCCCCGGGGGTGGATAACACCTCGTCATTAAAGCCGAGGAGAGATTTGTCCTGGCCCGAGGAAAGGCTGATGGAGGGAAAGGAATTTGCGGAGAGTGGGAAGGTGTGGGATCTCCTCCCGCCTGCCCAAAAGAGGGGTGGGACCCCTCGGGGGGCTCCAGGCTGCTGCTCCCCCAAACCAGCGGGGTTCTCAGCACCCGGGGCTCGCTGGGGCAGCCGTGGCTCCTCCAGCCCAGGGAGGTTTGGGGTTACAGCAGCGCCCGAGCCGGCACATCGCTGTGCCAGCAGCAGCCCCCAGAGCAGGCTGGGGCAGGGCTGGGGATGCTGCAGGCGATGGCAGCAGGGCAGCCAGCCCAGCCGTGCCCGGGCAAGCCGGGGAGAGCCTGGGAGAACCTGGGGAGAGCCTGGGGAGAGCCTGGGCAGAGCCTGGGCAGAGCCTGGGCAGAGCCTGGAAGAGCTGGGGGAGCCTGGGGAGAGTCTAGAAGAGCTGGGCAGAGCCTTGGGGAGAGCCTGGAAGAGCTGGGGGAGCCTGGGGGGAGCCTGGAAGAGCTCGGGGAGCCTGTGGGAGCCCGGGGAGAGTCTAGGAGAGCTGGGCAGAGCCTTGGGGAGAGCTTTGGGCAGAGTCTGGGGAGAGCCTGGAAGAGCCTGGGGGAGCCTGGGGGAGCTGGACAGGGCTCATCCCAGGGTAAATCCTGGCTCAGCCCAGCCCTGTCCTGTGCCCTCAGCTCCTGTTCCAGCCCTGCCTGCCCTGGCTCCATCCCCTGCCCTCAGCTCCTGTTCCAGCCCAGTTTCTGTGCCCCAGCTCCTCTCCCAGCCCTGTTTCTGTCCCCAGCTCCTGTCCCAGCCCAGTTTCTGTGCCCCCAGCTCCTCTCCCAGCCCTGTTTCTGTGCCCCCTGGCCCTGCAGCTCGCAGGGAGCAGGGCTGAGCTCTGCTGTCAGTGCCTGGCACTGCCCCTGCCCGGCCGTGCCAGCCAAGCTGCTCTGAGGATGCTGGAAGCTCATTCAGAGCCATCCTCCCTCCCTCCCACGGCTCCCCGGGCTCTTTGTATCTCTGCAGCATCCCCGGGGGCTCCTGCCCATCCCACGCACCCACAGCCCTCACTCAGGGCTCTAATTAGAGCTGAACCCTTAACTGGACGTGCAGGAGCTGTGGGGATGGGATGGGGCAAGGCTGAGGAGGTGCTGGGTGCGGGGGGATTGAGATTTGGGCTCGTTATCTCCTCCCTGCAAACCCCAGAGCTGCCTTCCCTCCTGTTCTGCTTTAATGAGACACCACTCACGGGTTTTCCTTTGCCCTTGGGGGGCAGAAAGGGAGAGCAGCATCTGCCATCCCCCCGGGCTTTTGGGCTTGATGCTGGGGTAGCCAGGAGAGAGCAGGAGCCACGAGTGAGCCCGTGGCCAGCAGTGAGAGCAGCTCCATGGCTGGAGGTGTGCACCTCTCCACAGGGCTTGGGGCTGAATTCGGGTCTCCCTGAGGGCTTGGTGCCCGTTTTCCAGGTGGAAAAGCAGAATGCAGAGGGGAGAAGTGACTTTGCTGCAGCTGTGGGGAGCAGAGCAGAGCCTGCAGCTGCTCCTGGGCCCCATCGAGCAGCTTTGCTGCAGCTCTGAGCTTCTTGTCAGCACCCTGGGGCTGTGCCTGGGCTCTCCGTGGCTCCTGGTCATTGCAGGGACCCCCTGCCTCTGCTCAGGGTTTGTTTTCCCTCCAGAATTCCCTGGTTCTCAGCATTCCCAGGCTGCAAATCCCACACCTTGGGAGTGCCTGGGCCCATCCCTGGGGAGCAGGGCAGGCCAGGCCTCCTCAAGAGTCACAGAATCGGGGAAAGGCTGGGGTTGGAAGGGTCCCCAGAGCTGCTCCAGAGGCTGCTCTAAGGGGACAGGCAGGGGACAAACCTGCCCCATCTGTCCCCAGCTCTGTCCTCCCATCCCATCATTCTCGTGACCTCACCCCCACAGATGCTGATCAAAGGAGGAAAAACAGGAAAAAAAAACCAAAAACTTTTTTAGTATTATTATTCTTTTTTTTCTTTCTTTCTTTTTTTTTTTTTTGGAAAAGCTGTTTGTTTTTCCACATCCTGTCAGCAGCAATGTCACCTTGGTGGAGCCTGAGTGGTTTTTTTGGAGGGATCAGGGCTTGGTGAGCCCTGTTGGCTTTGACAAGAGCTGGGGGCATCCAGCAGCAGCCCCCAAAGCCCCTGCAGCCTGCTCTGCCCTCCCAGGCCTGACAGAGTTCAGTGCCTGGGCTGGAAAGGGATAAAACAGATGCAGCTCTGACCTTGGCAGGCCCTGAAGAAATGATGATGAGGGGGAGGAAGGAGGATGAAAAAGCCGAGCTCTGAGCAGCACAGAGCCTGGAGAGCAGAATTCACACTCAAAGTCATTAAAAGCTCTGAGTCAGGCAGGCAGCAGAGAGTTCTGGCCCCTTTCCTTGGGAGATCAAAGCTTGTTTTGGCAGAGGCTGCATTTAAATATATTTATGAAATATATTTATGAAACATATTTATGAAATATATTTATGAAATATATTTATGAGAAGGCTGCCTGTGTCTGTGTTCCTCTGGGTGCCAGGGCTCCTGGAATTCCCATGGAATGAATTCCCTGGGGGTCTGCAGCCCCAGGAGCACTGAGCAGCAGCAGCTCCTGTGAGCCCCGAGGGATTTGGGACCTCAGGGTGGGCTGGGCTGGCACATCCCCACCCCAGGGCAGCCCAAACCCCTCTCCAAGCCTTCTGTGATTTTTTTTACCTGCTTTTCCCTTCCTTGCTGCATCCTCTGGAGTGCCCAGGTTGTCGGTTTAGCTCTGATTTCACATGGAATATTGTTGCATTTAAGGTGTTGCTTGGGGTGAAATTAGCAGGAAAGGCCTTTGCAGGGTTTTTAAAGATGTTCATTTCAGCCACACGTGGTTTAGGGTTCAGGGAACAAAGGCAAGGCTTTTAGGGTGGCTGTAGGTTTTGTACATGGGATGAGCAGGTGGGAAAAGCCTCAGGGAAGGGCTAAGGTAAAGGAAATTAGGGTGGGAGTGACCTGAAGGTTAATGGGCAGGGAAAGGGCCCAGGCTTGACGCAGGGTACATTCCTTAATTGGGAAAACTTTTTTGGGTCTCCACATAATATGACAGAAAGGTTGACTCTGATCTGCTGGTGCAGAGTCAGAGCTGCTGCACCTCTTACCCAGCTCTGGGTTTGTCCCACCTGTGGGAACCAGCAGAAACTCACCCAAAATGTCATTTCCAGTGGGTCAGCCAGGCTCCGTTCAGCCAGACCTTAAATGGCCTCTGGTTTGGTTTCCCTGCTTGGGAAACGAGGAAGTTAAAAAGATTTGGTGCAGCTGAGTTAATGCACGTTGTTTTCATACCTGTGCTTCATTCAGGGGACATTTCCTGCTTGGTGCTGTGGGAACAGATGGAGGGGAGGGGGCAGGGGGCAGAGGGGGGTCTCACCCGTGTGCCCCCAACCCCTGGCACCGCTGCAGCCCCTCTCAGTCCCCCTGAGCCCCCCGGGAGCCCCGAGCTCGGCCGGTGCCCGTGGCACAAACCCGCAGCCTGTGCCGGGTCACTTGCCTGCCAGCTCTCATCCGTCAGCGCAGCCAGGCCCCAGCGCTGCTCAGCACCCCGTGAAAATCCAGCCCTGCCTCCCTCCCCAGCCGGGAGATCATCCCTGGATCCCGGATTGTCGCTCTGAGCCGCGGGGACAGGGCGGGGACAGGGCAGGGCTCAGCCCGGGGCGCTGCCCGTGAGTCCTGCTGCTCCCCTCCTCTGGGAGAAACGGGAAAAAAGAAAGAAAGAAAAAAAAATGGAAAGGAAAAAAAGTTGGTTTTTTCTTTTCTGTTTTTTCCTCCTTTGATCACCTGTGGGGGTGAGGTCATGAGAATGATGGGATGGGAAGGACAGAGCTGGGGACAGATGTCTGCGGGATTTTGGGCGGTTTTGGAGGCTGGGAGGGAAGGGATGGTCGCTGGGCAGGCTCAGGCTGGTCCGTCCTGCTTGAGCTTTCTCCCCAGCCCGGCACATCCAGAGCATCACCCTGGCTCCCAGCACGCCCAGTTTGGTGCTGCCTCCTTGTGAGCAGCGCCGGGAATCGGCAGCCCCGGGCTCCCCAATTCCCCGGGCTCCCATCCTCCCCAGTTCCCCGGGCTCCCCATCCCCATCCCCGGGCTCCCCAATTCCCCCGGGCTCCCCATCCTCCCTGGGCTCCCCAGTTCCCCCGGGCTCCCCATCCCCGGGTTCCCCAGGGGAATTCTCCTCATCGGTGATGGCCCTGAGTGCCAGAATGTCCCCAGAGCACCAGAACTGGGAGTGCTGAGGGTGCTGATGCAGCAGGAATCTGCAGCAGGAATACAGAGAAGGGAAAAGGGATTCCCAAGTCCCCAGAGTGCCAGAATGTCCCCAGAGTGCCAGAATGTCCCCAGAGCTCCAGAGCTCCAGAATGTCCCCAGAGTGGCAGAATGTCCCCAGAGTGGCAGAACTGGGGGCGCTGGTGCACCAGGAATCTGCAGCAGGAATTCCCTCTGGAGGCAGAGCAGGGATTCCCAAGTCACTCCTTGTCGCTTCTGCCACCACGCCAGCAGCTCACGGTGCTTTCCTTTTGTCCCCAGACCTGGCTCAGGGCCAGCTGCAGCTGGAGCCGCTGGGCGGGGACGGCAGCCCGGTGTCCCCGGCGCAGGGACAGCGACAGCGACAGGGACAGTCCCCGGTGGCCGCCGTGCGCTACCGCGGCCACGGCCAGCGCCGCTGCTCCGTGGAGGCAAGTGCTGGGCTCGGGGGGACCGGCACCTCTGGGTGTCACCTGGGTGTCGCCTGGGTGTCGCCTGGGTGTCACCTGGGTGCTGGCTGGGGGGCGGGGCGGGGTTTGGGCATTGCAGTGTCGCAGCGTCACGCACGAGCCTGTCACAGCCCGAGGTGTTTCCTCCTGCTGGCATTTCCTGCTGCTCAGAGCAATCCTGGTTCTTCTCCACACCCCAAAAACCAGCCCCAGGCACCCAGCAGGAGCTGCTCCTTCCCAGACCCAGGGACCCAGATCCTGTGCTGTGCGGGCTGCGGGCAGGAGGAGCTGCCAGGAGCGCCAGGGAACATCCTGAGCCACATCCCTGTCACAGCCCGAGGTGTTTCCTCCTGCTGGCATTTCCTGCTGCTCAGAGCAATCCTGGTTCTTCTCCACACCCCAAAAATCAACCCCAGACACCCTTTTTCTCAAGTTCTGAGTATTTTCCTCAGGCTATGAAACTTTCTCAGCCCCAGCCAGGATTTTTCCCAAGCTAGAGGTTCCTTCTTTATTGTAAACCCAAGAGAAAGAATAATAGCAGAGATAAACACCTGCAGGGTCCCTGAGACAGCCAGGGAGAAGAGGTGTCTCTGTCTCTGACCAGTGACCTGTTTGTATTTTTTGCCTTATTTAAGGCAATGGCTTCTTTCATAAATTGCTCTTTCTTGCTCATTCCTGCACCAAGCACGAGAGTGTCCTGTTGCTGTTTTTCTGCTGCTCTGGAATCCTTTTCAAGGCAGCAAGTGCCAGCTCTGTGACAGAGCCAAGCCCTCCTGTCACCCTCCCTGGTCCCTGTCACCCCCCGTGGTCTCTGTCACCCCCTGTAGCTGTTTTTAAGTTGGGTGCTTTCCAACTTGGGGTTCTGCAGCCCTGAGTCCAGATATCTCTGAACCCGGCTACAGAACCCGCAGCTACTCACTAGCAAAGTATTGAAAGGCTGAGACCGTGTTGCAACAGTTCCGAAGAGAACTTTGTTGTCTTCGAAGGGAAATGCTAACAACGGTCTAATTACATCAGATAACAAAGAGTTTATATAGAGGTTTCCAGAGGATTGAATTTTCCACCAGTAAGAACTACAACTTGCAAACTAACCAATTATCTTAAAACTCTAAGTAAGAAAAGAACCAATAAACTTGTGACTTTTAAGAGCCAATAAAAATCCTTAGAGATAACACGGTTTTCCATAAGGGAGAGGGGGTCTTGTTTCCAGGCATTTAGTATTATGGGATAGAATTCCAGGGGTATACTTTAAGGGGAGTAACATTTTCTACAACCCCCCCCCGGTCTCTGTCACCTCCCTGTTCTCTGTCCCCCCTTTGCTCTCTGTCCCCCCTTTGCTCTGTGTCCCCCTTTGTTCTGTCCCCCCCTGCTCTCTGTCCCCCCTGCTCTGTCTCCCTGCTCCCTGTCTCTGCCCCCTGCTCTCTGTCCCCCTGTGCTCTGTCCCCCTGCTCTCTGTCCCTGCCCCTGCTCTCTGTCCCCCTGTGCTCTGTCCCCTGTGCTCTGTCCCTGCCCTTGCTCTCTGTCCCTGCCCCTGTGCTCTGTCCCCCTGTGCTCTGTCCCCCTTGCTCTCTGTCCCCCTGTGCTCTGTCCCCCTGCCCTGTCTCCCCTGCTCTCTGTCCCCCTGTGCTCTGTCCCCCTGTGCTATGTGTCCCCCCTGCTCTCTGTCCCCCCTTTGCTCTGTCCCCCTGCTCTCTGTCCCCCCCCATGTCTCTGTCCCCCTGCTCTGTCCCCCTGCTCTGTCCCCCTGCTCTGTCCCCCTGCTCTGTCCCCTGCAGGACCTCAGCCGGCGCCTGTCTCTGCCCATGGACATCCGGCTGCCGCCCGAGTTCCTGCAGAAGCTGCAGCTGCAGAGCCTGGAGCTGCCCCAGCCCCTGAGCAGGATGTCCCGCCGGGCCTCCCTGGTGAGTGGCTCAGGGGCAGTGCCCCGTGTGCCCCCCGCGTCCCCCTGGCACTGCTGCGGTGCTGCCACCCTGTGCCAGCACCCACGGGTGCCACTGAGCTCCCCTCGTGTCCCTGTGCACGCCCAGCAGCACCTGGAGGGGCTGGGGGAGCTGGGGAAGGGTCTGGAGGAATTGGGGAAGGGTCTGGAGGAATTGGGGAAGGGTCTGGAGGGTCCTGAGGGAGATGGGGAAGGGTCTGGAGGAATTGGGGAAGGGTCTGGAGGAATTGGGGAAGGGTCTGGAGGATCCTGAGGGAGATGGGGAAGGGTTTGGAAATTCCTGAGAGAGCTGGGTAAGGGTTTGGAGAATCCTGAGGGATTTGGGGAAGGGTTTGGAGGATCCTGAAGGATTTGGGGAAGGGTTTGGAGGATCCTGAAGGATTTGGGGAAGGGTTTGGAGAATCCTGAGGGAGCTGGGAAGGGGCTCAGCCTGGAGAAAAGGGGGCTCAGGGGGAATTTCTGGCTCTGCACAACTCCCTGAGGAGGGGGCAGCCGGGGGGGCTTTGGGATCTCACCCCAGGGACAGGGACAGGAGGAGAGGGAGCGGCTCAGGCTGGGCCAGGGGAGCTCAGGGTGGATTTCAGCAGGAATTTCCCCGTGGAAAGGGTCGGCAGGGGCTGCCCAGGGGGGTTTGGAGTGCCCAGCCTGGGGTGGCACTGAGTGCTCAGGGTGGGGATGGGGCTCCATGATCCCACTGGGATTTTCCAGCCCCAGGGATCCCGGGACTGTGAGATCTGCACGTGCTGTGCCGTTCCCACCCTCCATCCCTGCTCTGAGCACACCTGGCTGCCCTCTCAGCCTGGCTCCTTCCCAAAGGAAAACCCTCCTGCAGCTCAGCCAGAGCCTCCTGCCAGTGGAAATGCAAATGTGGATAAATAATGAATCAGCCTTTGCCTCACTGGTGGCATTTCAGTTTCTTTGCTGCAGCACAGCAGCAGAAATCAGAGCAAAAACTCCACGTACAACAGAGCAGGAGCAAAAACCTCCAGGTGTGCTCAGAGGTGCCACAGGAGGCATTTTGGGGTCCCAGGTGCCCGTTCAGGAGGAGGGGGGAGAGCTGGCAGTTACCTGTATGATCTGTCAAAACCAAACCAGGGCGATGTGGCATTGATGAATAAGGAATGTGGCTCAGTCCCAGCTCCTCCCTGCCCTGTCAGGACACAGGACACGCTGAGGGACTGGGCAGTAAAAAAAAAAAAATCCCAGTTGTCCCTGCCCAGTGTCCCTGGATGAGGTTCCCCCCTCCCCAGTGCTGTTTTCCTTTCTCTCCCACAGTCAGACATCGGCTTTGGGAAGCTGGAAACCTACATCAAACTGGACAAACTGGGAGAGGTGAGTGGTCTGTGACACCCCTGCAAGGAATTAAACAGAACTCAACGTGCATCTCGAAGTGCAGAGGGCAAAAATGTTCAACAGGCAGGAATTTTCGGAGCAGCTGTTCGTGGTGGAGCTCCAGTGCTCCTTCCCGCAGATGTTCTGGGGACGCCAGTGCTGTGCCAGCCTGGGAAACGTCCCTGTCCCCTGGCAGGGCACCTACGCCACGGTGTTCAAGGGCCGCAGCAAGCTGACCGAGAACCTGGTGGCGCTGAAGGAAATCCGCCTGGAGCACGAGGAGGGCGCGCCCTGCACGGCCATCCGCGAGGGTGGAGGGCGGGGAGGGCGGGCTTTAGGAGGGAGGGGCGGGGTTTTGGGGTGAGAGGGAGGGCGGGGGTTTTGGGGTGAGGGAGGGGCGGGGTTTTGGGGTGGAGAGGGCGGGGGCTTGCAGGTGGGAGGGCTGGGGCGGGGTTTAGAGGGGCAGGGAAGAGGGCGGGGGTTTGGGGGAGGGCAGGGGCAGGGGCAGGGAGGGCGGGGGTTTGGGGCAGTAGGAGGGGCGGGGTTTAGGAGGGAGTGGGAAAGGAGGCGGGGTTTTGGGGGTGGAGGGGCAGGGGTTTAGAGCAGGGGAGGGCGGGGCTTGGGGTGGAGGGGCGGGGTTTTGTTGTGGAGGGGCGGGGGTTTATGAGAGGGCAGGGGTTTTGGGGTGGGAGGGGCGGGGTTTTAGTGGGAGGGCTGAGGATCGGGGAGTGGTGTTTGGCGTGGGGAGGGCAGGGCTTAGGTGGGAGGGGCGGGACGAGGGGCGGGGTTTGGGAGTAGGGAGGGGCAGGGTTTGGGATGGAGGGCTGTCCCCAGGGTCCCAGCAGGATTTAGGGAGGTGGGAGGAGCGGGGGTTTTGGGTGGAGGCAGGGGGTTTGGGGGTGCGGGGGTTTGGGGCAGAAGGGGGCGGGGTTTGGGGCAGGAGGGCATGGATTTGAGGTGGGAGGGGTGGAGTTTGGGGGTGGAGGGGTGGGATTTGGGATGGGAGGGGCAGGATTTGGGATGGAGAGGGTGTCGCTGGGCTCCCAGCAGGATTTGGGATGGCAGGGGCTGTCCCTGGGCTCCCAGCAGGATTTAAGGGTGGGAGGGGCTGTCCCCAATGTCCCAGCAGGATTTGGGGTGGGAGGGGCTATCCCCAGCTCCCAGCAGGATTTGGGGGCTGTGCCCCTGCTCAGCCCCAGTCCTGCTCCCCCCCAGTGTCCCTCCTGAAGAACCTCAAGCACGCCAACATCGTCACGCTGCACGACATCGTGCACACCGAGCGCTGCCTCACCCTGGTCTTCGAGTTCCTGGTGGGTCTGGGGGCTTCCCTGGGGCTGGGGGGGCACGGGGCACACCCTGAGCTGTCCCTGCCCTGCAGGACAGTGACCTCAAGCAGTACCTGGAGAGCTGCGGGAACCTGATGAGTGTGCACAATGTCAAGGTCAGGGGCCCGACCCCAAATCCGGGTTTTGGGGCTGGGAGGGGCTGGAGATCCCTTCACCCTTCACTTCCTGCTCCCTCTGCCCTTCCTGAGGCTCCCCTGGTCACTGCCACCCTAAATAAAATCACTGCACATCCATGGTCAGTGCCACCCTAAATAAAATCACTGCACATCCCTGGTCACTGCCACCCTAAATAAAATAAAATCACTGCACATCCATGGTCACTGCCACCCTAAATAAAATAAAATCACTGCACATCCCTGGTCACTGCCACCCTAAATAAAATCACTTCCCTCATCCCCTTTTGTGACACTTCCCCACCCCAGCACAGCTCCCAGGGGTCCTTCCTGCCCACATCGAGATTTCTCCAGGCAGGTTGACTTTTTTTTTAAATGAAACCTCTTCCTCCTCCTTTTCTTTTTCCTCTTCCTCCTCCTCTTCCTCCTCCTTTTCTTTTTCCTCTTCCTCCTCCTCTTCCTCCTCTTCCTCCTCTTCCTCCTCTTCCTCCTCTTTTCCTCCTCTTTTTCTCCTCTTTTCCTCCTCTTTTCCTCATCTTTTTCTCTTTTCCTCCTCTTTTCCTCCTCTTTTCCTCCTCTTTTCCTCCTCTTTTCCTCCTCTTTTCCTCCTCTTTTCTCCTCTTTTTCTCCTCTTTTCCTCCTCTTCCTCCTCTTCCTCCTCTTCCTCCTCTTTTCCTCCTCTTTTCCCTCCTCTTTTCCCTCCTCTTTTCCCTCCTCTTTTCCCTCCTCTTTTCCTCCTCTTTTCCCTCCTCTTTTTCTCCTCTTTTCTCCTCTTTTTTCTCCTCTTTATCTCCTCTTTTCATCCTCTTTTCCTCCTCTTTTCCTCCTCTTCCTCCTCTTTTTCCTCCTCTTTTCCTCCTCTTTTCCTCCTCTTTTTCTCCTCTTTTCTCCTCTTTATCTCCTCTTTTCCTCCTCTTTTCCCTCCTCTTTTCTCCTCTTTTTCTCCTCTTTTTCTCCTCTTTTCCTCCTCTTTTCCTCCTCTTTTTCTCCTCTTTTCATCCTCTTTTCCTCCTCTTTTCCTCATCTTTTTCTCCTCTTTTCCTCCTCTTTTCATCCTCGTTTCCTTCTCTTTTCCCTCCTCTTTTCCTCCTCTTTTCCTCCTCTTTTTCCTCTTTCTCCTCCTCCTCCTCCTCCCCCAGATCTTCATGTTCCAGCTGCTCCGTGGCCTGGCTTACTGCCACGGCAGGAAGATCCTGCACCGAGACCTCAAACCCCAGAACCTGCTGATCAACGAGCGAGGGGAGCTCAAGCTGGCAGATTTCGGTAGGTGGAGCCCCCCAGGTGTGGGAGACACACTTAGGAGCTTAATGTTTTATTTTTCAGGTTAGTATTTTATTATAGGGCGTGGGCATTAGAGAGAGCTTAGAGCAAGAAGGCAAGAGAGCAATTTTTTATTTACAGCACAATAAGTATTTTTTCATGATGGATACTCTAATTTCCATTCACCAATGTAACACAATATACTAATTTCTTAATATTTGCATGCAACCTATAGGAACTACTAAATTATTTGTAACTCTTATTTTCAGGCCTTTCCTGCCAAGCTTGGGGCAGGATGTTGTTGATTCTTTGCTATTTGTGGCATTTGGTATTTTCTAACAAAGAAAAAGGCCTCAAACCTTCACATAACTATTTCCAGTGTCTATATCAAACACTGCCAACATCTCTATTTCATCTATTGCTCCAGAACTACTTGCCAGCAGTATAAAAATTTTTCATAAAATTTTAATATTACTTCCCCAGCATCCAGGGATTATTTTTTGGGGGGGAAAAGAGGCAGGTCCTTGATGTGCACCCCTTCCTCCCCCAGGATTAGCCAGGGCCAAGTCAGTCCCCACCAAAACCTATTCCAACGAGGTGGTGACGCTGTGGTACCGCCCCCCGGACGTGCTGCTGGGCTGCACCGAGTACTCCACGCCCATCGACATGTGGTGAGCCTGGGGCTGCCTGGGCTGCCCCAGCACCTCCGTCCTCATCCTCACGGGCTGGGCACAGCACAGGCGGGGGGGCTCTCCCAGAGCACTTGCCATATCCCTGGAGTTTTCCCAGTCCTGTTTTCCCTGTCCTGGGGCTCTCCCAGTCCAGTTTTCCATATCCCTGGAGTTTTCCCAGAGCTTTTTTCCCTGTCCTGGGCTCTCCCAGTCCAGTTTTCTCTGTCCCCAGAGCTCTCCCAGTCCTGTTCCCTCTCCCAGTCCTGTTTCCCTGTCCCCAGAGCTCTCCCAGTCCTGTTTCCCTGTCCTGGGGCTCTCCCAGTCCAGTTTTCCATATCCCTGGAGTTTTCCCAGAGCTTTTTTCCCTGTACTGGGGCTCTCCTAGTCCTGTTTTCTTTGTCCCCAGAGCTCTCCCAGTCCTGTTCCCTCTCCCAGTCCTGTTCCCCTGTCCCCAGGGATCTCCCAGAGCATTTTTCCTGTCTCCAGAGCACTCCCAGAGAACTTTCCCTGTCCTGGGGCTCTCCCAGTCCAGTTTTCCATATCCCTGGAGTTTTCCCAGAGCTTTTTTCCCTGTCCTGGGGCTCTCCCAGTGCTGTTTCCCTGTCTCCAGGGCTCTCCCAGTCCTGTTCCCTCTCCCAGTCCTGTTCCTCTGTCCCCAGGGCTCTCGCAGTCCTGTTTCCCTGTCCTGGGGCTCTCCCAGTGCAGTTTTTTCTGTCTCCAGAGCACTCCCAGAGCACTTTTCCCTGTCCTGGGGCTCTCCCAAAGCAGTTTCCCATATCCCTGGAGTTTTCCCAGAGCTTTTTTCCCTGTCCTCTGGGTTTGTTGACACCAGAGATCTGGGGGCTCTCCCAGTCTTGTGTGTCCCCCCTGATCCCGGGGTGTATCCCCCCTGATCCTGGGGTGTGTCCCCCCCGATCCCGGGGTGTGTCCCCCCTGATTTGGGGTGTGTCCCCCCAATCCTGGGGTGTGTCCCCCTGATTCGGGGTGTGTCCCCCCCAGTCTTGGGGTGTGTCCCCCCCCTGATTCGGTGTGTCCCCCCGATCCCGGGGTGTGTCCCCCGATCCCGGGGTGTGTCCCCCTGATTTGGGGTGTCCCCCTGATTTGGGGTGTCCCCTGCGCTTTAGGGGGGTCGGGTGCATCCACTACGAGATGGTGACGGGCCGGCCCATGTTCCCCCGGCTCCACCGTGAAGGAGAGCTGCACCTCATCTTCCGGCTGCTGGGTGAGCTGGGCGGGGCTGGGCGGGGCTGGGGATGGGGTGGGGTGGGATGGGATGGGATGGATGGGATGGGATGGGATGGGATGGGATAATGGGATGGGATGGGGTGGGGTGGGATGGGGATGGGGTGGGGATGGGATGGGATGGGATGGGATGGGATAATGGGATGGGGATGGGATGGGATGGGATGGGATGGGATGGGATGGGATGGGATGGGATGGGATGGGATGGGATGGGATGGGATGGGATGGGATGGGATGGGATAATGGATGGGATGGGATGGGATGGGATGGGATAGGGATGGGATGGGATGGGATGGGATGGGATGGGATGGGATGGGATGGGATGGGATGGGATGGGATGGGATGGGATGGGATGGGATGGGATGGGATGGGATGGGATGGGATGGGATGGGATGGGATGGGATGGGATGGGATGGGATGGGATGGGATGGGCTGCGCTTAGCTGAGCCCCCCACGTGAGGGCAGTGCTGGCAAACGGGACCGGGAGCGGGAGGCGGGATCCATGAGGTGGGGCGGGACTGATGGGGTGGGGTGGGAATCTGTGGGATGGGATCAATGGGATGGGATCGGTGGGATGGGGTGAGCAGGAGTGAACAGGGATGGGGTGGGAAGGAGAAACGGGGTGGGGTGGAGTGGGATGAGGTGGGATGAGACTGGCAGGAATGAGAAGGGTGGTGGGTGGTGAGGGGAGGAATGAATGAGGGTGGGCAGGGCACAGGGGTGGGCAGGGACAGGGACAGGGACAAGGACAGGGACAGGGACAGACACGGACAGGGACAGGGACAGGGACAGACAGGGACAGGGACAGGGACAGGGCAGGGACAGGGACAGGGCCAGGAGCTCCTGCAGCCCCTCCAGGCTGGCCCAGGGTAAGGACCAGAGGCTCCTTGCTGGCCCTGCCAGCCCAGCAGGGACATCTCCCCCTCCCTCGGGGACAGGGACCCCCCACCCCGAGGTTCCCCCAGGCCAGGCCGTGCCCGTGGCAGGATCCCCTCTGTCCCCCACAGGAACCCCCACGGAGGACACCTGGCCTGGGATAACGTCCAACGAGGAGTTCAAGGCTTACAACTTCAGCCAGTACCGAGCCCAGCCTCTGCTCAACCACGCCCCGAGGTACAGGGGCAGCTTGGGGCCGGCTCAGGGGCTGTCCGGGGCAGTCCTTCTCTCCTCCTCATGGGGCTGCAGTGCCCTGGGGCCATTTGGTGCCCCCTGGGTTTGATTGCCCCTCTCTCCCAGGCTGGACTCGGAGGGTGTTGATCTGCTGACAAACCTGCTGCTGGTGAGTGCTGGGGCCCGGGGCTGGGACAGGGGGGGAGCAGGGCAGGGCCACCCACCCTGCTGGGATGGGCAGAGGTGCCCAGATGTGCTCCCAGGGGCGCCCAGGTGTGTGGTGTGAATTTACAAGGGTGCCCAGGTGTGAGGTGTGAATGCACAGGGGTGCCCAGATGTGAGGTGTAAATGCAGAGGGACCTCCAGATGTGAGGTGTAAATGCACAGGGGTCCTCAGATGTGTGACACAAATGCACAGGGGTGCCCAGATGTGCTGTGTACCTGTGCAGAGGTGCCCAGGTGTGAGGTGTGAATGCACAGGGGTGCCCAAATGTGAGGTGTAAATGCAGAGGGACCTCCAGATGTGAGGTGTGAATGCACAGAGGTGCCCAGATGTGTGACATAAATGCACAAGGATCCCCAGAGGTGAGGTGTGAATGCACAGGGGTGCCCAAATGTGAGGTGTAAATGCAGAGGGACCTCCAGATGTGAGGTGTGAATGCACAGAGGTGCCCAGATGTGTGACATAAATGCACAAGGATCCCCAGAGGTGAGGTGTGAATGCACAGGGACCTCCAGATGTGAGATGTGAATGCACAGGGTCCCCAGATGTGAGGTGTAAATGTATAGGGATCCCCAGATGTGTGACACAAATGCACAGGGGTGCCCAGATGTGAGGTGTAAATGCAGAGGGACCTCCAGATGTGAGGTGTGAATGCACAGGGGTGCCCAGATGTGAGGTGTACATGTGCAGAGGTGCCCAGATGTGAGGTGTAAATGCACAGGGCTCCCCAGATGTGCAGCGTTCGTGTGCAGGGGTGCCCAGATGTGTGACACAAATGCACAGGGCTCCCCAGATGTGAGGTGTGAATGCACAGGGGTTCCCAGATGTGAGATGTACATGTCCAGGGGTGCCCAGATGTGTGACACAAATGCACAGGGGGTGCCCAGATGTGTGCTAACCCGTGTGCAGAGGTGCCCAGATGTGTGACACAAATGCACAGGGGTCCCCCAGATGTGCTGTGTACGTGTGCAGAGGTGCCCAGATGTGAGATGTGAATGCACAGGGTGCCCAGATGTGAGGTGTACATGTGCAGAGGTGCCCCAGATATAGGGTGTAAATGCACAGGGCTCCCCAGATGTGTGCTGTACCGTCCAGGGGTGCTCAGATGTGTGGCACAAATGCACAGGGGTGCCCAGATGTGTGTACAATGGGCACTCCTGCCTTTCCCAGGGGGCTGTGTGCAGTACAGGGCCAAGGGCGGATCTCAGCCTTGAGGCTGCCCTGCAGCACCCCCTACTTCAGGAGCCTGGGAGAGCGGGTGCACCTCCTGCCTGACAGTAAGTGCCTCCAAAAGGGGAAAAAAAGGGGAAAAAAAGGGTTAAAAAGGGCCCTTCAGGCTCCTCTGTGCTCCCTCAGCTTCTGCAGCAGGAGCTGATGGCTGTGGGAGCAAGGAATAATAATAATAATAATAGTAATAACAACAACAGCAATAATAATATGCAATAATAATAATAACATAAATAATAACATTAATAGTGTAATGGTGATGTGGGTGGGATGGGATGGGCTGGGGCAGGGCTGACCCTCTCTCTGCCCCCTCAGATGCCTCCATCTTCTCCTGAAGGAGATCCAGCTGCAGAAGGACCCTGGGCACCGAGGCTCAGCCTTCCAGCACTCAGGTAGGGGCTGGGCAAAAGCCAGGATGGTGCCAAAAAACAACAACAACAACAAAACCCCCCAAACCTGCTCCCAAATCCCCACATCACCCTTTGTTGTCACATCTGGGTGTCCTGAGGCACAGCTGGCTCCTCGGGGTCTCCTCCCTGACCCCTCTCTCTGTCCCTTCCCCAGCCCGAGGCAAGAACAGGAGGCAGAGTGTATTTTAATCCGGGATCCTGGTCGCCATGGAGATGGGAGCTCGGAGAGGAGCGGCTCCCATACGCCCCTAGGCAGAATTCCTGTCCCCAAACCCCCCGGACCTGTGGCCTTGTCCCCCCTCGTTCCTGTGCTGTCCCCAGGGAGCTGCAGGAGGAGCTGCCCGGGGGTTTGGGCTCTACTGAAATACACCTTCCCCTGCTCAGACAAGCTGCCCTGCAGGTTTTGGGGAGCCCGTGTTGGGATTGGCACTGGGAGCACCTGGGGGCACAGCTGGAGCACAGCTGGAACCAGGGCAGCCCCACATTCCTCACCTCTGCTGCAGAACCCCTTTACCTCCTGGTTTGGTGCCTGAATCAGCTGGGGATGGAGCAGCCAGAATTGCCATTGCTCCTCCCAGTCCCTGTTCCCAAATCCCAAATATTCTGGGATGGCCTGAGCCCAGAGAGATGGATGGATGGATGATGGATGGA